>OZ010590.1:28323668-28488668 GCA_963932145.1 Acanthosepion lycidas
AAGTGGTGTGGAATGCTAACATCTTGATGATGTCATTATTTTCCCTTTTAGGTTCACATTCTATCGATTTTAGTTGTTGCTGCTGTTGGATGTCACGAAGTGATGTGCTTTCTGATATTTAGTACGCTTCATTGTGATTCTGTAGCGCCAGTCTTCAATGTCCAAAGAATTATGACCTTTGGCAAGAGCCTCAGGTTTTATTCGCTCAAAGTCTTTTTTTTTTAACTATTGTACTCAGGAAGATTGCTAAGAACTACGAATGATAGGAAGTTGTGGAGAGCTATAATCAACCACGTCCTGAAGAAAAACGACACATGTTAGAAGAAGAAGAAGCATGATGATGATGAGGAGGAGGAGGAGGAAGAGGAGGGGAAAACTTTTTAAAAGTGTACAAAAATGGATGGGGATCATTAAAAAGAAAAAAATGTGAAACAATAGAAAAAGTAATCAAATCAAAAACATCGATTAATTAATAAGTTAATAATAATAATAATAATAATAATAAGAAGAAGAAGAAGAAGAAGAAGAAGAAGAAGAAGAAGAAGAAGAAGAAGAAGAAGAAAATGCAAAACGGGTGTGATAAAGAGGAAGAGGAGAAGAAACAAATACAATAAAGACAGTAAAGGGATTAATTAAATCAAATTAAAAAAATATTCATTATTAAATCAAATAATAATAAAACCAATAACTGAGATAATGATACCGAATCGAAAAACGGAAATAATACGTAATTCTTTTTGTCAAGGTTGAAAACGGATGAAACAGTTTTGTTAATGCTACATTAAGCAGTAAGTTATTTTTTTTAAGAGTCCCTTATCCAATTGATCTTTCACCTATTTCTCCTCCATCAGTCATCATGGTACGTCAGTGTCGAGGAATTTTCCAGGATATCTGGTAGTGGGTGATGACCCAAGCGGATGTTGATTCATGCCTTTCTTAAGAAAATTAATGCCAAGATAATGTAGCTGGTATCGGGATTGGATAAAATGAAAACCCATAAAATCTTTTCTCTCCTTATTATCTTTCTAGCGTTTTCAATTTCATGTTTGAGTGTCCTCTCATCTATCTTCAACAAGTTTTTGAAATTGCTAATATTGTGCTCCCATCCCTCAGCAACTTCACAATGTCTTTTGAAATTACATATTTTTTCCAAGCCATAGCAATCTTTATATATCAGAAATTAAATACTTTACTCTCAATAACTATATTGTCTATATCTATAATTCTCAAAATGTGTGTGTGTATGTATGTGTGTCTATGTGTATGATTGGATGATGTCCATGCGTTTCTACAGTTTCCATCCGATTTCGATTAATTTTTTGTTTGATAGATAATTCTTCATAGCTAGTTTTGAGTCCAAATTGGCTGGAAAAAATTACAACCTTAAAGGTGAAAAATCGAAAAAAGTGATGTTTTTTACATTTTGCACAAAAATCAAAGGCAAAATTTAATGTCTGTAAAAAAACAGCGTACAATCAGTTTAGGGAGTTGAAATCTAGCGCAAAAGATTGTTAGAATTATAAATAAAAAATTATATTATAAATAAAATTATCGTATATTTTTATTATGACGGTCCATGGAAGAGGTTCCTTCCTTACATGATTGAAAACGCAAAAACGGCCCTTTTCAGGGCGGGCCACCCCTGTTCAAATTGTTACACATTTCGCGATGTGGCTTAGTTCCACCCTGTTGTTGTTACTGATATTGATTTTCGGTTGGACTCACTTTAAACTTAAACTGCTCGAACTGAACGGCAAAAATTCCCAGTAATGAAACACCCGGTCGAAGAAGGGTTATACTGCTAGTTATATATATATATATATATATATATATATATATATATATATATATATATATATATATATATATATATATATATATATATAGTTAAATTCCCAGATCAATTCTGTGGACAAGACAGATTGGTATAAATAAAATGACAACTTTTGCCTTGAAAAAGTCGGAAGACGAAACGCGTCGGAAAAATCTAAGATCTTTTTTCCAATTGTCATTTTATTTATACCATATATATATATATATATATATATATATATATATATATATATATATATTATATATATATATTTCAAATTTGATGAAAAATCTCACACAATCGAATAAGGTATTGAAAATATGTCTCATAACAACAGATTTTATTATCCGGAATTCTCTGGGTATATTTATCATATAAGAATAAATTCTGTGTGAATGTCTGGCATGAGAATTTATCATTTATATTATTTACACGCGGAATATTAATCCTCATCTTTGTTGTTGTTGTCAGAACGTTTCAACTGCAGTGCCCTACAGCCTTCATCAGGAATTGATCCGTGTAAACTAAAGGGAATTTCGAACTGAACTCTTTATTAAATTTAGAGGTAGATTGTTCTAGTTCCACTGCCCATGTCTAGGGATATCTCGTCCAGTTTTATTTTGGTACAGCTCAGTTATTGCTCTCCCCGTTTTCCATTGAGTCCAGGTAGGGATTGAACTTTTTTTATATGCCGCCTCGTTTCAGGTCATAGAAGAACATGGCTCTCTTCTATCCCGTGTAGCATTTTTTCTCACTTTACTCAGATCCTAGCCCTCCTTCCGTTCATTTGCACAAGCTCGTCAGTTAAGTGGCTCTCTACATTACCCTGTCTCTCTTTCCAGCAATATAACCTGTGGGGGTTAAGTTTTCCAAGTCGCCCTTCCTCATTATGTGTCCACGACATTTCAGCTGTCTTTTCCTGATTTTGAGTATTAGAATTCTTTTTGTTGCCATTTTCTTTAAGACTGTCTTGTTCCTTAGTTGCTCCGTTCATGAAATTTTCTGTATACTTCCGTAGAACCACATGTAGAGACACGGTGAAGTGATGGATAGCGGCTCGAATCGAAGAATCGGAGAGCCGAGTTCGAATTCCAGGCGGATCAATTACATTTGCTTACATCCTAATACCCATGGGGAAGGTATGAAGCAATCACCTCTCCTCCACCATCTATGGGTAAATATCAGGACAACCGCAGGTTGCAACCGGCCTAGGAGAAAGTAACACTGAATTCAAAACTATGTAGCCCTGTCGTAATACTATGCAGCAAAAGAAAGGATAGTCCGCATTGGCTCGATGATTCCGACTACGGTCGAATGATGATGAGAACCACATTTCTGTTGCCTCTATTTCTCTCCTCATCCTTGAAGAAATTGTTCAACTCTCGCTGCCATAAAAGACAATGGATACCAAATAGCAATTTAGCACTCTCTTCTTATTTTCTAACGACATTTTTCCTTTCCTCGGCACCTTGCTTAGCTTTTCGAATGCCTTTTTTGTTAGTCCAATGAGTACTTCGGATTTCGATGTCACATTTTTTCCATCCTCTGTTAAAATACTTCCTGGATACTTCTGCACCTGCTTGAGGTTTATATCTACAATTCGTAGCTAGCAAATTCGTAACTAACGGTCTATTGATTTATAAGTCCGAAGATGAATTGTGGGGATGATTCTTGGCTCAAATCACTTTCCCACCCCGTGACGTGTCTTCCTTCTCTTTTCTTTAATAAGGCAATTTTTCTGATGAGTTTTCCTCCTTTGTATCTCAACTGCATGAATTTAAGCTTACTACTGAATTGGTAACTAGGTCTTACCGTTTTACTGATGAACTAGCTAGATGCAACCGTAAGTTCTATTTGAATATTTCCTTTTCTCGGACTTTTTGCCTCTGGAAATGTCTTCCGGCTTCTTGCTTCCTTACAACCTATAATCCCCAAACATTTAAATTCTACGGCAATCGTCATCTTTTGTCTTCCTGAAATCTGTTCTTTTATTGTCCTTTCTCCTCACTAAAGTCTTCTCATTCTCTTTCACTCCTAGTAACACCTTGCGTCTTAGTGACATTATCGCCATCTTCTATCTTCCTAAAACCTGTTCTTTTATTGTCCTTTCTCCTCACTAAAGTCTTCTCCTTCTCTTTCACTCCCAGTAAAAGATGTGAAGCGAGAGAAATCTGGTTCTACAGAATGATGCTGAGAATACCATGGACCAAACAAGTTTTAGGGAAAATAGAAAATAAAGGAAACTTATACGTAAAATCAGGAAGACACACTTGAAAATTCTAGGGTACATCATGAGGAAAGGAAGCTTGTAAAAATTGATACTCCCAGAACGGACTGAGCTAAGGGGTGACAGAGGAAAACAAAGTATATCCTATTTAGTGAGCCTGAGTAAATGGATGATAGAACCAGGTTTAGGAGAGATAACAAAAGCACACAATTTATTAAGAGCTACAAAGGACAGGAAATTGTGGAGAGCTATGATCTGGACAGATTTTAGGATAGATAACAAAACACAAAATGAAGTAAGAACTACAAAGCAAAGGAAATTGTTGAGAGCCATGATCGAGACAGGATTTAGGAGAGATAACAAAAACACCAAATTTATTAAGAGCTACAAAGGACAGAAACATGTGGAGAGCCATGATCGCCAACGCCCTGAAGAGACATGGCACATAGAAAAAGAAGAACTTTTGCACTTTAGTAGCATTATTGTCTTACTTGTAGTGAAGAGATTAAGAAAAAATGGGCGGGGAAAATGGGTGGAAACAATTGTTCTTGGAGAAAGGGACAACTGT
The DNA here is from genome assembly GCA_963932145.1 of Acanthosepion lycidas. NCBI lineage: Eukaryota > Metazoa > Mollusca > Cephalopoda > Sepiida > Sepiidae > Acanthosepion > Acanthosepion lycidas. Next base: position 28,328,277 of record OZ010590.1, read on the forward strand.
GCCTCCCACATTCGCTTTATTTTTTCCAGGTTTTTTTTTATTGCCAATATCTTATTCGCCACAGAATACATACTACACATGAAACTATACAGAAACTATCCCCAAAGTAAGATCATGCTCTACAAATCAGTGGTAATTTTTACCCTTTTGTATGACTTCATGACCTGGCCGCTACTCTACAGCCTCGATTTCAGAAACATTTTATCATTTCTATTCTACCCTACTTACTTGACAGTCATTAAATGAGTTTATAAAACGTCTGTGTATTGCAATAATAAAAAGGCGGGAAATTATCTTGAATCGGCGAGGACGATGAAGACAAGCAATTGTTCCCGCATGACAGATCTTTAGCCCTTCATTCTTGTACTTATTTCTTTTCTGTTAACTAGTTACTCGCCATGAGATTTCTTGGGATTTATAGTGGTGTGGTTACCTTTGCTTTCTCCACGGTGATATATCGAGACGCAACTTCTAGTTAGCTGGCCGTTGACTCGTCAAGAGTTCTTCCGCAGTTTCATAGGTCTTATTTTTCATCCTACAGGGTTGATAACCCGCCTTATTCGCAACAATTTGGAGTGGGGTTAGCAGGTTTAGTCAACAGCAGCATACATACATACTCACACACCACCCATATATATATATATATATATATATATATATATATATATATTGATTTTCTCAAGTTAATAGTGAAGCAGTGTTTCATTTTTTTTATTTTCGATTGCATCTAAAATGTTTCGTAGGTGATAGACAATGAATTTAAAAAGAAACTCCTTTCTTTTAACATTGTGTTTTATAGAGAGCGGCATATTTATGAAAGTAAATTATTTCAGAAATAAAAAAGGACAAAGTTTATTAAGAGCTACAAAGGACAGGAAACATGAAGAGACATGATCGTCTACATCCTGAAGGAACACGGCACATAGAAGTAGAAATTGCTCATATTGGCTGCCGATGTCAAAAATGACATACAGTCTATTGTTAACTAGTGCAAAATGATAGCTTGTTAATTTTAGCACCTCCACAACAAAGCTGCTCTCTATTAATATTCTGAGAGACCCCTTTCTGCTTTCCGTTAACATGGCTGATGCTAACCTCCAGGAGAGAGACTCGTTGCGCCTTCTCGGGATAACGTTCTCAGCTGACATGAAGTGGAAAAACTATATTGAATCCATTGCTAGGTCTGCTGCTAAGAAAGTTGGTTCACACAAAGTGTCGTGCTAAACAATTTTTATCTACAGAATCTATCATACATATATATATATATATATATATATATATGTGTGTGTGTGTGTGTGTGTGTGTGTGTGTGTGTGTGTGTGTGTGTGTGTGTGTGTGTGTGTGCATACAAATTGTCCATGCTTAAAACATTGCTGCCACATATGGTCTGGTGATCCTGATATGTATCTACAGCTCCTTGATAAAATCAAAAGAAGAATCAGCAATATTATTGGTCCTGATCTGGCCTCTCAGCTTCAATCACTTTCCGACCGCCGTTAAATTTCCTCCTAGTGCCTTTTCTACAAATACGTTTGTGGTAATTGTTCGGATGAACCCTTCGCTATGGTATCTTGACTATTTGAATTTAAGCGCAGTATTAGAATGGTGACGAGGTTTAATCAATTTACAGTTTAAATGTCTAGATTTTACCATAAGTTCTATGCTAACAGTTTCTTTTCTTGCTTTTGTCATTTGTGGAACTCCCTTCCGACTCCGTGCTTTCAAGCCAACTTTAATCTTCAAAAATTTTAAAAGCAATGTGAATCGCTATCTACTAACATCCTGATTACTCTTCTTTTGTTCTCGCTCATTAGTAATGATTTTGTTTCTAATACTTTCACACCCAGTAACCACCTGGGTCTTAGTGGCTTTACTCCCTTGCTTGGATGAACTTGATTAAAACAATCTGATGCTAGTGATAGTATGTAGAGAGGTAAACTGAGATCCTCTTTCAGGCAGGACCTCTACGACTTGCATGACAAACAAATAACTTCTTTGATGATGATGAGTTCTTTCTCTACATATCAAAGTGGGGTGTAAAATCTTGGAATGTGTTCTAATGCTTGCGATTCATTGCGTCCACTTCTCAGGTTTGGTGGTAGAATTTAGCGACCTGATTTCAAAACAAAGTAGAAAAAAATCCTAGAAGAAAAAGAAAAAAAAGATTCTTAAGAGTTTTAACATTCACACTAATTTTACCATCAAAGTAAGACATTAAAGAACGTGAGAAAACGGTTGGAAGCGAGACTGGATGAATTAGAGACTTGATTTTTTGAGACTGTTATGATCACGTTCGTGCGGGTATGCATGAGGATACTGTGGAAGGTGCTGTAAATTTGAAGAAACTTGTTGTCACACAGCCTCTAACCAGAAAGCTTGTAAAATCATGAAAATAATTCCGCAATAATCTAAAAGAAACGGCCAAATAATAATGTCAAAGTAAACGACGGAAACGAACCCTATCACTGCCAATATTATTATTATTATCATTATTATTATTAATGATAGTAAAACAACAACAACAACAATTTGACAACGTATAGAGGCACATAATACATCGAAGATTTCTCAACGGCCTTACACAGATTGCAGTGAACATCATTTTCGTAAACTGAGTCATTTTCAACAGATCACGACAAAATTGAAATTACAACCAAAAAAATGATGAAAAAAAACAGTAGAAAAGAATAAATTAACTTTTCTTTTTTATTCATCTGAGGTTTATTTATTTATTTGTAATTTCATAACAAATATTCTCGATAAATTCTTTTAGGGAATTGCTGAGTTGATATGACAGTGGACGGCTTGTCGTTATTTGCGTAATTTCAATCATTTGATTTCGTCCGTGTCAACCAAGATGGACGCTTCATGATACGTCTTTCTTTAATTCTTTTTCTTCAATTTCTTCGCATCCGAAACTGGAAGTATGGCACTCGTGTTTCTAATGACGATGCAAAAGCAAAAAAGAAATGCAAAAATATATTTTTAAAATAAATAAACGAACAGAAGTTTCATTTTTCTCCTAGATTCTCGCTTGTGTTAAACAGCAAATAAAACAAAAAAAAAAAAAAGATTCGAAAAATGACACACAACATCCGATTAAATAGGATGGATGTGCTTTTAACTCGCACAGCTAGCTGGCTGAAAGACGTATTGGCCTCCGGTGAACAGAATTCTAGTTCAAATTACATGTTACCTGTTACTGAATTTGTATTATTCGTAAAATCTGCGACACATGCACATACAGACACACACACAGAGATACACACACACATACATATATATATATATATATATATATATATATATATATATATATTAATCGGTATCACCCCATGCGAAGCAGTAAAGCCACTAAGACACAAGGGTTACAGGGCGTGGAAGAATTAAGGACAGAAAGATATATAATGAGCGGGAAGAGAAAAGAGTAATCAGGAGGACAGTAGATAGCGATTGACATTGCATTTAATTTTTTGAAGATTAAAGTTGGCTGGAAAGCTTGGAGCGGGGAGGGAGTTCCACAAGGGAGAAGTACGAGAAAACAAACTATTAGCATAGAAGTTACGGTCCCATCTTACCAGCTCAACTGTAAATTGGTGAGACCTCGTCGTCAGTCTAGTACTGAGTTTAATTTCAAAAAAGTCTATGTACCATAATGAAGAGTTCATCTGAACAATTACCATGAAAGTATTTATAGAAAAACCTTGCGGCGGTAGGAAAGTGGCTGAAGCCGAGACGCCAGATCAGGACCAATAATATTGCGGATACTTTGGATTTTATCAAGGAGCTCAAGGTAATAAACATACATTTTTCTTCACCGGTGACAACGCTCTGGTCTCATGCACAATGCAGTTGTCAGGTGCTGACTAAAAATTAACCATTTAACTATTGCTATTGATAATGTACAATAATGATAGTACAGCAATTCATTTATTTACGGGGATAAATATGTATATTTATCTATCTCCATCTCTCATTATATATATATATATATATATATATATATATATATATATATATATATATACACTTACATACATCCAAGTAAAAACATATAAATACAGTTTAAATAAAAAATATACACATCTAATATGTATTTTGAATATGTATTTTGAAATATAATATACATGTACACGCAAATATCAATGACATATCCACATATAGAAATGTATGTATATATACATCAACATTTATATAGCTATATGAAGTTACATACAAATATTTTTTTACAATTTCTATCTCCGTATTTACATGTACACTATCATATTAAAAAAATATATAAAAATTATATTATGCATTACACACTGTTATATATATATATATATATATATATATATATATATATATATATAGAGAGAGAGAGAGAGAGAGAGAGAGAGAGAGATACAGATAGATAGATAGATAGATAGATAGATAGATAGATAGATACGCCCCCGAAAAAATAAATTTCGGTCGAGCACTTGAGACAGAAAGCGCGAATTTGTAAACAGCGACTGCTACTGCTGATAATGCAAAGCTCTTCTATCAATCGAGTGCTCTTTGTTTATTCAAAATGAATACGTAAAAATTCACCTTCCTCTCTGCTAAGTGCCGATACCTTATGGAGAAAATCTCCAACTGGTGTCAAATCAGTCGTGTTTCGATTCTGGCTTGAAACAATCGGATGTCTAGCCACAATGACGACCTGTGATACTGCGAAACAGTCAGTTTGTGTATGACAACGCACACACACGCACACACACACACACATACACACATATATATATATATGTCATACAACTGGAATTAAAATACCATTAGGGAATACTCATTTTCACCCGCGAAATTTAAATTTATTCACAGGATTTTTCAAACTGTTTATGGTGCCAGTTTATTGAAGAAGACTGGCTAGCTAAAGAAAGAAAGAAAAAAGGAAGAAGAAAATACGGAAAAACTGGGGAGGCAGTAAGGATGTTTAATGAAAATAAACATTGAGTGTTCTTTGTGAATCAGTTTTAACATTTAATATTTAATATTTAAAATTCTATATTGCGTTAATAGGGCTCGCTTGGATTATACCAAAGGATTACTACCTGTATAGATAGATAGATAGATAGATAGATAGATAGATAGATAATGAAGTTATTTGGTAATCCGTATGGATAATTAAAAGGCGGATGTAATTCAGAGAGCTCAATGTAAAAACAGAGCAAATATTAATTATATTAAGAAACAGACAACTTTAAGGATTCATAGGATTATAATTTATTTCTTTAGGACCTATATTTTGGTCCTAATTCATCAGATCTCCATTTTCACAACTTTATTTAATATTTAAAATTTAATCCTTATTTTATACATACATATATATATATATATATATATATATATATATATATATATATATATATATATATATATATATATATGAAATAAGGATTAAATTTTTAAGAAACTTAATTTTTAAAAGTGCTCGATATTTAGAATATGATACAGCGTAAATATTTTTTTTTTAATTTAAAAATTTATTTACTGTAAATTAATTTATCCATATTTGATTATTATTATTCCGAGTACACAGTTTTGTTTTGTAGTGTAGGTCCACTTTTCAGGGGTGTTTTTTGATAATTGTCCGTTTTTCTTATTTGCGTTTTCTCCACACTCTCAGTGATGTGCACATGTTGATTTTCGTTCGCGTGTTCATCAGGTCGTTCATAAACGCAGATTCTCCTCAAAAGTATATTTCCAATGCACAATAACAGACGCATGTATATTCATGATCCCACCCTCTCTCACGAGCTCGACCATAAAAATATCATTTTCACAGGAGCACACATCTAATGTCATTTTTTTTACTGTATATTTTTCCATGGTGTATTTTTTTAATTATTATTTTTTGTATTTTATAATTATAACATTTCATATTTTTACTTATATATGTATATACACATGCACATCTATAATATATTTAAATATAAATTATTATTTAATTTGTATTATTTTAGTTATATTATATGATTCTATTATTTATATATATATATATATATATATATATATATCACTATCATGTATATATATATATATATATATATATATATATATATATATATGGGGTGTGGGGTATGCGTGTGTGTTTGTGTGTGATCCCAACATTTATATATATCAAAATTAAAATGAGATATTTGTTAAAATTTATGAAAATTATGTCTTGTTGGTGTTTAAGATACAAAGTAGATATTTGTTAAAATGTCTACATATACCTATATATATATTAATTAATTTCTTTGGTTTAATAATTTGATTTGATTGTTAAAATTTATTATATTTACTTTTTCTACTAGGCATCATTTACATGTTCTATTTCTAATATTATTTGGAGCTACTTTTTTATTATTTATCATTTCACACACACACACACACACACATATATATATATATATATATATATATATATATATATATATATATATATATATATATATATATATATATGTATATTTATCTCTCCCTCTCTCTCTCTCTCTCTATATATATATATATATATATATATATATGTTCTGCTTGGCAACTGTGGCATATGTGTACGCACTTCCAGCGTATGCACTCAATATCTGATCCCAGTCAAGAGCTTATATTTCGAATACAAATTTTCAAGGTAAGCTCCCTCCTGATTAGTGCAATACAATCTTACACCCCACACACCCACACGCAATCTTTCCATTAGTGTTTTTTTTTTTTCTGAAATATTAAATTACTCTGGTATTCCACTGGCTTTTCTTGAAGAGATTATTTCTAAAGCCGAAAATATCTATCTATCCATCTATCTATCTATCTATCTATCTATCTATCTATCTATCTATCTATCGCATTCTGTTTATATCTATCTATCTATCTATCTATCTAGACGCTAAGATTGGCTGGTACGTTTAGATTTGGCGCCAACAGTCGTTGATCGAATGCATATAAAATGTCAGAAATTTGAACCTGCGTTCCTCCTAACATCACTACTGGCACAACAGCAATTTTTTGTCCACCTACTTCACTACTCTTATCGCAAATCCCTATATGTATATATGTTTAAAATCTGCTATGAATATACTTTTACAATCACTTCACCTAAAGTAAAACGATAAAGTCGGTAAGAAACAAGTGGTTACTGTGAGTGGAAGAAACTGAAAAAAAGAGCTAGTGAAGAGGGAAACCATAAAACGAACAGTAGACAGATGATGATGACTGTCATTGAATTTAATTTTTTTTTGTAGAATGTAGCGAACTGGAAGAGAGTTCCACAAGGAAGAAATCAAAGAATAGAAATCACTAAAATAGAAGTCATATTCAGCAATTTCAAATGTAAAATGATGAGACATAACTGCCTATCTAATTCTGCCCTTCGTGAAACTGGGGTAACAAGGAGAAAAACTCATCAAAACAATTACCATGAAAATAATTTATTGATATGATCATAAAAAAATTTTCATGAAACTAACTGGACCCTTTAATCTTGGGAAAGCAATCAGTTTATACAAAATGTCTACCTAAAAATACCAACAATACATATTTATAGTAAAATTAACAGCAATACATTTTATCTGTAGTTGTAGGCACACAATTGCGTTCAAAATATATTCAACTGAAGCCGTAAAATTATGTTCAAACTATTAAGATTTAGACATGATATGCCGCTAAGCAAATCAACCAAACAACCAACAGGCAAAAACTCTTTCATGACATTATTCTATATAATATCCTATAATTTCTTAAAGAGATCAATCTGTATGATCAATCGGTGTCCTCCCACGACTCCCCCAGCCTATCAAATGTCAGCTGCTGTCAAACGCTCGTACTGGGTAGACCTGTTTGCAAACTGTTATATTTTTACAATTTTTGTCATTTTATCCAGAAGAACTCTTATGGGTAACAGGGAGAAAAGGAAAAGAAAGCATCTTTCGTTATATTCACTGGTCCTGCCAAGGCTAACCTTCATGGAAAGAACAGGCCATGCCACTTACATAGTGGCAAACCACCCACATGCTCTCCATATTTCATCGGCGAGAAGTAGGTTCCACTCGAGTAGCTTCTTCCCGTGAACCACTGCCCTGTGGAATCGACTCCCAAGAGGATGTTTCCCCGATCACTACAATCTTAACCTGTTCAAGGTTAGGGTTAATCGTTATCTCTCCTACACCTATATATTGCCTTCCAACGTAACGCTCTGCCGCGGGTGGCCCTGAGGCCTTGAAAAAGGTGACTCTCATTTGTAAAAAAAAAAAAAAAAAAAAAAGAAAGAAAAACACAAAATGTTGAGTTTTCGCAGGCGCTTACGCTTTTATCTAACTACTGTAACTAGTCTGATAAGTTTGTTCTGTTGGTGTTGGCGAATTACAGAATGTGCCTGAGAAGATATCTGCAACAAGGATTAACTATCGAAATAGGATAGAGGCATACTCCTGAAAGAACAGTCAGCCATTATTATCATATTATTAACTGAATTTTTTTTTACGGGGTTGTAAACAAGGAGGTTTCAAATTTAACGAGATTCATAAAGTATAAGGCAGTGAAAAATAAAATATAAAAAAAAAATATGTCATAAAATTGTTCTGATTAGAAAAATGTAAAATAAGTGGAGAGCGTAAAATATCACTTCACAATTCAAGTAGGTTGCAAGTGCCACACCTTGCAACACGTCATGCCTCAGAAAGCTTTCTAAGAGTCTCAGGAAGATTTTTAACAGAGAGAGAGAGAGAGAGAGAGAGAGAGAAAGAGACTAAATCAATTTATTTGCTGGTGATCATGTCTTACCAAGGCTGTTGTTCCAGAATTAGGACATTTTTTTTTCTTATTAATAAAAAAGAATTTACTTTTTTTTATTTTTAGAGAAAGAGAAGTAGAGTTAATTTCTTGATAATTGGAAGAAAAAATTTTGCGGGATTTAGACGATTTCACGTAGATTGTCTTATTCAAACAAGTCTGATAGATAGATAGATAGATAGATAGATAGATAGATAGAAAAAGACAAACGCCGGCAGTCTCTCTTTCTTTCTCTCTCTCTCTCTCTCTCTCTCTCTCTCTCTCTCTCCATATATATATATATATATATATATATATATATATATATATAACCCGGGAAACAAAAAACATATATTTTAAGTTGTCTATGTTTTACCAATGATTTAGGACAATTTTTCACCGGTGAATCCGAAAATGGCACCCGTTTCTCTAGATCAGGTCAATGTTTTTGTGCTAAGGTGAGTTTTTAAAAACTCGATTTTCTGATTAAATCGATTACATTTTTGTGACATTATGATTGAATTTTGTTAATACTTCTCATAAGAAATATGTTTTCTAACGCAATTTATTTATTAATGTTACAAACATCGATTACAATAAATTGAATAGTATACATTAGAGTTTTGGTATCATATAGATCTGAGAAAGCCGTTGTATAAAACTGGCAGTTTAGATGAAGATAATTCTAATGAACTTGATCTGAGCTGCATGGCTATATGAATCCTCCAATATTCCAGTGAATGCTGGACAATTTCCTCATAGATAAAAGGAATAACTAAGCCAGTAGAGATGTAGGTCAACAGAAGGATACTGAGAATACCATGGGCATAACATGTGAGCAAATGAGAAGTGCGAAAGAAGAAACTGTTACCATAAAAATCTTATTTAGCCATTTCAACAGTAAAGTAATGGAACTTTGTTGCCAATCTAGTGCTACGTTAAATTCGTAACATCGAAGAACCAAAGAGCAAAGCTCATCAGAACAATTACCGCGAATGTATTTATAGAAAAGGCACCGGAAGTTAAATTACAGCAATGAGAATGTGACTAGAGCCTAGATACTAGGTCATGACCGATAACACTGCAGATTCTTCTTTGGATTTTATCAAGAATATTTACATAGACATCAGGAGCACCAGATCATGTGTGACAGCAATATTTAATGTATGGACAAATGATAGACTTATGAATGGGCTAAATGGATTCTTGCGAGAGAAAATATCTCGCACGACAGAGTGAACCAACTTGCATAACGACAGACCTAACAATTGATATCATATAATCATTCCACTTCATGTCTGATTTAGTTATATAGCTCTATTATTTTTTTTTTTATTTTCTATACATTTTATTATTTTTTAATCTCTTGTGTTCTGTCCTCGAAAGATTGGTTCCTTAGGCTTTTTTTTTTCTTTTAGGAAGAATGTAGTCTTTTAATTCATCCATATTCGCTTTCTTGTTATTACGATTTGTGTACACTGATTTTCCCCACAAGGAGTAACTAATGCTCTACACTTAAGTTCAAGTGTGATCAAATGTCAAAACTCCAACCATTTTCCTAAGTGTCGTACTGGGGCTCAAATTCATTCCATACCTTAAGTAGGATTCATATATACGACCCCTTGTTGAAGTTGCTGGAAAATTCTATTACCCCTGCAGATATCTGACTCCTTCTGGCATGGTTTAAATTTAAGAGTGCACTTAGACCATAAATAGTGTATTTTTACCATATCAGGACATGGGATGCTCAATTTTCACGTTACAGGCTTGTCAAATTTCGAAATATTTTGCACCGTTTCGTGTGGTATACAGTCTACTGTGTCTTTCCTACAGGCGCGGCAAAAGGTAGTGTGTTGCTTACTTTAGATTAAGTTTAGAAACAAATAAAATGGCTACTTCAGTTAATGATATTATCCTATTGAAATATATAAATTGGTTTCTTTTATATTCCGTGCTAATAGGAATATGGAATGGACAAACACGTTGGATAAATAGTAACAGGTTTATTGTAGAAACCAGTACAACAAGCAAGGAAGTAATAGTTATGCACAAGTCAGTATAATTGTGTGCATGCTGCTATCGGAAGGCCACTAGTCTCGAAGATCCCAGCTCGACAGTATTTACATGCCTCACCACAAGGAACGATATGGCACAAGGCCAAGTTTAATGTGGAGCAATCCGAGCCCGTAGGCTTCCCCGTAACCCGGCATAAACGGGTTCGGGTCTGTTTACCTCCCCGGGCGACTGCAGCCAAGATCTGAATAACAGATCCCAACTTGTCTCTTCTGCCCGCTGTCCTAACGGATACTTATAGATGGTTACCACCTATAGTGCCGCCACTAATGGGGGTGGCAGGTTATTCCATCACATCACTTTCATATAACTTCATTTTCTGAAGACATAAAATAATCATTGTAAAATAAAATGGTAAACCTTCACATAAGCAGCGTAAAATAATCTGCCATAGTTCTGCTTCACTTAAACGGCGTAAAATAAACAGAGGGCAGTTACATTTCAGCCATGTCACGTGGTTGACCAAATAGCCCCGCAGCCAATCGTCGATGCGAATGAATTATTATCACGAGAAAATATTTTGCACGAAGATTGGTCCTTATTCGAGCTTAGCAATCAACTTAGGAGCCTATAACCGTTCTACATTGGTGTAATGAAAAGACAAACGAAGGTATAACTTATCTGAAGCTTCATTCAACTTAGAATGGAGTGTGTCCGAGCTGAACTTAAATACAGAATACGTGTAAGTGGCGCTAATCGATACCACTATTGATTAGCATAATAACGACTCGTTCGAAATGGCGTGTATTCGGTGGTATCGAGTGGGGTTCGGAAAGTGTTTCTCATTTGAGGTAAATCATCGGCAAGCAGAGACTTTCAAAGAGCCGATTGTGCAGTATATTCAGCCTGGAAGCCATATTATTTCAGATGGTTGGGATGCTTATGCTGGAATCGGAAAAATCAGCCACGAGATATACTCCCATGACGTTGTTGTCCATCAGCAGCATTTTGTGGATTTTTAAAAGGTGGAAAATCATTAAATGCACCTCAGACTTAAATTGCGTCGGCAGTTTCGTGTGATACGCCCCTTGTGGAACTTCTAGCGTGATAGGCACCTTGAAACTCCTGAGGCGTATTTTCCGTCATATCTTCCCGAATACATGGGGCATTAGTGGGACAGGAACAGTCTCATGTTGTCAGCATTTATTTATTTACCTGTTGTAATATTTAATTGTAATAAATGCATATACATTGGTCTTATTCATTTCACACCGTTCAAGGAATAGCAGTGTGTTTTACGTCAAGTGGTGGTTTACCCTGGTATCATAAGACTTTTGGTAGGGTTATATACAGGTGTAGGTATTTACGATGTCATGGGATGGGGGGAACTACCTGATTTATGGGGTTTTATGATTTCAGAGATGAGAAAGTTATTGCTTTTTCGCAGATTTAATAGGTATTTATGTTGTAATATCAGCTGATGTAAAATTCAATCCCTTATAAAAAAAAAAAAAAAAGAATTCGTCTCCTTAATATACAAAACAAATTTTAAAAGACTACTTCTTTCTTACTTCTTAAAAAAGGAGTTTATCAAACTAGTTAAAAGTTCTTTGTCGTCTTGGGATTTCCTTAATGTCATGCCTACCAAAGTATGAGTCAGAAATGTTGTTTAACTATTTAACGCTATTTCGATAAAAATGTGTTCAGATAAGCCGCATTCTTTGACCCCACCTGTTCAGACCTTTACGACTAAAACATGCCTTGCTGTTTCAACTGAAAGACATGGAGAGCCATGACCGTTCACATGAAGAATGCGACATGACATATGAATGATGGATCATGACTCCGTTTGATTTGTGATTCTGGAAACCCTAAACCTAAAACTTTTACCAAAATTATTTGGTTGTTAAAGCTTGGTCTGGTTTGGTTTGTTTTGTTTTACGTTATATCAACCTCAATGGGTTATTTAATGCCGACATGATTTTTATTGCTGATAATTTTTTTTAATGTATTATTCGTAATATTTTTTCTTTCCCAAAATGTATTGCTGTTATTAAAATCTATTTTTACACCTTCATAGTGTTTTGACACCAGTTTGGGTGTTGACTATTTACCTATATCTCAGTACAATTCGCGTCTTTTACTACTTTCAATATTTTGCAGACAAAAAGAATATCGAAGGAATTTCCTGGTTGATCTTTCTAATTTCCCCATTGATGAAGCCAGTTTGGATAATTGTTCACGTCATTGTTATCATTAGAATAGTTTTGTCTTTTTTTTTTTTTTGATACAATTTTGATGTCTACCTTGTTACCACTAAGACAGTTGACATTGTTGTTTTGTTTTTATTGATTTTTTTTTTAAAGATTACAATGCCTTAATTGATCATATCGATTCGTACATTGCGAATATTACCGTCTGCTTGTTGTCTGCCATTAACTGTGACGCTTTTTTATAAACAGTTAAACACTTGGAAATGGTGCAGTTTTATGAAATTGATGGATGTAAGAACTGTTATGTCGTGTCTGTGAATTTATCGGCTCATTCAGTACTTACTCATTTGATACAACTATGTATTTGATCATGTTCTAAACGAAGTAGACATTTGGGGATTTATATTCGCTTACTCGGACAATTTCCTTCACCTTTTTCTCTTTCATCTTTTTTATTTTAATTCGTTTTATTCTTCTTTTTATTCTACTTTTGTTATCTTTACCAATATTATTCCGAACTTTACGTCAAAGATAGGTGATAAACAAGTGACAACAAGTCTCCTCAAATAAACAGCTGCGTTCTGACAAACTTCATGAGAACTATTGTATTAACTTTTTTGTCGGAATTCCGGTTGTTTCTAGTACTTACAGGATTATGAGCATGACTGTCACCTTCCATTTTCCTTAACCTTTGCAGCTCTTATTAAGATATTAATATTTTTATATTCGATACAGTTTTTTTTCTATTTTGTCTAGAGATCCAGAAAAACATTATATTCGTTGTAATCTCTCTTTTACTTATTACCAACGACTAATTCTATCTCCTTAGCTTCGATAAAGAAATTCGTATGCACTTCCTAACTAAATCGTTTTTCTTAATAGCTGTTCTATGTCATAAAAATCTGTAATTTTCAAAAGTCATTATTATTACTAGAAGTTCACACATGAATCTTTCAATATATGTTTCCAGTTTTTATATAGCTACGGCATGTCTAGGTTGGCCCGAAATGGCAAACTGAAAACCCGAACTGAGGGTAGTTTGGATCCAGTGACCGTGGAATTCTGGCAGTCATATATTGTCTTTGTATAAGACAAAGAAATGCACGAAAGCGATCCGTACGGTCACAAGAATTGGAGAGTCAAGACATCTCACCGTTTCCAGATTCCTTAGTGGTGATGGGTACTTTATGAACAATTTGACATCTCTCTCTCTCTCTCTCTCTCTCTCTCTAACTCTCTCTCTCTCTCTCTTTCTCTATCTTTCTTTCTTTCTCTCACTCTCACTTTCCCTCTCTCTTTCTCTCTCTGTAACTCACTCTCTCTTTCTTTCTCTCTTTTCTCTCTCCCTTTCTCTTTCTTTATTTATCTCATTCTCACTTTCCCTCTCTCTCTCTTTCTCTTGGTCTCTCTTGCTCTCTCTGTCACTCACTCTCTAATTCTTTCTCTCTTCTTTTTCTCTCTCCCTTTCTCTCTCTAATTCCTTCTCTCTATTTCTCTTTCTTTCTTTCTTTCTTTCTCTCACTCTCACTTTCGCTCTCTCTCTTTCTCTCTCTGTAACTCACTCCCTCTTTCTTTCTCTCTATTTTTCTCTCTCCCTTTCTCTTTCTTTCTTTATTTCATTCTCATTTTCCCTTTCTCTCTTTCTTTCTGTCTATCTTCCTCTCCCTGTCACTTGCTCTCTCATTCTTTCTCTCTTCTTTTTCTCTCTCTTTCTCTCTCTCTCTCTCTCTCTTCTTCCTTCTTTTTCTCTCTCCCTTTCTCTTGGCCACCCTCTCTTTCTTTCTCTCTCTTTTTCTCTATCCCTTTCTCTCTCTTTCTTTCACTCTTTCTTTCTATCTCTCTCTCTTTTTCTCTCTCTGTCTCTCCCTCCCTCCCTCCTCCTCGCTTCCTCCAAGAAACGTTGCTACTACTAATGTCCCTCATAAAATAATGCGAGTAAAAAGAGATATAAATAAAATTATCCGTCGTTGATTGCCTGTTGTGAAGCTTTGGTGTTTGAAGACTAAAACAAGAGACATTCTTTTTTTTAATCGAATTCACACCTTGTAAGAAAGTCAAGCCACTAAAACACAAGAGGTTAATGAGTTTGCGAAAATTAGAAAACAGAAGAGGAGCGAGGACAATAGAAGAGTAACCAGAAAGTCAGTGAAGAAATTCTTAGCATAGAACTTACGGTTACATCTCGCCAATTAAACTGTAAACCGATGGTACTATTAAAATATGTGACTAATTAATAAATTTTAAAAAAGTGAAGATTATTCAATATAGATCCCTGTGGTTAATGCTACGCTGCGAGGTTTTTTATATTTGACTCCATTGATGTCTGTGATAGTCGAAGGTCACTCTTTTTCACAATGTCGAATCTGTTACTATATTGATTAATTTAATTTTATGTATTAATATTTTTTATTAATATTTAGAACTAATATTATTATTTATTAATAATATACTAAATTAATTTCAAAAATAAATTATATTTTTGTACAATTTATATATATATATATATATATATATATATAATCCTTCCTTTATATATCCTTCTAAGTTTTTATTCAACCTTTACAATGAAAACATCCGGTAGAGTAAAAGGGACGCTAATTTACATCACTTGATTTCATTTTCTACTAGTTTGGGGGCTCTTTTTCTATTTTTAGTTTTATATGGCGTAGATTACTGTAGAAATTCCAATTCTCCGTTGTAACAACTGTTTCGAAGTGAAATTGCTCTATGGACAACTAAATATTACCGTGGACGCCAATTTGCTATTTTATTTGTGTGTGGTACCCCAATAATGTTACATGGACACCCGGGATTCATATACACCACAGTTCTGAATCACTGTTATAGGTAAACAACCATAATCCCGTCATCTTTCGTGAGGGGTCCGTACAAAGATGTTTTTTGGAGACAATTTTATTGTTGCAACTGTATTTTCTTCGCATCTTTTAATTACTTATCATTTTAATATAAATTATTATAAATGCAGTACAGACTGTACAAATCGCTGCCAGTCTCCATCCTCTTATTTGGATGTGAAACGTGGTCACCGTTGGCAGATACAGAGAAAAGAATCCAAGTGTTTGAGAACAGATGTATGTGAAAAACCATAGAGTTTTCTATTGGGAACAAAAAAAAACAAAAAAAACAATGAGTTTGTGCGGAAAAGGGTTAAAAGTTTTGTGCGACAACAGGAACCACTTCTCGCCACTGTCCGACGGAGAAACATGGCGTGGTTTGGACACATTACAAGGCACGACAGCCTGTGCGAGAACATCACGCAAGACACCGTTCAAAGTGGACGTAGGAGAGGACGCCAACGCAAAAACTGCTTGGACAATGTCAAACAATGGACAGGTATGAAAGTACCATAATCGCTTTTGAGTTGCCGCTGTTAGACCGTGTGTGGAAAAGAGTTGGTGTAGCTTCTGGATTCGGATCTGCCCTACGATTACAAAAGTCTAAGGGATGATGATAAATGTGATATCTGTCAATGAATTTAATAGATTTATCTTTCCTTGACCAGCCGAACGATTTTTTTTTTACGGTAAGTTTCACCCTGTACAAGGCCCGAAGGCCACTCGAGGTAGAAGTTTACGTTAAGGGGTAGTTTATATGGAAAATAACATTTAACGCTAGACTTAAACAGGTTAAGATTATAGTGATCTGGGATACATCCTCTTGTGAGTCCGTTCTACTGAGTAGAGGTTCGCGGGAAGAACTTACTTCTCGCCGATGGAATACGGAGGTGATGTGGGTGGTTAGCTAATATGTAAGTGGCATGGTGCGTCATAACCACGAAGGTTATATCTGACGGAACCAAGAAATGTAGCTCGACCGAGCACTTCTGTAGTAGTAGCGAGAGAACAGTGAGAGACTCGCTACAGCCCGCCTTTGAGATAGAGAGAGAGAGAAAGAGAGAGGTTGGCTGGGGGCAAAATAATTCTTCTCCAACAAGGAGACGCTTTTGAACTCTATCAAGACTAAAATGTGACGAGTGGCCAGCTACCGCCCAAATATGGCAATAATACTCTATTTTGGGCCTTTTGTGCGAAAAGTCAGGTGATAATTTATTTTGTCGTTTATTTATCTTTTAGCTAAGAGTTCTTTTCCTAAAGATTTGTCAATGTTTCTCGCTTCCAAAGAGCTTTATTTAATAGATTCGTCTTTTTCATTTATCTACAATTTTCGTTTATCTCGCAAAGCACTAAGTGCACCCGACGATTACGTTCAACTCACCTAGCTTATATAGTTATTTGTCTTTAGACATGAAATGGAACGATTATATCGAGTTGAATTATTAGGTGTGCCACCAGGAATTTTAGTCCACTGTGTTGTGCTACACAGTTTTCACACCAGAATCTATCACACACCTTTATTAGTCTACAGTTGGTCAATGCATCGAGTATTTCTGTCGCATCTAGTCTGGTAATTCTACTCTATACCTAGAGATTCTTAACAAAATCCAAACAAGAATCTGCAACGTTCTCTGTCCTGACCTGACAGCACAGTTCCTGTTATTTTTACCCACAAACATAACGTAGCTTCTTTATGCTTTTTCTATATCTTCACAGTAATTGTTCCGATGACTAACTCGGTATCACGAATTTATTCACAGCACTACATTAGTAGCTCATCATTTTAGTGCTGAAATTGCTATTGATGTTATCGGTCTGGAGGAGATGAAAGAAAGTGCCTTAAAATAACACCACGGGTTGACAGAAGCATAGTGAGTGAAACTGGGCAGACAGAACACTTGAGAGTCGCTGATGGTTGTTCCAGCACGAAGTCACAAGTCATCGTGACCGAGGGTTTGAGTGTGCTGGTTTTATTCAGATTGTTGATCAAGCTAGGTAACACGCACTCCCAGAAACTGTAACTAGGGTCTGCTCAGCATAGTTGCAGTATAAACCACAGGTGGGCTCTGTGGGTGTTGCACAATCACAAAATGCACCTGAGCAGCCGTCTGCAATAGGGATTAGCCGCTCTTGTAAGCGAGTATCCTCGAATACGAGTGTCCAGACATTACCCCTTAAGTTTTTGTCAACGGGGATCTTGAAAAATGTATATTTGCATCCTTTTCTTTTAATGACCTCTCTCCTCAAAAACATTAGTTTTCTTCATTCAACGGAATTTCTTGCGTTCAGGGAATGGTAGTTTATTTTACGCTACTTAGTAAATTTATTACCTTTCTTGGAGTGAAATGATTAAAAAGATATTTAATGAGAAAAAAATGGCAAACATGGACATTCGTGCCCTCATAAAAACGGAATGTCAAAAGGACGATTTTTTTCATTGACACCGCTATTATTTTAACTACCTTCAATCCTCTTTGTGGTTTTAAAATTAGAATTGCAATAAATTCTAAACATATGATGAAAGTGGATATTTTTGGGTTCTTGAGAAATTACAAGAAAATATTAAGCCTTATTTTTTTTATGAGATTGTTTATTTACAAGAGTAATCTTATATTTACAAAATTCTTGAAACTAATACATTTGCAGTATAACTAATTCCATGCAATATTTATTCATAATTTTTCAATAGTTATTCATAAATTTGTAAACATTTATTAAATTATTAAAATATGTAAACCAACTCTAAGGAAATCCTTATTATTTACCATTTTATAAAGTTTGAATCAATTGAGAATTACCCGATTTTTTGCCAACCATTCCAATAAACAATAACAGTATAAATTAACAATCTGAGAAATAAGTAAAGTTTATTTGGTGTCAATTATCAAGAAGAAAAAAATGTTTAAATTAATTTTCATACGTTTAATCTTTAGTAAAATTCTAATAATTTCTTTTTGATACAAAATAAAAGCATTTTCTGGGAGTGAAGTTAACAGCGGTGTCAATAGAAAAACCGTCTCTTTGACACTTTTTTTTTTTTTTTTTTGCGGGCACAAATGTCCATGTTTATTTTATAATTTTATTCTGATTTGATCTTAGCTATGACCAGCAACAAGACAAGAAGAAAACGACTATTTTTTTGGAAGTGTCACTGAACCTGAAATCCGTGTGTAATGTTTACGAATGGGAAAATACGAACGTGAAAGATGGAGCGGTGAAAAGAGGAGGGGGTTAAGGAAAGATTTGTAGACGGGGTAGGTGAGAAACCTCAAGGAGATGACGATGATGTGGGTAGAGGACAGTAATTTGTAGGGATGTGAAGACAACGTCAGTGAGTCGCATCTTTCCGCCCGACAGAAACTGGAACACTGGGAGGTCGACAAAGAGACTGAGAACGGTGAAAAATAATTAAAGAAACTAAAAAAAAAAAAAAAAAAAAAAAAATGTTTCAGAAAATGAGACGGTAAAAAGAAGCAAGTAAAAACAAAACAATACAGATGTGATTCATGGCACCAAAAGATGACAGTGCGATGCGCCACCTTTTGTAGAATCTTTTTTATTCAATTTTTTCCACGGAATATTGTTCGTTTAAGCGATATTATTGACCAAGATGGGATTTTCCCATGAAGGGATGGAAGGGGCGCATTTTTTACGAAAGTAACTTAAAATGAGAAAGTAAAAAAGGAAACACGGATTTAAAGACACAAGAAAAAATGGAGAAATTTAAACTTCTCATCTGTATCCACTTCTCGAAAAGCCGTCTGCCCTTAGTTGTATCTGATAATCGATGTCGCTAGCCACAATGCTGGCCACAATCTATAATTGAAACTCTTTTAAAAGCGAGAAAAAGATTTGGACCTTCCAAGAAAACAGGTAATTCGATGAAATATCAAAGTGACAGTTGTACCTATCATTAACGGAGCATTTGGATCAGTATAGAAGAAATTGGAAATACGAGGAAAAATTTAAACCATCGACACTAATACAGGGTGACCCAAAATAATGGGAATTTATGAAGTGCGTATTGCTAGACATGAGCAAGTGGCAACACTGCGAGACAGTGACCTTGAGCAAGTAAACATTTCGCCATTTAGAATTCAAGATGAAATTCGCAGTATCCCAGCTGAGATGTTGTAGCAGTCAATAAGGAATCTCAACAGGAGATTTCAAGAATGCATTCGTACAGGAGGACGCCATCTACAGGACGTAATATTTAAAAAATGAAAATTCCATCATTGTTTCATAAATGGCATGTTTTAAGGTTTTAATTACTATGAATAAAATATTTTTCTTCCGTCACTCTTGGTTTTATTGGATTGTTAAAAGTTCCTGTTTTTTGGGGTCATCCTATATAAGTGCCATGATACTTCAGGCTGTGAACAATCAAGGCTCTTTCGCAAAATTCCTACATTTCGTTTCTTTATGTAACTTTGATCCCTTTATCATATCTCTTTATAATAGTTCTGCCGTCTATTCGTACTAATCAATTAAATAGGTAATTGTTGTTTACCCCTTCTACAAATGCCTTAAGCATGTTTTGTGGATGCCTAATTCTCCAAGCCTTCTTTCTTTTCAAAGTTAATAACTACACAAAGTCAAATTCCTAGAATATAAAATCTGAAATAGTTGGAATTTCTAGGACACATAATGAGGAAAGACGGCCCGGAAAATTTGATTATCACGGGACATATCGAAGGGGAAAAGGAAAGATGGCGATATTCATTTCATAAAGATGTCACATTCAGTCCTACCACATACATTTTTATATCATGCTTCCTTTTTTAATGGGTGCGCACAGAAAATGTTTCTTTCCCCGATCGAGTTCAGATGAGTGAGGAGCGATAACCGGTTAACTCAATCTATTGTTCTCTTTTATGTTTGCTTCTAATTTTCTATTGCCAATTACCGGAGTTATTTTTCCTTTTTTGCCCATTTTAATTATTACCGATTTTATTGCTTTATTTTATTTATATCTTTGTTTTATTCGCTTTAATTTTAAAATGACATCGACGGAGCACTTAGAATATTTTAGACTAGGTTTGAAAATTTTTTAAATACAGGAAATATCACGAAAATTTGAAACCCTTGAGACCATCCTTTATGTCATGAAACTTCAAGACGTGGACGATCATAGCTTTCCACAATGTCCTATCTTTCGTTGCTCTACATAATTTTTTAAACTTTACCCCACCTCTTTATACTAGGTCTAAAATATATCCTTACATATCCATTAAATAGGTAATTGTTGTTTATCCCTGCTAAAAATGCTTAAGTATGTTTTGGGGATGTCTAATTCACTAAGACTTCTTTCTTTTCTAAGTTATTAACTACACTAAGTCAAATTACTAAACTATAAAATGAAATTTAAAAAAAAAATAAATACTTGCGCGATAGTTATCATGGAGTGAGTTCAATCCTCATTATCTAACTAAAGAGACCGTACGGCTAGTGTAGTAGATCAGTTGAAATTGAATGAAGCTTCATAAATTATAACATGTAAAATGTATTTGGATCGAGTTCAGATCAATGGGGGAGCGATGACCTGCTTTATTATTATTTTTTTCTCTCGTCTTTTTTATTAAACTACCGTATTTTTTTATTTCCTTTTTTGTCTCTCTTTTAATTATATTGCTCCTTTTTTTATATATATAATTAAATTTCATACCTATAACAACATCTTAAACTATAAATAGTTGAATTTACCTCAAATATACTGGAAGGATTATTACTTCCCTTATATAAAAGATGACATGAACTTTTGCGTAATCTAAAAAGAAACCGTAAATTATAATTCCGGTTGACGTTAAAAAAAAACGAGTATTGTCATCAAAACCAATCGATACCAGGCGTTTTAGTTAAAATGAATTTAAAATTATCCGAATGTTATAATCAATGTTCTGGGTATGTTTTTCATTTATTTCATGTTGCCTTACGGCCACATCACGTTGAAACACAGGTTTCCTTACGACCACCGAAAGCAACCTCGAACCTGGTCAGTACCTAGATGGGTGACCGCTTGAGAATACTAAATGTTGTAAGCTTTGATGTGCGGGTGGTGTAATGGATAATGGCTCAGAATTGTTAATCGGAGAGTCGAGTTCTAATTCTAGTTGGGTTCTTTATATTCCCTTACGCCCCCAAACCCCTGGGACCGATATGAATCCACCTCTTCTCCCCCAAGCTATGGGTTAATTAGAAAGACGTGTATCATTAATACCTCCCCACTCCCACAGATTTCTTGTTCTTAATTAACCTGCAAAGGATTGATAAGCCGTAAGAACCTAATCAATAAATTTCCTTGTTATTTATTTATTCTGTATTTTCTTTTTTGATAATTTAAATATAGATTATAATCCTGATTTTTCTTTCGTTCATGAGTTAGCAAAGAATTGAGCATTCCGTTTTGCTTGCCTGGAAAGACGGAAGAAAAAGATATATCAGATATATTTGTTTTTTAGCGAAGAAAAAGGAAAAGAAAGAAAGAAAGAAAGAATAGAAGAGACAATAACGCTCTCATGAGTTTAACGTCTGCGTCAATGAAATAGAAAATCGTTATTAGGTTGGTGCAAAAATAATGACGGTTTTTGACGTATTTTTGACGTCAAAAACCGTCATTATTTTTGCACCAACCTAATAATTCTGATTCTTTTATTTGTATTCTCTTACTTCTTTAAATACTTTTCGTCATTCATAACTTTTATTGTTACTGCAATATTTTGTAAAAGCTCAAATATTTTAACGATACTGAAAAGGGAATCTTCACAGGTATTTTATCGTTGTTGAACTTGCAAGGATCTCATTCAGTCATTAAAGTAAGGATTATAATTCATCCGAAAATCCAAATCGAAAACAGTGAAATTTCCACCGGCACTACATCAATAAATGTAAAATATTCCAAGTTATATATCTGTTGCTTAAAATGATCAACTGTTTATTGTTATCTGAAAGACACTGTTCTCAAGAGCCTCATAAAAAGCGCCGTCCGTTGTAATTCCTGTGGTCTTAGAAATACCATAAAATGTCCACGAAATCATGGGACCAACACACCATTTCATGAAACACCCACGAATGTTTACGCTTACAGCTTTCCATACATTCATACACGAATCCATCATAAATATGGCTGCTTTGTGTTTCCTTTGATAAGACGCGTCTCCCCTGACAGCCGTGCTATCTGTCGATAGATCCTTTCGTATATCAATGGAAACAATTATACAGGATTGATGTGGATTATAATATACAGAGAATCAAAAGAGGTTGAATTATTTCCTTTCAATCTAAACCTAATATGAAACTATTTATATGAGGCGCTGGCATTCGCTAAGAACTCCTGTACAGGTTACTGAAATGACGTATTTGAAATTAACCTACTTTTAACAGATGAGTCGGATCAGCTGATAAATTGAATCATAAATGGAGTATATCTATATGTATGATGCACAATTATTTGCGCCATTTTTATACCGAACGAAATTACTTGCACATACAAAAGTTTAACCTCGGGAACTTCGATGATGTGTAATAGTTTGAAACCTTGTCTTCCTAACTCAATTACAACTGAGCAGTGAGTTCAATCCTCACTAGATGCGCCACACAATCGGCCTGATGATACATATTCTAATCATTTCATTCCAAGCAAGGCAGGAATGCTACTATTATGCAGATGTTTTTGGTTTGGTTTATTTTATGGCATATCAACCTAAATGGGTTACAAAATTTTTATTTGTCTATATTTCTGAGATGAGGTATTATGTACACGATTTACATTATTCGGACTATTGTCCTCATCTTTGTCGCCATATTTATTACAACGTTCGGCCCTTTAGTATCTGTCTATATTTCTGAGATGAGGTATTATGTACACTATTTACATTATTCGGACTATTGTCCTCATCTTTGTCGCCATATTTATTACAACGTTTCGCCCTTTAGTATCTGTCTATATTTCTGAGATGAGGTATTATGTACACTATTTACATTATTCGGACTATTGTCCTCATCTTTGCCGCCATATTTATTACAACGTTCGGCCCTTTAGTATCTGTCTATATTTCTGAGATGAGGTATTATGTACACTATTTACATTATTCGGACTATTGTCCTCATCTTTGTCGCCATATTTATTACAACGTTCGGCCCTTTAGTATCTGTTTATATTTCTGAGCAAAATAAACTGTTGGAGTAGAATTGACGGTTGCATTTAGCTATTTCAGCAGTAAAAGGGTGGGACATAACTGCCAATCTAGTAGGACACTTAAATTCATGTAGTCGAGGCACCAGAGAAAAAAGCTCGTCAGAGCAGTTGCCATGAAAATATTTGTAAAAAAGAGAGAGAGAATCGACACCATGTCGGTAAGACATTGACTGGCCAGGAACGATTAATTTATAGATCGTTCTTTTGATTTTGTCAAGAACCTCGAGATGAATAGCAGGAGAACAAGACCAGACATGGCAGCAGTATTCAATGCATGGCTAAATGGTAGATTTGTAAATGTAAAAGATGGTTTCTGACGAGAAAAAGATTCTTAGACGCTTAGAAAATCAGCATAAAGATTCTCGCGCACTTCGATGTGGTTAACAAACTTGCTCACAAATCAATTCCGACTGAGTAGTGAGTTCGATCCTCACTCGATGCTTTATTTTTGCCACCTTGTGCCGTACTTAAGCTACGCTTATTAACTCACTGTAAAATTCTTCAGTTTTCTATCTAAAATTTGTTCAGCTCGAATTCGGGTAGATGTGCTCGTCATCCCAAGAAGGTACCCTATCTAGGGCATTGTTTTTCAAAGTGAGCGCTAGCGCCCCCTTGTGGATTCTCTTATGTTGAAAGCGGGGCCCTGGGAGTTTATCTCCTTTGAGGGTCGGTGAAAATCTTCAGGGAGGCCGTGAGGATTTATCTTTTTTCAAATTTTCATAAATCATTTAATATTGGTTTTCTTTATGTAGCCACCAATCTGCCACTGGGTGGCGTGACACTAGTGTTTACGTTTTCGTCTCGGCAATGTTACTACTGGCGGACCGCTAGAGACCCACCAGTGGCCCGACTGTAGCCTGCCGGTGGCTGCCACCAGAGGACCGCCTGCGTTAACATCGACGGTCCACCAGCAGGCCACTAAAGGCTTGCGTGTAGGATAGCTACAACTAAATTATTACCCCTTGATTTATCTACCCTCACAAACCCTTATCTATCAGGGAACCCTTTTAGGTTAAGAACCTTTCAGTCACTTCATGTTTCATGCCTTACAACACCAACTAAGCGGTAGACATTTTGTTGTAGTTCAACCGAATTGAAGGCACACTTCCCTTTTGTATTAGATTATTCACCCTGCTCTTGCATAGTTTCTTTTTATTTTATGTGTAAAACAGTTTCATATAATAGGGTTGCCCACTTTATTGTCCCGGAACAAATGTTTAATTTTATTTGAAAGATCGTTTTCTTTCATTTATTCATACAAAGGAAGTCTAAACATTGGTATAAACTAATAAAATATTGCGCTAGAGTAGCCATAAAAATTATGTTTGAATATATTGTCATACATTTATTTTTAAAACCAGTGCTCGATACACAGTAGAGCAAAATATTAAATCGAAGAAAAGAAATAACTGTTTTTGTAGGCACTGCATTATGTTTACATAATTAATTAAAAACTTTCATATTTATATATCTATTATTTGGTCACAAATAATATAGTAAAAATGCAAAATTAGATTCCTAAATTTTAAATCTTAATTTTAACAATACCGTATCTAGTATACTAATAAATATAATAAATGTTGTATTTTCGATCTTTATAAATAAAAATATATAAATATATGACGTAATCATATTTGAAGCCCCTTTAAGACAAACCCAATGTATTTTATAAAAAAAATAAAAATATGAATAAAAACTAAAGAAAAATGTATTGTAGTGTATCTTATGTATGCCCCTAAAAAACAGACAAGATGACACGTCCTCATATAAGGAAGCCAGTATCGACAGGCAGAATTTACAAACCTACACCTAACCCTTAAGTTATATTTACACTTTGCCATTTTAAATTAGACTTGTATCCTGATTCGTCAAAAATTGCAACACCCTTTTAAAATTTTTGTAATCCCTTTCTCCATCCAACGTAAACTGTATAATACAATTTAGCTTTAAAAAGTAAATCATTTTTGAAAGTTATTCAACATCGATTGAGAATGGATCAACAAGTTTAATTTTAAGTTTAATTTTAAAATTAGTTTTTAGTTCCGAAACGCGGTAATTTCTGTGTCGCAATGTATACATATTTTTAAATATTATACATACGCACACACACACACATATATATATATATATATATATATATATATATATATATATATATATATATATATATATATATATATGAATAAAGTATATTTAGGCAGCAAGTATTCATCCAAACAAGTTTGATTTAAAAGAACCAACAACGTCTGTTTAAGTACAACTATCAGACACAAGACAAATATTAGTAGATAACACCAAAATACTTTAGAACACCCAATGCGAGAAAAGACTCAAAACTCTGGAAGCTATTATTATACAAAATAAACTGCCCATATTAAATAAAATATCATTCACCGCAGGAGAACTTGTTTTAAAGTTCATATGATATAATTAATGTGTGCACATATTTTATAATAATAATAATATTAATAATAATAATAATAGATGAAAACCGACAAATATTTTAATATATTTTCTGTTTATACGTTATTTTTTATAGATACAGCTTATTGAAGTAAATGCGCTGTTTTTTTAATTAAACAGTATTAATTACATTTACTGGACTGAATGTTCGAGAAATTTTCTAGAAAATATGCGTTCTCCAACAGGAAACGAACCTGTATCCCATACGAAAACCGTCATATAGCCTGACGTGCTGTTGACAGTGAATAATAATAATAAAAATAATAAAAATTTAAAATAAATCACAACTTTTCGTGCCGCCTTCGCCCTCAATACCAGTTACACATGATGCCATGCTAGACCATTCCAAATTAAAAAAAAAAAAAAAAAGGATGCAGGCAACGGAAGTCTAACCAAAACGCAGACCCCACATCGGTTCTTTATAATGACTGCGAAAGTCGAAAGTTCTTGAACAATTTTAAAACATTTCTCTGGCACTTTTATATGGGTTTTGTTCAACTCGTGTTTTCAAATGTTCATCTACCACCGACGTCCTCTACCACCTTGATCTTCATGACTCGTATCCCTATCGCGGAGCTTCAAAAACCGGTGCCGTACTGTCCGATCACAAGTGGGTCCTTCACGGCAGGCTCTGTTAATGTCGAGAGCAGTTTAAGTAGCATTATGACGAAGTTTGAACACGTGCAAAGACAGTAAACGCATCTTTCCGTTTATCATGTTCAAAATGACATGTATTTATCGTTTTAATTTAAATTTCGAAAGAAAATGATATTAAATTAACAAAGAGAACACTCTAATCATTATGTCTGATTGATATATTTTTGTGTAATTATTATAATACATGAGGCCACAATTAAAAGGTTTATTCTAAAATCAAACATTGCTTTCCAAACAAACCTAAAACTTCATAGGGTAAAGTGCATTAAATGGAAACTTTTGCCTTCAGTGATGAGGACTGTTAAATACGGTACCTATGAACACTAATGTGTATGTCTTATCCTCATAAATACGTTAGACACTATTGTAAGTGGGGTTATATGCTATCTATGTAGTCCTCCACTAGTAGTGGTTTACCTACTTCACGCCGCTGGCGAGTAATGTATTTTGTAGATACTATAAAGATTGCCATTTCATTTCTCAACCTCCGTTTTGGTTTTTCCTCATTCAGTAACCTTTTCTAGGTTACAACACTTTCTTTCTTTAATTGAATACATTTCTCTATTTCTATATATAGTTTACATTTATACAAATATTTATATATATTCTGTATATATTTCTATATCTAGAGTTCTATATTTCTTTCGATAGTTAGGATGATATATTTAGTCAAAGGAGCGACAATGGTGCACAAAAGGCACTTGAATCAAACAAAAATTAGGCATATAGATGAAGAGAACGATACTCCAGTGGATGTTGAGCCTGGGGAAGTTCTTTTCGAAGAATTTGATGTAACCATTCCTCGGAATGCTCTTGAGACAAAAATACAAAGAGGAAAAGAAGGAATACAGAGAGAATCGACATTAACCCAAAAAGGAAAAGATATTGACTCTGTGAAGATTAAATTTAAAAAGGTTGGGGGATGTTATGTACCGTAACTATGAATACTAATGCGTATGTTCCAATCCTTATAAATATGTCGGAAACTATTGTAAGTGGGGTTAATATGCTGTCTATGTAGTCCACCACTAGCAGTGGTTTACCTATTTCACGCCGCTGGCGAGTATTGTATTTTGTTGATGTTATAAGGATTACTATTTCATTTCCAACCTCCGTTTTGGTTATTCCTCATTCAGTAAGCCACAAGGAAGTAAAGGAATTCGTCGTCGAAATATTTGTGAAACTTGTTTCATACACCATAAAGTATCATTCTGGATTATCTTAATCTAATGTTCCATTAGCCCGACAAACTAAGGTCGACATATACACGAGACATTTGCGAAATTATTGATATCTTTCCAATAAATCAAAGGAAGAACGCTCATAGTAGGTTGAATTATATATGGGTGTATACAGTATTCTTTGAAAAGAATATAAAGTCCAAAAACATGTGAAAATTTTAACGTACACAAGTCTGTGTCGGAAATGTCATTATTTAAAAGGACTGAAGAAGTCGCAGTATAATTGAAACGTCGTAAGGCACGCTTTGAAATGTCAGAAAGTAAAAACCCTGTTAACTGGTTAGGAATGAAATAAGTTCTCGGAATAAAAAATTAAATAGAGAGGGAAAAATAAAACAGAAAGGAAGAGAGAGAGAGAGAGAAAGAAAGAGAAATAGAAAGAGAGCAAGAGTGAAGCAAAGAGAGTGCAATTAAAAGGAAAATGAGCGAAGAAAGAAAGTAAACGAGGTAAAGTGAGAGAGTAAGAGAGCGAAATAAAAGAGAAAGCGAGAACGAGATGAATTATAAAGAGAGAGAGAGAGAAATATAGAAAGAAAAAGATAGAGAAAGAAATAGATAGAAATAGAAAGAGAAAAGAGGGCGAAATAAAAAGAGAGAGAGAGACAAAAGAGGAAGAGAGTACGAGAGGAATTAAAAAATAGAGAGAGAAAGATAGGAAGAGAAATAGTGTGAGAGAAAGAAAGTCTAGAAATAAATGAGAATTAGGTAATAAGAGTTAGAGTGTAAGTAGGAAATCAAGAGAACAAAAATAGGGGGGACAAAGGAAAAGGGGGAGAGAACAGAGAAAAAGGGAAGAGGATCGGAAAAGAAGGATATTTAGTGTGAACAAAAAGGAAGTGGGAGGAAGTTGAAAAGAGTGGAAAGGGAAAACAATATCCGTAAAAGAGGGAGGTTTACACATGTCAATCAAAAGGAAAGCGGGAAAATAGGAGAATAAAAGATTAAAGAAAAGTGAGAAGAAATACTGCAGTCAATAAACGAAAAAGAAAAGGAGTGATCTAAAAAGACATTAGTAGAAAGAAAGAAAGAAAGAAAGAAAGCAAATTTGAAAGAAAGGAAAAAGAAAGCACGTTTGAAAGAAAGAAAGAAAGAAAGAAAGAAAAAAGAAAGCACGTTTGAAAGAAAGAAAAAAAGCATCTTTGAAAGAAAGAAAAAAGAAAGCACGTTTGAAAAAAAGAAAAAAGAAAGTACGTTTGAAAGAAAGCAAGAAAGAAGGAAAACAAGCAAGCAAGAAAGAAAGAATCAAAGAAAGAATGTTTGAAAGAAAGCAAGAAAGAAAGCACTTTTAAAAGAAATCAAGCAAGAAAGAAAGCAAGGAAGAAAGAAAGAAAGAAAACATGAAAACACGTTTGAAGAAAGCAAGAAAGTACGTTTGAAAGAAAGAAAGAAAGAAAGCACTTTTGAAAGAAAGAAAGAAAGTACGTTTGAAGGAAAGAAAGACAAAAGAAAGAAAGAAAGAAAAAAAGCAAGAAATAAAGCACTTTTAAAAGAAATCAAGCAAGAAAGAAAGAAAGCAAGAAAGAAAACATGAAAACACGTTTGAAGAAAGCAAGAAAGTACGTTTGAATGAAAGAAAGAAAGCACGTTTGAAAGAAAGAAAGAAAGAAAGAAAGAAAGAAAGAAAGAAAGAAAGAAAGGAAGCACGTTTGAAAGAAAGAAAGAAAGAAAGAAAGAAAGAAAAGAAAGTACGTTTGAAGGAAAGAAAGAAAAAAGAAAGAAAGAAAGAAAAAGAAAGTACGTTTGAAAGAAAGAAAGAAAGAAAGAAAGAAAGAAAGAAAGAAAGAAAGAAAGAAAGAGGTTTTAAAGAAAGGCGGAAATGCTAATATTGATTAAAGAAATGTGAACAAAAAAATTCAAATATAAAAAACGGATGGTCGGGAATGAAAGTTCTAATGAATAATTCACTGTTTAAATAAAATAAAAAAAGAACTAAAAACAAAAAATAAAGTTGCATGGAGAAAGAAAAGGGAAATTAATTAAAGAATGAAATAAAAATACAAGAAAGATTGGAATAAGAACAGAATTAAAGCAGCGTTAAGAGAAAAAAAAAAGAGTGAAATTCTGACTAAGTTTTAAAAAATACCTTTTACCTTACAAATATCGAGCGCCCTTTCACTCTTCCTATTTGTCTCCTCTTCCATTTCCCAACCCCAGCCGATAGCATTGTCTCCGTCACTGCTGTTGCTTTTGCAATTCAATAATCCAAAGGGCTACTTAGAATTCCATCAGGATAATGGATTCGAATCGAGGAGAGACACCATAACAAGATGGCGTCAGTGAAACAAGTGTGCATAACACGAAATGGCGGGAAAAAAAAAGAAAAGAAAGAATAAAGAAGAAGGTGGTAGAAAACTCACAGGAAGAACGAAAAAAGTGAGTAATGACGCGGGAAAATGAGGGTTAAATTTTCCCCTTCTTGAAATCCTGAAAAAGTAAACCAAAAAATAAATTAATACATGAAACAACAAAAGACACAAATTATTCCACACTTCCTCCCTGTCTCGTCCCAGAGTTTCGTAATAAAGTAATACAAATATATATGTGTGTGTTTGTGTGTGTGAAGATTCTGTTTACGGCAAAAGATACTTTAAAAAACTGTATTAGAATCTGTTAATTGAAAAAAAAATATGTGGTATTATGAACAAATAAGAGTACTTCTTTGAATAAAATCCTAATGAAACAGAGAGGGAATTTGCAGACCACCGAAATAAAAAAAAAAAAACAATTGAAAAATCTCACAGCAATAGAAAGAGAACGATGTTCTAAAAGCCTTGAAAAGGATTTTTTTAAGCGAGAAGTATAATAAAGAATTACAAACAGAAAAGAAAACCCTGAAAACTGAGTGACGGCAAAAAATGAACAGATAGTTTAGAGAAGAAGGGGAGATTTGTATTATGTTCAAAGGGAGGAAATGGCGACACAAGTGAGGCGGTCTGGGAAAAAGGGGTCAAAGAGAGAGAGAAAGAGAATTTTATTAAAATGAATGAGAGAGATATGATTAGATAGAGTACAGAATAAAATGAGTGGTGGTTTTCTCTTCTATGCGCACGGAAAAGCGTTAAAATGAGAAATTATGAAAAGTCTAGGGAAAGATAAGAGAGCTGCGTTATTGAAATAGTGTCAGAAACACACAGACAAGTAATAAAAGAAATCGAAACAAACGCAAAGATATTTCCACGTACGTTCAGCGAAGTTAAGCAACCTTAAGCCTGGTCAGTACCTTAAGCCTGGTCAGTACCTTAAGCCTGGCCAAGATGAAACGGAACAAAGCAACAGTATAGATGATTTCGCGATCGATACGTTTATCAAAATGGTAAAAAGAATATAGAACGGCGGCGAAATATTGGTAGATCACAGTAGATTAATATTTACTGCGAATAATAGTAGATTAATATTTACTGCTTGTGAATCATACCAGAGGAGAATCATACCAGAAATGGGCCAAGGACTGTTTGGTTTTGATCAACACACTGGAGCAAGACTATCATAATGAGCAATACAAATGCAGGCTTATTAATAACACAAAGGCAGATACGATATGAAGAGCTACTCGAAATATTAATGAAGCGTGATTTACTTTGAAAGGATAGTCAAGCAACCTGTAAATTCTATAGGAAACTAATGAAGATAAAGAAGATTTTAAAGAATACATATAATATGAAAACGAATACAGTTAATCGTTTTCATGTCGGATTTACGTAACCTGTACGGTGAGACGTTCCTAAGAAAACTAGAAGAGCGACCCATAATTTATTATCGGTGAACATAAACTTAGCACAATACACTATGCAAATGATACTGTGCTGTTGGTAACTTCATAAATAAAACTGTAACAATATTAAACAAAGTTGATGCAGTGATCAAGAAGAAAAGATTAAGTATGCTTATCAGCAAAAAAGATTGTGTATTAATGGTGTCTAAATTAAGGAGTATCAGAAATTTAACTGAGTAACGTAGTAACTGATGATGGAAAATGTAAAAAAGAAATTCGAAGATATATAGAGACAGAGAAAGATGCCTTTTAGAATCTAAAAATGAAACACAAAGACCGTTATGAAACGCTATGTAATGTCTTATAATATTAGGCTGGTGCAAAAATAATGACGTAATAATGTCGTTTTTTGACGTATTTTTAACGTCAAAAAACGACATTATTACGTCATTATTTTTGCACCAACATAATATATATGGTATTGAGAATCCAGATTAAAAAGTCAAAGGTAAAAAATGTCCCTCGAGAAAAAATTCACACAAAAAAAAAGGTCGCAATACAGGAAAAAATAAATAAATAAAAAACAAGGCAAGGTTAGCACACAGTGGACAAAATACTAGACTTTTATCCAAAAATGCACAAAATACAAGTTTTATAAATTAAGTAAATTGATAATTCAAAGCACTTTTAATTCAAATTTTAAATTGACATTTTCTTCACATAAAGTTGGGTTTTATGTAGGTACCTCCACTTTTTCGGCATAAATTATCGATACCTAAGTTTAAAATGCATTTTTTAAAATGAAAAAATATGCTTGAATATTTCATTTTAGTTTTACTTGAAAGTTGAATCATTAAATTTATTATTTCCATTAAGTAAACAATTCTGGTATATTTCAGATAGAAACTATATACATTGGAATGTCAAATTTAATTTTAAATTTTTAAATTTTCAAAAAACCCGCCATTTTCTTAATTTTAAGAAATTTGTAAACAAACACAAATTTATCGATTTTAAAAATATTTAAAAAAATTTCTGACACGTCATTTTAGTAAAATTAGAAAATTTAATGTTAAATTAATCTGATTTAAAAAAAATATTACTTAATTATAGCATAAAAAAGAAATATACAACGAATTATTAACGATTGATACCGTAATTTTGATCCCGATACTTGATCCGTGTGTTGATTGACAAGTGATGACAGCTACTACGGATGACCATAAATGAAAATTACTAGAAATCTGAGTGACCCTTTTATTTTTAGTTTTACTGTTATGTCTATTTATTAGAATAAAGGGACAAAACTCTTTTTATAATAATGGCAATTTCAGTCTACTGTACATGGAAATAAGGAATGTATTAAGTAGAAAAATACAACATAAAAAATTATTTGAAAAAAAAGTGGAATCACTAAATTTATTAAACTTGGCAATTTTGAACTCGTAAATTTTGTTTCTACTTAATTACTAATTATCAAAAGGAAATAAGCTAATACAGAGTTTTGCACGATTTTTAAACTATTATAAATTATTATAATCAAAATGTAAAACAAATAAAAAATTCTTGTAAAATTTAATTATTCATCAGAAAAAATTTATTTCTTCAGGCAATAATGACCTTAATATTACTTATTTACAAAAGCAATTAAAAGCTTTTCTAATTAAGTAATATCATAGTTTTATTGGATTCATTATTTTTCTATTCAAAGCTCATTTTAAAAAAGTTGGAACAAATTAGAAAAAAAAAAGTAGGTGATTTACCATCTCCAATGACTCTTACTTTAAACAAAAAAAAATTGTAAGGAAATAAAAAGAATTGAACGAAATTTCCGGAAAATAAGTAAGTGGGGTGTAACATATTAAAAAAAAATATATTTTTTACTAAAATTTACTAAAAAGAAATATTTCAAAAATAATTTCATTCATTGGTGAATAAGTCCTGAAAATTTAATTAAAATCGGACAATTACTTTAATTTTACAAGAATTTCCAAATCAATGGGTTTTCAACGGGAAAAAAGCGCAAAAAAAACAATGTTATTTTTACAGCACCGCGATGACGTAAAAAAAAGAAAACTTTAACCAAAATTTCGAACGTGTTAAAAAATATTAAAAAATATCAAAAAATAATTAAAATACACTTTGGTCTTTCATCTTAATAATAACATAAGCGTTTTGACGATAAAAATTTATTTTCGGTAAGTTTGTGGCATTTGTTTATTACGCTATGCTGTTTTCCCGCGAAAAAGTGGAGGTACCTAGATGGGATAATGGTACTCCCTAACTATGGATATTTATCGAATATGTGACCGTAGCATTGTTTGTAAAACGTTTTTAGGGTGTTATCTTCGTATACGATCTCCGTGGTTTGTTTACGTTTTCTTAAAATAAAGTTGGGTCTTATGAGTTACGGGAACTCCCTAACTATGAAATATATCGAATATTAGTAGAATTATCAGAAAACGTTTTCTATAGATTGGATAGATTTACTATCTGAATTTTCCTTTGCACACAGTGCGGGCCCATATACTACAGAATTAGATGACTTTATTATTAGACACCATAAATTAATTGTGACTTTTGCTTATTACTTTTTTCTTCGCCAAAATTGTGACTTTTTCTGGGATTTTCTTTTTCTGTGACTTTATTACAGGCCATGGACAGTGAATGCTGGACAATAACTTCACAGATGCTGAAGATTCATGAAACGACAAAAATGGCGTTTTACAGACAAATGTTAAGAATATGATGGACAGAGAATGTGAGAAATGAAGGTTTAAATGTTAGCAATAAGAAAGATACTCCTTAAATTTACCCAATGTATATATCTTTAGATAGGTTTATGGATACAGAAGTGCTCAAAAGAGTTGACATTCAGTTACTATATCCCATGCAGCGTTCGCGGTGTCTCGGGTGGCTTGGTCACGTTGCGCGCAGGGATAACTCCAGAATTCCCAAATAGATACAATATGGAAAACTGTCTGAGAGCACGCGTAACATTGGGTGAGCGACACAAGCTTCACTTCAAGGACCAGTTTAGAACGTCCATCATGGAATTTTGTATCAATGTTGCAAACAGTGATACGGTTGCCTGGGATCGATTGGGGTGAAGAGCTGCTGTTTACTCTGGTGCAAACAGCTATTAAGAGAATAGATTGCTCTGTAGAGGTTAGACAAAGATGCAAATGCTCCATGGTCGATGACTCCACAATATTCTATTAGTGTGATTGTTGCCAAAAAGTGTGCTGGTCGCGCATTGGTTGTTTTAGCCATGAGCTATTTTAAGATAAATTATTTACCGCTGCCGAACGTCGCCATTGACACAAAAGGCCATATATACACATCTTTGAATGAAAAATCTGTAATAGTAAAAGATGACGTTAGGTCAGCACTGGTGAAAATGGTTGAAAAAACAGTGGGACCAGACGAAATTTCAGAGACGGAATTGTGTTGATGGCTGATTCAGTATGCAAGAAGAAAGAATGTATACATTATTTACATTATTCGGACTACTGTCCTCATCTTTGTCGCCATATTTATTACAACGTTTCGGCCGTTGTACGCTCTGGCATTCTTCAGTATATGTCTATATTTCTGAGATGAGGTATTATGTACACCATTTACATTATTCGAACTATTGTCCGCATCTTTGTCGCCATATTTACTACAACGTTTCGGCCCTTTAGTATCTGTCTATATTTCTGAGATGAGGTATTATGTATACGATTTACATTATTCGGACTATTGTCCTCATCTTTGTCGCTATGTTTATCACACCGTTTCGGCCGTTCTACGATCCGGCCTTCAGGTGGTTGGAATGTTGAAATGAACCCTTTATTTCGACATTCCAACCACCCGAAGAAGGCCGGAGCGTACCACGGCCGAAACGTTGTAATAAATATGGCGACGAAGATGAGAACAATAGTCCGAATAATGTAAATAATGTACATAATACCTCATGTCAGAAATATTGACAGATACTGAAAGAATGTATAGTTGAAAGCACAAGGTATGGGTGTGGGCAGATGACAGCGTGCTTCTCAAACAGGTTTTTCAGTTTCACTGTAAGTACAGAAAAGTAACTAACAACGAGAAATGTAGCGCTAAATAGCGAAGGTGTTGAGAAATATTGAAAGATGGCTTTAAGAAACTGAGTAAAGTATTAAGAGAAGAAAATTTCAACAGAAACAAAGAAAATATTGATGAATTGGTGTGTAATATGCAATCTCCTCTATGTAGCGATGTTCACAGATTTGCCATATCTAAGATTTAAAATGTATTTTAAAAAATGAAAAATCTTTCATGAGGTTTTCTTTCTTGAATTAATTCAGAGGTAAAGGAATACATTTACTATACCCAGTAATCAACACACTTTGGTGTATTTAAAACCTAACTGGTATTGATTGGAGTAGACATATTTGTTTTTTGTTTGTTTTCAGGAAAATGGAAGATGTCCGTCATTTTTTAGACATTTGTAAACAAAAGTTAATTCTCCGTTTTAAAAAGAAACAATTTGAAATTCTATTTTTAAGTTCTGATAGCGTTCAGATTGTAATAAGCTTTAAAATTTATGATTAATAAAAATAGTTTTACTTAATAACAGTATTTCGTAAAAGTTACACCATCGAAACTGAAATTTTCTATTCAATTGTCTATTGAATTAACTATACGAATAATTTCTGGGGAATTTCGTTTGCCCTGGCTGTGGGAAGTGGGTTTTAGCCCTTCCAGCTTAATCCGACTGACACACATTTATAACTTTATAAATTCTTGTAATTAAAATTGTAAAAAAAGAAAACAATTCTTGCAAAAATTCATTTTTCATTGAAAATTGTTTTTGTTTTAGACAATATTGTCCTTTACATAGATCATTCACAAAAGCAACTAAAAGCTTTTATGATTATATATCTTAGTTTTATTGGTTTTGTATTTTACAATTCACAGCAGATTTTCACTAACTTCTAGTCTGATTTTATAAAAAAAATTATTTAAATTCTTCAAAGACGTGTGCTTTTAAGTAATATAATCACAAAAATTACACCTTTGAATTTCTCGAGTTTTCATAAAATTATGTAAGGGGATGATAAAAAAAGATAAAAAATATTTTTACCAAGACTTTCTAAAAAAAACATTTCTAAAATAATTTCATTCATTTTTGAATAAAGCCTGAAAGTTTCTGTAAAATCCAAGTTATTTGACTTTTGCATGAATTTCAAAATCAACGTATCTTTCATTTCAAAGAATTTCAACTATTTTATAGTTTATCCGCTGACACAAGAAACACGTGAATCTTAATCGAAATTTCGAATGTTTTAAAAGAGATTAAAAATTTACTAAAATAATCAAAACACTTTGGTCTTTCTTCTTAATAACGACGTAAACATTTCGACGATAAAACTTTTCGTCAAGTTTGGGGTATTTTTTTTTCTCATAGTATTTCATGTTTTTTTAGTATTTTTTTTGTTTCTTTTTTTTTTTGTTTTTTTTGCAAATTCATGAACATCTCCCTACCTATATGACAGTGAATGTTGAACATTTTCCCCATTTGTAGAGAGAGTTGTAGAGAAAATGATTTTTTTTCTGTATAAAGAATGACCTTTCGAAAAAGAAAGATGATTCTGTACTGCTATGTAATATCTAATCTCTTATATGACTGTGAGTGTTGGATCTTTTCCTTCTAGAGGAAGAAGAAACTTGAAGCGACTAAGATATATGTTTCTTCAGAAGAATGCTGAGAATGTCATGGACAGAGCACGTGAGAAATGAGAAGGTTCTAAGGGGAAAACTGATACTAAAAATAAGAGACTGCTAATTTTTGGAACAGATGACGAAGAAAAAAGGCTTTGCGAACATAACACTCACATAGCATACAAAGAGAGCAAGTAGAGGAAACAGCATGGCAAGAAGAGTGTCAAGGGGATAACAGTTAAGGAAACAAAAGACAGGAACGTGTGGAGAGCCATGAGCACACATGTTCTGAAAGGGTACGATATATAAAAATAAAATAATCTACTGGCAGCGGTGACTAAATTTTTCCGATATGATAAATAGATCATCTGACGTCTTTTTTTTTTTTTTTTGTATTATTTTTTTAAGTTAACAAGCGAAATCCTGGCTCAAATCAAGACAAGGGCAAGAGTTAAATAAGTAATTATCTCTTGCACAGGGTAATGTAATATATAGACAGATAGATAAAAGACATCAAAATAGATCAATAAAGACGAAACGATTGATATATATATATATATATATATATATATATATATATATATATATATATATATATATATATATATATTAAATAACAACTTAAAAGACACTGTTTGACCAACACAAAGACTGACCAAAATTCATGATAAAAAAAATAAAAAAACAAATGAAAACTACAGACAAAAGTTCATTTTCTCCATCAAGACATTCATTTCTGTAGTTCACTGCTACCAGCAAGCAGAAAATTATTTTTCTCCTGATGATGGCCATGTTGGTCGAAACTCGTCGAGGAATCTAAATGAAATAATAGTACAAACGAAAGAATATTAATATACAACCCAGTGTGTCTGAAGATTTTAATTTTTTAATATTTTTATTGTTCAATATATATATATATATGAGTGAGTGCAGGTCTTTCTTGTAACAGCTTCTTAATTGGACCTCGAACCTTTCAGCACCGCATTGTTCACCGATGGTTTTGATACAGATTTGTAGATCTGATTCTCACTGGGTGCTCAAAGACTTTGTCCTTGTGTCAGTCGGATTAAGCTGAATTGTTATCCATTTGGAAGGGCTAAAACCCACTTCCCACAGCCAGGGCAAACGAAATTCCCCAGAAATTATTCGTATAGTTAATTCAATAGACAATTGAAAATTCTGGGACACATTATGAGGAAAGACGGCTTGAAAAACTTAATACTCACAGGACTTGATGAAGAGGAGGGGTAGGGGGAAACTGATCAACCTTCCTAATGCCTTTGTGAGAATGGAGGGCAGAGGAGAACAAAGAGCAAAAGCAAACGACCAAATGTTGTTTAGAGCTACGAGAGACGGGAAGTTGTGGAGAGCTGTGATCATCCCCATCGCAGAATGGAAAAAACACATAAATGTAATTTTCACTGGTTGCTTGACACTTATGGCCTTGTGCCACTTTAAGCAAGAAAGTAAAGACGATAAAGTAAAGTAGAAGAAAAACAAAATCATTGTCGTGCATTTTTCGTTTTTTTTTTTTTTTTACTATTTGTTGTAGAATTTTTTTGTTTTATGGTAAAAATTATAATGAGATCATCAAGACATTATAGTCATTCGGTTCGTCTCGATTTCACTTAAGGATGTATTGGTAGTGGGAGGAGAAGGCTGTTGCTGAGTAAAGAATGTCTCACCGGATCCGCTCGGCATTTGATATTTCCTTCTATTGTGAAGAGGTGTGTTTGTAAAAGTGAAATATGTGGGGGTAGAGTATCTGTCATTGGAAGTAACTGCATATGAGATGGTGGGTACATCGGCACGGAGACTTGTAATGGAGTACTTTTACTTTACACTAGGCGGTTATGATCACAAATAGACAGATAGATATGAACAGACTGAGATAGATAGATAGATAGATAGATAGATAGATAGATAGATAGATAGATAGATAGATAGATAGATAGATAGATAGATAGAAACAACTTAATCGATAGAGAGATATAAACAAACTTATCGATATATATAAAGAAAATGTATGGATAGATAAATATTAACAAAATTTTCGACAAATAGACAGAAACAAATTTATCGATAGATAGATAGAAACAAAGATATCGATAGATAGATAGATAAATAGATAGAAACAAATTTATCAATAGATAGGACGAAAATTATTGATAGATAGAAATAAAGTTATAGATAGATAGATAGATAGATAGATAGATAGATAGATAGATATGAACAATCTTATCAATAAGTAGATGTGAACAGATTTATCGAGTGATAGATACAAACAAACTTCTCGATAGGTATAAATAAACTTATCGATAGATAGATAAATATATAGAAACAGATTTATCAATACATAGATAGAAATACACTTATAGATAGATAGATAGATAGATAGATAGATAGATAGATAGATAGATAGATATGAACAAACTTATCGATAGATAGATATAGGTACCTCCACTAATTCGATATACATAAGGCTTAAAATGAATTTTTGAAATGAAAACTTTTCTTGAAGTTGTCATTTTAGCTTTAATTGAAAGCTAAAGGATTGAAAATTTACTATTTCCAGTCAGCAAAATACTCCGTGCTGTATTTTAAACAGAAATTATATTGATCAGAATCGCTCTTTTCAGTAAAATCGATGAAAATCAGCCATTTTTGACACATGTTTAAATTTTCGGATACATATTTAATTCTCGGTTTTAAAAATCTTGCAAAAATAAAATATATATTTCTAAAACGTTATTTAAGACAAATTAGCCAATTTAAAGTTAAATTAATCCGATTTTAAACAAATATTACTTATAGCATAAAATGTTCTGTACAAACATTTTTTTTTTTTACTATGGGGTCTTGTTATTTTTTACGTGTTAATTGATTTAATGACATCTGAACATGTTCATAGTAAGTATGGTGGAGCAGAAGATAAAAAAGATAAAATAAACGAAACAAATCGAAATTCTTTTAAAAAAATTCGAGGTAGTCAGATTGTAATAAGCTTTCAACATATGACTAGCAAATAGAGTTTTACTTAACAATATTTCCTAAGAATTATCACAATGAAAAGAAATTTTGAAAGACTTAAAATCTTTATAAATTATTCAATTTAAAATTGTAAAATGTGAAAACAAATCTTGTAAATTTTCATTTTTCCCCGATTTTTTTCTTCAGACAATATTGTCTTTAATAAATATTATTCATAAAAGCAATTAAAAGCTTCTCTAATTAAATAATATCTTAGTTTTTTTGCGTTTTTATTTTTAAATTCAGAACAGATTTTTTTTTCAGTGACATGGTCCGATTTTGCAAAATAATTATTTTAAATTCTTCAAAGAATTCTGCTTCCAATGTGGTCACTAAAATTACCACTTAGAATTTCTAAAGTTTTCAGAAAATTAACTAAGAGGCTGAAGCACATGTAAGAAAACTACTTTTACTAAAATTATCCATTAAAAAAATCCAAAATAATTTAATTCATTTGTGAATAGGTCCTGAAGATTTCATTAAAAACCGATAATTATTTGATTTTTGCAAGAATTTCCAAATTGATATATCTGTTACCGCAAAAAGAGGTTAAAATTTGCTATGCTAAAAGTTGGTACAACTGCTAACGCAAGAAAAACAAATGTTTTATATCAAAATTTCAAATGTTCTAAAAAAAAGTAAAAAAATTTTAATTAAATAATCAAAAATCCTTCCTCTTAGTAATAAAATAAAGATTTTGACGATAAAACTGTTTTCATTACGTTTGGAGAAAATTTTTTGCAGCTGATTTTTTAGTGTTTTCGGGGAGGTAACCAGATAGATATAAAAAAAAATACACTTATAGACAGATAGAAACAAACTTATCAAAATATAGATAGATAAAGAGATTTATCGATAGATAGACAGATATGAACAAACTTATCTATAGATAGATATCAACAACCTTATAGATAGATAGATAGATAGATAGATAGATAGATAGATAGATAGATAGATAGATAGATAGATACGAACAAACATCGATATAGATAGATGGATAGACATGAACAAACATCGATATAGATAGATAGAAAGACATGAACAAATATCGAGATAGATAGATAGATAGATAGATAGATAGATAGATAGATAGATAGATAGATATGAACAAACTTATCAATAAATAGATAGATAGAAGCTAGATATAAGTAAACTGAAAAAAACGAGCAATAACTCGCTTTAGAAATGGACGTCTTCGTGTCTACGTTTACCTGTATTTACAAGGAAGTATGCACATCGCCTATTATAGTGAAAAACGTGGTGGATGTAAATGAATTCTGACAAAAATTCTACAATAAAAGATTTCAAAACCTTAAAATTAAAAAGAAATGTTCGAGATAAAAATTTTCATCAGCCTCTCGCCTTAAAATATTGCAACGAGAGATAAATTGTAATTCGATTACCACTTAATGTTTATTAACGAACATGTTCCACAAAAAAGCGATGTGTCAGGTTTGTTTTTTTTTTTTTTCTTTATTTCTTTTTCTAGGGACACTGATGCTTAAGGCTGGAAAAAATATTTTAAAAAGGAGTTAGCTTATCATGTGTCGAAAATCGACATTTTTTTTATTTCCATCTTTTTTTTCTGATTGTACTTTGCCTTCGACCTAACAGTAAAATCCGACGATGTTTCGTCGCTAAATTACTAACAAAAACGTCTTAAAAAAGACATACTTACATGGAGTAATATAATCTGAGTAATTTTCTTTTTAAAATAAAAGCCCCAAAATGATAAAATGCATATCAATCTCATGGTCGACCATCAATAATCGATAACGTCGATCGATTCCTTAGACTAAGCAGGAGCATAGTTCTTCCAGATTGCACGTAGTGAGCCCTTTTAAAAACATTTTAAATTATATAAAGAATAGAAATATGAATTGTTTTCTTTCATCC
The DNA here is from genome assembly GCA_963932145.1 of Acanthosepion lycidas. Lineage (NCBI taxonomy): Eukaryota > Metazoa > Mollusca > Cephalopoda > Sepiida > Sepiidae > Acanthosepion > Acanthosepion lycidas. The sequence continues at coordinate 28,371,005 of OZ010590.1, forward strand.
TGACTTAGAGGACATCTCTGATATCGAAGCGCATCCGATTTTAAAATGTTTAATTTTTTTTCGCGCGTTATTCCACTTTTGAGATAGGCCGCGTGATCAAACACGGCTTTAACAATTCAGATTCAAATAAAAGTAAGATTTAAAAAGACGAACTGGAAAAGAAAAGGAAACGTTTCTGTTATACATACATAGTAATATACGGGTGCCCCATAGAAACAAAACAGGAAATTTTAGATTTACTATATGATGAAAAAAATTAACTGACATATAAAAGATTTAACTATATTTTTTGCTAAATGGATGAACAAAAAAATACATATATAAGGTGTTCCGAAAATCTTGTTACCCCTACCAAAAAAGTAATACGAACAATAGATCAAGTAATACAAAACACATGTACTGGATTAAGTTTATTCACTTTCATTGACGCTGTCACACATCGAAAAGGTCTGTATGAACACCATTTTTGTGGCACAAATTAATGCGGCGCCATATCCTGTGTGGTATTTTACAAAGCTGTACTTTATTGATTGCTACAAAGGCTCTCTGAACGGCGTCCTTCAATTGATGGGTCTTCTGGTGTCGTTCATGTGAAACTCTCTCCTTGATAATACCCTACAGAGCGTTGAAATAGAAAATTGTATTACGCAGAGGTGACAAGACGTTCCGGCCAGCCTGTAGATTTTTTTTTTTTTAACCATTTGTTGTTCCAGGATGCTGCAGTTAACAACTTTTCAACACGAGGTGATTGTTCTCTTTACGAAAGAACATCCAACTTGGGGAGTGAAAAAATGCCAAGAAATTTGGCCAGAATTTTTTAGTTTGAGCGCCACATCTAACATTTGTGGTTTTGTCCTGTTTGAAGCCACTAAATTTATCCTTTGATTTTGTTTCAAATAATTATTAGGTTGGTGCAAAAATAATGACGTAATAATGTCGTTTTTTGATGTTAAAAAATACGTCAAAAAATGACATTATTACGTCATTATTTTTGCACCAACCTAATATAAGAAATTTTCCAACAATTGAATAAACTGTACCAAATTTCATGTTTTTTTTTGGGGGGGGAGTACACTGTAGATTCTTCCTGAAGTTTATTTCGAATATGCATGTTCCGAGAGGTTAGAGCGTTTGCTTTCTGACTATGTGACCCGGGTTCTAATCTCAGAATGGTCGATTTGTCAGGAAGGTGATTTCTTGATGTTATATGTCCAGAAGAGACGATCCCAATGTGTCTGATAACCATACCCAGGGTTGAGCCTATCCTTGTGAATAAAATGGTAGACGGAGAGTGAAATTGAACAGTCTTTGATCGTTGTATTAGTCACAAGTCATCGAACTTGAAGTTTTGTCCAGACTGCTGGTCACGTTAAAAAACGCACTGTCTCCCAGAAACTGTAACTAACGTCCGTTCATCATAGTTGCAGTATACACCATAGGTGGGCTCTGTGGGTGTTGAACAAACACAAATGCGACTGCCTGAGCTGGAATCTGCAACAGGGATTGGCTTGCCGCCGTAGTAGACGAGCATAAGCAGGTACCATAGAAAAGTTATGGCGCTTGTTCCTTTTAAAACAAAGAGAAAAAATATTGCTATATCGAAGAGAAAAGAATAAAGACAAAATGGCTTACTTCCAGCACATAGCATAAGAACAAATAAAAAGTATAAATTATTTATATCCGGACTATGATCTTTTTCTTTGTTGTTTTTACAACATTTTGGTTGCTGTGGTCTTCGGCCTTCACCAAGTGCTTGTCGGTCCAGTAAACCTTCCTGGAAGGTTAGCCGGATCGAAAAGTACCTGATGCCGTTTAGGGAGCACAATGGCCGAAACGTTATGACAACAACAACAAAGATGAGGACAACAGTCCACATGTAAATAATGTAAATAATGATAAGTCTTCGTCCCAGAAATTCAAAGAGAAAAAAATCCTTTCGCATATTTAAATGATTGCGTGTGGGTGGGTATATATGTAGGCTGTGTGTGGTATGTGCATGTGTGTCGTACAGTGGGTGTGTGTCCTTTGTGGTGGCATGAGTATGTATGTGTATTAACTGTATGTAAGATTTTATCGATGTTGCATTTTGACAGCATAAGATTCGTTAATAAAGGTGAACTGGTGAGAAGAAAATCTCTAAAACAAAATAGCTCTCTATTACTCACCACAGGGAACCACCCCTGCCGCCCATTAGAATTTCTGATACTCAACTCAGTGAGAGCACCTCTTTACAACTGCTTGGTCTCACACTGTCTGCTGACCTGAGATGGAACAATTATATTGAATCATTAGCTTCATCCACCGCAAGGAAATTTGGTTCCCTGTATCGCGCCAAAAAATTTTTTCTCGCCTGAGTTCATCCTTCAAATCTACAGATCAACCATTCGCCCTTGCATGGAATACTGCTGTCATATATAGTCTGCTGTCCCCGCTGTTCGCCTTAAGGTCCTCAACAAGATCCAGAGACGGATATGCAATGTGGTTGGTCCTGATCTGGCATCTCGTCTACAGTCACTCTCTCACAGACGTGCCGTCACCTCCCTCTGTCTTTTCTAAAAATAATTTCACGGTAACTGCTCCGACGAGCTACTTTCACTAAATCCCAGACTGCATGAATTTAAGCGTGTTACTAGGCTGGCATCACGGTCCCACCCTTTCACTGTCGAAACAGTTAAATGTGGCCGTTTCTTCTACTCCAATAGCTTCATGTCTCGCACCACCTGTCTGTGGAATTCCCTTCCTATTACTTGTTTTCCTGATAACTATAATCTCCAACTGTTCAAATGTAATGTCAGTCGACAACTCCAGATGCCCTGAACTATCCCCTGCACTTCTCTTCATTTTTTCCTCGTACACGCCTCTTTACTCTCGCAACTCTGTAACCCCCTGCGTACTAGTGACATCCCACCTTGCTTGGGGTGAAATGCTTAAAAAATGTATAGAAAGTGCACTGATTTCTAAATCTTCTACGGTAAATTTGCGTCCAGCTTCGCAGGAAATCTAGGAGCTTATAGAAATCGTCTAACAACATGAATGCTCTGCAATGGTCAAATGATAAATTGTTTAGTATCATCAGGAGAGGATCAACCATGATCCTGATGGCCTTTTTGATAAAATCTTTCTTTAAAAAATATAATTATTTCAGTCGTCAAGTCATAAGAATGTTGGCTGCAAAGCTCTTGCAACATCACTCGTATGTGTTAAATCATTTCAAATGCTCTTACCCGATGAGAAAATTAAAAATAGGATTTCAGATATTCGAAACCAAACCTATGTTTGTCAAGAATATAGACTGTTGTTTTTAACAACTGTTTCCAATCGGTCTACAATTTTGTTGTTGTTTTCATAGAAGCGTTATGATAGCAACAATAATGATGAGGACAAATTCCTGCCGTGTTCGTTACGTTCAGTTTGGCATAAATACCCTTGGGAAAGTGTTATTTAAATTGAGTTTGTTCCTATCGTCTTTGCTTGTTTAACCCGCCTAGTCTTCTTTTATCTTTTTCTTTTCCATTCTCCGCTTGACCTTCTCAACAATTCGAGCAACTGTCAAAAAACCTTAAATGAGGTTAAAATTGAATGACAAAAGTTCTCCAGACAATAGACAAAACAAAATTTGACGAGATGGAAAAAAAAGCACTGCCTTCTATAGAGCGCCACTAGTTCATCTTATTCCGATAAACAGGGGTTATATCTCCATTAAAAGCTAAAGACTCTATCTAGTTGACTAAAGGTTGTAAGCTTAATCCTTTCGCTGAGGTGTATATTGTATTTTTATTTTTCTCTTCGTCTCTGATACTATTTGTCGTTGACATGGTAAAACGGAAGAAAGTTTTGTTAAAACATAAGAAAATGTTACGTACTGTGAGACATTGAAACGAGAAGGTTTAATACTGAAAACCCCTGGGAAGAATTGAATCTTTAATTCTCAATGGATGTGCGGTTAGTGACAGGATCAGTGACTCGGGTGGGTTAATGTTTCCTCGAGTTCAAATTCCAGCCGTGTTCTTTCATTTTCTCACAAATACCTTTCGGAAAGTGTTATTTAAACTGAGTTTGTTCCTATCGTCTTCGCTTGTTTTAAGTTCCTTATCTACTGTTGTCTTTTTCTCTTCCATTCTTCGCTTGACTTTCTCAGCAATTCGAGCCACTGTCAAAAAACCTCAAATGGGGTTAAAACTGGATGATAAAATTTCTCCAGGCAAAGGACAAAACAAAACAGACGAGATGCAGAAAAAAAGCACTGCCTTCTACAGATCGCCTCTTTCTGTCTTTTTATGTGCCGTGTCCTTTCAGGACGTAGGCGATCATGGCTCTCCACATCTCCCTATCTCTTGTAGTTCTCAATAAGTTTCGTCCCTCTGCCCCCTCCCCCAGACAACGTTTTGTCATCTACTTGCTTAAACCCGCCATGTTGTGCGTTCCTTTATCTGTCTTTCCCTTTATTCGACCTGTGAGTATCAGATTCTTCAGGCCTTCCTTTCTCATTATGTGTGCTAGAAATTTCAGTTGCCTCTTCCTGATGTTAAGTATAAGCCTCCTCCTTGTTTGCATCCTCTCCAAGACCTCATCTTTGCTCACACGTTCGGTCGATGATATCCTCAGCGCCACTAGGTAATCTTATTCCTATACACAGGGGTTATGTCTACATTAAACGCTAAAGTCTCTAGCTAGTTGACTGAAGGTTGTGAGTTCAATCCCTTCGCTGGGCAGTACATTTTTTTTTTCTCTTTATCCACACAAACTTATAAGAGAGAAATATCCTTGTCTTTTGTAGGGTTGCACTATGTGATATTATTGTGGCCAACAAGGGTTACATCTCCATGAAAAGCTGAAGTCTCTAGCTGGTTGACTGATGATTGTGATTTCAATCCCTTCTTTGGGTAGTAAATTTTACTTTTTATTTTTTCTTCAATACGTTTGATACGCTGAAAAATATCATAATGTTAATATTAGGTTGGTGCAAAAATAATGTCGTTTTTTGGCGTATTTTTTAACGTCAAAAAACGACATTATTACGTCATTATTTTTGCACCAACCTAATATTAATAATCTAGTGAAGCAATGTTGATTCTGGTCAGTACCCGGATTGGTAACCACTTGGAAATTCCAGGAGCTGTAAGTTTGGATAATGGCTCAGAATTGCTAATCAGAGATTCCAATTCCAGTCGGGTTTATTATATTCACTTACACGCAAATACCCTTGGGAAAGGTATGAATCCACCTCTTCTCCCTCCAGCTATGGGTTAATTAGTAAGACTTGCATCACTATATCATTATTATTTCAAAAAGAATTTCTTGCAATCTAAATATATTTTCTGGTTTTAAATAAGCTGCAAAAGGTTGATGACCGGTAAAAAACGAATCAGTCGTTATCTGCTTGTTTTGATCTCCTAGACTTCATCTTTCTACCACTTTCCGCTTGACTATCTCAGCAATGCAACAACTGGCAAAAATCCTGAGTGGGGTTAAAACTGAGTATCAAAAAGTTCAACAGGCAATGGACAAAAAAAAAAACTATGTCGCGAGACAGTGCCTTCGCTAAGACCAGTAGCTAAGACCACTCATTGAGAGGTTCTATTTACCATAGCTGAGAGAAGAGGGTCCATACCTTTCCCAAGAGTATTACGAACTAAAACCTTTGGGAAAGGCATGAATCCTCTTCTATATTATTCTCGACTTTTATGTTATTTTAGAATATTACTTATTTCTCAGCCAGTCAGCTATCTGCTATGCGTGATAAATGCTTAGGCGATCATGTATCTTTCGATACATGACTGACGAGGCAGATTTTTTTTTCCGCACTAGGTTGCTATTTCTTTCTGCGGTAGACCACTTGCTCTCCAATGCTATAGAACCCGGTCTCTCATGCTATTTACCAATACCTGGGTGTTGGAGAAGAAGAGGATTCATACCTTTCCCAAGGGTATTAGCACGTAAGTGCTGGACAGTACGTAATTATAATTAAAAGATTATCTGTAGGATTTGCCTATTAATATTTCCCGGGGAAATATTCTTCCAAATCATTTCGTTTTGTGACTTTTTATTGAATAGAGTAGAGTTTACTTGGTAGATTTTCTTAAGATGCTGATGGACTGATTGTTTTTTGTTTTTTTTTTCGCATGTATTAATATCCGATAGCTACGCTGATGGCATTTACAAGGTTCTTCTGCAAACGACCAATGAATGCTGTTTATTCCTTGTAGCCTTTTCTCTTTATAAATTCGTCACCTGTAGTATTACCGTCTAGCACCTGTCATAAAACGACGAGTCATGACACTACGTTTTAGTCAGAGGCGATCATTTAAACACAAAGAATCTTCAAATGTCAGCTTTCCTCTCAGGTTGTCATTTTTTTCTTTCTTTTTCTTTTTTTTTTTTTTTTTTTACATATTTCCAGTCGATTCGAAACTACTGTCTGAATATCATGTGAGAGACAGAAGATGACAAGTGACAGGCATCTCGCTCTACCCTTCATCATTACATGTCCCTACTGATTCTCTCAGATCCTCCACTCCATTCTCCCGCATTTTGATTGCCTTGATGAAAAGAAATTTCCTGAATGAAACAATGATCTCGTTGTTGCTTACTTTATCTGTCAATTTTGACGAGAATTTGAAACGGGAGTTTCTGGAAATTGAATTGTTGTGACTAAGCTACTCACCTAGATCAGTTGAATCATAGCGGCAAGTCGGAGCCCAACTGTGGAACGGCTGAAGCGCGGGAATTAGTCATGTGACTGATGCGAAGCGGGAAAATTCACCTCCACATTTTTTATCAGGCACATTTCAAATACTTTTCTAATAACGTAACTAATAATAATAATAATAATAATAATAATAATAATAATAATAATAATGGAAAGATGAACAATAGCTAAAAGGAGGAGCGGGATTACAGTAATAGAAGAGAAAAAAGAAAGCTGAGGGCAAAGGTATAGGAGAAAAATAAAGAAAAAGGTAACGGTAAGAGAAGAAACTAAACAAGAACCTCAAGAAGAAGAAGAAGAAGAAGAAGAAGAAGAAGAAGAAGAAGAAGATGATGATGATGATGATAATAATAATAATAATAATAAGAAGAAGAAGAAGAAGAAGAAGAAGAAGAAGAAGAAGAAGAAGTAGAAGAAACAAAGATAAAGAGTAGTAGGAGGAGAAACCAAAGGGTGTTGTGGGAGGAACAAGAAATATGAATATATTTCTACGGAAATAGAAGAGAAAAATCTAGACGGCGAGGACAAAGAGAGAAGAGAAAAAAGAAAAAGAAGAACACGTTAAGGTAAAAAAAGAAACAAAAAAAATGAGTCTGGATAAGGAGCTAAAAGAGAAAGACAATGGTTGAGATAATATAAAGTAGAAGAAGAAAGGATAAAAATGAAGAAGGAGAATGGATAAAGAACCACAATAACAAGGGATGAAGAAAAAGAAAAAGAACAACGACAACAAGGGAAAAAGAAGAGGAAGAAAAAGAAAGGATAGAAAAGAAGAAGAAACAACAAAGAAGAATAACAACAACAACAACAACAAGATCAAGAGATAAGAACAACAACAACAAGAAAAACAACAAGAAAAGGGATAAAGAAGAAGAAAAAGAAGCGATAAAAAAGAAGCATAATAGCAAAAACAACTAGGGATGAAGAAGAAGAAGAAGAAGAAGAAGAAGAAGAAGAAGAAGAAAAAGAAGAAGAAGAAGAAGAAGAAGAAGCATAACAACAACAACTAGGGATAAAGAAGAAGAAGAAGAAGAAGAAGAAGAAGCGATAAAAAAGAAGAAAGAAGCATAACAACGACAACAACTATGGATAAAGAAGAAGAAGAAGAAGAAGAAGAACAACAACAACAACAACAACAACAACAACAGCAACAACAACAACAAGGGAGACAGAAGAACAACAAGGGATAAAGAAAAAGAATAAGAAAGGATAAAAAAGAAAAAGAAAGAATAACGACAATAACACGAGGGGATAAAGAAAAAGAAAAAGAAGAGATAAAGAAGAAAAGATAAAAAAAGAAAAAGAAGAAAAGCAACAAGGAATAAAAAAGAATGAATAAAGAAAAAGAAGAGATAAATAAGAAGAAAAGTGTTGTTACAGAAGAAGAAGAAGAAGAAGAAGAAGAAGAAGAAGAAGAAGATGAAGATGATGAAGAAAAGTTACTGAAGCAACTGAAGAAATGATGAAAAGAAGAAAGTAATAAAAAATAAAGACTGATCGAAAATTGAAAAAGAAAATGAAAACAGAAAAATAAAAACCGTCAATACACTCATAGAAGCATTTTTCAAAAATCCATTCACCATGACACAAAAATGCTTACTACTTTTTTTTACAAAAATAAAATAATAATAAATTTACGATCGCACAGTATTTACTATATAGTTTATTTTATTCAATGTAAAATCGAATATCGATTAAATTACTATATGTAAAAAGTTAAATCGAACATACAGTATTTTAATCTCTAGCGTATTAAACCCACAACTATTCAGCATCACGGGACATTGCTTAAGATATATCCGATTTTGTAATCATTTAAGATTCTGCTTGTTACTCCTGAATGTAGGTTTATCTCAATGCTCGAGGCATCATCATAAAAATTCAGCGCGAAACGAATCAACTTTATACACTGAAGTGTCAAAAGTTATAGGTGAGCAATTATTTTAAATGTAATCGTGGGTGGGACCACCGAAATTTAGCGTCACAGAACTGCACAAGTGGTGCTCTAATATCTGGCAGGTCAGTGTGAACTGGCTAGGCTGATTATAGCAAAATGAAGTGATTTACCTTGCACCAACTTTTGAATTCGTAGCATGATAATATTTGTCAGATCGTTTGGTTTGGTTTGTTTTACGGCATATCAACCTCAACGCGTTATTTAATGCCGACAAGATATTTTCCAAAATAGTATTGCTGGTAGTATTTTTGTCCAAAAATATATTGCTGATAATACTTATTTTTCCAAGAATGTATTGCTGGTAATAATTTTATCCAAGAATGTATTTCTGGCAATAATTTTTCTTCAAAAATGTATTGTTTGTAATATTTTACAAAAAAGTATTGCTGGTATAAAAACCTATTTTTAAATTTCATTGTGTTTTGACCCCAGTTTGGAGGTTAACTATTTACCCATAGGTGGGACCCTAACAAGTGCTACCACCCAGGCTCATGATAGACCTGGGAACACCAGCAATTAAGAGGTGCGTCCACTCTCCTCAAAACCTCTTGATTCTGTTGGACGCAGTTTATCGTCTTACCCAGGACGCGGAGGCAGTTTATCGTCAGACCCCGGACGGGTTTCTCAGATGGATGCGACTTTGCATTTTTAAAATTGTTGAGACATTTGTCCTTCCGCGATCTATGGTATAAACGTAGTAGTTATGCCTGATGGGAAGCATCACCTTCCACAGTGGCTGAGCACAGGTCCTTAATGATCGCGATCATAGGCATCCCAATAGAATTATCCTTCTTTATGCCGCATCCCTCTAGGACATAGGCGATCATAGTTCTTCGTAACTCCCTATCCTTTGTGGATCTTAGCAGTTATTTTCTCCATTTGCAGAGGCTCCCGCTTCCTGTTCCGCCATTCGTTTGCACAAGCTTGTCAGTTAAATAACTCGCTGCATTCCTCTATCTCTCTTGCTCTCAATATACCCTGTGACGTTTAAGTTTTCCCAGCATTCCTTCCTGGTTACACGTCCAAGATATTTCAGTTGCCTTTTTCTGGTTCTGTTCTTTCTGTTGCAATTTTCTTTAAGACTTCTTTGTTGCTTATTCGCTTCGTTCATGGAATTTTCAGTATCCTTCATTATAAGGAAATCTTCCACATTCATTGATCGAACAGCCAGTGCTACTTTTGGTTGAAATCTATAGAATCTTTCTCTTAAGATAATTTTTCAGGAAGATAGGTTTCTCAAGTCCTGTAACTGTTATTGCTCTTTCCAGTATTAATGGTGGCTTGCTTCCTAACCATTTATTTTAGGTTGTGTTGAACATCAGTATCTTGATTATATCATTATTTTCTCTTCGATTTACATGTGATATTCATTTTAGTTGTTGCTGCTGCTGAAAGTCATCAAGTGATGGGGCTTCCGCTTTTTGGTACAGTTCGTTGTTTGTTGTTCTGTAGCGCTGGTCCATAATGTTTGAAGAAGTATGGCCCTCACTAAGAACTACAGATTCCATTTTCTCGACAGAAAGTTTTGACTAGGAAAAAGCATGAAAAAAAATCTGTAGATTAAATATTGTATAAACTGTCGCCTGATGATTGCAGGTTCAATACAATTAAAAAAAAACGCAGACAGTGACTGATAAGCTTTGTCTACAACAACAGAGGAAACTATTATTATTATTGCGCATACTGAGGCGCCATTTTGGTGAGAAACAAACATGATTGAAGCTGAACAACACGACATTTGAATAACAATTTCTCGAACTAATATGGCACCTGAAGGCAAATGGCTATAGCTGGGTGCCCTGCTATAGCTATACAGGAACGTGAGCATGCCTCCAGGAACAGCGATACACGGCTGTCAATTTTCGAGTGACGACTTTGATACAAGCGAGACTTCAGACCAAATACTCAGAAGTAGATCAGTGTACAGTAATAATTTTTCTCATGTAATGTTTCGTTCTAAGAACTACACTAGCTTTCTACAAATGTATCCAGAATAGATACTGTGCGCGAATAGATTGTTTTTATTATGCACGTCGGCAGTCACCAAAATGATGTGGGGTTACACACATCATAGCAGTAGAAATTAGCATCGTGTTCACAGAAATAAAAGCATATTTGACAGGAAATAAAATGTACAAAAATAACAGAAAACATGGTAAATTTTATGTTAATTTCATACAATTTATTTATATTTTTCTTGTGTGTATTGGTGCATGTATTTTTAGGATACAATTGTTTTATTATACATGTGATAAAAGGGAAAAGTCACTCCGTATTATTCCACGCCATATCACGGAGAGAAGTTTGAGACGTGTTGCCCGTAGCAAGGTTCGTGGCGAAGAGATTAGATTTAATGTCTCTAACGCATTTATGGCAGGGATAGTTTTTGTTGCATGCTGGGAGTATTTTTATTATCTTTATTTCTTATTTATTTTAATCAAAGTTTAAATGCTAATGTTTTGTTTTATTTTATTTATAATTTTCATTATTATTATTATTTTATATTTTATTTTTAATTATTTATAATAATATCCCTATTTCACTCACCTGTCAATTTATGTGAGCAATTTAAAATCTTATATCTCTTCTAGTGCATGTTTCGCTGGATAAAAAGAAAAAATATTCGTCAGCCGTATATTCCAATCTCGTTCATAATCATAATTACCACCGTATTACACAGACCTCCGCTTAGACCCTCACGAACTCCATCTGATTTGTTACAACAAAAACCAATCTGAATGCACACACACACACACACATATATATATATATATATATATATATATATATGTGTGTGTGTGTGTGTGTGTGTGTGTGTGTGTGTGTGTGCGTGTGTGTGTGTATGTATGGGATAACAATATACAATTTGTTTATATATCAAGAAAAAGTGATATGACAAAGTGGAAAATGTTTTTCTGCGACGCGTTTCGTCCTTTAACACTTCATTTATACTTACGTTCTGCGACTACACATGTGCACGAACGAGAGACGCTGGGAATTTTAAATTTAATTTTTTGATAGATGTTTCGATACATAATCTACCCGATTTTATCTAGATTATTTTTTGTAAGTGCTTTAATCGCTAGATTACCCACCGTAAACTTGCGTCCAGATTCTTACAACTTTTCACCATTATCATAATGGGAGATAATTACTAACAAAAGTGATGGAAACATAAGCAAAAATAAAATGAAACTAAATGAAATCGGCGAGATTCTATAACCGAAACACATATTAACAAAAATGAAATTCCCAGCATCTCTCGTTCGTCCGCATATTTAGTTGCATCAACGTAAACATAGTCCGATTAACGCGCCACATGAAAACCTTTTCTATTTGTCATACTTCTTTCTCTTAATATATATATATATATATATATATATATAGTTACCCACATACAAGCCTGTTTCGCTGTATCACAGATTATCTGTGTGACTAGACATCTGATTGCTTCAAGCTAGGATCGAAACCCGACCGATTTGGATTCAGTCAGAGATTCTACCCCTAAGGTATCAGCGCACTGCAGAGAACGGGATATTCTTACATATTATATATGTATACAAATGCCAGCAGCCAGAGTGCTCAATTTATTAATGAAGAGCGGTGCATTAATAGCGGCGCCGGATGTTCTTTGAGAATTACCTTTTTCTCAATAGTACTTGAGCGTAATGACGAGAGCATAACACACACACACACACACACACACACACACACATATATATATATATATATATATATATATATATATATATATATATACACTACAGTTCAAAAGTATGAGGCAACCTCTGGTAAATAGTTGTTTTGTGCTTTAAGAGAAGATTATTATACAAGGTTAAATAAGTGAAACATGATTTTTTTTTATTAGAAAGTTTATGCTAAAAAGGAAAAAAGCATTTTATGATTAATTTTGCTCTCGTCAAAATATCCTCCTTTAGCCTTGATTACGGCAGCACAAATTTTTGCCATTCATTGCAAGAGTTTATCAAAGTATAAGTTTGATAATTTATTCCGTTCTTTTTTCAATGACTCTAAGAGCATTTTTTTTTTCATTTTTTCACTCTTCTCCCAAGTTCATCTCATGTTAATTCTGGGGGTGGCTTCAAGCATTTGAACTGTAATGTACACACACACACACACACATATATATATGTGTGTGTGTGTGTGTGTGTGTGTGTGTGTGTGTGTGTGTGTGTGTGTGTGTGTGTGTGTTTAACCGTTTCAGGTAAATAAAATGAAAGGCAGCATCAGAGTAAAAAATTGTGACCGTGGTCCGGTGATTAACAATTCTAGTACTGTCAGTACCGGGGGATATTGTCAGGTATGCGTATAATAATTATCAATCAAACATCCATAATGAAGAAGATACATTAAATAACGAGAAGAATTATAAAAGATGAAAATATGTCTTTTTTAGCGTTACGTTCTTTCTTTAGTCTCTCTCTCTCTCTTTCTTTCTTTAGTGCCCCTTTCTTTATTTCTTTCTTTCTTTCATTCATTAGCCTCCCCTTCTTTCTTTTTTCTTTAACCTCCATTTCTTTCTTTTTTCTTTCTTTCTTTCTTTCTTTCTTTCTTTCTTTCTTCATTAGCCTCCCTTTCTTTTTCCTTCTTTTTTCCTTTCTTTAGTCTCTCTCTCTTTCTTTCTTTAGTGCCCTTTTCTTTCTTTCTTTCTTTCTTTCTTTCTTTCTTTCTTTCTTTCATTAGCCTCCCTTTCTTTCTTTTCCTTTCTTTCTTTCATTCATTAGCCTTCCTTTCTTTCTTTTTTATTAGCCTCCCTTTCTTTCTTTGCCTTCTTTCTTCCTTTCTTTAGTCTCTCTTTCTTTCTTTCTTTCTTTAGTGTCCCATTATTTATTTCTTTCTCTCTCTCTCTCTCTCTTTCTTTCTTCCTTTCTTTTATTCATTCATTAGTCTCCCTTTCTTTTTTTTCTTTAGCCTCCATTTCTTTCTTTTTTCTTTCTTTCTTTTTCTTTCTTTCTTTTTTCTTTCTTTAGCCTTCATTTCTTTCTTTATTTCATTCATTAGCCTCCCTTTCTTTCTATCTTTCTTTGTCTCCCCTCTCTTTTTTCTTTCTTTTGCTTCCCTTTCTTTTTTTTTCTTCCCTTTTTTTCTTCTTATTATGTACGCTTTCTTTTTCTCACCCAAACCAGACACCCTGCCAAATATGTATTTCTAGTTCATCTTTCCTCACAATCAAAACAGAATGGTCCTTTATTTATCGGAGGTAATCTCTGAGCGTATAATGTATTTTTAAAATTGAATTTAATGGAGATTTTATCTTTCGTTTATTAATAAAATATAAAGTCACCTTTTTTAAAAAAATAATTTTGTAATACTCTTATGCTTCTTAAAATAATCGTTCCTTTTTGATTTCGTTATTCATTTCCTTTCTTCTTTGTCCCTCTTTCAATCTCATTATATATAGTTTATTTTCCTCACTAAAACTAGACAAAATCATTAACGAAAATGTAGGTATAGAATAAAACAAAACGTGTGCAGAAAATGTATTGACTATAGAAACATATCAATAATAACATATCCCAACTTTTTACCTACTTATACCTATTTTTATATCTTTCTTTCCTGGCAGTCCAAACATGATGGTGTATTATTTATCTGTGGTCATGACAGGGCGTAATTGACGTGCGAAGGGGGACATGCAGAAGTGTAATATAAGGATTCGCAGTAATGTTTGTCTTAGTGTTTTTGTGTTTGTTGCTTTGTGTTTGTTGTTTTTCGTTTTTGTTTTTTTCATTGTTCAAATAGTGGGAACAGAATCCACTTCTCCTGTTGTAAGTATTGTTTCATTGATATAGTTCAGTTTGGAGAACCAACATTTTATCAATACTTAAATGATGGCAACATCTCACATCAAAAGTATCGTTATGTTTTTTGTTTTTTTGTTTTGTTTTTTGTTTTGTTTTGTTTTTCAATGGAACAATAAGACATCAAATATTGCTCGATAATTTCATTCTTCTAAAAAGTATTACATTAATTCCTGGTCACCGACAATGTCTTCTTTGTTATTTTTTTTATCGCTTTTTTGAATTTTTTTTTTTTTTTTTTTTTGACTAATTACTTTCTGACCTTTCATTTTGCGTTCCAAAACTGTGAAAAAACTATTAAAAAGGCACTGATGCAACTTCGCCCCACACACGTTACGTCTGTTTTTGAGTCCCGGAACTGATCTTTTGACCGCTCCTTGAGATTCGTACGTCGGGTGTTAAATGCATCACCTAAATTTTCTTTTTGGTGGCATCCATACTCTACTCATAAAGTGATAGCAGTAACTGAAATATAAGGTATATATAAGGCGGAGTGAAGGCCTAGAAAAGTAAACAATGACAGGACACATTAAAGGCAAGAGAGACGAGTAGACTACTTATTATGCTTGAGCAAGTACATGCCAGGAGTAGAGCTCTGGAGAGATGCTTATGGATGAAGAAATACTGAGAGCAATAAAATACAGATGAAGAAATACTTAGAACAATAAAAGCCATGGGGGAAATACTTAGAGCAATAAAATATTAGGTTGGTGCAAAAATAATGTCGTTTTCTCACATAGTAACATATGTGAGAAAACGACATTATTTTTGCACCAACCTAATACAAATGAAGAAATACTCAGAGCAATAAAAGACAGATGAGGAAATACTAAGAGCAATAAAATACAAATGAAGAAATACTTAGAGCAATAAAAGACAGTCATAAAGGCCCAACATACCGAAAGGATATGGCAGATCGAAACACTCGACAATTATTAAAGCAGTCAGAATTACTTGAGTATTAATAACAATAGTGCACTCGTTCCCTCAAAAATGTCGGCAATTGTTAGAAAGTTTTAATTATGAGATGCAATGAAATAAAAGTCTTGAAATTGGGATTCAATAAAAAGCGGAGATAAAGTATCCACAACTAAAATAAAAACCAATGGACCCTTTAAATAATCCGCCCCCTTTATATATTTTAAACTTTCAATTTTTTCTATGATTCATTGATTTCTTCTGGTATTATATAAATTGATTTTTGCTCAATTTCGTTTCATGTTTAAAAAAAAAAAAAACGGGTGTTTAATATAACAGAGATGGAAATATCTATCAAAAGCAAGACATTAACAAAAATACAAAGACGTCGACGAAAAAAGTCTATTTCAAGATCAAATTGAAACCAGACGATCACTTCACAGACAAAGGAATCTGAGTGTCTCACATGAAAGCCATGATCAAATAAGACTGCAATCTAAGAAACGCAGGAGGAAAGGCGCTGATTAATTAAACGCTTCATTTTACCCGGTAACTAATTTTGTCTAAATGCAGGTAAATATTTTAGTTTTGTAGATCATTAAAACGACTAAGGGAATTAATCACACATATATTTACTAACTTACATCCCTTCTCACTACAAGTGGGACAAGAAATATATAAATAAACACACTATTTACATTATTCGGACTATTATCCTCATCGTTGTCGCCATATTTATTACAACGTTCGGCCCTTTAGTATCTGTCTATATTTCTGAGATGAGGTATTATGTAGACTATTTACATTATTCGGACTATTGCCCTCATCTTTGTCGCCATATTTATATATAAATATGGCGACAAAGATGAGGACAATAGTCCGAATAATGTAAATAGTGTACATGTACACTATTTACATTATTCGGACTATTGTCCTCATTTCAGAAATATAGACAAATAAACACACGTTGATAACTGATATGGTTTGAATATTGTTATTAGGATTAATTTATCGTAAAAACAGTACAGTTAACCATTCTTCTTCTTTTTTTTTTTCTTCTATTTACCTTCATCTCGATTTTTTAGCTGCTTTTTTTAATAATTTTACTCGAGCTGCCAATTTACGCCAGCGTATAAGAGACAAATGGTCGGAAAAAAAAGGACAGATTTCTGATGAGGAGCGACATAAGATCACTCTTCTTTCATCAAATAAAAATGAAGGAAATTAAATACTTGTCAAAAATGAAAATGATGACTGACAATGGTTCATCGAAAAGAAAACTAAAAAGAAAGTAAATAGAAATTAAAAATTAAAATTATTGGCTGACAATTTTTGATCGATTTAAAAAAAATTACATAAAAGTAAATACTAAGCAAAAAAATTAAAATAATTATTTACAAAACTTTATCTAATTAAAAAGTATAATGAAAATAAATACCAGTGAAATTTAATAGTGGCTGACACAGCTTCAAAACTATAAATATAATAATAAAAACACTATGGCAAAAACCACGAACGCCTAAAGTTCTCTTCTCACAATATCAACAAAATTATATCTAGAATAATTATCAGATTCTCTTTAAGAGCACTCAGAATTTGTAGCCCTAATACTTACATGATGATGAGAACTTTCATATTCCACACGAAACAGAAGCCTCGTCAAATATTACAAAATAAAAGAATGAGCCATTCCAGTATCAAGGTATATTGCTGTACCTACCAAACCTATCGCAAATATAATTGAAATGAATTTATCTGGGCTTAACATAAAAATGTGTTACAACTACCCACAAGACAATTAGACTTAATTAATAGAAAATAAAATAAGGATAATAGCTAAAACTTGAAGGAGGAGAAATTTATTCTATCACTGTAATGATTGCCACAAAGAATACATAGGAGAAACCTCGAGGAATTTAAATAAAAGATTATATAATCCCAAATGAGAT
The DNA here is from genome assembly GCA_963932145.1 of Acanthosepion lycidas. Lineage (NCBI taxonomy): Eukaryota > Metazoa > Mollusca > Cephalopoda > Sepiida > Sepiidae > Acanthosepion > Acanthosepion lycidas. The sequence goes on from OZ010590.1 coordinate 28,388,360, forward strand.
ATTTTACATAAGAACACTGTCAATGGTTTATTCGTTCACCTTAACACTTTCACTGCTACTCATTTGCCCAGTGCTGCCCCCATCCGGCCAGCCATTTTTAAAGAAAATGCCAAATTTCAACCTACACATTTTATTACACAGAAAACTGGCACCAGTGTGTTTTACAGCATTCCATTTTCATGGATATACCTGGGAATGACTTACCAGATCAGTAATGGGTATACACATGATATCTTTTGAAGCATTGTCCTTTGTGATTTTACGATAGATGGCGCAACGGGACACTCATACCAGCGGTATGCAAAAAACGTAGGTTTCCGTACTTAGCCAGCTGGAGCAAGATAAGAAAAATGAAGATCTCTGTAGTTAGCAGTGGAAGTGTTAATGGGCCTGGCCATAATTTCGATTTAAAAAATGCTGCTTTTAGAAAGAAAGCAACGTACTAAGATAAAAGTGTATAGAAAGTACTTTGATCGCTAGATCATCCACGGTAAATTTGCGTCCAGGTTCTTACAACATGTCACCATGTTTGATGTATATTCTTTTATCACAATGTGAGATACTTAATAATAAATGTGAACAAAAAAAAAAGCTTAAGGAAACTGAATGCAATCGTTAAGACTCTATGTCCAGGCACATGAAAAAAAGAAAAATCTAATTTAAAGATTTTTAATTTCAGCGACCCACATCTTTAGCGTTAAATATTGATACATGTACTCCTCCCTACACATATATCATTCGATCAATAAGAACATTAGTCCGATGAAGTCCTTCTAGAGGTCGAAACGATTTAAACAGAATTTTCCATTGTGTTATTTATTTGCCTAACATCGTTTTGATACATAGAAATTTCGGCAATCTAGGACGTTCATAATAAAAAAAATTTAATGTTAAAAAGACGGGTTTTCCTTTGACACCACAATTATTTTAATTACCTTCATTTCTCTGAAATTTTTATTGTTTTAAAAAAACTATTATAATTGGAATAAAACCTAAACATAAGATGTAGTGAATTTATACATTACTTTTTGTTCTTGAGAATTTACAATCAAAATATAAAACATTATTTATTTATTAGATTTTTTTATTTACAATAATAATTTTATTTTTAGAACATCCTGAAAACTAATACTAAAACGAAGGCAATATTTATTATTTACCAATTATTGAAATATCTGAACTATAAGGAAATCCTTATTAATTACCATTTTATAAAATTCGAATCGATTGACAATTAACCGATGTTTTGCCAACATTTCCAACAAACAATCTAATAAATAGTGTTTATTATTTTTAGAGTCAATTTTCGAGAACAAAAAAAATGTATAAATTCACTTGCATATCTTTAGGTTTCATTATACTTCTAATGACCGCTTTTTAAAACAATCAACATCACCGAGGAGTGAAGGTAGTTACAATAATAGCGGTGTCAAGGAAAACCCGTCCTTTTGAAACCCCGTTGTTTTGTGAGCACAACGGTACACGGTTGTCAAAATGTCTATATATTTTCCGATTATGACGAACTACGATGTTTTCCTCAACAAAATAAAAATCTAAGATTTTTAAAACGGAGGGATTTTGCCAGAGATTTGAAATATTGTGTGATACAAGAGACATTGGGTAATTTGAAAGGTGAACAGATTAAGCTATTTGTTGATACTCTGTTGAAGTTTTTGATGACACATCTTATAGCAATGTATACGTGGTCTATTGTAATGGTAAAACTGTTGAAATTTATAAGATATAATGAGATAAAAACAATAAGGATAAGGACAACTGTTCGTGTATCAGTTTGTTGATGAGGGACATTTCCGTTTGTTGGAAGAAGATATATATTTATCTGCTCGGTTTTATTTATGTGAATGGTCATTGTGGTTACGTAAGTTTGTTTTTTTTTTTTTTTTCAAGCATTGTGTTGTATGCGACACGTGGTTCACTGGAGCCAAAAAGTCCCCTGGAAATAAAAATAAATACTTTTTTCTACAGCCCCCTGGTGTTGAAGAGTGGCAGAAGAGAAAGAGTGGGAGGGAGATTTTTACCTTTTCCTCTTCCTTCCATACTGTTTTATACCTAATGAGCATTAAACAGACAAGATGGTTTAATCCCACTTCACAATATCATTTGAAAGTAGAATTTATTCCAATATTGGACCAAGATGTTAGGTAACAATAACAGCCATCAAGATTTTTTTAAACCCCAAAATAAAAAGGGTTTAGTATGTAAAGTACTCTCAGAAAAAAAACATTTGGTGGCACATTCATGGCGAACACATTATAATGCAGGGTAGCAGGATTATTTATCAACAATATTATCGAATAATCATCAAGGAACGATTAGTTGCCAACGCTTGATCTAAAGTATCCCCATTCTGTGGTCTTTAACTTAAAGACGTTAAATTGGACGAAGTTTGTATTAATGACATTTTACTGACGCAGATTTCGTAATTAAGTAGATTTGTGTCGATGTAAAATTGGAGGTTCAAAGGTTCATGTCTTTCGCAAGAGTTGCAGCAATAAAATGACACTATCAACCAATGTGAAACATTTAACTACATGATGAGCTTTATGTCTGAGCGAACACAAGGCAAGATTTGCAATGTGGGATCTGAGTGGGTATTTTTCCCCTTGAAAGTTGGGAGATCAAAAAGTTAAGGCTTTTAAAAAAAAAACTGATAATCTTTTCTATCAGAAAATAAAATTGGACAAGGTCGGATTTATATGCATTGCACGTTTTTATTGATAAATTATTTTTCTCTTATCTCTCTCCAACCCAGATCCCTCTTTCTCTATATGTGCTTTGAGTTTATATATATATATATAAAAAAAAACATAATTATAAGGCAATAAAAAATAGAAAAAATCTATGTCACGCCTTTTGCCCTTCAAATGGCTTTCATGAAACTAAAGTGTTGTCCTTATTGATGGAATCAGATATCTGAAGTCTGACAGAAAATAAAACTAAAAAAAAAACGTCGGTAATAATTTCACATTTGAGGGACCGTTGAAGATGGAAATACGCTAAACTATATATTTGATTGGTTTATCCCTTTTTTCCCTGTTTAGAATTGGATTTACTGTTCCTTTTAAAGTTTACTTCAACTCTATATTTCTAGTTTTTTGAGCCCTGCGGTTCCAGAACAATTTTAACCTTTCTGCCTGAGTTCCTGATTCAAAATTCGCAAATAATTGGTATGTAATATTTCACAGTACAAATAAAAAAAATGGTTACAAGAGTTTACCACCGTTCAACCGGTTGTTAGACATTGTCATTTTTCTCTACCACTCTTCAACGGGTGGCTGTGTATTACGTCATTTTTCTCTACCACCGTTCAACCGGTGAATGTGTATTACGTCATTTTTCTCTACCACCGTTCAACCGGTGGCTGGGCATGACGTCATTTTTCTTTACTATCGGTAAAGCGATGATCAGGGCTCAAAGGGTTAAATTTTAAATTCCTGGTGTTCTATAAGTCTAGACGTGCAGCTTCGCCGATTTCATTCAGTTTCACAACTCTATTTTTCATCACTTCGCCCCCAGGCAAGGTGCTAAAGCCTCTAAGACGCAAGGAAAGAAACTGAGAAAGCGTTATTGAGGAGAGAATTGGTTGTTTGATTTAGTTTAGCGGCACATTAACGCCTCTATGAATTATTTAATGCCTAAATCTAAATATTTTAAAACCAATTTCATGGTTTCAATCAAATACGTATCCGAAACATTCGCTGTAAACATTTTTGCCTTTAGGAAAACTCGCCTTAGGAATTTTCGCCGTAAGAAACTTCGCCGTATAGGGTTTTTGCAGTAAAACAATTTCGCCGCATTTTTTTTATTCAATTTAATATGGATATTTTTTACGGGGTTAAACATAAGAGAAAAAAATTTAAAAGTAAACATTTATTTAAAGAATAAAAGACTAAAAATATATCAAATTAACAAAGAAATAATTTAAAATGCGTTCACATTCCAAGCAATGCTTTCGTAATATATTTTTTACGTTGGACTCTAATGAAGCGTTTTCCGCTGAAGTCTAGCATTGATATCAATACAATGTAACCCGGATATAAGAGAGTTGTCGGGACCGGAGAAGAAGTCTCTTATATCCGGGTCTCTCTTATATCCGGGTTTGGTCTGTTTTGTTTAGGTAAGTATGGCTCTAATTTGGGACCAGAGAAAATCTCTCTTATATCCGGGTTTCTCTCATATCCGGGTCCCTTATATCCGGGTTACTCTGTATATGTTTTCGCCGTTTCGGACGTCACGTGGTGGTGTAATACTTAGCATGCTTGTCCTACTAGAACAATTAGGATTGAGTAGTGAGTTCGATCCACACTGGAATCACCTTACTTTCGGCCTTGTGCCGCATCTAAGCTACGCTTGGAAAATCGCTGTATTTTCTTCATTTGTACAGCATCTCCTCAATCTAAATCACACTTTTTCTTTTGCGCTAATGTCTCTTCTTTTTTCAAATACGCAATTAGTTTCTCCAACTATAACTCCGCTTATTAAAATGTTTAAATCGTAGTAACACTAGCGTGAGACAGATAGACTTGATAACAAGGGACGTCACATATGTAAAAAAAATGCGGCGAAATTGTCTTACGGAAAAAATCCTACACGCCAAAGTTTTCTACGCCGAAAATTCCTGAGGTTAGTTTTTCTACGACAAAAATATTTACGGCGAATTTTCATGTAATCATTAAATATATTTTGCGCGTACTGTATACCTCCAACTACAGATAAAATGTATTGTTGGTCATTTTGCTATAAATATATTCTTGGTAATTCTGCTATAAAAAGTATAGCAGGTCATTTTGCTTTAAAATTGGATTGTTGGTAATTTTATAATCAATATATATAGTTGGTAGTTTTTTTTATATAAAAATGATTTGCTGGGTTTTTACTAAAAAAATGTATTTTTATACTTTCATAGTGTTTTGGTTTTGTTTGTGGGGTATTCTTTTGTCTCATAGCTGGGACCCTAACAGGTGGACCTGGGAACAACAGTACTTAAGAAGTGGTTCCTCGCTACTCAAAAACTCCAATCTCCCAAGCTGTTGCTGCCGAATGTAGTTTATCGTCATACCCAGAAATAGAGGATAATAAGGGAGACGAAATATGACAATTGACGCTGATGTTCGTAGCTGACAGTAAAGCAGGAAGCTAGAAGAGAGTTTTACACGAGTGAGACGTGCAAGAGAAGGAAATATTAGCATATAACTTACGGTGTCATCTAGAAATTTCAAGAGGAAAATGATATCTCCCCGTTAATCTAGTACTGCGCTTAAAATCGAGAACACTGAGGTATTCGAAAGGAAAGCTCATCAGAATAATTGACATGAAAATATTTATAGAAAGGACCCAGGGTAGCTACGTTACTGTAGTGGGAACGTGACTGAAGACTAGATGCCAGGTTAGGAGCGATGGCATTGCAGATTCTTCTTTAGGCGTTCTTTAGAATCTCTAGATACATAGCAGAAGCACTGGGCCAGATGGTGTAATATCCAATGCACGGATGAACGGTAGCCGTATAAACGTGTAAGCTGCATTTGAGCGAGAAAAAATGCCTAGTGCGACGCAGTGAACAAACTAGCAGCACACCTACCAATTGTAGTTGTTGTTTTTCATCATCATCATCACCATTCGACCTCCCAATCGTTAGTCGAAACTCCATCTTTTGACACTGTTCGGTCCTGCATTGCTCTCCGCAGATCACCAATGTCCAACCCTGAGTCCTGAGCTATGGTGTCTGGGTAATTCAATTTTCGTGAGAAGACACTTCCAGATGAATACCATAGGAGTAGAGATAAGACGATTTCCCTGTCCGCTCGGTGACAGTGGCCGGCAGACTGCAATCGTTTTTATTTGAATTTAAAATAGATTGGTCTCAATTCTTTGGAAATTGTGTTAAGCGTTACATGGGATCTCCAAATAATGTTCTGGACTTTTCTAAGTAGATTTGTATATATTACTTCCAGTCAGGTTGTTATTTTTAAATAGCCTATATTGATAACTGTGTACTTGTACGTATTGGGGAAAAGAACATCAGTGATACGCACTTATGTTTGAAGTAAGCACAGTTTCAAACTTGACATTTGTAAATAAAAACAATGTGCGGATAAAGCTTTCAAAAGTCAGGGATTGATTTGACATTGTTTTTATATTATGAAACGGGCCCCTTTCCAAAAGAATCAATATTAATATTTTTCAATTCTAACAAAAAACAGATGTAATGTGTACTAATCTACAAAATTCGTTAAAACAAAATTCTCTTTCTTTAGCGAACGAGTTAACTTCATTAGAACTCAGATCACTTCTCGAAACTAGGATTTCAGTGAGCAAACAGAATAAAGATTTTGAGTAGTGCGTAGTGTCGAAAACATACAACTGCCACATCTATACTCATTGTTGACTAGACCAGTCGTTATAAATCTACTATCTGAACGCCTTTCTGTACAAACACGTACACACAATTCCAGATTAATATTATGGAAATATATTTGAATAATAAAATAGGCATTGACCAGCCAATGTTGGTGAACTTGGCGGGAGACATTTCTATTTATATGGGCAAAATATCCCCTTGTGTTTCATCTTATCATGTTCGTTCTCATTCAAAATATTGATAACTTGTTTTGCAAGTGTCAGATATCATTATTTAGTGCAACATGAACCTCCATCGATAAGTAAATCCAAAATATACAGGTAACAGTCATATATATTTGATTGGTTTATCCCCTGTTTCCTGTTTAGAATTGGGTTTACGGTTCCTCCTAAAGTTTACTTCAACTCTATATTTCTAACGTCGCTACCTAAACTCTTAATGTTTTTACTATTTATTTACTCTCAATAGGAGAAGGTAGGTTCGCCTATCGCCCGGTTCACACTCCTCCCCTGTCTTTTGGACAGAAGTAAAGGTTTAATCATTGTTTCTTGTTTAGAATTGGGTTTACGGTTCCTTCTAAAGTCTACTTCAATTCCATACTTCTAACACCTTCGTCTGAACCATGAGATTTTATTTTATATTTACATTTTTGGAAAATTTTCCATAAAAAACGAATTTTATAAATTTATTATTCTACTCTTGTATTTTAAATTGATGATAGGAAAGTTTGAATTTTATTCTTTTCGTTCTTTTACATTTGTATATATATATATATATATATATATATATATATATATATATATATATATATATATATATATGTGTGTGTGTGTGTGTGTGTGTGTGTATCGTGTCGTGTATCGTGTCGTGTAACCTACTCTTAATTTTCAAAACTCCTACGAGACGCTTTCTGGACTATAAATACTCGGCGATATTTTTTCTCGCTCTCTTCTCACCTTACCCTCTTATTCGTCAAGATGTAACCACTCGCGGAGAACGCATTCCCTTTGCGAAACGCATGAACAGTATACACACACACACACACACACACACATACACACACGTACTTACGCACATTCCCTCACTACACATATTGAGGACCAAAACGATTTTCGCATTCATTTGACATCTTTGTCTTTGTGACTTCTAACCCTTTATTTTTAGCATTTGTTTGTACCTATATATTGGTTCCTGTCGTTTCCCCTCATTTATTTACTTGGACTCACATCCCGAGTCTGCCTTGTTTGTTGTAGGAATTTCAAGAGACACATGTGTTTACGTGATGTCGTTACTGCTAACGACCCGATAAAAAAAGAAAAACATTTGTGACTGTTGTAACCTAGAAAAGGTTACTGAATGAGGAATAACCTAAACGGAGGTTGGAAATGAAATGGTAATCTTTATAACATCAACAAAATACAATACTCGCCAGCGCCGTGAAGTAGGTAAACCACTGCTAGTGGTGGAATACTTCACATATTCCCTCCACTTACAATAGTGTCCAACTTATGAGGATTGGGACATACCCGTTAATGTTCATAGGTACGGTATATAACAGGGACTAAATGCCAAGAAAGGAAGAAAGAGAAAGTGATTCCCATTGGTCGTGAGGTAGCCTGACGTCGCACCTATTTTTAATCACAGAAATAAGTGTAGCATATATATTTTTAAACTTCCACTAGACTTCACAAGATCTGGGGTGTGACCTGTAGCCCTCAAAACGCCTTGTCGAAGAACTTGCAATAATCTTTTGCATTTATCTTGCAGCCACCATTAACGGTGGAAGAGACATAATTCTATAATCACCAAGTTGAACGAAAGACTTTTACTCCACCTACAAAATGGCGTCAGCTGACTATCTCCATAAAAGCCCCAACCATTACACAAGCTCCTTCAAATATTTTCTTGTCGTACAGTTCACTTTGCTTGGTTATTTCTCTTTTAATTTTTCTCAAATCTCTTTTCGTCATATTCTTTTAGTATGTTTTTTTCTCTTATCTTGTTTTCAGTTTCTTTTTTCAGTGTTTTATGATCTATTAACTTTTTCGCAATTTCATCGTCGAGGTTTTCCTATGGATGTCATATATGACGCCAAACCCGTTCAGTAATATAAAATTGTCTGCCGTATTCAACGGTTTTCTAAGATCAATAGTTAGAAATGACTTGTCGCAAATGTAGCCTATGGGTTTTGATGAGGACCAGACTTCTTTGTACCTTGTGGACTGGTGCTACAGGATCGTAAAGAAAGAACTGTACCAAATAACAGATACCATATTATTTGAGGACTTTCAACAGCAGCAACAGCTAAAATAAATAGCACATCTTACTTGAAGAGAAACAAGATGTTGATATTCCACACTACATCAAATAAAAGGTTAGAAAAGAAAGATCAACACTACATTAAATAAAACGTTAGAAAAGAAAGATTCATAGATGCACATTTGTGCATAAGTACAAGTATATATATATATATATATATATATATATATATATATATATATATATATATATACCGGTGTAACAGCAAAATTGTCCAATTATTAGATTAAGATTTGAAAGGTTGTATCTTAACGGAATTCTCTAAGGTTTTTACAACACTGCTGGACTCTACTTTGAGCAATAATAATGTATAATTAATTTTCAAGCTTAACCCAAGTATCGCATTTCGAGAGAGCTCAACCGGATTTCCCGGGAGGATATATATTGTCAACACAGACAGACTGTTTCGCTGTATATATATATATATATATATATATATATATATATATATATATATATATATATTCCAGGATAATTTTCTAAATTAATCAAGATGATCTTCGCCCTTCCTAATCTTCTAACTTTCTGTCCTGAGCTAACAAGGGGCCTCACAAATTTCACGTATAATTTCATTTTCACTTCTTTTTTTCACTGCTCTTTGAACTGTCATAGCTGAAACTTTTTCTCACGTGCCAAACATCTTATGAATTGAGTTGGATCTTTTTTAATTGATCTCTTTAGTTCTAAGTTGAAATGATGATCCGTCTTGCTTTTGCGACCTCCTGTTCCAGTTTTCCTCTCTACTGTTCCCTCTTTTTTAAATGTATTCACCGTTCTCTTAATGAGCTTAGAAGAGGGAAGCCAGAGTATGAATGTTGGTATTATGACTGATGACCTGAATGATCCTTTTCCTCTCACCATTGCTCAGTTGGAAAGACAATGGGGCTGACATAAAATCATTTTACCCTGTTCTCTTTCTAGCTGAAGAACTCAAAGGATTTTTTTAGTAATTCTAACTACAAATGGTTTCAAGATGGCTAAACGTCTTATCTGAAAACCTGGAAAAAAGAAAGTTAGTTTAGTTGTTGTTTTTTTTTTTGTTTTTTTTTAGATATTAAACATTTTGTAGGATGGGCAATTATGCTGTTACAGGGTTTAGACAATTTTGATGTTACACCCGGTATATAATCATAGAGGTAAAAATAGTTGGCCACCACGAGGTGGTGTAATGGTTAGCAAGCTTGTCTCGCTATAACAATGATGACTGAGTAGTGAGTTAGATCCTCACTTTGCCCCATACTTTCGGCCTTGTGCCACACCTGAGCTACGCTTGGAAATTCACTACAAGTAAAAATAGTGTATACATATTTTAGGTAAGTATATATATTTTACATATATTTAAAATTAGATATGCTCTAACGTTTATTTCCAACACAATATTGGGAATGAGAAAGAGCGATAACAGCTACTTGACTTGAGAATCCTATTTTCCTGAAAAACTGTTGAAAAAGAAATATTTTATAAATTTCAAATGACAGTTGTACAATCTGCTCGGTTAATGAATGTCGAATGTTTCCTTATAAGGAAATGGTTAATATTAATATTGCCATTTTACTTTTCGGCTCATAGCTTTCTTGTAATTTAGAGTAATAATTTATCGTACATACAAGCTCATCACTTCTAAAAAAAAAAAGAAAAAAGAAAATAGCATTCAAAAACAATTACAATTTTTCATCCAATCACACTCCTTTCAAATTTAAATCGATCGCTTTTCTTCTAATCTTTTTTAGAACTTCCCCTAAGCACAAGTAGTGCGGAGGTAGGAGCAAGCATACAACGGAGCAAAAATAGTTTTTCGACTAATGAAAGCGCAACTGACTACCTGATTTTCGAGGTCTAGCACTTAAAAAATCAAAAATACCAGCCAATAGTTCCTCGAAACGGACACATTATTCAAGTTATCACTCCATTACTCCTGCTTTTCGGCCAGCACATTACTTTTGGCTCCGCCGATTTTAAGTTGTAAAATTATCATTATCACTCACGGTTAGCAACGGTTAGTTACTCTATCTACTTTAGCTTACTTATACTTCGATGAAAACTTTGACACAATGTTTTTAACGAAAGCTATAGTTATAAAAAAAGGACTTGTATTTATATGGAACTCAAAGCTCACAGAACAATCATTTTCTTTTTATTCTCTATTACTACAAAGACATTTTTATTTCAGAGCTACGCCGAAATTGTACGTGTTTTTCGTACACGTTACTTATGACAAAGCATTTGTTTCGCTGATATTGAAACATCTGGTTAGCTTTGTCCATTACGTCAGTGTTGTTTCTTTTTCTCTTTACCGCTAGAAATAGGAGAATCGAAATAAAAATTACCTCTGCTATGTATTATATATCAAAGATAAAAATAAATATCAATGCATTTTCTATTGTGCATATATATATATATATATATATATAGGGTGCGTAGTATAAATTGTCTGAATTACGTAAACATGAAAATGACACTGACATTTCATTTTAGCCGGTATATTTAACAAAATTACAAAAAAATATTTTGAAATACAAAAGATTGGCTTCAAACACGACATCCAGACGACTTCGGAATCTTCTGCAACTCTTCTGGACGGTCTCTTTGTTTAAGTTCATGAATTCTATCACAATCCTTGCCTTCAGTTCATCTTTGGTGTTACAAGGAGTTTTGTTGGTCTCGCACTCAACTATGCCCCACACAATAATAATCTTGACCCAGGTCAGCACTACTACATCAAAGCACTTGAGGTAGGTCATCGTGTTGAGTCTGACGCCCTGTGGGAAGATGAATGGAGGCATAACGTCGCTATCACTAGTGATCACTTCAAACATCTTCGTAATCACCATGATACTCTTTCCGAATCTTCTGCTATGACTTTAAATTGACACCCAAACACACTGAAATGTTCGTATTGGAACTTCCGGCGAGAATGCCAAGCAGTACAGAATGTCGTTTCCAATTTTCTGGCGGTGTGAATTGGGATAGAATTCTCTTTTTTCTCAGAGACGGTCCCCCAACTAATCATACTGCGCAGTGGACAAATTCAAAAAGATACAACACGCATGCGTGGAATTAAAAATATAAAATGGCAACAATTTACTCATCGCATACTGTACACATACATACATACACGCACATATCTGTGTGTGTGTTTGCTTTTTTAATCAGTTTAGCCCAAGTAAGGCAATAAATTCACTAAGAAGCGGGAGAGTACTGAGTCTGAAATAATATGAAAAAAGAAAACCTGATTAAGCAGAGAACAATAAAAAAAAGGAATTAATAATAGAGACGATATCAATTGACGTTGCATTTAAATTTGATTGGAAAGCAGCAGGCCAGAAGAAAGTTACACAAACGAGAAGACGGAGAGAAGAAAGTTTTGCCATCGAACTTATCAGTCTAGCAATTCACCAATTTCTGAATTAAGATGATAAGATGTTGCCGCTATTCTAGTACTACGCTTAAATTCATAAAGTCTAAGTACCAAAGAGGAAAACTCATCAGAACAATTACCAAGAAAATAATAATATCTTCTTCTTCAGATTTTATCAAGAATCTCTAAATACATGACAGAAGCACCATGTGACAGCAATATCAGTACATGGACTAATGGTACACACGCACACACACACACATACATATGTGTCTGCGTGCGTGTGTGTGTTGTAACCTAGGGAAGGTTACTGAATAGAATAATAACACGAAGGTTGGTAACGAACGATAATACTTAGGACAAGAACAACATATATAAGATTCGCCAGCGGCGCGTATAAGTAGTCAACTGCGAGAAATGAATCAAGTGAATCTCCAACTGTAGACAAACATACAGTATTTACTACTGTCTTTATGCGAATGGAGACACACCCATTATCGTCCGTAGATATACTACAACAATATATATATATATATATATATATATATATATATATATATATATATATATATGATAGATTTGGCCGAGAAAAATTATTTAGTACGATACTGTGAAGGAATTGTCCTAGCAGCAGACCTAGCAATTAATTTAATATAATATTTTCACTTCTTGTTAGCGGCAAACGTTCCCGAGAAGGCGCAAATGTCAGTCTTGTGGAGGTTAGTTTAAACCATACTGATGGAAGTTAAAACAGGTTTGCTCAGACAATTAAAAGCGATCAGTTTTGGTTTGGGGGCGCTAATATGAAAAGGCCATTCCTTGCCCCAGTTAACAACAGATTGTATGTCATTTTTTAGCTCCGCTGACAATCTTATCTTATCGAACCAATCAAACATACAATTAATACAGGAGTAAATAGTTGTGTCATCAGACTAGATACCCAGTTGAGAACTGATGACATTAGGAAGGCAACTGAATAAAATTAGGTACTGTATAGTGGAACTATGTTTTTCATAATTTTCACGATAGAACCCTGATGGAGACCTGCATTATTGCAAAAAATATCTAAAAGAGTGGTCGTTCAAGACATCTTTCAGTTTGCGATTTGATAAGAAAGATTGAATCAGATCAAAACTTCATCCAGAAATATAGCAATTTTAACTTGTGAAGAAAACCTATGAAATGCTTTCGAGATATCCAAAGCAACAGTTCGAGCTTCACCATACTTATCCAAAACTTTCGGCAATAATCGTTAATAGATCAGCAGTTGAACTAGAGAAGCGAGCTTAACTAATTCCTGGTTGATTAGAACATCGAGCACTTTGCCAAAAAAGTGGTAGAAGGCTAAGAGTCCGATATTTAGAAGGGTCAGATGATTCCCCTGAGTTCTTAAAACTGGAACTACAGAAGACCGTTTCTAACAAGAAGGAAAGCGAGAAGCATCAAGTCATTTATTATAGAGTTTACAGAGAACTGGAGACAGTTCAGGAGCACATTTCTAAGGACTATGGCAGCAATATAATCAAGTTCACACGCTTTGTGGAGATCAAGTTTAAAGATGCTAGCAAAAAAACATGGACGAAGTTATTTCCATATAACGCAATAGATATTCAATTCTGAGTGGAATATCAGACAATGGTGTTACCAGGGTACAGCATCCCTATTGTTTGATTTTCATTTTGTTATTTTTTGGTTTTTAATTTAGGTACATTTTAAAATAGTTACCATTTTTACTACTTCCTGTTTATGACTTAGCAATTATTGGAACCGGAAACATAAAACATGATGTCAAAGAACGCAGTTCCTACATTCTTATCCTCTTAAATCTACTCTAATGATATTATCGCCGGTATGTAACATTTTCTTTTCTACATTAGCATTGTGGAGTTACCCCACTTACTTTCCTAAAAACCGTAGCTAGAGGACGCTCCCTAAGCCTATAAATAAGGAGTGATATTCCCTGTCATATACTTTTCCCTATCTCACCTAGGGGTGGTAAGATATAGCTCGAAAATGGATAAATCGGCCCAGCTGAGTACGCACACATACACGCGCACACACGCACGCATGCACGCGATTTTTTGTCTCTAGCTTTCAGATGTAGTCACACGTAGATAAAACACTGCCGCTGAGGCGCGTTCTCCTCCTTTGGTTCTTTGCTGACTTTTGAACTTTCTCACACACGTGTCTACCACACACTTTTGTTACACTTACTTCTACACAAACACCTTCACTAGTTTGAACACTGTCTTCTTTTATATATAATCCGCGACAGATTAGTGTCCCCGACGTGATATTTTTCTCCTGGATACAAGGAACACACAAAGCTATATAAACAAACTCATGCATTGTTTAGACGCTTTTTTTCAAACCGACAGCCAGTGAACAAATAACTTCAACCAACTTCTACTTACCATCTCATGTTCGCGGACACGAAATAACTGCCAACAAAAATAAACTACACTTACAAAATCGTGATTGGATCTCGTGTAAAGAATTAAATTGCACATTTCAAACTCTAAAACACATCTACACGGCATAACTATCTGGACAAGATGTTCCCCAAGTCCCCTTCTGTTGTGGCTTGTTTAGGGGCCAGAAAAAGAAAGACACGGAAGACGAAGGTAGGTTGAACAAGTGTATTGAAATAACAGATATATACAAAGCAAGAGTATTATTAGTAATAAGCAGGTAGAAGTGTCCGTCCGAACGATCAGGTTACACTGCGTCTCGGCTTCCCAAAGACTGCTCAAATGACTGCCTAACGACTACTTAAAACGACTCTAGGAAGTCTCGCAGTTAGTATTTATGAGAGGAGGAAGAGTTCATTCTACTGTAAGAGGGTTTACCACAACACCGCTAAAATACCTAATCGCCATTGTAATTAGTAGTACTGGAACGGTCAGCAGGCAAACAACACGGACCTCTTCTCTACTGTTTTTGCTTTACCCTCTCTCTCTCTCTCTCTCTCTCTCTCTCTATCTCTCTCTATCTCTCTCAGTCCATTACGCCCGACTTTACCTCAACCGGCAGATATCACAATTTTGTCTTCACCAAAACGAGAAATACGACTTTCAGCTTACGAGTTTGAAGCAAGGAAAAACCCAACTAATTTTCTTCAAGACCACACGAAAATTAACCCCATTCCAATTTTAAACAGCACTGTTTCTCCTAGGCTCAACAAATAAAGTATGAAAAAATTCCAATGTCGATTCACCGACTTTTTTTTCACTCTGCAAAGATGTTAACACGAACAAAACTAAGAAATCTGCAAATACTATTTAATATTACACGGAGATAGCTGAGTCACCGAGAAAAATCAATAATAGTATCGGATATCATGAAATGTTTTCGCAAACGTGTATTCGACACTCAGTAGAAATTGAACCAACATCGTTCAAGAACTTTACAAATTGAAGCTTTTATTAAAATTTCGTGTGTCAACATCACCGACGCACAGAAAAGAAAGGAGGCCCTCCCAAACAAAACGAATTCAGCATTGGAAAACTCTTTTTCTACACTATCGACATATCTTTCTCTACACTATCGCAATGTCCAGGACAGAGTAAGAATATAATATAAAAGGCTAAAACAATAATATTCCATGGTTATAATTTATTACATTGGAATCGTAATCTCGATCCAGGTCTGATGAATTGGATCGTCATTACGATTCCAATGAAATAAATTATATATATATATATATATATATATATATATATATATATATATATATATATATATATATATATATATATATAATATAAAAACTCAAACAATAATATTCCATGGTTATAATTTATTATATTGGAATCGTAATGACGATCCAATTCATCAGACCTGGATCGTGATTACGATTCCAATGTAATAAATTATAATCATGGAATGTTATTGTTTGAGTTTTATACACACACACATATATATATATATATATATATATATATATATGGTTTTGTTATTACTTTGTTCAATTAGTACAGGGACACACATTCCCTGTCCGCCTTTTTTCTTGCGGGATAAATTTACCAGAAGACACTCGACCAGCATTCCTACAACTGTCTCTTTTAATATCATATTATCTGTCAATTATTTAAGGTAGACATTTCGTATGCATTCATTTTTAATGCTTTGCTTCCTCATGTAGAACACCTTTCACCACGAGTTGACTGTTCTCACACTGCCACTTCAAGTAAGCTTCTTATTTTTGTAGACTTATCGCTGCAAACTTTCTAACATATTTCTGTAAGTAAACTATTTCAGTCAGTCAGTCATGTGCCATGGGTGATACACTGACAAGGCAGATTTTTCCCCGCTGTATTTAGACCAGTTGCCATCCAAGATTATAGAACCCGGTCTGTCCTGCTATTTACACAGAAGAAGAGGATTCAGCCCCTTATATTCTTACTCTATCCTGGACATTGCGTTTTACCTGGATTCTATTCTCTTGAAAATTCATGTATATACATACATATATATATATATATATATATATATATATATATATATATATATATATATATATATATATATATATATAATGGCCAGTAACATTATCAATATATATATAATGGCCAGTAACATTATCAATATATATATATATATATATATATATATATATATATATATATATATATATATATATATATATATATATATATATATATATATATATATATATATATATATATATATAATGGCCAGTAACATTATCAATATATATATAAAAGTGAACATAGAAGTCAACACTTAGAGGCGACAGTCTGTTTCAGAAACAGACTGTCGCCTCTAAGTGTTGACTTCTATGTTCACTTTTATA
Source organism: Acanthosepion lycidas (assembly GCA_963932145.1). Lineage (NCBI taxonomy): Eukaryota > Metazoa > Mollusca > Cephalopoda > Sepiida > Sepiidae > Acanthosepion > Acanthosepion lycidas. The sequence continues at coordinate 28,405,232 of OZ010590.1, forward strand.
TTTACACACGCTCTATCTCTGATATTGAGCACTTTATTCCATAAATATAGTACACCTTAAGACTATATTTCTTTATATATATATATATATATACGTAATGGATTCGACTGGAATTCGAACTCGGCTCTCCGATTCTTCAATCCGAGTCGCTATCCATTTCTCTTACTACCTCCTTCCTCCATTTATACTCTCGATCTCACATGTATGTCCGGCATTCGGGCCTCTTTGTCACATATCTTCTTTCCACCTCCCCCCACCATTTTATTTATTTGTTTATTAATTTAGTGCAATTATCACATAAACCGAAGGATTTTTATTTCATTTTTGAGGTGAGTAATTGTCAATATACTTTTATAATTTCGAACTATTGTTTTCATCTTGATCGTTATTGATGTTATTATAGACAGAATATTACGGCCAAGTCCCCATTGATCATCATCAGGTATCTATTGTTTATTTTATATAAGAATTATATTGATTATCATTTTTGTTTTGTCCCTGTGATATCGGTTATTGTTCGTTCCTGGTTCAGAGACTGAATTCACTACCAGTAGATGACACAAATGGAAACCATACGCCATTGAATATAAAGGCTCCGAAATAAATAAGCCACTGATGTCCTTCGGGATGCTGGCATAGAGTAGAATGTAGATATGGTTAAATATGTGTTCATGTTATCCGGTGGTCATGGGTTCAATCCCAGGATCAGGGGGTGAAGCACTGATCACCAGAAACATATAATAACTGATACCAACAGATACTTCATATCAGCCTACTAATTGGGTGTAACGTTGCTTCAACAATAAAGATAGGAACAATAGTCCGAAATAAAGTGACAATCCTTCACCAGTAAGATCACGCCATGATAAACAGATCCCTCAACTATCTGATATTGAATTTGAATCCACCAAAAATAAACCATTGATATCGTTCGACAACGTGACCAAGTGAATATTAGAGTTGATTAAACATGTGTTACTCTGATCTAATGATTGATTAATTTTTATTTTTGGTGGATTTAAATTTACTTACGCGAAAATACACTTATTATCGATGGCTGAATTGTAATCAAAGAAGTTGAAAATCGTATTGGAAAAGCTAATGGAGTCTTTAAAAGGATTCCATACTGACTGAACTTCAAATAAGATTAGTATCCGAGTGAAACTCAAATTATATGATTCTATTGTCCACTCAAATGCCTTATATGCATGTAAAACTTGCAAATTCACCACAAAAGTTACCCATATGATTCCATTGTCCTCTAATATTTTATGCATTATCAACCCTTTCAGACAATTTATAGATAGTAAATATTTTTTAGATTATAAGATTTTTTTAGTTTTTATTTTTTTTAGATAATAACGGTTTAGTGGCACAGGTCTTACTAATTAACCCATAGATGGAGAAGTGGACCCATACCTTTAACAAGTGCATTTTCGCGTAAGTGATTATAATGAACGCAACGAGAATTGAAACTCAGTTTTCCTATTAGAAAATTGCAAGAAATTACCCTTTACATCACCCACAGATCCAAGTTGGTCTTTCCAAGCGGACACCCATCTAAGTATTGGCTAGAATCGACGTTGCTTAACATTAGTGGTCGTACGGAAACCGGTGTTTTAACGTTATGTGACCGTAAGAGCTCAATCAAAAGTGAAACAATGGACACCTGATGATTGCATCTATAACATCCAAGATGCGATAAATATTGCGAAATAACAAAAGTGTACAAATACAAATAGAGTAACATTATCAGGAAAACGTTACCTTACAGAATAAAATTTAATATCATTTAAATTTGTTATTTGTGTGTGTGGATTGGTGTGTGTGTGGGGGAGATTGGTGTATGTACGTGCGGATTGGTGCGTGTGTTTGTGGATTGGTGCGTGTGTGTGTTTGTGGATTGGTGCGCGTGTTTGTGTGGATTGGTGCGTATGTGTATGGATTGCTGCGTGTGTATGTGTGTGTGGATTGGTGCGTATGTGTATGGATTGTTGCGTGTGTATGTGTGTGGATTGGTGTGTGTGTATGGATTGTTGCGTGTGTATGTGTGTGTGGATTGGTGCGTGTGTGTGTGCGGATTGGTGCGTGTGTGTGTGCGGATTGGTGCGTGTGTGTGTGGATTGGTGTGTGTGTGTGTGTGGATTGGTGCGTGTGTGTGTGTGGATTTGTGTTGTGCGTGTGTGTGTGGATCGGTGCATGTGTGTGTGTGGATTGGTGCGTGTCTGTGTGGACTGGTTCGCGTATGTGTGGATCGGTGCGCGTGCGTGCGTGCGTGCGTGCGTGCGTGCGTGCGTGTGGATTGGTGCGTGTGTGTGTGTGTGTGTATGTGGATGTGTCTGCGTGTCTTTCTCGTTCATTCCACTCATTATACCGTTTTATTTCGCCTTGTCGTACACGTTCGATTTTTACAATAATCGGTCTCCATAACAACTCGTCTCGGCCGTTTGAAAATTTCACATCGCAGAGACAGCGACAGCTCAAACAAGGGTGCCACACGAACGGACCTGGAGACAGACCAACCAACCAACCGACCAAGCAAGCGATCTCCATTTTGGCGGGCACGGATAAAATAGAATCAAAGAGAGAGAGAGAGAGGTTGCGATTTGGCGCCTGGGTAGTGATGGGTGTGGTTGCGGTAATGGTAATGAAGGCACTAATCAGATTTTTCTTGGAACACCAAGCCCTCTCTTACTATCTCAAACCCCCGACCGACCTACACTCACACACGCCATCTCTTCACTCGATTCTCTAACCTGAGTTTGATCTGATTTGTCTTCTGATACACAGAATATCACTCAATCATCGACCGTCCCCTTTGGTGCCGTGAAAGGCTGACAATATCATCGATTATTTTTCCCTTTTCTCTATTTGACATTAAAAAAAACTTCTTTTCTTTTTCAATCCTTATCTTTCTTTCTTTCTTTCTTTCTTTCTTTCTTTCTTTTCCTTTCTTTTTATTCGACCTTTTTTCTTTTGTCTGTTTTCTTTGTATTTTATTGCTTTTTTTAGTTTTAATTTTCTTTCAGTTTTACTTATTAGTCTCTTCCTTCCTTGCTGTACCTACCTCTTCTTTCTTTCATTTTCTTTTTTCTTTTCATTCTGTATGTCATTCATTTCTATATTTCTCTTCTTCTTTATTTCTTTTTTAATTTCTTTCTTTCTTTCTTTCTTTCTTTAACGTCGTTCTTTATTATCTTTTTTTCTTTTTTCGTTCTTTCTTTTTTAATATCAGCATGGAGAGTGGAATTGTCAATGAAAGGAAGAAATCAAGAAAGGGGAAAGGAAGGAGGGAAGACAGGAAAGAAAATTTCCTTCCTTCCCTCCTTCCTTCCCTCCTTTCTTACTTTCTTCCTTTCTTTTTTTCGTGTCGTTCTTTAATTTATTATCTTTTTTTTTACTTTGTTTGTTTCTTTTTTTTCTTTGTCCTTCGTTACATCCATTTTTTCTTTCTTTCTTTCTTTCTTTCTTTCTTTCTTTCTTTTTCTCTGTTCTTTTAATCTTTCTTTTTATCTTTCTATGTTTCGTTCTTTTTAGATGCACTACTTTTATAGTATGTCTTTTTCTTCCTCTCTTTGATACCATTCCTTTTCATTCTTTCTTTTTTATTCTTTCTCCTTTTTTTCTGTCTTTTCTTCCTTTCTTAAATGCTGTTCCTTTCTTTCTTTCTTTCTTTCTTTCTTTCATTTTTCTTTCTTTCTTTAATCATTCTTTCTTTCATTCTTTCTTTTTTCTTCTTTCTACCTATTCCTCTTCGTTCATATTGCTACATTGAGAGTGTCCTTAACTTTTTGAGATCTCAATTTCATTTTCAATCTCTCAAACTATGATAGATGACCAGGCGTCGCACACTCTAATGGATGGAAAGTGCTTGTTTGTACCACCACTCGACCGCTGCTTGGTTGGCCTCCCGGTTTTTTGTTTTTTTATTTTTTTATTTTTTTGTTTTGTTTTTTTTTTTCGTGCAATTCGGGACTGATCAATAACCCAACGTTTTACCATGTATCGGCTAAAAACAGACTTTAATGAACGCTTCACGGCAACTTTTTTTTTTCAATAACATTTATCCTCGGTTGCAGATTTCACGCGTTCTGGGTATGACGATAAACTATATCCGCGTCCTGGGTAAGACGATAAACTACGTCCAACAGATTGGCCTCTGATCAGCTTTTGAGGAACGTGGAACCACCTCTTAATTCCTGTGTTCACAGGTCCCCACAGACCCGGGTTAGTAGCATTTGTTAGGGTCCTAGCTATGGGCAAATAGCTGACCTTTAAACTGGGGTCAAAACACTACGGAGGTGTAAAAATAGGTTTTGATACCAGCAATATATTTTTGTAAAAGGTTATCACCAGCAATGAATTTCTGAAGAAAAATGATTACCAGCAATACATCTAAAAAAATTATTAGCAACAATACATTTTTGAAAAGAAAATATTAGCAACAATATATTTTGAAAAAAATATTAGCAGCAATAGATTTTTGACAAAAAATATTATTAGCAATAAAAATTTTGTCGGCATTAAATAACCCATAGAGGTAAAGCAAACCAAACCAAACCAAATAAGATTTCACACAACGTTGCTTTAACTTCCCACTACACTATCACAATTTCTTCTTCCGTTTATTTTCTTTCATTTTCATTTATTCTTCAAAATCGCCAACATTCTCTTATTGTTCTTTCTTTCTTTCTCGCCGTTTCGGTTTTCTCGTCTCTAGTCTCTTCCATGCATCTGAGAAAAAAAAATAAACCCCTGAAAAATATCATCTTCATTCAACTTCTTATCTTACCGAATTACCTTGTTCCCTCGTTCCTCTAACCGTCGTCCAACAAAAGGTCACAATTTCCTTCCACTTAGATCGAACTTGGGCAAATCGCGGAACACGGAATCAATTGATGTTACTTCTTATCAGCGCATTTTTAATTGTAGTTTGGATTGGTTTATTTTGTTTAATGGCATATCAACACCTCAATGGGTTATTTAATGCCGACAAGATTTTTAGGATAGGCTTGTATGAATGGAATGTGTATTCTTTGTAAGAGGTCAGTTTGTAGATCAGGTTTCATTGACGTATTTTTTTAAAAGAAAGCTTTTGTCGAGAGTCAAATGTATTCCTGGCAAAATCTTGTTCCAAAAATGTATTGCTGTTACTTTTACTATAAAAATATATTTTTATACTTTCATAGTGTTTTGATCCCAGTTTGGGGGGCTAATTATTTGCCCATAGCTGGGACCCAAAACAGGTGCTACCACCCTGTGTCAGCGTGGACCGTGGAACAACAGCAATTAAGATGTGGTTCCATACTCCTCAACCCTCCCGATCAGAGGCTTCTTGTCGGATGTAGTCTATCGTCATACCGAGGAGCTCTTTAATTGTAGCGCGCCATGTCATTTTAAGACAACCCCTTGCCTTTTGTATCCAGTTTAGTGAAACTTTGGCTGGCTGGCTGGCTGGCTGGCTGGCTGGCTGTCAGTTGTAGGCTATGTCCAGTGAACTGTATACATCATCATTACACTAAGGTTTCTAGAATGTTCTCGTCTTAGCATTTTCTCAGTCCTGATTGTATCATTCCTAGACACCTTTAGGATTTTGCGATGCATTTTAAATGGAATACATCTAAGTGCTGGGTAACTTTTGTGGTGAATTTGCAAGTTTTACATGCATATAAGGCATTTAAGTGGACAGTAGAATCATATAATTTGAGTTTCACTCGGATACTAATATTATTTGAAGTTCAGACAGTATGGAATCCTTTTAAAGACTCCATTAGCTTTTCCAATACGATTTTTAACTTTGATTACAATTCAGCCATCGTTAAATTTTATTTGTTATTGAATCCAACTCAAAATCGCTGGACGTTTCCGCTGTCGACTGCAAATCTTTTTTTCTGCTGTCTGGTGTCGCAATATTTTCATTTTTTTTTACTTACTTTGAAGCCTCAGTACTTTCTTATATTTGATCTTTTTTATTGTGCTCCAGTTACTTTTTTGACCTACATTTGCGTCTCCGAGGTTATCAATCAAACATTCAATATATATCATATAATAATAAAAAATATCCATCACAAGAATTCTGTGTGTGTATATATATATATATATATATATATATATATATATATATATATATATAGGGTGCGACAAATGTAAGGTCCATGTTTATTTACTAACTTTTATTGAACCAAAATAAATTGCAGTAGTTTAAAATGGCGTAAGATTTAACTATGGCTGACGCGTTCGGAAATGGATGAATTTTAATTTCGATCTGAGGTGGATAGGAACATGGAGGAATCGGGTGGCCTTGATGATCACCAAACCTAGCGCTTCCAGACATTATGCTTGTGGGGTGAAATGAAAGATTATGTTTACAGGCTCAAACCGAAAACAATTACTGAATTAAGACAATTAATTTCTGATAAATTTTCTGAAATATCATGTCTATATCTATATATCCTTGTGTGTGTGTGTGTGTGTGTGTGTGTGTGTGTGTGTGTGTGTGTGTGTGTGTGTGTGTGTGTGTGTGTGTGTGTAAACTTCTTTTATCATTGTTATTTCCCTCTCTTCTTAATCCATAATCTGCCATGAGCCCCATCTGGGGATCTGTTAAAATTTAAACTCACTACATGTTATCCTTTTTATTTACATTGAATTGCTTACATACATTGCATTTGCAGAGGTATATTTTACAACACTTAGCCTTTAAAGTTTTTATTATTAGACACTTTCTGTCGTAATTTTACTTTTCACGAGTAGAAAAATAATGACTATTTTGAAAAGTATTTTTTTTTATTATTTCTAATCAATATTATTTTTTGATGTTTTATACACATATATATTTGATGTTCTAGTTTCCGTAAAAATGACAATGGTAACTACTGAAAGTAAACATAAGGAATAAATAAACTCCTAAGACATCTGTCTGGGCCAAAAATTCGCATTAAAAAAAATTTGGCAATTAATGGGTTAATCTCCTTCTCGCCTTTTCCGTATTCTTCCCCATCTCTCTTTCAGTTTTTGTTCTTTTCTCTAACTTTTTATGCACTCTCTCTTAAACATTTATTTACCTATTTTCGTTTACCTTCTTCCATTCTTCGTCTGCTGTTTCTCTCTCTCTATCTATCTATCTATCTATCTATCTTAATCTCTAAACGTATGTTAAACCACACAAATTTCGTAGCGAGTAATAGAAAATAGAGCGCATTTTAAAATTGGTTTGGTTTATTTTGTTTTACGGTATATCAACCTCAACCTGGATGATTTAATACCAACAAGATTTTTAGGATAGGTTCGTAGGAACAGAATATGCATTCTTTGTAAGAAATCACTTAGGTCAGGTTTCATTGGCGTATTTTTGTAAAGATAGTTTTTGTCAAGTGTCAAAACTATTGGTAATTTTCAAAAATATATTGCTGTTAATATCTGATTTTCAAAACAAAATATTGCTGGTATTTTTAATACATAAAGAATATGTAATTTTAATACATAAAAATATTTTTATACATTCATAGTGTTTTGATTAATTATCTGCCCATAGCTGGGACCCAAACTGGTGTTACCACCCCGAGTCGGGGCGGACCTGGGAACAACAGCAATTAAGAGGTGGTTCCACGCTCCTCAAAACTTTCCGATTAGATGCCTTGCTGCCGGATGAAAGAGAATCTTAGTGCCAATGGAAATATACAGAAAAGATCATTGTATTTTAGAAAGTAAAAGTTTATTGGTGTCTTTTTTTCATGTGAAGAGGGAAATTTGTAACAAAAAAAGAGGCGAACCAACGCTTGGTTCCGTATTTGTGTCACTAGCTAAAGCTAATATGATATTTTTTATATCTTCCTATCTTTACCCACATAATATATACCGTAGGACACAATCTTAACAACATAAGATACAGAGATGCCACTTGTGCTGATGGCAGACACACAAAGACAACTGCGAGAACTCATCGGTAATGTAGTATATGTAAAACGCCAAATACGAACTAAACATAAACTATAAGATGAATTCATTGTCGAGGGAGACAACAGACGATATGAGTAAGGAACTGAAGACTTCAAAATCAAGCAGATAGAAAAATTTAACTCTCACGGCAGTTTTCGAACAGATGGCGGAAAATATTACATGAATTTGAACGCACATTAGAATAAATAAAAATGATTTCAAAAAGCTAAACAAATTATTAAGAAACGAGAAATTTGCTAAGAAATAAAAAAATAGTTGAATATACCAATCCTCCTATATGGCATTGAATAATTGATATTTTTCTCACCGATGTAGGGCATTCTTGGTTCTGTGATGGAATGACCGTTAAAAGATTACCTTCCCCAAATTTATAGACAAAACATGCAGATGTATGCTGGGATTTCTTCATAGCCAAGAAGATAGGCCACTTTTCGATCTCATCCGTTTCAGCTCTGTTCTTAGCTCTGTTCTTTCTCATCTTGAAGTCAGAACGCTGCAATCTCTTGCCTCTCTCCTCTTTTGTGTGCTAACACTATTCTTAGCCTGCGAATATTTGATTTATTAATGTTATTTGCCTTGCATATATCGCTGGCATAATATTGTTTTTCTCTGTTCTTTTCTTTCTCTTGTTATTGTTTATTGCAAACTTTTCCAATTCTGTTTGTCGGCCATTTCTGCGAATTGCATTTAACCATAGCATATTATCTACAAACATACATGAACCTTCACAAATAAAATTCGACAGAAGTATGCTGGGAATACCATGGATGGAATATGTAAGCAACGATGAAGTTTCAAGGAAAATTGTAACAAAAGGGAAACTTGTTCTTAAAATAATAAAAAAAAAGATATGGTTGAACTTACTGGGATACGTGATAAGGAAATTATTGTAGGCTAGGGAAGGTTACTGAATAGAATAATCATACAAAGGTTGGTAATGAACAATAATACTTAGGACAAGAACAACACATATAAGATTTGCCAGCAGTAAATACAAGAAGTAATCAACAGCAAGAAATGAATTCTACAATGGATCTCCAACTGCAGACCAACATACAGTATTTATGTGAATTGGGACATACCCATTATCGTCCGTAGATATGCTACAACAGAAAGAGATCCTGCAAAATATGACACTCATAGGAAAGAATGCAGGTAAGAAGGGTGGGGGAAAACTTAGAGCCATCTACCGAACGAGCTTCAGTAAATGATGCAAGGCAGAACAGAGAATGGATAATAGTAAAAGAGCAAATACTGTTGAGATCTACAAAAGATAGGAAGTTATAGAGAGCCACGATCGACCGCGTTCTTTACGGGCACAACAGATAAAAGAAGTAGACTTTTTTCGCTCCTATATTCCTTATCAGCAAAAAGCATTCTTAGTCTGTACTCAGCTCCTATAAATAATGTATTTTGGTACAAGAAGACCAACTCCGGAATATCTGTAGAAACACTGTTAAAAAGAAAACTGCAATATTTTGCTTTCCCCGTCTCTCTTCGGGTTCGAAATCCCGACTTCCCTGCTACCCTTATCAACTAACCTCTTGAGACAATCACTAAATCCATTTCTCTTTTTACGGACATATCAGTAGCTTTGGTAATTAACCAAAGAAATCTCATTTGCATAGAACTTTTTATTAAAAAAAAACGTTCGAAAAATTCTAATCGTCAGCTGTAACATAAAGTGCGTTTACTGTTCTTCTACTTTTAGGTGCAAAGTTGTCTCTTTAACTTTCTTTTTGAGATAAAACGTTTATTTATGGTATGGAGTTTACCCCAACCTATCAGGACGCCCGCTAAAGTGGTGTTCTGTTCAGAATTATAAAAGGAGCTAATATGAACCCTCTTCCTGTCTTCTTTTTTTTATCCACCAGGAGATATTTCTTTCCCCTAGCAAATTGTCTACTTAACTACGTGGACATCCAATACTTGCAAACACGCAGACTAAGGCTAAGAACCTTTCTTTTAACTATTTGTATACACGTACCGTATTTGACGGCATATGAGGCGCACTCTTTTTTACTAAAATATCTTTTAAAGTTCCCCTGCGTTTTATATGCCATATGTAGGTTTAAAAGTCGCGATAGTCAGCCGAAATTAGCTACCTGGAAACTCCTATTAGCTTAGACTTAAACATGAAGACGCAAAGGAACAGGTAGATGGCAATGCCTGATCACGACCTAAGACTTACAAGAAGAATAAAAAGACCCAGCATTACACAAGTCTGCGAATAGGTGAAGCAAGCTTGGGTTAATATTAAACCAGAAATTGTTGTGAAATCTTTTAAAGAATGTGGCATTAGCAATGCTCTCAATAGAACGGAAGATGACGCATTATTTAACGATGATGATAATAGTATTGAAAATGAATATCAGAGTTTTCATAACGAAGACGACGTATTTTATGGTTTTGAAGATGAATAAAATTTTAATGGTAACTGTACTGTTTTGCTCAATTGTAATAATTGCTTGATTTTTATCTTATTTTTTTAACTTTGGATATAGTAAAGTTTTTTTTTATATGCTCGTCTTCTTTTTTTTCCTATTATTTTTTGTTTAATTGTAATCATGGCTTGTTTAACCAAAATAATGCCTCAAAAATATAGCCTAGGCTGTACGATCTACTAATAATATTACTATAATACTTTTACTAATGTTACTAATTACTAATTCTTTTTTTGATTTTCCCTGCAGAAATTGGGGTGTGTCTTATGCACCTGTGGGTCTTATATGCCGTCAAATACGGTATTTATAATTTTGCTTTTTATGTGTTTTGAGCGACGTTGTTCTTTATATGAATATAGGTATAAAAATTCTACATGTGTTGAATTTTGCGTGTTCAAATCATGTCGGGCTCACCAGATTATAGTGGCGTAGGGCTTAGGGTTTAAAATGAACAGCTGATTTACCCATACCATGAAGATTAGTGAAGGATTGTAATGGCGAGGAAACACATGGGTAATTTTAATAAAACAAAGGATTTAGTTACGAATGTACACGCTTCAAGTAGCTCGTCAGTAGATCGTTTCTGGAAAATAAATCAGAAAATCTTTTTTAAAACGTCCGTGTTTTAAAAAATTGTCCTGAAGAGTACATTATTTACATTATTCAGACTATTGTCCTCATCTTTGTCGCCATATTTATCACAACGTTTCGGTCGTTGTAAGCTCCGGCCTTCTTCAGGTGGCTGGAATGTCGAACTGAACCCTTTATTTCGCTCACTGGGGTATACTGTTCTAGTTCCACGTGCCATGTTTAATGGATGTCAGTTATCAGTTATCTCCTGTTAATTCCCCTCTCCAAGTTCTCCACTGCCTTAACCAGGTATTGAACTCACACTCTTTGGGTTTTGTCACTGGATCTAAACAACGCCTTTATCCACTGTGCCATGTGTCCTTGGGTATGAATTTCTGGGTATTATAAACCTAATGTCTTCATTTTTACCAGTGCTCATATTGCAATTTTGCTGTTATCATTCATATTTTTACCAGTGCTCATATTGCAATTTTGCTGTTATCATATCATATTTTTACCAGAGCTCATATTGCAACTTTGTTGTTATCATTGCTTTTCTCTGTCCTGAAGAGGAAATGTTCATACAACAGATTAAATGATCTGACACAAATAATTGCTCCCAGAAGGGATACCGGAATACATACATTCAAAAGTAAAACGAAGAGAGAGATAGTTTCAAATACTTAGTTTTCTTGGTTTGCTAAAGGAAAGTTCTTTGAAGTGTCGTGTGCTTGATTAACAGCCGATAATATAATTGCCGGCTAACTTGACACTGGTGAAAACTTCAACGCTGGACCTGGTGAACAAAAGCGAAACATTTCTCATAACTTCAGATACTCTTCTCTTATTTATTGATTTTTTCTCCTCGTTTTATATCAAAAGGGATTTCGCATACGCTCGCTGGTTTCATTTCTTCCTTCTTCTTGGCTAATTTCTGTGGAGACAATGTTTTTATTTGTCCAAAACAATTTCACATAGGCTCTCAAATTTATTTCTCATTTCTCGGAAATTGAAAGGAGTTGGGTAAAGAGGTTTATTATCATTTCATACTTACTACAAATTCATCTATTCTGAAAATCTTCATCCTCATCATTCCCCAAGTCGTAACAACTTTCACTGGAAAATGGTAACCAGCAGCAACTTCTTCCATAACAATCATACAGCATCTCTTTGCCACAATGATCTCTATGACTGAAGTAGTTGCGTATTTTCTTAATGCTGGCATTGGTTGGATTTGTAAGTTTTCCTGATTTTGAAAATATCCGCAGCATATCAAATATTAATGAAATTCATCGCTTGATATAGAATTATTATACACAAATAAAACGAGGTAGACAGTGAATTTATTGGTTCTCTCTGTCAAACTACACGGTTATTTATTTTTTTAATTCAATTATTGTTTCTTTACATCTTTGGTTTAATTTAATTTTAGTTATTTTGGAGGAAACATGTCTTTCAAGGAAAGAACATTTTTTTTATTTTCTTATTTCTCTTTTTATTTTTTTACATCAAGATTTTACAAGCAAACGGTGGTATATTTACATTTGTTTTCATAGAATCAAAATGACATAATACATAAAGAAATATCTAAGCGAGTCTCGTCCATTTTTCCAAAACATGAGTTTAATACCTTTTTTCAAGAAAGCCAATTTAATCCTATTAAAAAAAAAGTGAAAAACGAGTTTCCTCCATTTTACAGGAAGTGAATTTAATCAATTAAAAAAAATGTGTTTAATCCATTTTTCTAACAAACGTGTTTAATCCATTTTTCTAACAAACGAGTTTAATCGATTTTTCCAAGAAAGTGAGTTTAATTCATATTTCCAAAAAGCAAGTTTCATCCATTTTTCTAAATAAAACTTGTTTAATCAATTTAAAAAAATAATAAAAATAGTTTCATCCAGTTTAAAAAAAACGAGTTTAATCCTTTTAAAAAAATAGTTTCATCCAGTTTTGCAAAAAATGCGTGTATGTTCCATTTAAAAAAAAAAAAAAGTATTTAGTCCATTTTTCCAAAAACGTTATTTTTTTTCATTTTTTTAAAGAACTTGTTTAATCCATTTTCAAGAAAGAGAATTTAATCCATTTTTTCAAAAAACGAGTTTAATCTAGTTTTCCAAAACGCGAGTTTCATCCATGTTTTCAAAAAAGCAAGTATCTTCCACTTCTAAAAAAAAAAGCTAGCTTCATCCATCCATCCCCACCCGAAAAACGAGTTTAATCCATTATTCAAAAAAAGCGAGGTTCGTTCATTTTTCCTTAAGACGCAAACCACATTTTTCATTGCAATGTCTGTTCAGGGCGTTGATGATGATGTCTTTCCAAAGAATCCTTTTTTCATTGTTATATGCAAATAGCGATGTTTGCTTGGGAAATGGAGTGGAGTAGTTTCCTGTTTCATTCTAGACGGTTTTAAATTTAGAATTTATGCTTTTCATGTCATCCTTATATTTACCTCATAGCAGAGGAAAGAATAGTGAACTATTAGGTTGGTGCAAAAATAATTTCGTTTTCTAACATATGTTACTATGTGAGAAAACGAAATTATTTTTGCACCAACCTAATAGAACAGAATTTGAACTCAGCTCACCGATTCAACTTTTCGCACCGGAAAACCAGCACCCAAAATTTACGAATGCTAAAATCTTTAAAACAAGGCTCAGTATTTTTAGAATATACTTAACCATATTCCTTCTAGCAACTTGCAAGAATATATCGTATGGCGTGGTCGGACGCTGGAGAAGAAAATAAAAGGTAAACGATGATTTGGTTCAATATAATCCAACAGATAATCGGATCAAGATGAGCGCAGATAAACTTAGTATTACGCATGCGCAATGAACATACTTAGCATTTAGACATTCTTTAGGGCCACGTTTTTCATTAGGCCGGACTCTTCCAGTAATACTGGCTAATATAATTGAGAACTTTACTCATAATTCACATGTAATCTATTACTTGACTTTTGCCGGCTTGAATCTAAAACGTGGGAACATGATGATATCAGTCCAACCTGATGACTGCGTGACAATTTCTGAACCTTCATTGGCTTTTGGTCAGAATATATGATTCATTTGTAGCTAGCGGGAAAATATATATAGTTATTTACCTACTTTGTAGTACGTTATTTCAGCAGACAAATTCTTCAGCCTCCGTCATTATTCCGCGTACTATTAGCCCTTTTGTACTCGTCTAATTTTTGCATTAATAAATCTCTAAAATCTTTTGGATGACACATTTTTCATCATTCATCATTATGTCATATCATATTAGCACATTTTCTTAATCTATTTTGTCATTAATAAATCATTTCGACCGATGAATGTTTCAACCTTCATCATTATTTCATAGTAACACTCTTGTCTCAATCTATGTTGTCATTAATAAGTCATTTCGACCGATGAATGTTTCAACCTTCATCATAATTTCACAGTAACACTGTTGTCTCAATCTATCTTGTCATTAATAAATCGTTTCAGCCGACAAATTATTCAGTTTCCATCATCATTCCATATATTTTTCTTTTTAATCTATAAAAATAAAATATTTCAAACGATAAATTCTTTGGTTACTTCATTGCTGCATATAATTTTATCTCTTTTGTCTTTAATCAATGTTGCAATTAATAAAAGGTTTCTGCCGACAAATTCTTCAGCTTTCCTGATTAATCTATATCATATTACTGTTGCTACCTTATTCTATTAAGATTGATAAAAATTAAAAGAAAAATGTTTTTAAAAAAAGATAAAAAAAGATTTGTTTTCATATATGTTTTTATCAGTAACTTTTGGACCCTCTGGAGATGTCACATCCGAATGTAGAGCGAATATTTTCTATTTGTCCACGGCAACCAGATATGAATTCTTTTATCTGAATAAACTACAAAGACACTTCTCAGATTTAACTAATAATGTAAATAAAATGAGATGTAATGTTTGCCTCAACATAATAAAAACAAACCCCTTATATCTATCTATCTATCTATCTATCTATCTATCTAGATATAAATATAAAAGTGAACATTGAAGTCAACACTCAGAGGCGACAGGATGTTTCATGCTAAACGCAATCGTCAGGCCGGACGATAATTATATTTACATATGCTCTATCTCTGATTTTGAGCACGTTATACCATAAATATAGCATACTTTAAAACTATATTTCTGCATATATATCGATCTATCTATCTATCTATCTATCTATCTATCTATCTATCTATCTGCTTGTCTATCTCAATATGTTCGTTATCTATCTATCTATCTATATGTCTTCTCTATCCTTCTTTCTCTATTCCCTCTCTCCAACTCTCTATCTGAGGGCAGTTCTTAGATTTCCGTAATATTGTCTAAAAGTCACACTCGTAACTTTTGCATCAGTATAACAAAAGCGTACTATCTATCTATCTATCTATCTATCTATCTATGCATATATTTATTTATCTATTTGGTTGGTTGGCTGGCAACCTGTTTCTATCCTTTTCCCTCACTATCACTCTCTGTTTTTCCCTATCTCACTCTCATAATCTATTTCTAATCGTTACTGACGATATTGTCCCCAAATTAGAGAAACAGAGAATGCCAAGTGTTGACGTTACCATTCTGATATTCACGTGAAACATATTTTCTCCAAAGTCTTGCAAATGGCACACCATGGCTCTGTGTTCGAAATACAAGAAAGAACACAGAAAAGTTTAAAGACACTTCAAATGCTTCTTTAAAATTATTAAAAAATGTCACTGTCTAAATTTACATGAAGTCGGATAGGATGAAACACATAAGGAGTTCATGCTATATTAGCTGACCACAAAGCTGATATTGCATAGCATTATTAGTAAGTTCGATCCTCACTAGCTACCCGAAACTTGTTGCTTCATGTAATAAGAAAACTACGACTAGAAAATATCAACGACTTTGTTAGAATTAACTTAGCTCTTAACCTTTACATTAAATTGCCGTTTAAATTAAAAACTTTAGTTACCTCGAAAGTTTATATATCAAGGTAAGTCAAATATTATCCACATTTTTGCCATATCTTAAGGTTTGTTACACGGCCTCCTGCTCAAGCGTGCTTAAAGTTGGTATTATTACAGTCACGTGATCGAAGGTTTCAGCTTGATCGCAACAGTTTTCTTGCTGCTTCTACAGTGTAAACCCGACCGCTCCTCAAGCAGTGTGCACCGACAAGAAACAATAATTCTCACTCTCCAGCGTTAACATAGTTTAAAAGCATTTATGGGCAATTAATTATTTTCAACCCATTTCTCAAAGACAAAACGTTGCAAGCATCTCACTGCTCTTTTCCCGGCAACATTTGAACGAGCTACAATCATTAGTTCCACTAGTTCAGACGTTTACAGCGAAGACCTGCCATACCACGGACACGGCGTCAACTTGTCCCCCTTCCTGTTTTACTGATAAGGAGATTGTTCCATTCGAAGAATTTGTTCACCAGAGTTGTTGCTTTGTAGAGCAGACGTAAGAGAGGATGCTTTGCTGACTTTCTACAACCTTAACCGATTCAAGTTTAGTGCCAACCTTTACCTAAGCTACACATTCTAACTTTCTCTTCTTAGGCCCTTAAAAAAACTTTATTTAGTAACGCTCTAACTTGAGTGGCTCTTAGATATTGCAACAATATTGTTCAGAGCAAGGAGATTCGTTTTGGGGCTTATATATGATGTTGCGGCTACAGCTCAGAGTTTACAACATTTTACTGGTTTTATTTTTCAAAGACATCTTCTGACGTGTGATGGCAGTATTCGTTTGCATAATGGAAAATAATTCGTTTACACACAGTTTCCAGTGAAATATAGTTTCTATATGAGAGCAAGGCGTACGCAAGCTCGAGCATTCAAAAGGCTCCGGAAGGCAAAGGAAACATGGGAATTTCCTGAAATCTCAGAAAATGTTTGCATATCTCGAAGACCTGCATTTGCAGGATGTATGAGCCTTACAGCTTGTGGAATAAAAGAATAATAGATAAATAATAGAGTAAGGAAAAAGAGCCGATAGAAATTTGGTACCTTCTGATAAAATTCTTCTCAAAAGCATTGGTCTCTATAATTATTGACCGCTGAGTTTGTCGATGTTCAGCAATTCTAAAACTTTCATTATCAAAGTCTTGGTCATAGCATTTTATATTGGATACGTTATAATGAAAATGATTTACTTGGGAAATCAAAAACAATTCCGTAGTTCATTTGAGAGTTAAAATGGATAGTGTGGGATCAAGATTTCAAAATTTAAAAAAAAAAAAAAAAAAAGATATTTGTGGGTATGTTTTGATTAACCAATCAAAAGTCGGATCAAAGCTAAAATATTAGGTTGCAAAAATAATGTCGGTTTTTGACGTTAAAATATACGTCAAAAACCGACATTATTTTTGCACCAACTTAATAGAAAAATGTAGTTAGAGGTTAGTGGTAGGTTATTAATTAATGTCTAGATAAATTGACACTTTTAAGGCACGTCAGCACAGACGACATCCGGTTATGAATATAAATTTCAGATACAGTGAATGAATTTCAAGATTTATTTTTTTTTATTTTATATATACTTGAGAAGTATCTTAAAGGAGCTTCTAGCGTGATTAAAGCATTTTACATATTTTTGAACCCAAAATACGATACTTATATTGAATGGGCAATGAAACATGGCAATAGCTGAAAAAAATCAAAGAATTAAATAAATATTGAATAAACCATTTTATAAAAACATTATAAAATGCCTACAAATTACTGTTAATATATATATATATATATATATATATATATATATATAATTGCAATTTTTTCATAAATTTTTTCATTGTTGCCGGTTGCTCGTACATACTGTTGACAATTCGTACAATCAAAATTCTTGAAAAGGCTAATAGTTTAACCGAAAGTGCTCGGAACGAAAAATTGCCGAAAAAAAGTTTTGTTTTTCAATCAGAAAAAAAATAAAACTTTAACAGGTAATTTATCTGTCATTTTTAATGTGCTTACGAATTAGCAAGATATTTTTAGATTGTATGAATTTTTCGGAGATAATTATGATTTACTGCTACAAGTCCTACTATTTAACCCATAGCTGGAGGGAGAATAGGTGGATTCCTATTTTTTTCTTAGGGTATTTGCGTGTAAATTAATATTACCTAAATCCAATAGGAACTTGGCTCTGCAATTTCCAAAACATTTTATTCTGGTTATGGAATCTTTACTTAATTGATTAATTTAATTGATCTTTTACAAAGGGAATGAATTAGAGAAAATTATATATTATTAGGTGTGAAACATAGAGTGAGGCTAATGTTTTCATTACATTGTTTACATTGATACCAGATTGTTAATCTTTATTTTCTTTACTATATTATTCATGACCGCTCATTTTGCACAATTCCCAGACCTTGAGAATTCCCTTCATCCTTTGAACAAGAATCATCATCACTTTGACTTTCGTAATCACAATTTGTCTAAGGTTAAATTGAAATCACCATGATTGATTGATTTGCTGTTTTTTTTTTACGGCTTATGAAACTTCCGCAGCTTTTATTTAAAGCCAGGAAATATATTGGAGTGGTGCATAATTATCAGGCGTTTTTCACAATAAGTATAATTTTCAAACGCCTGATAATTATGCACCCAGTCAATATTTAAGACTGTTTTGGAGGCAATAAATTTTTACTGACATAAATTCTACAAATTAACCCATAGCTTGAGTTGCAGAAGAGGTGGTTTCATTCCTTTCCCAAGGGTCTTTGCGCGTATATATAACCAAGTTGAATGGAAATGGAACTCGGCTCTCCGATTTCTAATTCCGATCCGTTATCCATTACACCACCCGCACATCCAAGCTTACAGCACGTGGTATTACCAAGTGGTCACCCATCTTGGTACTAACCAGCTTTTGACGTTGCTTAACTTCGGTGATCGTACAAGAACCGCTGTTTCAATATGATATGGGCATGAGCTCAGTTATTTAAAGATTTTTATTTCAAGACTAAATTTAAAAATTATAATACATTACAATAGATACATATATTATACATATATTAATTATTATTATATTTTTATTATAACAGATTACGATAGAACGATTTTTCATCGCTGCACAAAAACTTTTATGTTTCAGAACGATTACAGTTCCGAACTGTGAAAGATCTTTGTGTAGCGACGATGTAAAGCTTTTTTTGTTTTTGTTTTTTTTTGTAATATGTTATAATAAAAATATAATTCTAACAGGTGTGATTTGGTAATTTGTTTCGGTTAATTTATTTTGCTTATTTTATTGTTATTTTGTTTATTTATTTATTTTCATTTTTATTTTATTTTTCCGTTTTCGATTTTTAAGTAACGTAGTAAAAATTTGTTTTCATGTCTGCATTTTGAGATGAGTTCGGATCTTTTATTTAGAATAGACGAAATAGAATAAAAAATAAGAAACAAAATCAATGAACCCAAATAAATAAAGTAAATAATAAACAAATTAGCAAACCGTTATGACAAAAATATTAGTTAGACTATAAAAATCAAACCAAAAATCGGACGAAAAAAATAGCTCTGTTATATAATTATAAAAGAAAAAAAAATACTACGTTACTTAAAAATCGAAAACCGAAAAGAGAAAATATACAATATAACAAATAGATAATAACAAGTAAAATAAATTGACCTAAAATCATCCAAATAAATACATAAACAAACAAACCGAACTCGATAAACTAACCGTTAGAAAAAACAAATAAAGATAATCAATCCAAATAAATACATGAAGTAATAAACAAATTAAAAACTGTTCCCGCCGAAATAATAGCTAGAATAAACTACAAAAATCAACACCTAAATTGAATAAATAGCTTTAATTATCTTCCCGAACCAAAACAAAACTATTAAATAAGCGATAAAACAAATATCTACTACGTTAATAAAAACAGCGATTAAAATAAAAAATAAATAAATATATAGGATAAGAAATAAAAAAAATTTAAAAAATTAAAAATAAAAATAAATAAAAACAAGCAAAATAATTTAACCTAGATAAATAAACAAATAAACGACTTCCGGCAAAATAACCGCCAAAACAGGCTACCCACAATGCATCACTGACCCGCATATATAAATAGCCGAGAAAAATAACATCACTCGTGGCCTGACGATTGTATCTAGCATGAAACAGACCGTCGCCTCTAAGTGTTGACTTCTATGTTCACTTTTATATTTACACACGCTCTATCTCTGATATTGAGCACTTTATCCCATAAATATAGCACATCTTAAGACTATATTTCTTCATATATATATATATATATATATATATATATATGTGTGTGTGTGTATGTATGTATGTATAAACTATGAGAAACATACCTCGGCTTGACCTAAGCCTGGCGAGTGGAATTGAGTAAAGGGAGTCATTCGGAAGTTCTGGTAGTACGCTCCAAGCCATCGTGACCGATGGATTTCTGAAAAAGTCTTCACACGAGAAAATTCTGATCTTTGGTCATTTGTTCGGGGTTCTGGAAGTGAATCAGGGTCAGAATTTTCAGCACCCTTTCAGATAGATAGATAGATAGATAGATAGATATCTTTTAACTGTAAAAAAGATAGATGCCATTTTCTGTTGATTAACGTTTTCAAAAATACGATATAAAAATTATTTTTTTTAAGAAAGTAATTACTGTTTGTAATCACATTTCCTGAAAACAAGTCGGGTTTTAATCGATTGAAAGCCTCGGGCAACGAGGTTTTTGCGATAACTGTAAGTTAGCGCTCGACGGAGCATATGGGCAACTGATTGCCAGCATCCAGATGCGATAGTTATACTTTTCCGTCGGTACGATTTCATCTTTTGTGGCATTATTCCATGCGTAAAAGTTTCTCCAGGCATTATTTAGCGATAATGTCTGGAAAAAATAATTCTATAATTTACATTATAAAGACGACGTTACACGCTTGTGAATTTATATAACTCATTCCTTCTCTCTCTCAATATATATATATATATATATATATATATATATATATATATATATAAAAGTTCTGTCTATCAGTTCCTTTATTAAATCTGTCAAATTTCTAAATAAGATATTTTGTGATTTCGTAAATCTGCCAAAATTAATTTTAATTTAAATCATGCTGCCGTAAATCACCTTTATATATATATATATATATATATATATATATATATATATATATATATATATATATATATATATATATATATTTATATATATATGAACATAAACGATCCGCTTAGGTGAAAACCTTGGTAGGTTTGTCTGTCTCTCTAGGTTTAACTAGGTCTGCTCTACTTACCGTATTAAGCACTTTATTTAGTTATTTTGCTTACTCATATCGGTTTTTTTTTTGCTTGAGCTTTAGACATGCATGCTAGACGATTATTTTCGGCTAACGTACATTTTCTTGGTTCTTTCTTTTTTTATACCTTTTTTTTCCTTTTGGTATTGGTTTGATTATTTGCAAATCAAGTCACCGAAGGTTTACCAAACGAGTGTAGTTTCTTATACCTATAGGATTACTACTAATACTAATAATATATATATATATATATATATATATATATATATATATATATATATACATATATATATATATAGTGCACTGTATATTAGCATTAGTTGGGTACCGTCTGTGAGAAAAAAAACACCATCAAGCAATTCACAGTACTGCTTGCCATTCGCGCCGGGAGCTCCAAAACAAACATTTCAGAGTGTCTGCGTGTTAATCTGAGGACAATGCAGAGGACGCTGTGTCCCCAAAAGATCTACCGAAACTGGTGAATACCAAATATCCAGTTAATATCATGGTGTTTGGAGTGATCCCTAGTGATGGCGACGTTATGCCTCCATTCATCTCCAAGGCTTCAGACTTAACACAGAGACCTACATCAAGTGAATTGAGGAGGTAGTGCTGCCCTGGGTCAAGAGGGTGGCTGATAGGAGACTTTATGTCTGACAGCAGAACTCTGCACTATGCCACTCAAGCAGGAGAACCCAATCATGGCTGTCAGACAATTTCTGCGATAATATCACCCATTAAATCAGGCTACCTAATTTCCCAGACTGCAACTCCCTTAATTATTATGTGTGGGACGCAGTTGAGCGAGAGACCAACAAAACTCCTTGTAACCCCAAAGATGAACTGAAGGCAAGAATTTTGGCAGCATTCACCAACTTTAACTTTAAACAGTCCAGAAGAGTTGGTTGCAGGAAATTCCGAAGTCGTCTGGAGACCGGGGTTAAATACAATGTCGATTCTATTGAACAAATTTAGTCTTTAGTTTTTCAAGATATTGGTGTGTAATTTTGGTAAATATATATGTTGAAATGATATGTCAGTGTTATTTTTATTTTTGCGTAATTTAGACGACAGTGTATCCATCGCATCCCGTATATATATATATATATATATATATATATATATATATATATATATTAAAGACATTTTTTATGTTTAACGTTCTTTTTATAGATACAAGTATTTAAGTAAATGCTCTGTTTATAATAAACTGTATTAAATAACATTTACCGGCTTGAATGTCCGAGAAATTTTCATAGAAAATATTCGTCCTTTGACAGGATTCGAACCTGCATCCTATACGGAACCGCCATTTACCTCGGCGTGCCTAACCGCTCGGCCACAAATCGTTCGGTTGGTAGGACGAATATTTTCTCTGAAAATATGAAAATTTCTCGGACATTCAGGCCGGTAAATGTTATTTAATACTGTTTATTATAAACAGAGCATTTACTTAAATACTTGTATCTATAAAAATAACGTTAAACATAAAAAATGTCTTTAATAAATAAATTGTCGGACTTTGTCCATTTCTTCAATGTATGCTATTTTATGGCCAAAAGTACTCAATATCAAGGATATAGCGTGTGTAAATATAAACCTGGACATGGAGGTCAAAAACGCGTGTAGACAGTTTGTTTCTTGTGTGAACGCAATGCACAGCCAATCCATATAGAAAAACTAATCACGACATGAAACCTCCTGACGAGTGGAAAGAATGATTACAAAAATGTTCATCTACGAGATTGTGGAGTCGAGGTGTTGAATATAACCCCAATCAGCTAAGTGATAAATTTTATTTGTATTAACCCCATATATATATATATATATATATATATATATATATATATATATATATAATGCGTGCCAAATTATTATCGAGATAACTTGTTTCTAATATTTCAAAAACCGTCCAATCAATCCACACAAAATTTTCACACAATGTTGGCAACACTGAGCTGAGTAATCACTGACATTTTCTTACTGATCTGCGGAATGTAAACAAACTGGCGCCATATTTGTTATCAGCACGGTGATTTGAGCGTACCAAATTATTAGAAAATATAAGAATTTAGTGAAAAGATGGGCCGTAAAAGCAGTTTAAGAAAACTATTACCTCAGAACTCTCAAAAGGTAAATCTACCCGAGAATTTTTTTAAATGATAGGGAAGTGTCATCAAACAGTGAAAAATTCACCGCCGACCCTACACAAGTACGATAATAATTTGACACGTAGTGTATATATATATATATATATATATATATATATATATATATTGATGTGTGTGGAGGAATTAAAAAACAGAAAGCTTAGGAAGTAGCGAGAACATTAGATGAGCAATCACGAAGACAGTTGATAAATGACATTGCATTTAAATTTTTGAAGAGCAAAGCATGGAAAACCATGGACTCGGAAGAGATTTACGTAAGCGAGAATTGTGAGAAAACTACTAGCAAAGAACTTACGGTGGTATCCAGCCAATTCAAGTGTGAAATGGCGAGACCTTGATGCCAATCTAGTACTATGCTTAAATTCATCAAGTCTAAGTACCATAGCGAATACCTCATCCGAACAATACTATGAAAGTATTTATAGAAAAGGCACAAGGAAGTAACTTTAAGGCGGTGGAAAAGTGACTGAAGCCGAGACGCCAGGTCAAGACCAGTAATATTGCTGATTTTTCTTTGGATTTTATCAAGAATCTCTAACTACATAGCAGGAGCGCAGCACCATATATGGAAGCAATATTCTAAGCATGGGCGAATGGTAGACATAGATATGTAAAATAGATTCTGGTGAGAAAAATTGACTAGCATGAGTCAGTGGACCAATTTTCTAAACAGCTTAACTAGCAATAGATACAATGCAGTCTCTCCACTTCATACGAGCCGAGAATGTCAACCCGAGAAGCTGCAACGATTCATTTTCCTGGAGGTTAGCATCGACTTTGCTGCTGGAATGCATAAAGAGAATCTCTCAGATGATTAGAGAACAGTTTTGTTTTAGAGGCTTTCAAATTAACAAACCATTCTTTTACACACTTAACAAAAGACAGTAGGTCGTTTTTGAGATCAGCCACCAATTTTACATTATCGACAGGAGTAAGTGGTTGTGCCATCCGCATAGATACCAAACCATCAGAAAGATCATTAATGAAAATTAAAACAAAGTAGGACCAATGATATATAGCCCTAGAGGTCACCTGCGTTAGTACAGAAGGGTCTATAAAAGTGGCCATTTAGGATAACTTTCATTTCCCGATTTAATAAGAAAAACTGAATTATTTCAAAAATAACTTTTCAACTTGTGAAGAAAAGCGACATGCCAAACCACGTCAAATTCTCTCGAGATGCCTGACCAAACCTCCCGGGCTTTACCACTCTTATCTAAAGCTTGATAGACTCTCTCTGGAATAATCGTTAATTCATCAGCAGTTAACAGAGAGAAATGGAAGCCATATTGCTTGTCTGAAAGAAGGTCATGTGATGTGCAAGGCTTAACTAATTCAGCATTGATTAGACATCTAATAATTTACCAAAAAGTGGTAGAAGTCTAATTGGCCGATAGTTGGAAAATTCGGACGGTTCACCTGTGTTCTTAAAGACTGGAACCACTGATGAGGATTCCCAACAAGCACGAAAGCAAGAGGCAACGAAGCATTTATTATACACTTTAGAGAGAATAGGAGCCAGTTCGGGAGCACATTTCTTAAGGACTATTACACGGATACTGTCAGGTCCACATGCTTTATGTAGATCCAGATTGGAGATAATAACAGAAAACATGGAAGCAGTTATATGCATATCACCAAACAGAGTATTGCCAGCGTTACATACGTCGTGTGTTTATGTTGGAAAAACACATGTCTCCAGAAGTACACACAACAAAAATAGCGGACTCGGTATGTGAGTCCACGTAAATAAATGTAAAGAAACCACACAAACCAATATGTGGACAAAAATGTATTAACAAGAAAGGTATACAAGCGACAAAGACAATGATGTGTGTCACAAAATAATCTGAAAACCTTTTTGATTCAAAATATGTGAAGTCAGTGAATGTATGTACGTACGTGTGTTGTGTGTGTGTCGTTTGTTCACGCGTTTCCCAATGAGGAACGCGTTTTCCCGCGAGTGACTTAAATGTCAACGTATAAGCGCAAAAAGTAAGAATACGTTACGAAAAACTATCACATAGTATTTATAGTGCTGGAGAACGTCCTCTAGTTGTGGTTTCCCGAAAGTAAGTGGAGGTAACATCACAAGAGACTCAGTTCTAAGTGGAAATTTAGGTAAGGGTTCTCTGGAGTTTAACGGGCATTTACGAGCAAAACATTCTGCTTTATTAGAAGGAATTTCTTGTTTTTCCCCTTGCGACCACTGTCTTTTATCCTGGGCATGTAACTCTTTTCCTATGATCGGGCCACATACTAACCCCACTATCTGTGTGTATTTTATTCAAATTTTGGGTATTTTGAACTCCTTTTTTCAACAATGGACTGTAACTGTTTGTTATACAAAATTAGTTAAATAGAGTAAAGATTCTATTTTGGTGAATGATGAATTGTATGAATATATATATATATATATATATATATATATATATATATATATTAAAATTATGTTTATATTCCGTTTTGATTGGCACTAATCCATGTGAATTAATACTATTTCATTTTAATATGTACTATTCTAATTGGATCGGTACTATTCCATCTTGATTGACACTAATCTATTTGAAACGTTACTATTGCATTTAGATTGTTACTCATTCATTTCAATCAGCACTAATTCATTTGGATCGGTACTATTCTATCTTGATTGGCACTAATCCATTTAGTTCGATATTTTTCCATCTTGATTGACGATAATATATTTGGATCGATACTATTCCATTTTATATATGGCACTAATCCACTTGAATAGGAATGAATCCATCTGAATCTCCATTAATCCATTTGGATCGGTACTAATCCATTTGAATCAGTAACATTCCATTTTGATTGACACTAATCTATTTGGATTGGTACTATTATATTTTGATTGGAACTATTCACATTTCGAAAGTGAAATTGTACAGTAGGCTAGAATGAGTTTTTGATTATACAATCTCATTGGAAAACATGATTCGAAAATATTTTTTTCTTTTTTTGGGAATCAAGAACAAGGCATTGACGCCAATGGCAATCTCACGAATGTGTTATCCCTCAAGTCTGCCCAAAGGTAATAGATAGTGACAGAGAGAAAAACAGAGAAAGATCAAGAAAGGATACCATGATGGCATTTTTGCTGATTTTCCAAAAATCTACGAACTCTTTTAAAGGAAAAGTGATCATGTGAGGCCAATCTTTAATGGAAATTCCCACCTACCTTGAAGACCAACTTTCGAATTCCTGAGAGTTACCTGGACTCCAACAACAAACATCTATGCCCGAAGTAAAATAATAAATAAAAAATGAAAAGTTGAGAACTGTTAAGAGTGGGTAAGTTTACAGTAAAGGTGCAAAAAAGTGGAAGGACCGCAAAAAAGAATCATTTGAGTTCTTTAAGAACGAAATGATTTCAATAAGGTCTAGAGAAATTCGAACTTTCCAGCATTTTTTTAAAATCAGAGATTTATAGAATCTGCGAAAATAAATTTCAATTTTTTAAAATTAAAAAATTCTAGCAACTTTTAAATTGAAAAGAACCGTTTAGGGGGTATTTTATTTATTTTTTTATTGGAAGCAATTATTTATTTTTCATATTAGTTCATAGCATTAATATTCAGTCATTGATTTAAATGTACTTAAATTGATTTTCTGTGCCTTTCGCATAGATTGTACATTGCATTAAAAAAAAAGTACGTATTTTTTATTTGATGCATTCTTCTTTATTTATTGAAAAAAATATTTACCGATCGTCGACCAAGCAAAAAGTTTTACGTGGAGCGAAACAATTCTAAGGAAAATGGCGACATAGGCCGCGTGCAGAAGAACTTTTCGCGTTTGTAACATGAGTTCATTTGTTGTGATGTTCGTCTTTTCTTCTCTATTTCACTATTTAAACGATTTGACCTATTTACGTCAGTTTATTTAAAAAAACAAAAAAAACACGCTGTTTCAATGAATTTTCCAAGATATAAAACTTCCGCTTCTCAATTCACCCAATGGAAGGCTCAAGTGACAGTCAATGTAGAAGGTCACTGAATGGGATGTTTTCTGAATCTAAAATACGTTAGGAGATGATTATGAGAATAGGAGGATGGATAACTATTGACTCTTGACTTGAAGAGGTTATGAATGTGGTGGTCATGGATGCATCTACGCGGGAATATGTTCTAAAAACGTAGCAGTTCTCGGAATAACAAAATATTCAACAAAAACGCAGTAAAAATCAGATATATTTGCACCGAGAACATTGCACAAATAACAAAAATGTACAACAGAAAAACTATCAACAAAACACACGAGAAAATTAAACACATGTGTAACTGCAGAATAAAAGAACGAATGTCCCTTAAACGCTAATTGCTTACAAAACGACGTAATATACCAAGCCACGATAAAATGATCAGATAATGAAGAAAAAGTATACATAGAAATAACTGAAGGACCCTGGAAACAAAGAAATTATGCACACAAAACATCTTTCACAAATAGTAAATGCGCGAACAGTACAATGCTTTCTAAGTGTATCTGGGAAATTAAAAACAAAACGCCAAAAATATCCTGGAAAATAAGGAAAAGATCATCAGCCTACAACAACCAGTCCAAAACTTACAAACTTTGCTTGGAGGAAAAATAGCTATCATTACCTTCCTACATTTTATATCTTTTATTGCGTGCATGTGCGTTTTTGTTTTTGACTTTGACGACTGCACCGTATAGTATGCTCAGTTGGGCATCGTCTATGAGAAAAAAGGCTTGCTGTATTGCTTGGCATTCGTACCGGAAGCTCCAATACGAACAGAGTGTTTGGGTGTAAATCTCAGGACAGTGCAGACGTTTCTCGAAGAACTTGATGAGTCTAATGGTAGTTACGAAGGTACGGCGGCTCAGAAAACGCGCTCTGATCGTTCTGATAAGAAAAGAATTCACAAATGTGTTGGTGAGTGCGACACGGAGGTCTACATCAAGTGACTTGAGGAGTTAGTGCTTACCTGAATGAGGAGGGTGGCTGCTGGAATAGCCAGTGTCTGGAAAGAGTACTCTGCACCATCCCATAAAAGCCATGGCTGTCAGACAATATTTGCGAATACATAACCCCTTACATCTGACCACCTGAGTTTATAGACTGCAACCCTCTTGATTATTATGAAAATTATTATAAAATAAAATGTGTTATTTTCATTTTTACATAATTTATACTTCAGTTCATCCATCGTACCATGTATATATATATATATATATATATATATATATATATATATATATATATATATATATATATATATATATATATATATATATATATATATATATACACGCGTACACACACGCACAACCACACATAAACACACACACTCACACCTATATAATGGCTCATGATAAGACGTAATAGACATTCGTTATATTTAAAATATATGTTTGAATTATGATCTGCTGGCCGTATACACTATATATATATATATATATATATATATATATATATATATATATATATATATATAAATAAATAAATATAAATGGAGAGCGGCTTAGATTGAGGAATTGGAGAGCCGAGTTCGAATTCCAGTCGATTCCATTACATTCACTTACATGCTAATACCCTTGGGAAAAGGTGTGAATCCTCTTCTTCTCCCTCCAGCTATGGGTAAATAGCAGTACATACTGGATTCTATAGCCGTGGAATGGCAACTGGTCTAGGAGAAGGACAACTCTGAATTCAAAACCTGTGGGGGGTGGTTTGGGGACCCTGTGGCACGTAGTGCACCAAGTCTCCGTATTCGGCCCTTCAAAAGTCCTGCACAAAACCTGTTGTGTGTTGTCGGGCGGTCAGTTTCCTAGGAACTGATCCGCTTGACCCTCATACGTCCTATTCGAGGGGAGAGTCGAGTATATATATATATATATATATATATATATATATATATATATATATATATATATATATATATATCACGGTTAAACAATAGATAAATGGAAACTGTTAATGTGCTGGTGTCAGGCTATCAGTTTTCTACGAACTGATCTGCTTTGTTCCGACAAAACATTATAAAAATTTATAGAAATACTCTTGGAAAAGAATGAATCCCTCATCTCCCCTCCTAGATCTATAGGGTAAATAGCAGAGTAGACTGAACTAACAAAACCTTGCTTGCAACAAAATTAAGACACGAAAAATATGATTTCAAACCGTAACGAATGCGTCGGGAAATCAGTCTCTCTTTGAAAATTTGAAAATTCATCTCTCTTAAAAACAATCCGTTTTCGCTAAAATATACATTATCCATTTTTGAGTTAACATCAAATAAACACTTTTTAATGTACCTTTTATATGATTCATGAGATTTCATGCTGACCTTTTTTTTATTGGAAAATTATTATAATTACAGCAAATTTTCACAAAGAAATTCTTTTCATAGAATGAATCCCTATACATTTATGTAAAAATTATGGCTCCTGTATTTTTGTATCCATTAGAAGACTTAAAACTGTTCTCTCTCTCTCTCGCTCTCTCTCTCTATATATATATATATATATATATATATATATATATAATGATTTTTTTGTCAAAAACAATAGCCAAAAACCTCAATATAATTATTATAATTAAATTGAATTAAAGTGTTAGGCCCAGTTTCATCCTGAAGCGAAAATTTGGGGTTTTGGCTTTTGTTTTTGAAACATGAGAACGCTTATGTAGCGAAGGAATCATATTTTTTTTTTTAATAATTATAATACAAGCTCTACTTTTGTATGGACGACAGTTTTTTAAAAATAAAAACAAAAATACTAAACAACTCCGGAGTATTTACCCAACGTATTCTTTTCTATTTTCCTATATATTTGCACACACACACACACACACACACACACACACACACATATATATATATATATATATATATATATATATATATATATATATATATATATATATATATATATATTGTACTCCAACACAGCAACTTATAACAAATGTTCCAAATGTCTTCCTTTGCTCCTGCACACGCAGACGCCCGTCGGATCATTGACTAGCAGTCCCTTTTAAATACTCTAACACGGTGTTGAATGGCTTCACAGGCCCCCACGTAGTGGGAAATCATATGGATCTACCAGGCAGTCACTTACAATTCCGGTCTATACATCAATCGTAAATTGCTGCTGGTATCTAGCCTGTATTGTACCATGGGGATTCCGACCCGCCCACAAATGTTGGTTGTGTAAATTTGGTAATCCATCTCTTCCAAATGTTACCTCATCCGTAAACAAAACTAAAAAAAGCCAAACAACGATTGGAAGTTCGTGCAACAAATCAAAGTTCTCTCGTAGTCAGTGATTAAAGGGCAAAACACGTCTCAAATGATACGGACAAAGAATCTGCCCTTGAAGTATCCTCTCTGAGGATGTATGACATGTTTGAGTCCCTTGACGTGTGCTGATATGTATATCGTCTCCGACAGACTATAGAATGTGTTTTTCGTGGTCAGGCATATGAGCTGACCTCGGTCTTCCTCGATCCATTGTTTGTGGTGCCACGGATCCTATCTCAGCAACGCGATGATAAGTACCAGCAAATGTTGGATGACTCGGCTGCCTTCTGTAAGAAAACGCATTCAAATACAGCCGTGCAGCCTCGCGTCCATTACAATTCGTGTGGCCGTATGTCAAAATCATTTCTGCCTGCTTACGATATGAATATCCTGTCATTATTAAAGGGAACACTTCTCAGTTAACTGACGACTACACACGTTAAGCGTTGAAGACAGACTAGATACAAATATACGCGAATGACAAAAGTGATCTAGTCTATATGGCAACACAGCGCCATCTACAGTAATTTTCCTTTAAACTTAATAACTAAAAAAAAATGAAGGATTTGCGGACATATGCTTATAGGGACTTTGTTCTTGCTTGGTATGAGAAACTTGTCCCAAAATTTTGTAAATGTATTCCCGATACACCCTATATATATATATATATATATATATATATATATGATTCGTTCACGTAGCGAACATAGTATGACAAACAATAAAAATATAACTACTCGCATAACACAAATACACCAGTAGATAAAATATAATACTAATAGTAATGACCCAATATATTTGAAGTTATTAATATACAAGAGAAATAACCAGTATGAAATAAAATAAAGGTAACTCCAAAAAACTGAATTTTAAAGTGTGTATAAAATATTCAAAATCGTATAAATAATTTTAATAATAATAATTTTAATAATAATAATTTTAATAATAATATTTAATAATTATTTAATTCATTCTTGCGAAGTCAATAGGTTGTTGCCTACATATGCATTGACATGTAAGGGCCAAGCAGATCAGTTCTTAGGAAACTGACAACCCAACACCAGCACATGAGATTTGATTATAGTGGTGAAGGTTTTGTGCAGAACCATCCACACATTTTGAAGGACTGAATACAGAGACTTGGTGCACTACGTGCCACCTGGGCCCCCAAACGACACTCCGCAGCTTTTGAATTCAGAGTTGTCCTCTTTCTAGACCAGTTTCCATCCAACGCTATAGAACCCATTCTGTGCTGCTATTTATCCATAGCTGAGAGAAGAAGATGATTCTCACCTTTCCCAAGTGATATTAGGACGTAAGTGAATGTAATGACTGGAATTCGAACTCGACTATCTGATTGTTTAAGACAAGCCGCTATCAACTAGTCCACCGTATATATATATGAGGGAGTGTGAGTGTGAGTGTGTGTGTTTATGTGTGCACGGGTGCGTGTGTGAGGGGAAGAGGACAATAAAAAAACAAATGGTTGTTATTATTTTACACCGAAAATATCAAAAATAATGGTGACGCACAAATTTAAATATAAGTCTTTTTTTTTTACGCCCGTTCTGTGTAGGTGTATATACCACTTATATTTTTATTTTAATATTTATCGTTCGATTTTAATTATGTGATATCTATGGTAAACGATAAAAAAAAATCCATCTACAGACACTTTTTGAACGAGTCAGAAACTCAAACTGGAACAGAAGAAGCACTATTAAAAATAAATCACCTCCTTGAAAGAACGACACGAAAAAGGTCGAAGATGACAGCTGAAAATATCTCTCTGGAGAGAGAGAGCAGATGACGCCAAGAAATCATGCAGAATATATGAAATTATATAAACATAAGAAATCAGTGCATTGACAAATATTAATGGTATGGCAGTAGAGGTTGAACGTTCTCACGAATAAATACATTTTCTGGCTTTATTAAAGATAACAGATGAATAGCAGTCTTGTAAAATGGTGTCTGGCATGAGAGTACAGAACTGTTAGAAAAATTAATGACGAAGTGGAAAAAAATTTTAAACTTTTAGATTGAGTTTTTCTTTTTAATATATTTTGGGGTATATTGTCCATCTAATTTAATCTAGTTTCTTAGTGTTTATATTTCAAACATTTTTTTGTTATTAATTATTCCATATTTTAATAACAGAGGATCCGCCAAGAAAAGTGAAAGGTAAGAACTTGGACACAAATTTACTGTGGATGATTTAGCGATTAAAATACTTTCTATATACATTCGTCTTAGTAAATTGGTATCTATTTTACTGAAAGTAGTATTTTTAAATCGTTATTATAATCAGACTCATTACTGTGAGCAACGAATGCATTTAGCATGTTGTTTTGCAAAAGATCCCTTTTGTATTCATACGATATTTTATTAAATTCCTCGTCGTTTCTCCTATGTACTCTTCGTGGCAGTTAGTACAGATGATAGAGTAAATTTCTTCTTCAAGTTTTACCTTATTATTATTTAGTTTTTGTTATTGATCAATTCGTTTAGAAGTCGTTGTAACAAAAGACGAAACGTGTCACATGATTTTTTTATTATTTGTCATAAATTTTCCTAAGATTATTCTGGTATATAAAAATGTATATATCATTTTCTACCAAACAGAAGTGTGTGTGATTGAATTTCTTCTTTCGGCATTTATCGATAGAGTAATTACTGTTAGTACCGACAGTAATTTAAAAATTGTTTTTAATAAACTAGTTTTTTTTTTTTTTTCAGAAAATTGGACTTCTCAAATCCACTTAATGTTATAGCTCTTTCTAAAGATAATAATAGGAGTTTTTCTTCGAATTCTTTCGTTTTTGCTAGTGCAGAAAACTTATCAGATTATTTTCTCTTCTAGTTACATGTGCCAGCCTTGAGCAACCGTTGTAAGTTTTCAAGTAATATTGTTTTTGTCATTTGGTAAATTTCCTTCTGATTGTGTAGCGTCATTCTATAAAATCTAATGAATGATCTATTTTTTTTTTTTAGAATTCAGTCTGTTATGAGCCATGCGTGATATACGCTTAGGTAATCATGCACCTTTCGATACATAACTGACGAGGCAGATATTTTCCCGCAGTAGGTTGCCATTTCTTTCTGCGGTAGACCATCCAAGCCTATAGAACCCGGTCTGTCCTGCATACCCAATAGCTGGGGTAAGAAGAAGAGTATTCATACCTTTCCCAAGGGTATTAGCAAGTAAGTGAATGTAATTCTATTTGAGTGGAATTCGAACTCGGCTCTCCGATTCCTCAATCCGAACCGCTGAACATTACTCCACCGTGCCTCCATTTTTAGCCACCATGCCCGCTTTTTCTAGAATTAAAGAGTTTATTCGCTTGAAACCATTTTTAATCCTTGTGTCCTTTTAAATATCTATAATTTCTGAGATATAAGTAATGAAATGAGACGAATAATAGGTGAAAGTATTTATTTAGATATGACATGTCGGCATGTGCGAGACGAATTGGTCATGGTAAAAGTGAGAATAACCGTTTCTGTACAGGTAACACTTGATATTAATTGATTGAAACCATAGCGTCACTGTCGGTTGAAATTTATAAAATCTTTTTATTAAAACAATTTTTTTCTCAACCTACTAGCTGCAGTATATCTTTTTAATATGAACCGGGGGTTCCTTCGAAACAATTTTTTTTAGTCATGTAAAAAATTAACAGTTCGATTAGGATTTGGTTAGGAGTAGATAGGTCCGCCTATCGTCTGGTTCATCTACTTCCACCTGGTATTTTGAACTAGAATAGAGATTTATTCTTTGTTTTCTGTTTAGGATTCGGTTTCCGTTTTCTTCAAAAGTCTGTTTATTCTCTTTCGCGCCAAACAGCTTCTTGTTTTTTAGTGAAATTATTGCCTAGGTTATTATTTGCTTTTCTAATGACATATGCAAGTCATTTAAGTTGTTGCAGCTGGTGGAAGTGTTAAAATCATGTAGTTTTGATATTTAGTAAAACTCAAATAAGGGCTGAAAGTTTTGCGGGCCACTAGGAACCTCTTTTCACCACTGTCAAACGGAGACAAATGGCGTGGTTTAGACAAAGTACAAGCGACAACAGCCATTGCAAGACCACCATGCAAGGCACCGTTGAAGGTGGAGGTAGGAGAGGACGCAAAAAAATGGTTGGACAATGTCAAATAATGGACAGGTATGACTGTACCATAATTGCTGACGGCTGCTTTTGATAGACCGTTGTGGAAAAGAGTTAGTGCAGCTTCTGCATTCAGATCTGCCATACGATTGCAAAAGTCAAGGAGGGGATGATAATAAAAATAAGATTATACGTTATAATATTTATCGAAGGTTGTTGAATGTTTCTTCTTCTTTTATGTGTCGTGTCACTTCAGAACGTAGACGATCACGGCACTCCACATCTTCCTGTCTCTTGTAGCTCGTAATAAGTTTTGTCTTTTTGTTATTTCTCCTAAATCCTTCTCGGCCACCCATTTGCTCAAGCCCATCAAATATGTTACACGTTATTTCTTTTTTCGTCAATATCTTCTGTCAAGATCAGGAATGCCAAGCCCCACTTCCTCATTACGTATTCCAGAAATTTCTACTGCCTCTTCCTGATGTTATCTTTAAGTTTCCTCTTTGTTTGCATTCTCTCCGAAACCTCGTTGTTGCTCACATGTTCGGTCAACAGTATCCTCACTGTTTCTGTAGAACCACATTTCTGTTGCTTCAAGTTTATTCTTCTTCTTTGAAAAGATTATATAGCATTCGCTGCCATACAGGAGGACAGATATCACGTAACAATTCAGCATTATTTTCTTTGTTTTAATGATTTTTTCTGTCTCTTAATATTCTGCTTAGCTTTTGGAAGGCGTCTTTGGCTATCCCAATACTTCTTCGCATCTCAGTGTCGCACTTTCCATCCTCTGTTAGAAGACTTCTCAGATATTTAAATTTCTATAATTGTTTCATTTTAATATTCCCGTTTTGTTACGGGGCTCAAACTGTAAATATCAACTTGTGTAACGACAATTATGGTTGCTGTAACGTAGTATGATAATCTGCGGTTCACCTCCTGATGATGCATACTTTTACGAGCGCTGATACAATCGTCTGTTAACCTGTCGAAATTGCATGGTGACTGGATACAAAATTAGCATCTTTTAGATGAGAACTTGCTCTATTCAAATGGTCAGTCGTTTTTAATGAAACATATATGAGAAAGAAATTTGTGCTGACATACACAACTATACACACACACATATATATATATATATATATATATATATATATAGATAGATAGATAGATAGATAGATAGATATATGGTGAATTCTCTCATTGTATTCGACGTATGAGGGTCAAGCTCCAAACGACCCTCCGCAGGCTTTTGAATTCAGAGTTGTCTTTCTTCTAGACCAGTTGTCATCCAAGGTAAGTCTGTCCTGCTATTTACCCATTGCTAATGGAGAAGAAGAGGATTAATACCTTTCCCAAGAGTATCACGTAGCACGTAGCACGTAAGTGAATGTAACAGATTCGACTGCAATTCGAATTCGGCTCTTCGATTCCTCAATCCAAGCCGCTATCCATTTCTCTACACTGCCTATATATATAATGCAATGGATAAATTGTCTAAATTACGCAAATACGGAAATAACACTGACACTTACGCACAAAAATACTACTGAAGAGTAGATTTATTTTTTAATAAATCGCCATTGGCTTCAACCACGGCCTCCAGACGACCTTCGAAACTCCTGCAACTTTTCTGGACGGTTTCCTTGTTTAAGTTGCTGAATGCTGCCATAATCCTTTCCTTCAGTTCATCCTTGCCTTCCAGTTCATCTTTGGTGTTTTAACAAGTTTTGTTGATCTCTGGCTCAACTGTTCTCCGCAATAAATCCAAGGGATTGTAGGCTGGGGAGTTATCTGTCCAGATGTAAGTGGTGATGTGGTCGCACAAGTTGTCTGGCAGCCATGATTTGGTTCACCTACTTGTGTGATATGGTGCAGAGTCCAGTTTCTAGACACCGGGTCTTCCAAAACCACACTCTTGACACAAGACAGCACTTCCTCCTCAAGGCACTTAAGGTAGGGCTCCGTGTTGAGTTTTAGGCCCCATAGGAAGATGAATGAAGGCATGACGTCGCCATCACTTGTGATCACTTCAAACACGATTAGGCTCATCCATCTCATTCTAACTCTTCTGCACTGTCCTCAGATTGAAACCCAAACACTGAAATATTCGTATGGGAGCTTACAGTGCGAATGCCAAATTTCTGTCGGGGTGAATTTTGTGATTCGGCTCTTTTTCTCACAGACGATGCCCAGACCCTAGAGTACTTTGCAGTCAGTAAAATCTAAAACAATGTTCATGCGCCAAATAAAAATTTACCCATCGCTCGCTCGCTCTCTCTCTCTCTCTCTCTCTCTATATATATATATATATATATATATATATATATATATATATATATATATATGAACTGAGGTAAAAAAATAACCCGCTTTTCATGAAACAGACTTTAGCCGCTTGATGTTGATCTCAGTGTCCCCTTTTAAATTTACATATGCTCTATCTCTCATATTGAGCACGTTTACACATATGCCTTAAACTCACCCTACGA
This sequence comes from Acanthosepion lycidas, assembly GCA_963932145.1. Lineage (NCBI taxonomy): Eukaryota > Metazoa > Mollusca > Cephalopoda > Sepiida > Sepiidae > Acanthosepion > Acanthosepion lycidas. The sequence goes on from OZ010590.1 coordinate 28,442,560, forward strand.
CAACAAATTATCTGCCAAGAAATATATCTATATCTATCTATCTATCTATCTATATATATATATATATATATATATATATATATATATATATATATGAACTGAAGTACTGTAAGGGTACTGAAAAATTAGAAACCCAAATAAAAAATTCTGATATTTGTTGATTTGGTTACATTTTGGGAAGACAGTCCCAGTCCCAGTCCAGCCGAGAACTTTTTCTAAAATACACATACACACATACATACATACATAAACAAACACACACACATACACACACACACACACACACACATATATATATATATATATATATATATATATATATATATATATATATATATATATATATGAGTGGCTTGCCATAGATTAGCGTTTAACAAATCTCGTAGAATGTTACTAAATTGTACTGACGTAGATGTTAAGTAGGGTCTCCACATTTGTTAGCCTTGTGCTATACTAAGCATATTAAATATCCAAATGCAGGTATATATTTTTGTATATCCAGGTACAGACTGTCATATAAAATAAACCGTTTGCGTAACTATCCTGGTACGAACGCATGTGTACATGAGTTTGAATATGAATTTGCTTTTTCTTCTCTTTCCTACGGAGAACGTATATGATTGACGAATACATCCGATATATTTGTACGCGTCTGATCCGCCGTACTCCCGTAATCGGCAATTGCAACGTGTCTGCGAGTGCGCGCGCGCCTGCGTTCTTATTTGTTTGCCAGCGTTTATACGCATGCGCATCCGCACATGTGTACCGGGCGTAATAAACTTATATAGGCTTATAGATCGAAAGCCAGGTGCCTGGCCGATATCTCGAGACACACAGACAGACTCCATTATGCGTTCATACAAGCTGACAGATTTTTAAGCAAACATGGAATTTAAGCTAAAGAAATCAGCAAATCGCTCTTCCCACATGCCTCGACTGTACAGATTTCTTCTTCTCCTCTTACGACTCTCTCTCTCCTCTGTTGCTCTCTCCTCTGTTGCTCTCTCCTCTGTTGCTATCAGTTTTCTCTTCCGTGATTTCTTACTCTTACTTTTCAAATATATATCGTATTGCTCACCTGTTTTATTCTTTCTCGCTTTCTGTCTTTCTTTAACAAACTTGTCTCCCTCTATTGCTTACGTTTCCATCCTTTAACTCAATGTCTTTACATAACTGTTTTCTTCTTCTTCTTCTTCTTCTTCTTCTTCTTCTTCTTCTACGATATTTTCTTTCTCTTTCGCTCTCATATATATATATATATATATATATATATATATATATATATATATATATATATTCAATTTAATTAGAAAACAGGCAACCTTAAGGTTCCATTGATTATAATTTATTTCCCCAGGTATGTGGTTTTTACCTGCTTCATCAAACACCACTTCCAAAAGTGAAAAGAAATGCTTTAAAATTTACGTATTATTTTCAAACACATTTGAGAGGTAGTTTTAAGTTGATGTAAGGTGATAGAGAGAGGAGGATGAGGAGTATGTCAGTTATGGTCGAAATTAGAGAAGGAAGGATATATATATATATATATATATATATATATACATATATATATATATATATATATATATATATATATATATATATAGTTTTAAGGTATGCTATTTTTATGCGTAAAAGGAATAGGGCGTGTGTAAATAAGTGGACATTCAGATCAACACCAAGTGGCGAAAGTATGTTTCATATTTGGTCACAATGTCTTCAAGCATGAAACAGACTGTCGCTACTCAATTATAACCTCATATATATATATATATATGTATGTATGTATGTATGTATGTATGTACAATGGCGGTGTGAGAAAGCAGTAGCATTAAGTGGATTACTACACAGAAGGTATATAAATATTTACTAAGCTTTAACAAGGACACTTTAATAGGAATCAGACAACATAACTCGACAACAGATAATCATATGAATGCTTAGAAACCATATCTTAGTCTGACATAAGGCTTCATTATTTGCGGCCCCGGAGTGTGTTTTATTTCTCATACAAGCCAAACAATCTCCGAGAGAAAACAGAACTTGTACTTTTGTAGGCTACATCCCTACACACAAACACACACACACACACACACGCCTATATATATACACACACACACACATATATATATATATATATATATATATATATATATATATATATATATATATATATATATACATACAGTCCCTTCCAAAAGTATTGGAATGCCAAGGACAATTCCTTTGTTTTTGTTGTTCACTCAGAACATTTGGGTTTAAGATGAATAAAAGACAAGTGTTCATAATTTCAGCTTTTATTTCCTGTTATTTACATTTACATATGTTAAACAACTTGGGACATATCACCATTTGTTTGAACCCACCCATTTTTCAAGTGAGTAGAATGTGACTGACAAGTGTTTCTTGTTACCCAGATGTTGCCTTTTAGATTGATTGTTTAAATATTAAATAGCTCTGAATGACTACTCTTAGTTTTTTGCTTTTGGTTTCACCTGTAAAGACAGCATTTTTTGGGAAAATAATAAACCGACATGAGGACGAGTGAAAACTGTCTATGGAAGAAAAACAAACCAGTTTGACGCTGAGTAATGAAGTAAAATCCATCATAACCACTGGTTAAATATTAGGCATAGCCAACACAACAATTTGGAATTTCCTGAAAAAAGAAAGAAACTACTACAGGCAACAGACATAGAACATGTCGACCAAGGAAAACAACAAAAGTTGATGAGAGCTGTGAGGAAACAGCCAAAAACAATAGTCACTAATATCCACAACAACCTCCACAATACAGGGGTGAAAAAAACTATGATATCATATATAGAGAGGTTATACAACAAGATGCTAACCACTCACCATCAGTAAGAATCTGAAGGCCAGATTAGAATTTGTAAGACAAAAGTTCTCGAGGAAAGTTTTATGGATTGATGAAAATAAGGTTAATCTCTATCAAACTGATGGCAAGGCTAAAGTGTGGAGAAAGAAAGATCTGCTTATGATCCAAAGTATAGAAGCTCATATGTGAAGCATGGTGGAGGCAGTGCCTTGACATGGGCTTGCATGGCTGCTTCTGGACTGGAACAGGCTCATTAATATTTATTGATGATGCAACTCATGATCGTAGCAGCAGAATGAATTTAGAAGCCTACAGAAAAAAATTGTCTGCAAATATACAGAGAAATTCGTCGAAACTAATTTGGAGGAAGTTTACAATTCAGCAGTACAAAGGACCCAAACATACTGCCAACACAACAAAGGACATCATCAGAGGAATAAAGTAGACAGTTTTAGACTGGCCAAGCCAATAACCGGACCTTCACTCAATAGAGCAGACATTTCATCTCCTGAAGAGACTGGAAGAAAAAAAAACGAAACAAAGAAAAACTGAAAGAGGCTGTGTTAAAATCCTGAAAAGCATCACAAATGAAGAATGCAACAGTTTGTTGATGTCAATTATGTCGTTATGCAACGAAATATTAAATGTTATTTACTTTAAGATTAACAGTTCCTTTATTTTTGCACACCTAAAAAGTTGTTAAATCTGAAAGAAAAAAAAAATCATTGGATGCTTAAACTTAATTCATATTAAAAATCGGTCTAAGTTATTGGAACACCCTTTATTTGACGATGCGATAGAGGAAATTCTGCGGATATTTTATTGTTGTAGATCACGCCATGAGCAATTCTTCAGTTAATGTTTGAGTAAAATCATTAACTGAAGAATTAATATTCATCAGAATATAAAATATGAAAACCGTGAAATTTTCACGGGTCTTTCTTCTATTTAGAATTATAAACTATAATTTTGGAAAATGGTAATTTCACTGGAATGTTTTAGAAAATTTCCACGTTTTTATTTGAAATTAATAAAATGTGAATATTCAGTAGACACGTATCTCACTTCGGTGGAGATAAGTCACGCAGATTAGTTGACGGACGCTTAATGACGTCACTCCATACAGTGACGAAAGCACTGGTCATTTTTCAGTTCGTTTACAGCAACCAAAAGATGAAGTTGATTTCTTTAGCTCGTCCCCAATGCCCCAGTCAAAGGCTAAATCTTCCTTCTCGGCAGCTTAAAAACACATGATGCCATTTCTATTTGGGAATATATCTTTTCCAGATATCGAGTGAAAACGCTGTTTCCCGTACGTGGAATATGTCCTCGCCTGGGGCATAGATGTTTTATTGTCGTAGAAATCTCCAGGAGCGCTTATTCAATGATTAACTTAAGAATAAAGATTCATTAGAAAATGAAAATAGGTTTGGTTTATTTTGTTTTACGTCATATCAACCTCAATGGCTTATTTAATAACGACAATATTTTCAAGACAAGTTCGTATAAATAAAATAAGTATTCTTTGTAAGAAATCAGTTTGTAGATTATGTTGCATTGACGTATTTTTTAAAGTGGGCTTTTGTCGAGAGTTAAATGTTTTCCTGGCAATATCTTGTTCCAAAAATGTATTGCTGGTATTTTTACTATAAAATATCTATTTTGATACTTTCATATTTTTTTGATCACAGTTTAGCGGCTAACTATTTGCCCATAGCTGGGACCCTAACAGGTGCTACTACCTTGTGCCAGGGTGGACCCTGGAACAACAACAATTAAAAGGTGGTTTCATACTCCTCAACCTTCCTGAGCAGAGGCCTTGTTGTTGGGTGTAGTTTATCATCATACCGAGGAGCTCTTTAATTGTAGCGCGCCGTGTCATTTTAGGACAACACCTTGGCCTTTTGCAGACTTGAGGTATCCAGTTTAGAACAACTTTGGCTGGCTGACTGGCTGACTGGCTGACTGGCTGACAGGTAGTTATAGAGTATAGTTTCGGTGACGTATTTTTGTAAAGAGGGTGTGTGTCGAGAATCAAATGTATTGCTGGTAGTATATTTTTTTCATAGTGTTTTAACCCCAGTTTGGCCGTAGCTAGGATCCTAACAGGTGCTACCACAACGGGTCAGAGTGTACCTGTGAAGAACAAAAATTCAGGGGCGGTTCCACGCTCCTTAAAAACACCGAATCAGTGGCCTTGCTGCTGGACGTAGTTTATCGTCATACCAAGGAGGAATGAAAATAGGAAAACCGCGAAATTGTCACGGTTATTTCTAGTAAATAACCGTATATATATATAACATGCTTTCTACTAAATAAGATATATATATATATATATATATATATATATATATATATATATATATATATATATATATATATATATATATATATATATATATATATAACATGCCGTATATGAAATAAATAACTGACAGGATAGTAAGCTGAGTTTTCCAAATTTTATGAAAGTTACTAATATCTTGATCATGTTTTAGTTTAACCTACCTCAACTTAGATTTGGATGCTTATACAATGGACAATATTTTAAAATATTTAAATTGAACTTTTAATGAAATGCATGCAAATTTAATCACTGCAATAAGAGAATATTGTGCCTGGTTTGTTTCATATTGATTTTATAATTTAGTGTAGATCATTAGCTACTTTTAAAATTATGAAGTATTTGAAATTACCTTTATACATTTTTTTGACAACAATATTATTTACACTATTTATTTCCGGACTATTGTCCCCATTTTTGTTGTTTTTATCACAAGCACTATATCACCAAATTCACAAGCCAACGATCATATCCACTAGGCCATCGATATCCATATAGATATACACCCGAGGAAAGCCATTATTCCCTTCAATCAGCATGGCTGATTCGAACCTCCTGGACAGCAGTATATATCACGCCTTTCTGATCTCATGCTTTCAATTGACATGAAGTCAAATGATTATACAGGGTGTCCATAAGTTCGTGTGAAGTTTAAAAAATTTATAACTTTATTTGTATTATACGGTTGATTTGTCAAGAAGTAGACTTCCTGATGTTATCGGTCTGGAGGTGGGTTGCGATCCTAGCATTGCAGTACCTTTTGAAAGTGCTTGAAAACCATACCACGAGTTGACCCAAGCCTTGTGTGTGAAATTGGGTAAACGGAACTCTTGTGGGGCTATGGATAGCTGTGCTAGCACGAAGTCGCATGTCGCATTCACCGAGGCGTTTTTTGTGTATACTATGTAACTAGTGAGTTAGTCCAAATACCTACTTTATAGTCCACCAATAGAAGGTTAACCAATCAGAAGACGTAGAACATTCAATCCGTCGTGTATAAAGGCGGCCATTTTTGTTTACCGTACCCGAATGACCAGTGCCAACTTGTCAGGCGAAGATGAACAGAAGGAAGAACTACGCTCTGCTACTTTGCTGCAATATCCACTACGAACCTGAACTACGCTTTCCTACTGTCTCCGAAATATTCACTGCTAACCTCTGGATTCTATACTCGAAGACGACCGTCATCTGAAAAACAGCTTTGAATATGCTAGCCTTGTTCAGATTGTTGATCACTCTAGATAACACGCTGTCTCCTAGAAATTGTAACCAAGATCTGGTCAGCATAGTTGCAGTATAAACCACAGGTGGGCTCTGTGGGTGTTGAAGAAGCACAAATGGGCCTGAGCAAGCGTCTGCAATAGGGACTGGCTAGGCACCCTAACGGACAGGTATCCTCGAATACGAGTGGCCAGCTATTATATATATATATATATATATATATATATATATATATATATATAAAAGAATTTACGCTTGATTAATATATATATATATGTAGGATGGCCATGGCTAAGATACAAAGAAAAGCTGAAAAGCAACTTGTCAGCAGTTAATATATCACATAACACCCTTGAGCGCTTAGGTTTGGAGCGGGTAGAATGGAGATCAACGTGTTTTAGTGAACTCAGCAATTTTCAGTCTGGTTGTCTGAATCATCTTCAAGAACCGAGAGCAAGATCTAAAAGGTCAACCAATCTAACAGTGATCTCATATCACAATCCTCACACTTGCTCCATATGTGGCCTCCTTTGTAAATCACTAGCGGGTCTTAAATGCCACTTAAGATTAGCGCATAAACTTTCATAACTGAATCAATAAGCTGGCAGATCCTCATACGTCGAAACCGACGGGAGAGTCCATTATACATACATAAATATATATATATATATATATATATATATATATATATATATATATATATATATATTAATTAAGCGTAAAATCTTTTTTATGGTCAACGCTTTTCGCCTTCTTTAGGTAGTTTATTTATTTATATTATATTTTTTATTATTTTTTATTATTTATTTATTATTATTATTATTTATTATTATTATTTATTATTATTATTACTCTGGAATCGGCCATTTTAGAGTCTCCCACAGATTAGCAGTTTCGAGAGAAAAAGAAAAAAAGAACACACAGTTTCGTTCTTTCTTTCTGACTGGAAGACGCCAACCTCACAAACAGGCATTAACGGTTTTAATATAAAAATACAAACACACACAGATTTCATTTTGATATGAAAACGAATACTGAATTCCCTGACGAAGGCGAAACAGGTCGTCAATAAAAAAAAAATTATAAAAAAGCTTTTTCACTTTGCCTCATCAATCTACTTTTGTTCGGATTCTATATTCTACTAACAAGTATATATATTTGCACACACATGCACACATAAATGTAAATTATTCATGCGTACATAATTGTCTCTTCTAAGAGTTAAACGGTTTAAGTATTTACTTCACATAGCCTAGTCTGACACAAGGCCAGCATTGTGGAGGTACTCAGTAAGGTTGTAATGATCTGCGAGAATATTTCCCTAACGATTGCTTCACAGAGCGGATGTACCAATCAATCAGTGTGTGTACTTCTGTAGTCAATATCTGCTTTTTATTATGCTTGCCTACGCAGAATTTTCTATAGGTGTGTATTATAATTCCTTTCTTATTCCCTCTGTCTCTCAACACACACACACACACACACACACACACACATATATATATATATATATATATATACATACATATATTATATATGTATGTATATATGATATATACATACACACACACACACATATATATATACATATATATATATATATATATATATATACATATATATATATATATATATATATATATATATATATATATATATATATATATAATCTTGTTTTTCTCACTTCTTTCACTGTTTCTCTAACTTTTTCTCTATTCTCCGCCAATTTTTTTAATCCCCCCACCCCGCCCCTCCTCTGTATTTTTTTCTCTCTGTGGGTCATTTCGCCTCTCGACTTTTCTTTCTCTGGTTTTATCTCTATGTCATCTATCTCTGTCTTGCTCTTTCCGTCTGTCTGGCTGGCTGGCTGTCTTTATCTATCTATCTATCTATCTATCTATCTATCTATCTATCTGTCTGTCTATCTATCTATCTATCTCCTCCACTTTCTGTTTATTTTGCTGTCTGCTTCTGTGTTAATTCTCGCACTACCTCATTGTCTTTTCTTCCCTCTTTAGCTATATTCTTCGCTTTCTCGCTTTGTCCTTTTTACTTTCTCCCCTTTTTTCTTTATCTGTTATTGGTATTATTTTCTTACTCTCTCTCTTTCTCTCGTTCTCTCTCTCTCTTCTACCCTCTTTATCTCTGCTCTCCCTCTTTTTCTCTCTGGCTTGTTTTTCTTCTCTCTATCTTTCTTCTCTGTTATTCTGTTCTTATTCTAAGACTTGAGCTTATCGAAACTATTGCAACTACTTACATCCTTTAAATTCTTAACATGATTACAAACTAAGAACGCGACATGTACTTAAAGGCCAAGTTCAAGGAGTAGAGTAAAGGACTGAGAGCCAAGATATCTCTCAAGTGCCTGACTGCTAAAAGCTCATATATGAGAAAATATTCTTGAGAGCAAAGATTCTTTGAAATGTGATGGCTCCACTCTTCAGAGACACCAACCAAAATGGATCTCGAGATGCCATTCTTCTTCGAAAATAATTATTCATTTAAATGCTTTTTTTTTTTAAATTTCTGCCTTAACAATAAACTGCTGTGGCTACCGCAGTTAGTACCGCGATCGCTTTTAAAATATGTTACAGATCGTTTCTCGTTAAACAGACGGGGTGGGGGCGTTGAACAGGACAGTGACAATGATTTCGATCTTCTCGGGATCTTGTTTAAAATTGATGACGCGCCAAATTTAGCTTAATTCGACAAAGAAATCAAATTTGTACGAATATTGCTTGAGATTTAACCGATTTTTCCAAAAAGTAGTAATTAGTAGCTTTTGTCGGAGATCAAGTGACAATAAGCCTTTTGCAACAATCTTGTCATTATTATTATTATTATTATTATTATTATTATTATTATTATTTGTATCATGCCGGTTATTAGTAACAAGTTTATTTTCAGATCACATCACATAAGAAAATAAACCTATCATTTATTATTTTTATTGACAGGCTGGGTCCAATAGTTTTCGAAGAACCCTTGCTGTTCCGAAAAGTCATGCATTTTTGTAACAGCCTCATTTTCAAATCACAGTCTGGTCGTCAGATTAGTTTATCTCTAAAAAAACGATGAAATTTAAAGAGAAATATCAAAAGTGATGATTAGATTATCTATTATTATTTATTCAATTACAGTTTTTATTAAATTATTTATTTTTGTTTGATTTTATATTATGTATTTATTTATTGAATTTTATGCTTGGTGTTAATTTATAAATTCTATTTGCTATTCTTATCATTTGTCTATTTTCCATATTAACTAGTACGAATTGCGTATATTAAAACTAACTTACTTAAGCATTTTTAATGATAAAACTGTAATTATTATTATTATTATTATTTTTATTTTCTTTGCTTTCTGGCGTTTACACATTTCTTTCCGGGTCCCACCCAGGGACCTAAGGTTAGAAATGGCATCATGACACTTTTCACTGACAAAAAAAAAAAAAAAAAAAAAAAAATTACATAGATAGAGCCCTTCGTAAAGTGTGGGCTGTACTTGTCAGAACAATTTTGTGTATCTCCTTGAGGCATGGGCTTCCAGGAATCCCTGCAATTAGTCTACTGCAATCTTTTCCAACCAGTCCTAGGGCTCCAACTACAACAGGGATTGTTGATGTTCCCATATGCCACATTTTCGAGACCTCTATTTCAAGGTCCTTGTATTTTGACAGCTTTTTTTATTATTATTATTATTATTATTATTATTATTATTATTATTATTATAAGTGTGTCTTATCTTTGCTTTGTGTAATACGAATCCCCGGCACCGAAAAAAAGTTAACCAGAGACTTCAAGAGAAAAAAGTTTTTGTATAAAATATGACAACAAATGAGATAGCATTCAATTAGGAAGAAAAAAAATGTAAATGGTGTTACGCACAAAATATGAAATTTGGCATGGGAAAGATCTTTTATCCCCAACTATGGGTAAAATAGCAGAATAGACTGGGTTCTATAGACTTGGGTAGAAACTAGTGTAGCAGAATGAAACTCTGTATTCGAACAAGCCTGCTGCCTTTTAGGCAAAGGTTAGAAGGTAACTTCAAAAACAAATCCACCTCACAGAGAGGAGGAACCTTAACATCCCCAGTGCAAAAGAAACCGAGAAGCCATTGAACTACCTTGCCTTGAAAGTTACCATATGAGATAGAGGGGAGTGGTTACTACAGCGGCACAAAATGCGCTAACTGAATAAAATGATGATCTTTTTGTAATTCACTTACTTTTACATGTAATATTGTTAGTTAAAGATGACACATTCTAATAATAATAATAACAATAATAATGATAATAATAATAATAATAATAATTATTATTATTATTATTATTATTATTATTATTATTATTATTATTATTATTATTTTCTTTGAACTCATTTCTTTCCGGGTCCCGCCCAGAGACCTAAGGTTAGAAATGGCATCATGACATTTTCCACTAATCAATTAAAAAAAAAACATATTTTACATAGATAAAGCCCTTCATAAGCTGTGGGCTGTACTCTTGAATAATTTTTTGTATTTCTTTAACGCATGGGCTTCCAGGAATCTCTACAATTAGTCTACTGGAATCTTTTCTAACCAATCCGAGGGCTCCAACTACAACAGAGATTGTTGATGTTCCCATGTGCCACATTTTATTATTATTATTATTATTATTATTATTATTATTATTATTATTATTATTCACTCATTAAATCTTCATACCAGATTGAACACGTAACTTATACTGAAGTTGAAGTGACAGAAAGTCTCCTTAGATGAACTACAGTCCTAACCTACTAAGACCTGCCACACTACACCACGCCACTCTACGGCACGACACACACATTGAAGCGAACCACCCTCATTTCCTTAGTATCCTCTAAGATATAAGTTCCACTCGAGCAGCCTCTTCTAACGAATCGCTGCTTTGTGGGATCGACTCTTAAGAGGATACTTCCTCCATCACTACAATCTTAACATGTTCAATTCTATAGTTAACCGTTATCTTCCCCACATATTCGCATAAACTGTCCTTCTTACTCTGTAACCTTCTATCTCGAGTGGCTCTTGAGTCTTGTACACGTTGAACATTATTGTAAAAGCAAATATCTCTAACATACTCTTCAGTATTCTGCCTCTTTTAAACAATACTGTTATCTAGATTTCGTCAAGCCTTTTTCCTCTACTCGTCGGGGCTGTGCTTTTTACCCCGATAACTGCTGTCACATTTATTTTCCACATTTCTCTGGCAAGATCCGGATAACTTAAATATTTTCTGACGCTAATATTAGACGGCCCACGCAGTTAAATGTAAAAGATGGCCAAATCTCTTCAGCAAACTAACACTCACTTCCGCATTTCTGTTCGTTTTGATCATTTTATAGATACTATTTACATTATTCGGACTATTGTCCTCATGTTGTCGCCATATTTATTTGTTTATTACAACATTTCGGCCGTTGTACGCTCCGGCCTTCTTCAGTTGGTTGGAATGTCGAACTGAACCCTTTATTTCGCTCACTAGGGTAGACTGTTCTAGTTCCACGTGCTATGATTTAATGGATGTCAGTTATCAGTTATCTCCTGTTAATTTCCCTCTGAAAGTTCTCCACTGCCTTAACCGGGTATTGAACTCGAACTCTTTGGGTCCTGTCACTGGATCTAACCAGTGCCTTTATCCACTGTGTCAAGTGTCCCCGGATTTCCAAAACGTTCATTCTCTTTACAGATCTCATGGAAACATTTTAAAATTATTGCTGTTATTATTTCAAATACTTGCATTTTCACACCAGGGGGTCGCTAAGTATTTCAAGTTGCCTCAGATTTTTAATCTCTTCTGTAGCTTCATTTATCTATTACACTTTCAGCTAGCATTACATATGACACTTACTCATCTCTTATCAGCTTCGGTGGTCGAGGAAGAAGCCAGGAATTTGAATGTTGCTTTAGAAATCAGTCTGGCCCTTTCTTCTCAGATGATTGACATTTCATTCTTACCTTTGTATGGTCTTCTGCTGTTCTAAGCTACTTATATCATTTTTTTTAAATATAAGTTTTATTGGGCACCTGCCGAATTGTGACACTCTGTCTATCGTTACTCCATTAGTTTAAATCAGTGAAAAAGCAAGTACAATGAAAATCTTTAATATATGCTATGTCACCTAGTCTGAATGGTCATCGCTTTCGGATCACTCATCAAAAGCGACAGGAAAATGCGAGCCTTCTGTCGGTAATCAAAATGTCACTTTTCGGCCTCTGCTGCCTAGGATCATTGCACGTTGAAAAAACATGTTACGGAAAGCAATATATATATTAGGTTGGTGCAAAAATAATGACGTAATAATGTCGTTTTTGACGTTAAAAAATACGTCAAAAAACGACATTACTACGTCATTATATTTGCACCAACCTTATATATATATATATATATATATATATATATATATATATATATATATATATATATATATATATATATATATTGAACATTGAACATTCAGAGGCGACAGACTGTTTCATGCGAGACGCAATCGTCAAGCCATATACATATCGTGGCCTGACGATTGCGTCTAGCATGAAACAGCCTGTTGCCTCTGGGTGTTGACATTAATGTTCAATTACATATATATATATATATATATATATATATATATATTATATATATATATATATATATATATATATATATATGTATATATATATATATATATAAATATACTATGTCCGGTGAAAAGGTCTCATACCTCGCCGCGTGTATGATACATACCCCATATCTTTGATAGGTGAACAATTGAACTAGAAAAATTAAAAATACAATGTTTCTAAATACAAATCAGAGACAAGTCATAATAAATCATTCCATCTTAGATAAATCAACAATGTTTTGCGGAATTTTTTAACAACCAACTATGATTTTTTTTTCTTGTTAAAAAGTATAATAATTTTAAAACATTCAACATTATGGATAAAAAAAATGAATGTTATACAGTGTTTTTTCCGAGACTTAGCATGAGCAAAACAAAAGATTCATGGAATTCGTCGAAAAACAACTCCCCCTCCAGAATGACATCAAAATCCGCAATTTTTTTCATTCTTTAATTCATATAGTCAGTTGAGCTTTGTTTAATTTGTAACGTATATAAATGTAGACAGAAAAAAAAAGCAAATGTTGATAAGATAACGAAGGTCACCAAAGCACCAATCAGTATGTTTGCCCCCCACCCTATGTAGGATGTTCTGGGGTTGTATGCAACGGCCCCGATATATATATATATATATATATATCACTCAATGTGTGATATATATATATATATATATATATATATATATATATATATATATATATATATATATATATATATATATATATATGGTGTCAATAAGATGGCGCTCGATGTATAATAAACAGACTGAAACTTGTAGTAATAATAAATATTACCTTTTTTTATTACCGGTAGCACAACTCAGAGTTATTCAACTAGTAAAAGGAAAATCTACCGTGTGTGCAATTATATATATATATATATATATATATATATAGATAGATAGATAGATAGATAGATAGATAGATAGATAGATTAAATCGACATCATTTACTCACTTTCGTTTATTAGACATTAAATTACCTCACTTACCATCCTCCATTACCTCACTTAGACTATTCACTTAGTGAATATTTATGAGAGTCTCTTAAATTAAATTTTGAAAAACTAAAAACATTTTTACTTTTGTTTATAAATAATTTTTGCATAATAAAATCATTACATTTGCCTTGGTAAAAATCCGTCAGAGGGCGATACGTGTTGGCTAAGAGAAGTCTTACTTTTGTCTTTACTAATACATACATATATATATATATATATATATATATATATATATATATATATATATATATATATATATATATATATATATATAATAATAATAATAATAATAATAACAATAATAATAATAATAAATTATAATGTTAATCCGTATAGAATTTCCAAGAGAATAAAGGCCCAAGGAGAGCTCTATGACAAAGACAGAGTAAGATTATTAATAATGAATATCAAACACTTAAAATACCATAGGTAATAATCTTTATTTCGTGAAAGCTATAAAAATAGGCTTCAATCTTTTAGACCTGCAAACCAAATCCAAATATTTGACTATTTGGTTTGCAGTTCTGAAAGAGTGAAGAACCTTTTTATAGCCTTCATGAAATAAAGATTATTACCTATGATAATTTAAGTGTTTGATATTCATATATATATATGCAATAACGTGATAGATAGCTAGAGAGAGATGCAGGTATGCATGCTTGGCGGCTAGGGTTGAAAAATTTGAGAGCTCAATTCGAATTTCAAGTCGAATTCATTACACTGACGTGCAAATATACCTTGGGAAACGTTTTGAATCCATCTCACAGCATCTGTTTTTATAGCCTTGATTCGTGACCAATTCTAGGTGAAGGACAACTTTGAACATAAAACCCAAGGATTGTCGTTTTGAGACACTTGTGGGTCTTCTGTAAGTCTGGTTACTTCTGCGTAAAAAAATTTAAATGCAATGTCAATCGTTATCTTCTGCCTCATTGATGTTTCTGTTGTTCTCTCTCTCCTTAATAGCGAGATTTTTCTCATATTCTCTCACACTCAGTAACCGCTTGGCGTCATTGCCTTACTTGGCGTGAAATGATTAATACATATATATATATATATATATATATATATATATATATATATATATATATATATATATATGTATGTATGTATGTATGTATGTATGTGTGTATGTGTCAGAGAGAGAGAGAGAGAGAAAAGTGTGTGTATATAAATATAAATAAATATATATATATATATATATATATATATATATATATATATATATATATATATATGTGTGTGTGTGTGTGTGTGTGTGTGTGTGTGTGTAATATATCATACATATTAATACATATTATTATTTATATATTATATGCCCGGTACTTACATCAATCCAACCATATATATATATATATATATATATATATATATATATATATATATATATATTCAGTTGTATAGGTATGAGTTTGTGACCGTCGGTTTCACGCTTTTGCTATCATCGGACAAACTGGTTTATTTTTTTTAAATTGAATCTATTTTATAGTCTTATAAAATTCTTATCTTTTATTTTCATTCTATAATATTAAAAAATTAACCAGTTTGTCTGATGATCGCAAAAGCGTGAAACATAGGGTCACAATCTCATATCTATACAACTGAATATGTCAGCTCTATCACAGATATTGAGCACTTTCCAATAAGTATTGCGCATCTAAAATAATATAGATAGATAGATAGATAGATAGATAGATAGATAGATAGATAGATAGATTGTACTTATATATTGATGATTATTTAAAGAAGGATTGTCCCTTCTGTCAAAGATCAGTATATGTCAAGCAGACTAATTTGAATTAAAATCCTGCTCCCCGTCCAAGAATCAGTGTAGTATTCATTCAGAAAAATAAACGAAATAAAATCCTATATTTAAGGCTACATAGCATTTTATGTCATTTGATTACTGCCTTCGATGAAGGAGCTGACTGTAGCATTTTAAAACCATTATTCACTTAATCAATTTTCTATACTTTCGAACCAAACACCTGTAACCCGGCACATAGATTTATTAGGTCATTTAATATCGACGGACTTGTAAAATCCTTGATGCCTTTATAAAATCTCAGCTATTATTTTGCAGTAATAAAACATTAGCACTATTCCGATAAACTATGCTGCTACTTCTAATTCGCATTTCTTCAGCAGCTACGACTACTATCGTGGTTGTTTTGGTCGTATATGGATAACATTAGGTTCGATCACGAATCAGTAATTTAAAACGTCGATAGCCGTTTCGTCAAAAAGAATTCTGTCCTCCA
The DNA here is from genome assembly GCA_963932145.1 of Acanthosepion lycidas. NCBI lineage: Eukaryota > Metazoa > Mollusca > Cephalopoda > Sepiida > Sepiidae > Acanthosepion > Acanthosepion lycidas. The sequence goes on from OZ010590.1 coordinate 28,458,856, forward strand.
AGAAATTGTGTTATCTTGGATTCCTTTCTTAGAAACAAAATTACGCATAAAAGCCAGAAAGAAAATAACTTTTTCTTCAACGATTTTCAGTTTTCTACCACTTTAATCCGCACACGACGATACAGTTATCGTTAGTGTTACAATCTATATCAGCCAGTTAAGTGCCATACGTGATACACGCTTGGGTGATCATGACACTTTTGATTCTTGAGTGACTCGGCAGAAGATTTTCCAAGAATAGGTTGCCGTTAATTTTGTGGGTAGACTAATTGCCAACTAAGGCTGTAGGACCCAATCTGCCCTACTGTTCAACCCATAGCTATGGGAATAAGAAATTTATTAATACGTTTCCAAGGGTATTTGTGCGTAAATTAATAGAACGAACTCGGCTGAATTAGATCTCGAACATTCCGATTTGGTGACCATTGCGCCATACAACGTACGCCTCAAGTGATTTTCTAAGCGTAGATGTTGTACAAGGCGTAATTGTTTTAACAAAACAAGCTTGTTAACCATTACACCACACCGAGGATCCCTAGGTTATTTTCTAAGCTTGGCTTAGATGTGGTTCAAGGCCGAAAGTATGGGGCACCCAGTGAGGACCGATCTCATTATTCAGTCGTAATTGTTCTAGCGAGACAAGCTTTTTAACCATTACACCACGCTGAGGTGCCTTAAGTGATTCTCTAAGCGTGACGAAAGTTTTGGGGAAGCCAGTGAGGATCGAACTCACTAGCGAGACAAGCTTGTTAACCATTGCACTACGTCGAGATGCCCAACAACGCACGCTTATATACACTCCCCAAATATTCAGTTTTCCTATTTGATTTTGGTTCGGATATTGGGATGTTCTTCTTGCTGGCAGCCATACGTTTTGTCTTCTTATAATTGATCGTAAGTGTTTTCTTCTCGCTTTGAGATAATGTATTTACACGTTCAACCTTAGAAGGCCGCTAGTGGGCATCACCCAGAGAGAAACTAACAATGTCTTCAAAATGCCATTTCATCACGCCTCTAATCTGCTACATGACAAAAAAAAAAGTGAGCCACTTAGTGCGAATCGAACTTAGAACGGCAGGAATAGTTAATGAGATTACCTTAATAATCATTGCTCCATAGAACGGCCAATTTATGAACCTCAGTTTAGTCAGGTTCAAGGCAACATTGTGCTGAGTCTTATTTCAGTAGGAGTTGCCGCTACATTGCACTAAACCAAATCGTATTTCACTTAAAATATAGTTCCGTCCAATGTTACCAATGAAACCCTTTAGTAAGAATCGAACTCACAACGTCAGTAAAGAGGCATATTGACGTGGTGTAATGATTAGCAAGTTTGCATCACTAGAACAATTACGACTTAAATTAAGTAGTGATTTCGATCCTTACTGAGTCCTCTATACGTTCGGCCTTGTGCTACATGTCAGCTGCGTTATAAAATCGCCGGAATCAACCTATCACAGCGAGGTGCCCTTATAATTTAAGAAAAAAAAAACATAGCTTGGCAAAAAGGTCACAATTGCAGAACGTCTAGTTTGGACTGGACTCACAATATGAATACTTTGCAAGCTCTAGTTGGAAAAATTAGCTTAACGAGGTTTCAAGCGTGGAGCGATTTATTTAAGCTAATTTTTTGTGGCACCTCTAAGCTACGCTTAGAATAATCGCCTTTTATTCTAAGCGTAGCTTAGAGGTGCCACATGGCACTCTGTGGGGATCAAATTCACTATTCAATCGTAATTCTGCTAGCGAGACAAACTTACTAACCGTTACAAGAGGTTCCAAAAAATTAATTTCCAAGCGTATCTTAGATTTGGCATAAGATCGCAGTGAGGATAGAATTTACTACTGAGTCGTAATTGATTAAGCGAGGCAAGCTTGTTAACCATAACACCACGTCGAAATTGCCGTGGAGTATTAATTAAAAGTTGGCTTCATTACAGTTATAATGGTCAGCAAGATTACTTTTTTAAGCCCATGAAGAAAGAGTGACAAAAAGGATAGGAAGTTGTGGATAACCACGTCCTGAAGGAACACGGCAAATAGAAGTAGTAGAAGTAGTCTTGTGGTGAGATGCCTATATGGTCATTTATTAAGGCTGGCAAAAGCTACACTTGTTGGACACCCAGTGAGGAACTTGGTAAAAATCTACAAAGCAAGATTGGTAATTATTACTCAGAGACAAGACGTCCCGATCTGCGTTTGTTTGAATTTCTTTATCTTCTTTTTTTTTTTTTCCCCTCTCTATTTCTCCTCTACGGATGGAACCCACTGCAATAGAAGAACTAGCAGCAGTAGCAGTGGTAGATTTAAAAGAGACAGATATAGGAGGAGGAGGGGGAGAAAGAGGAAGACATTGAAGAGAAAAGGTTTTAAAACTGCTACAGCAGTGACTCGGTTGGTGGAAATGAGGAACTGAAGCCGAAGCTGAAATACGAAGCATATATTGACGAGAGCTAAAAAAGTGAATGAAGTGTTCTCTCGTCGAAGGCATTCTTTGTTTCACAATTTCTTTCTTCATTGCTTTCATTTTTTGTTTTTTCGTTTTTCTTTTAAACATGAATTTTTTACAAGGTATTTTTACTCTCTCTCTCTCTCTCTCTCTCTCTTTGTATCTATCTAATCTATCTGCATTTCCCTCTATTTCTGACTATCTCTTTCTCTCGCCCGTTTTTTGCGCTCTCTCTCTCTCTCTCTCTGTACGTGTGCTTAAGAGATATTTTTATCACTTTTCCTGCTCCCCTCCTCCCCGTCTCTCTCTTTCTCTCTCATTCGCTCTCTCTCTCTCTTTCTCTTTACTACTCTGTCACTTTTTTTATCATTTTTCCACTCTTTTACTTTTACATCATTTCTCTCTCTTTTGTCCCGTGCTCCTCCCTCTTTATTTTCTTCTCTTTCATTCTGAGTTGGCGCGCCTAACTAGTATAAGGTTCGTGCAAAAATAATGACGTAATAATGTCGTTTTTTGACGTTAAAAAATACGTCAAAAAACGACATTATTACGTCATTATTTTTGCACCAACCTAATATTTTTATCAGCGTTTTCTGATTCTCTTTCTCATTCTTTGTCATTCTGTCCCTCTCTTTCTCTTTCGCTTTTACTCTCGCATACATTTTGATAGTCTCTCGTTAAATTACCCACCTCTTTTTCTTTCCTCTCTCTCTCTCTCTCTCTCTCTCTCTCTATATATATATATATATATATATATATATATATATATATATATATATATATATATATATCTTTCTGTTTGGTCTGTGTTCATCGAGTAGCTTTTGATATTTTAATAAATTTCCCATCCATATTTCTCCCTTTCTCTCGCCCTCTCCTTTTCTTCGCCTCTCACTCTCTCTTCCCGCTCTTACCTCCTCTCTCTCTCTCTCTCTCTCGATCCCTTTCTCCCTCTTTACGTCTTGGGCGAGCTCTCTCATCTTCTTACGCTCACCCTCTCACGCGAACTTTCTCTCTCTTTTTCAAACTCGCTCTCTCTCACTCTCTCATGCTCTCTTTCTCGCATTTTTCATCTCACAAGAGCTGTTTTCCCCTCACCCTCTCTCTCAGCCCCTCTTTCTTCTTCTCACGCGTGCTCTCACCTCTCTCTCACACTCTCTTTCTCCCCCTCTCTCTCTCTATCTCTCTTTGTTCTGTGTCCATCGAGTAGCTTGTGATATTTTAATAAATTTCCCATCCATATTTCTCTCTCTCTCGCCCTCTTCCTTTCTTCTCCTTTCACTCTCTCTTCCCGCCCTTACCTCCACTCTCTCTTTCTCTCTCTCTCTCTCTCTCTCTCTCTCTCTCTCTCTCTCTCTCTCTCTCACGATCCCTTTCTCCCTCTTTACGTCCTGGGTGAGCTCTCTCACCCTCTCACTCTCGCCCTCTCACTCTTACGCGAACTTTATCTTTTTCAAACTCTCTCTCTCTCTCTCGCTCGCTCTCTCTCTCTCTCTCTCATGCTCTCTTTCTCGCATTTTTCATCTCACAAGAACTCTTTCCTTCTCACCCTTTCTTTCTCTCACTTTTCCTCTCACGCGTGCTCTCACCCCTCTCTCTCTTTCTCTTTCTGCCTCTTTTCGTCTCGCGTTCTCTCGCCCCCTCCTTCTATCACTCCTCCCTCTTACGCTCTTCTTTTAATATTTAGCCACTCGTGATCTGTTGCAATGGCCGAGATAGTTGCTTATTTTAAGTCTATTTAAAAAACCGATATTTAGAATAAAATTTCTAGAGAAGCCCTCCCCAATTGGAAGTTTAACCAATACTATCTTCCTACTTCTATTTCATTCCACTTGACTTGATATAGTTCTAAATAAAGCCGATCATTAATTCTTAGTCTATAGTAACAGAATTAGTTGCGTAATCCCTCAGGATCAATGTTCGAGTCCAAGTCAAAGCTAAGATATCAAACGCTGATTAAACAGATTGAACTAGCCACTGATTACATAAAAGCTTAACGTGATGTTATCTTGCTCTCTCTTTCTTTCCACCATCTGTTTCACTCACAATTTCCAGATTTTATTATGCAAGTTAATATCACTAAAAATAAAATTGATATTATCCAGTTTTTTTCTTTATGTATCCTGTCCCCCCCCAGGACGTCGACGATCAAGGCCCTCCACAACTTCTTGTAACTCTCAATAAATTTTGTCTTTTTGCTATTTCTCCTAAACCCTGTTCTGCCATCCATTTATTCAAGCCGATTGCGTATGCTATACGCTGTGTCCGTTGGTCCCTGTCTCCTTGAATCTGTCCCGTGAGTATTACATTTTCCAAGCCCTCCTTCCTCATTGTTTACCCTAGAAATTTCAACCGTCTCTTCCTGGGGTTAAGTATAAATTTCTTTTTAGTTTCCATTTTCTCTAAAACCTCCTCGTTGCTCACATCTTCGACACATGGTATTCTCAGCATCCTTCTGTAGAATCCTGTTTTCAGGATATTTATACATGCAATTTTTTTTTATGTCCCTTCAGGACATGAGCGATCATTTGTCTTATGACCCTTAGCAGTTTTTCTCACTTGGCTAAGGCTCCTGCTCCACATTTCGACATGTCTTTTGCCTTTATGTCCTGTGAGGGTTATGTTTTCCAAACCCTCCTTCCTCGTTATATGTCTAAGGAATTTCAGCTAGCACTTACTGATACTGAGTAGGAGTGTTTTCTTTTTGATGTTACGTTTCTTAAGACATCCTTATTGCTTACCCGCCCCCGTCCGTGGGATGTTCAATATATACCGCCCATATTATCTCTCGTGACTAAAAAATAAGCAAAGAGTTGTTTGAATCTAGTCTCATTATATTAAGCATACAAAGTGCAAATTCATTATTTATTTATAAATATATCCAAAAGACATATGCAATAGAAACATATGTGGGAGTTACTCTACCGCTAGGTGGCGTTCTATTCTACAAAATGAAGGAACAAAAATACTCTCTTTTTCTTTCCGCGAGACGGTAATTGGCGGCGATTCTTTGAAGTCACCGGTAGCAAGCGGATCCTTCTGAAGCGAGTGTGTCTATTGATTTTTGGATTGCTGACTTTGCTAGCATTTTTTTTCACAGGGCCCGAGCTTAGGACTAAAATGAAGCGATCTGATTTCTTTATTGTTCATCCACTTAGTGACTTGTATGATTTTCTACTACGTCTGCACGGAACCTTTTTAGTGAAAACAATTTTGAAATCGACAACATCGGCTTATAGAAGAAAAGGATATAAAATCCCTTCATTTGTTGAAATCGTTACATTTGAAATTTCTCAGCCGTTGGAAAATAGCACCTCCCGCTACAAAGTGGTGACTAACAAAAACCTTTATCCAATACAGATTGTAGCACTTTCGTTACACATATATTTGATGAACACAGTACCCCACATAACTAGGTGGCGTGATATTCTAAAAGCTCATGAACACCTTCGCAATTTTTTGCTCTGCGATGTAGCAACAATATCGGGATTTGTCTCTGCCGAGAAATATTTTTTCACCCAGCAAACCGACTAGTTAATTTCAAACAAACCACGTTGACATTACAAACGCAAACACACACACGCACAAATTCCAGCTTAGTACATAAATGCTTTCTTTCCTCTTTTTATCTGTATACCTGTACATATAATTTTCTCTTTTGTAAGCTATATTTGTTTTTTTCTTTTTATGAATATGTATAAAACTCCTCTAGGTGTTGAAATTCATTTCTTTTGAAATGATTAATTCGCTACATTTGAAAATTGTCAACCTCTTCATCATAATACTTAAGCAATTGTGATTTGCTATGATGTCTTGGAAAAGATAGATTAATGCTTTCATGTTCTTTTCTCCTCGGTTTGGTATTTAGAATTTTCCTTCTTTGAGACACATAGTTAGATATCTCAGCTTATCCTACGGTTTAATCCATAGCTGTAGGACAGACGAGATGGATTCCTACATTTTCCAAGAGTATTAGTGTGGAAATGAACGAAACATACTGGCCCAGATTTCAAACTCAGCTTGACGATTCCACGATCCGAACCGGTAATCGTTCCGCTACCCGCACATACAAAATAAACCTCCTCCTCCTCCTCTTCCCCCTCCTTCTTCTTCTTCTCCTTCTGCTGCTGCTGATCCTTCTTCTTCTTCTTCTTCTTCTTCTGCTGCTGCTGATCCTTTTTCTTCTTCTTCTTCTTCTTCTTCTGCTGCTGCTGCTACTGCTGCTGATCCTTCTTCTTCTGCTGCTGCTGCTGATCCTTCTTCTTCTTCTGCTGCTGATCCTTTTTCTTCTTCTTCTTCTTCTTCTTCTTCTTCTTCTGCTGCTGCTGATCCTTTTTCTTCTTCTTCTTCTTCTGCTGCTGCTGCTGATCCTTTTTCTTCTTCTTCTTCTTCTGCTGCTGCTACTGCTGCTGATCCTTCTTCTTCTGTTGCTGCTGCTGATCCTTCTTCTTCTTCTGCTGCTGCTGATGATGATTCTTCTTCTTCTTCTTCTGCTGCTGCTGCTGCTGATGATCATTCTTCTTCTTCTTCTTCTGCTGCTGCTACTGCTGCTGATCCTTCTTCTTCTGCTGCTGCTGCTGCTGATCCTTCTCCGTATTCTTCTTCTTCTTCTTCTTCATCTTCTTTTTCTTCAGCGTGTTGGCGAACATGGTTCTTTAAAATTTTCTTTCCTTTGTAGTTCTTAACAAATTTTGTCTATTTGCTGTTTCTCCTAATCTCTGTTCTGACATTCATTTACACAAGCTCGTTAGCTAGGTGATGCGCTGTTTTCCACTGTCCTGTGAGTGTCATATTTTCCAAGCCTTCTTTCTTCATTATACACTGTAAAAAATTAATCTCTCTTTTCTCCTTAATACTTTGCTTAGCTATTGAAAGGCAACTTTCGCTATCCCAATGCACATTCAGATTTCGGTGATGCACTTCCTCTGTTAAAACACTTCCCATATATTTAAATTATTATATTTGCTTAATTTTAGTATCTCCAATTTGTAATTTGCCTGTTGGGTTCTTCCTTTTGCTGACAACCATGTATTCTGTTTTATTACAATTGATGCTTAGTCCTTTCTTCTTGCTTTCATTGACTACCCTCTGTAGGAGTTATTATAGTGTTCTTTCTGCATCTGCTTTCAGCATTGTATCATTTGAATATATAATGTTGCTAAGATTGTGGTCGCCAATAATGAATCATGGTAGGACTTCTAATTCTCTCAGAATCGTCTCACTCTATAGATTGAATAAGTCCGGCGAGAAGGCACATCTTTGTCTTACACCCCTTTCTATGTTTGTATATTTACTAAATTCATTTAATATCCATATGCAGGCGGTTTACTCCCAGTAGCAAAATTAGACCGGCAATATGAGAAGAATAATGCAGGTTCGTTAAAGACATTGGAATAAGAAATGCGATATTTATGCTTATAATGACACCGGAAAGAGCAATAGGATATATAATGTTGATGGTTTATTCAACCACCAACATTATATATCCTATTGCTCTTTTCATAGCAGCAGAAATTAATCCCGTGTTCACGGAGATAAAAGCCTACCTGACAGGAAAGTACACAAACAACAGGAAAAGCATGATATACTGTATGTTAATTTCATACAATATATATATATATATATATATATATATATATATTCGTTTGTGTGTGAATGGTATATGTATTTTTAGGTTACAACTTTTTTATGGTACAAGTGATAAAAGGGAGAAGTCACTCCGTATTGTTATACGCCATATCACAGAGAAAAGTTTAACACTCGTTGCTCGTACCAAGGTTCGTGATGAAGAGATTTGGCGGCATGTCCGTATTTTCAGCAGGAACAGATTTTGTTTCATACTGGCAGTATTCTTATTTTTAATTTTTATTTAATTTATTTTATACAAGTTTTTTTTTATGTTATTATTTTATTTTATTTTATTTATAATTTTAATTATTATTACTATTGTATATTTTATTTTTATTTATTTATAATAGCAATAATATTCCTACAATACTTATGTTTTATAGATGTAAAGGCGTCTGATTAAGTCAGTAAGTATTACTGAAGGAAAATCATTTCCATGTACTTCTAAGACCTATTTACATATTTTTTCCTAATTTTTACTTAACAGTAGTCGTCTGGTTGCTTTCATGTCTTTATCTAATGTTTTCATAGTTAGAATCTTTTCCCTCTGTTTCCATTAGAAACACCCAAACCTGCAAATAGTTTCTTGCTGGTCAATCCACTTTTCTTGGTTAGACGTTCTAAAAGCCAAATTTTATTTCTTTTTCTTATCGTGATCTTTTCAGTCTTCCGTTCCACTTTTTCGCTATTTCCAAGATTGCACCCCATTACCTGATGACTTTTCAATATCTCTTTTAAAGTTTCACCTTTCTTTTACAACCCGCGACAATCCTTAGCTATCTGAAATTAGAAAATAAATATAAATAACTATCCCATTATTTACATTTATTTACATATATTTATTTATGTTTAACGACTTTCGATTTGCAACACAAAATGTAACAAATACTTTTTGCAAAATATTATTAATAAAACAGATATTACAAGTTGAATTTTGATTTTGTGTGAGTACCTCTGTATTTCATTTCATGATTTTTTATTTTATTAATGTAGTTTTCTTTCAAGTTTTGTTTTATGATGACTAAAAGGTGTGTAGAAACTATTCAGAGTGATTACTATTCGAAGCGTTTTCGGACAATTCCTTAATTATTTTTATATGTGGAAAAGAAAAATTACCAACGATTTACTCTCCCCACTGGGATGGGTGCACTGCTGCTTATTGCGCGGGAGATTTGACTAAATGTTCTTGCTTTCTCCTGGTTGAAATATTATTGCTCTTTGCGGCTTAAAATGGGCTCTATTATTAAACACTTGTCTGTCCTGCTTCGTCGCGAAGAGCATCTTTTTTGTAACACGGCCAATTGTTACCTGGGAATGTGTCTATCCTATTTTCAGAAAATAGAGACAGACTCGTCTCCGTCGAAAATTAGCATTCGTATATTCACTACCCGTCCTGATGGTGTGTCGCCTTGACGTGGTAGGACGGCTTGCGTGCTTCGACAACCCCCAGAGCTATGTGAGCAGGGGATTCCGCCTTTAACAGATCCAATCAAACTCAACAGGTCTGTGGGGTAGGAGCCAGACGCAAGACACACCTTGGCCTTCCAGGTTGGGGGTTGTGCAGTAGGCTAACAACCTACTCACTTAAAAACTAACTTGTTACAATCTCAACGATATATTCAAACAACGACATGGACGAGAAAGTGTGCAAACTGGAATGTATGACGCGTATTGGTGAAAATCTCCCGGGAAGGTAGCCAGCACGATATGGGTCGAGCTGAAGAGGATCGCCCGGAATCACATCCGTTAAAGAGGTGTTGTTGCGGCCCTATGTCCTCAAGGAATTAAGAGGCATAATGATGAATGATATTCAATAGACTTGTGGTTTGGTTGTCTTTGTTTTTTTTTTCTTTTTTAAAAAAATTGTTTACATTATGCAATGTCAAAGATGGAGAAAGATTCATTCCTCCTCCTATACAACGCAGCTTAGAATATAAACACTAAAGGCTATATAAACACAAAATAGATTAACAATGATTCCCTTGAAAAATTATCTTTTCATTTTATTAATCCCGCACCCTTTCTTTTTCCTTTGTTTGCTTCTCATTTGTTTTTCGTAAAATATGAGCATTACTGGTCAGCATCTTTTACCTTCTCGTTTTCTTTGTTATCAAGTGATAACAACAACAAAGATGATGATACCAGTCCGAATGTAAATAGCGTTAATAGTGACCAGCCTTTGTTTTTAAAACATTTTCTAATGTCGATAAGAAACTCGAATATATTAAGATATCATGCTCTTCATGCTTACGACCAAATCACGTTGAAACACCGGTTCCCACGCTATCACCGAAATTAAGCACCTTGGTCAGTACCAAGATGGGTGACTGAGAATATCAGGTACTTTAAGCTTGGATTTGCAGGTGGTATAATGGATAATGGCTCGGAATTGTTAATCGGAGAACCGAGTTCCAATTCCATTTAGATGTGCTATATTTATTTACGTTAAAAAACTTGGGAAAGTTATGAATCCGCTTCTTCTCCCCCAGCTATGGGTTAATTAGTAAAATTTGTATTACTAAACAATTATTAACCAAAAATATCTGACAATCTAAAATATTTTCTGGCTTTGAATAACCTGCAAAGGGTTGATAAGCTGTAAAAAAGGAATCATTGAATCAATGATTCATAAATAGATATTAAAGAAACAAGCCTTGCCTCACTGTCCGAGAACTAGCGCAGGAATTAGCAAATCTGAATCTATTGGGCTCCTCGGTGCGGTGTAATGGTTAACGAGCTTATCGGTTTGCTATTTATTACAGTATACTCTATTGAGTTTCATCTTCACTGGCAGCGTTAGATTTTTGTGTCAAAACCTAGGTATGGGAGGCTTGTTCGTGGGGTAATAGCGTCCTTAGCCTGGTTCACCATTATTAAAGAGTAGTGAGTTTGATCCTCACTGGGTGGCCAAAGATCTGACCTTGGGTCAAACTATGCTAAGTTTAGTAAATGTCGGTATCTGAAAAATTGGTCATGCATGAAAGTATCTATTACTGTATTGCCGACCATATAACACATAAGACTTTTCCTTTTACTCTAAAGTGGGAAATAGATGGCTTCTACCTTTCAATACTTTAAAAATAAATGCTAGCATTATTTCACAATCACCGAACAGGCACTGGATTTTCTGAAATCATTACTGACAATTCCATCCTCATTGCCTCCAACCTCAGATATCAAGAAGAACTCATATATACGACCCAAAGCTAAAGATGCTGCGAAAATGGTCAGCTTATTGCATCGCTCAAAGAAGTACTTGCCGCGTTCTATCATGCTTTATCTATTAGCCCCAAGACTAAGTATGCTGTCGTATCTAGATTGGAGCTGCTCGAATAAGAATTATAAGAAGTATGGAACTGAACTTCTCAATAGATAATGACGCTTGCAGATTTTCGAACGAACAAATAATCACAAATAATATATGTTTTTAATATTAATTTTCACACAGTACAACGCCCAATACCCACTCAAGGTAGACCGATACTCTGTTGTGTTGTACTAGCATAAGAATAGGCAAGCAGTGCAGTTCATGAGGTTATTCTGCTTTTTTACAGTTAATACATAGTCCTTTCTTCTTGCTTTTCTTTACTACGTTGTCTAATCGTTCCTTTCTTTCTGAGACTGCTATCAATAGTAATGTATCTTATGCTGTTCATGTTATGTCCCTTAATAATAAATCATGGTAGGACTTTTCTTTTTCTTATGATTGTTAGGCCGAAGAGATTAAATACGTCCGGTAAGAAAACACATCCTTGTCTTCGCTTTCTATTTTTGTGAATCTTCTGAATTCATTTTCTTAATAGTCGCAAACTCTCGTCCTAGGCGAGGTTACGGATCACTCGAAAACCTCTCACATGGACGACCATGGCTCTCCACAAACAACTCTAGAGGAAATAAATACGTCTTATCATTTTATTGAACAATTTTCTTTGAGAAAAAGCCCAAAGAAACAATGACTTTTGGCAACCATTTTACGGAAGCAGTCTTGTGTACATTCGTTGTGTCGTTCTTGTTATTCTTCTATGTATTGTCTCCCTTCAGGATGTGGGCGATTATAGCTCTCCCCAAATTTACAAAACTTCTTTCGTCATTAAGTCTCCCAGAAATTTCATCTGTCTCTTTCTGCTTCGAATCATATTATTATTTTTCTTAAAACTTCCTATTTGCTTACATGTTCCGTCCATGGTATTCTCAGCTTCTGTAGAACCAAATCTCTTTTGCCTTAAGCCGCTTCTTCATCTGTGAGGAAATTGTCTAGCATTCATTGCCATATAAAAAGATTGATATTACATTGCATTTCTAACGATGATTTCTTTTATTTAATTTTTGGGAGGTATTTTTAGTTATTTCAATGCATTATCATTTTCATTTTCTATCGACTGGTAAAACATTTCTCAGATAATTGTTTCTGATAACTGCTACTTGAGCTATTCCTCTTGTCAAATGGCCTACTTGGCGGTACTGTAGAAGTAATATTATTGTTTTTTCTTCTCCGTCCTGGGTATGACAATAAACTGCATCCGGCTGTGAGGCCGCTGATTGGGATATTAGAGGTTTTGAGGAGCGTGATGCTACTTCATAAGTGCTGTTGTTCCCAGGTTTACACTGACCTGGGTGGTAGCACCTGTTAGGGACCGAGATAAAGCAAATAGTAAACCCCCATACAAAAACAAAAGACTATTAAAGTATAAAATACATTTTATAGTAAGAATACCAACAATACATATTTATGGTGAAGTTACCAACATTACATATTTATAGATAAAGTTAACAACAATAACTATTAATATTATAATTACCAACAATACATTTTTAAAGTAAAATGACTAGTAATACATTTTACAGTAGAATGAGCAACAATACATTTTTATAACAAAATGACTAACAATACATTTATCTGCAGCCGAAGGCATACAATTGCATTCGGAATATATTTATTTGAGGTCATAAAATTTTCTTCAAAATATTAGGTTGGTGCAAAAATAATGACGTAATAATGTCGTTTTTTGACGTATAACGTCAAAAAACGACATTAATAATAATTCTTTCTTCTTTTTTTCTTTTTTCTTCTTTCTTTCTTTCTTTCTTTCTTCCTTCCTTCCTTCCTTCCTTACTCCATTCAGTAATTCTTTCTGTTTTCCTTCCTTCCTTTCTCCCTTCCTTCCTTCATTTCTTCCTCCTATCCTTCCTTATTTCCTCCCTCTCTTCCTTCCTCTCTTTCCCCTTCCCCCTCCCTCCCTTCCTCAGTCTCTTCCTTCCTTCCCACATCCCTCCTTTCCTTCCTTCCTTCCTTTCCCCCTCCCTCCCTTCCTCAGCCTATTCCTTCCTTCCCCCTCCCTCTCTCCATTCCTTCCTTCCTTCCTTTCCTCTTTCCTCCCTCTTCCTCCCTCCCTCCCTTCCTTCCTTCCTCACTTCCTTCCGCTTTTCTTCCTTTCCCTTCCTTTTTTCCCCTTTCCTCCCCCTCCATCCCTTCTTTCTTTCCTTCCTTCCTTTCCCTCCATTCCTTGCTTCCTCCCTTCCTTCCCCTTTTCTCCCTTTCCCTTCCTCCCTTTCCCTTCTTTCTTTCCTTCCTTCCTTCCTTCCTCTTTTCTCCCTTTCCCTTCCTTCCTTCCTTCCCCTTTTCTCCCTTTCCCTTCCTTCCTTCCTTCCTTCCTTCCCCTTTTCTCCCTTTCCCTTCCTATTTTCTCCCTTTCCCTTCCTTCCTTCCTTCCTTCCTTCCTCTTTTCTCCCTTTCCCTTCCTTCCTTCCTCTTTTCTCCCTTTCCCTTCCTTCCTTCCCCTTTTCTCCCTTTTCCCTTCCTTCCTTCCTTCCTTCCTTCCTTCCTCCCTCTCTTCTCCCTTCCTTCCTTCCTCTTTTCTCCCTTTCCTTTCCTTCCTTCCTTCCTTCCTTCCTTCCTTCCTTCCTTCCTTCCTCTTTTCTCCCTTTCCCTTCCTTCCTTCCTTCCTTCCTTCCTCTTTTCTCCCTTTCCCCTCCTTCCTTCCCCTTTTCTCCCTTTCCCTTCCTTCCTTCCTTCCTTCCTTCCTTCCTTCCTTCCTTTAAACACCATTATATTCTTCGTTCTTTTGTTTCCGAAGCGTTTGGAGGCTTACCCGTGATGACAAAAATGACTGCATTATTACAGCATTTGTTATTTTATGAGTACAAAGCAATTACAAAATTGCTATCCACTTATCAGCGACTTAAAAATAATATGTGCGCTAAAAATAATTTAAGACATAAATAATTTATTGTGTTTTACTTGTCAAGTACAAAATAAGCGAATTCTTTTTAAAGATCCCCGATGATCGATAATACGAATTTCTTATCCACTGACGGCAGAAACTTTAAATTCTCGAAGCTCTTATGATCATTTTCTTTTCTTTTTAAATAAACACAATTCAATATCCTTTAGGGAATATTTCTTACACTATTGTTCACCATTACAAGGCCGTAGAACCACACTAGAGGCTAACAGAATCAAACTAAGTTGGTGTAGTAAGGACATATAAGGAGGAAGCAAAGGATATATGATAGATAATGGTTAACCCTAGATCTTTCGGGGGTTTATCTCGAACGGATGGTTCCACGATCAACATAATAGTGATCTTTTAAAGTATAGGGTTGATCTTTATCTATCCTACATATCCTCATAATATCCTATCATATAGGAAAGAGAGCAGTGGAATTCCTCAAAGTAAAAGAAGAAAGATGTCTGATTTGGACTTCCTCCTTACCAATGGAATATGAAGTGGATGAGGATGAAGTGACTCATTCTGCGTAGCATAGCGGATCCTAGTTGCGAATTTCGGAACTGGTAAAACCAAGAAAAGTAGTTCCTTTGAACACTTGGCATGAAAATAGCCATAGAGTAGGGAGAGGGTAGCAATGTTTCGTCTGTGGGAAAGGATTTCCTGGGTGGAAAACAATTCATCAGCCATAAGGCCGCGCAACTTTTGAACTTGGTCGAAATGAAATGTAAGGATTGGGCAGATGATATTTGAAGATGTTCAGTAATTAATGTAAAAGAAAAATTAAACAAGGGATATTTCAAAACCCCTGTTACACGGCTACAGATATTGATAAGTTAGCCAATAGGTTCCCTTGATTGTTCTAATAACATATTCTGATGTAAAAAAAAAAAAAAAAAAACTGATGTCAGTTTGAATTTATCATTTCATCTTCCACTGATAAATAACAGCTATTTTTCGCAACAAATTACGCAATACTTATTTCGATTAGCCGCATTACTTAGAACGATTACTCCGCTACATAGAACGATTACTCCGCTACATAGAACGATTACTTCGCTGTAAATTTCAAAAACCTCGAGGCAATAATATAAATAACCGATTTACCATAAAAGATAACTGTTGATTATTTATGGCTATTTTTAAAATAATGCAATGATTATTGCTTGAGACACATGGTAATAATTGTAAGTAAAATGATGCTCTAAAATAAGTAACCAAGTAATCGTTTTAAGTTCTCTAAATATCACTGCTGTTTTTTTGTTTTTTGTTTTTTGTTTTTTCTGAGGATAACTAAAGAATACTCGTAAATTATAGAGAACCGGCGTTATAAACAGAGGATAATTTCTTCATGAAACAAACATACTTTCCCTTGTACACTATTTACATTATTCGAACTATTGTCCTCATCTTTGTCGCCATATTTATTACAACGTTTCGGCCGTTGTACGCTCCGGCCTTCAGGTGGTTGGAATGTGGAACTGAACCCTTTATTTCGCTCACTGGGGTAGACTGTTCTAGTTCCCATGGGATCCTCTCTGCCCGAGAGGTTTATCAGTACAGCTGGAGACGAATCTCCAAGTACAGACCAACATACAGTATTTACTACTGTATTTATATGAATGGGGACATATCCATTATCGTCTGTAGGTTTGCTACAATAATAGCATATATATATATATATATATATATATATATATATATATATATATATATATATATATATAATATAAAACTTGATGCTTTTTTAAAACCTATATCTGTAATGGTTTAGTTCAAATAATGCGCATATTGACCGTATTTTTTTTTTCTTTTCTACTGATCTTCGTAGAATTACCCCTTTCTCGTTAT
This sequence comes from Acanthosepion lycidas, assembly GCA_963932145.1. Classification (NCBI taxonomy): domain Eukaryota; kingdom Metazoa; phylum Mollusca; class Cephalopoda; order Sepiida; family Sepiidae; genus Acanthosepion; species Acanthosepion lycidas. The sequence goes on from OZ010590.1 coordinate 28,475,011, forward strand.
CTCTCTACCGCTTTCTTTCTTTCGTCCGTTAAAAGTTCTGAAGGCCAACGATACAGTCTATCCAATCATCTTTGGTTTTCCTAATCGGTAGTCATGTGCCGGGTTAGAGAGAATGCCATTCAACATGGATGCCTTTTTCTCGCACGGACAAGTCGGTGGTAAATAAACGATGGAGATGAAAGGCAAAAAAAGGAACAAGAAAGGTTGTTTTGAAGTTTGGCACGTCCTGTGTCGGTTCACGATCTTAACGTTTATGTGCAAATTGGGAAAGTCAACTTTTCAGACTGATAGATAGATAGATAGATAGATAGATAGACAGATATGAACAGACGTACATAAATGAATATGCTTGTTAGTTATTTGCATTATACTAGTGGGTTAATACGAATAGGATGTTCCTGGGTTGTACCCACCTATTAAGACGTATCATACTGAATATTTAGCAGATCTATGGCTGGAATTATATCCAAAAAAAGAGTCTGCAATATTATCGGTCCTAACCAGTCACTTGCCACTGCCGTAACATGTCGTCCCTCTGTCTTTTCTATAAATATTTTCATGGTAATTATTTTAATGAACTTTACACCTTGGTATCTCGATCGAATTAATTTAAGCGAACTTCTAGATTGGCAATTCGTCCTTTCGCTGTTGAACTATAATTTTCTTCCACCTTTCGTCTGTTGAGATCTCTTCAGGTTTATTGTTTTTCTGTCACTTAAGATCTTCAAAAGTTTAAACGATGCACCAGTCGCCATCTTATGTCTTTCTAAATTTTGTTATCTTTTTGTCCTTTCTTCTCACTAAAGTTTTCTCACTTTCTTTCACTCTGAGTAACCCATTCTGACTTATATATATATATATATATATATATATATATATATATAGAGAGAGAGAGAGAGAGAGAGAGAGAGAGAGATAGATAGATAGATAGATAGATAGATAGATGTCGGATACTTCAAAAGAGTACACTTTTTTTTTTTTTTGTAAAATTGTTTGGTTGCCATAAAAATCACCAATCATGGTTTCTAGAAGGAAGCAGTCCACAAGGATCTGAGTTGAAAAACAACTATCTAGGTCATCCAGCAAGCACATAGATAGATAGATAGATAGATAGATAGATAGATAGATAGATAGATAGATAGATAGATAGACAGAAAGACAGAGACAGAGAAAGAAAGCGGATGAGAGATATGAACAGACCGGGATAGATAGATAGATAGATAGATAGATAGATAGATAGATAGATAGATATGAATAGACCCCGATGGATAGATATGAATAGACCCTGATAGATAGATAGATAAATAGATATAAATAGACTAGGATAGATAGATAGATAGATAGATAGATAGATAGATAGATAGAAATTATGCTCGGACCCTCATTTCATTCTTCTGGACGACGACGAAGAGGAGGAGTAGATAGACGTTATTTGATCGCGATTTCCAGATAACCAAACAGAAATTGCCATTTCCTCACCTCTGACTTCGTATCTCCCTTGCAACCGATTCTTATTAGCCTTTTTTTCTGCAGCATTTTTGCTCTGATCTCACCACCACACCTTTACCTTTGTATTCATCAAATGTATGCAGCTTCTCTTTTGATGTTTGTCTCTCGCACTGCCTATCACCCATATACACACATGCATATATATATATATACATACACACACACACACACACACATATATATATATATATATATATATATATATATATATATATATATATATATATATATATATTATTTCTTTGCTGAAACAGAAGAGTCAATAGAGATCCTTAATATGTCTACTTCATGATCTACCGAAAAATCACAAGCGTGTTCACCTCCGAAATGAATTTTCAGTTTCTCTCTTTCTTTTTTCTCTCTCTTTATTTATCATTTTTCTCTCTCACCCCTCACCCCTCTCTCTCTCTCTCTCTCTCTCTCTCTCTCATTCTTTATTTTTTGTCTTTCTTTCTGATATTATCAATCTTCTCATATTTTACACTCTTTGTCATTCTCTCACTTTGTCTACTAAAATATAAAGATTAAAGACCGATAAAGAAATAAAGAAAGAGAAAAAAAAAAAAAAGAGAGAAAAACAGAAAGATTGATGTCTGTCACTATCACTTGCTTCCTTCCTCTTCCTCTCTCTTCCTATCTCTCTCTCTATCTCTCTCACTATATATATATATATATATATATATATATATATATATATATATAAGTAACGAAAATCTTGGTAATCTGTATGGACAATCCCAAGGAGGATGAAATCCGGAGAGCTCATTATTAAGTCAGAGTGAATAATTTAATTTAAAGAAAAACAGACCACTTTAAGACTCCATTAGTTATAATTTATTTCACCGGAGATTTTATTTTTCTCTGGATCTCCAGACTTCACTTTCAAAGGCGAAAAAATGAATTTAAAATTTACTATAAATTATAACTAATGGAGCCTTAATGTGGTCTGTTTTTTTCTTTAAATTATATATACAGACACACACATACGCACACACACACACACAATCACACACACACAATCACACACACACACACACATATATATATATATATATATATATATATATATATATATATATATATATATATATATATGATAAAGATAAACGAATAACTTTTCAAATTTTCATTACCAACGCGTTTCGTCCTCTGATAGATTTTTTTTCAAGGCAAATATAAGGATTTTATTGTCACACATCAATTTCTAAACAAAGTTTAAATATTATTAGGGTTTTAGCATTTTAAAATTTAAGAACACTAAGAGATTTCATACGGGTAACTGTGAAAGTCAAGGTAAAAAGGCAAAACTATATTTCCACGTAGTCACCTCTATTCGCTATGCATTTTTGCTCTGGAAGCATTACCCCCTATCTATTTCGAGACAAATTCCAACAGAATTTAATTTTTACTTTGTTGTTCCTCAATAGGAGTAGATAGGTTAGCCTATCGTACGGTTCACACTTCTCCCCAATCTTTTTTTTTTTTAGCAAGGGTATGGGTTTATACCTTTTTCCTATTTCGGATTGGTTCTCTGTTTCAGTTCTTTCAATTCTAGTAGCTCCTTGTGTCTTAGTGGAATTATAGCCTTACTTGGGATAAACTGATAAAAAAAGAATTCAATAAATATATATATATATATATATATATATATATATATATATATATATATATATATATATATATTTATACACACACACACACTCACTCACCCACACACACACTCACCCTCACACACTCACAGATACAGAACCATGCACGCACACGCATAGAACATATTTTCGTTTGTTTTGTATTTTCTTTTTGAGGTTTTTATTCTTTTCTCGTCTTTACTGTCATTCGCGGCTTTACAATCTTATCTTTAATTCATTCTCTTTATTTAACCATTAGAAATCTTCTGTTATTTCCGACATTATTATTATTAATATATATATATTCGATATATATATATATATATATATATATATATATATATATATATATTCAATATATATATTCAATATATATATATATATATATATTCAATATATATATATATATATATATATATATATATAATCGATTAATTATTTAATCGATATACTGCTTATAAAATGTAAGTATTTCGTACATTTTTTACTAAAATTGGTTGTTTAATCCTAATTTTCAGATGAAATGCATTGACTTGCCTAATAAATTCGGACAAAATGTAAAACTGGCATGGCGTGTGTTCTAAATCTCGTTTTATGGCTAGTTCGTTCTACGACAGGAGCCCTCTACACTCATTATTGATAAGAAAGGGAAAACCTGATAATACATTTCTTATTCAGTGAGGAGAAATGCGAGATAAGTGAAGCCAGAACCAGTGTCCAGACCTGAAGAGGGACCTGGAACCAGACCTTCCACCGCCCAACGCTTCACCCCTAAATTCAATAAACAATAAAGGGAATCAGATGCTCTACGGTTTCCGGCTTCTGTTAGGTTTCTCGGTCTATCTCCTTGAATTTCATGAATTCCAGGTGATGCAATCTTAGAATAAAATTCCTCGCGGAGTAATAATGTGCAATGTGCCGCGGGAAAAGTTTCAACGAGTGTTTTGCAAGCGGTGGATATTCAGTTGGCTGTGAGCGAACTAGGTTTTCCTCATTAGCCGAACCAAGGGAAAAACGGTCCACCACCCTACCAACCTCTTCTCATAGCACAGACATAAATACACACACACACACACTCACTCACACACACACACACTCACACATACACACACAGATCCATACACATTCACATACACACCCACACATATACACACATGCACGCACGCGCACTCATAGAAGCATATTTTGTTTTGTTTTTTTGTATTTTCTTTTTGGAGATTTAATTCTTTTCTCGTCTTTACTGCATTCTAAATGCAATCGCAGCTTTACAATCTTATCTTTTAATTCATTCTCTTTATTCGACCATTAAAACTGTTCTGTTATTTCCGACATTATTATTATTATTATTATTATTATTATTATTATTATCATTATTATTATTATTCCAAATCCTACGATCAGTAAGAGGAGCAGTAGAAGTAAGAGGAAGAGGAATGATGCCGTTGATTTTATTCTTTAGTTTTATTCCTTTTCTTTGAATTCTCTTCTACGTGTTCATACATTCTTTTCCACATTATTCTTCCTCTCCTTTTCATATACTTCTTCCTCTTTTTGAAAATCCTTCTTATTTTTACATCATCCTTTTCATCCCCTTCGATTTCTATATTATCCTTCTTGATCTTTTTTCCACCACCCCTTCCATTTCCTTTATCTTCCTTTTCACCTTATTCATTTTTATCTTCTTCTTCGCCTTCATCTTTTTCCTCTTTTTCGCTTACTTCGTCTTCATATTTTTCAGCTCTCATTCTTCAGCCCCTTTTTCCTCTCCTTCTTTTTCACTTCATCTTTTTTCAGTGCCTTCTTGTTCATCTCCTCCATCTTGTTCTTCTTCATCTTCTTATCTACATTCTTCGTCTTTTTTAACCCCTTCTTTTCTTTCTCCTTCTTTTTCATCTCCTTCTTTTTCACCTTTCACCTCCTTCATCTGTTTTTTCCCCTCCTTCATCTTCATCTTCTTTTTTACCTCTTTCATCTTCTTTTTCATCTCATTCATTTCCTTCAATTTCTTTTTCACCTCCTTCATCTTCTTCACCTTCTTTTTCACCATTCATCTCCTTCGTGTACTTTTTCACCTCCTTCATCTTTATCTTCTTTTTTACCTCTTTCATCTTCTTTTTCATCTCATTCATTTCCTTCAATTTCTTTTTCACCTCCTTCATCTTCTTCACCCTCTTTTTCACCATTCATCTCCTTCGTGTACTTTTTCACCTCCTTCATCGTCATCTTTTTTACCTCTCTCATCTTCTCCATCTTTTTTTTCAACTCATTCATTTCTTTCAATTTCTTTTTTAAATACTTCATATTCAACTTCTTATTCACCTCCTTCTTCATTTCCCTTTTTTTTACCCTTCTTCTTCATCTTTTTTTCAGCTCCAACATTTTCTTTATCTTATTTTCCACTCACTTTTTATCTCCTTCTTTTTTTTTTTTTTTTTTTTTTCAGTTTTGTCTGTTGGTTTCATTCTTTTACCTTTCTTCTTTCTTTGCTCCTTTTCACGGCAGTCTTGTGATTCATCACAACGTCCTCTCACTTCATCGCTATAATCTTTCTTTTCTCTTCTTTCTCTCTCCCTCTCTCTCCTTCACTCTCTCTCACACATTCTTCTCTTTCTCTCTCTCTCTCTCTCTTTCTCTCTCTCATTCCTCTCTGTATTCACAACCTTCTTTCTTTTCTACTCTTTTTCTTTTCTTGCTAACTCTCTTTATCGAGCTCCTGCTAAGCTGGTAGTAACGCCAAGCTAGACGAAAAATATTGACACCTATTTCAAACTGTTTAGGTATTTCGACGTGACGTAATGGTTAACAAGCTTATCTTACCAGATCAATTAAGACTGAGTAGAGTATTCGATCCTCACTGTGGGATCCGTGCTTTCGGCTTTGTGCCACATCTAAGCTACGCTCAAATCGCTATCCAAATAGTTCATTACCTATTTGCGTCATCAGTGCTAAATACATTCGAATTTTCTTTAACATATTGAAAATTTTGTGCTAAAGACTCCCTCTTGACTCTCTTTATGATATGAATATCCTTTATCAATGAATCCTTTTTTGCCACTATCGGCGGTATGTCTCCTAAAATTCGTATATCAATTGGCCAACTTGCACCCACTATGCATCTGTTCTGATCTGTTGTTAGCATTCTTAATAAATATAAACGTTATAATCTGAAACTCGTAAATATATATTGCTCATGCAAATATAAGTATATACTAAACGTTTTTACTAATATTGGTTGGTTAGTACAAATTTTAAGGTAAAAAGATTAACTAATAAAATATGGTGTTCTAAACCTCACTTTATTAAAGAAAATGCACCTTTCAACAGGAATCGAACCAACAAATACTTTTTTTTACTGCGAAACTACCACAGAAAAGGGCTTACTTACACTTTTGACCATGGAGGCCATTCAGTCCTGGATATGAAGATAAACTACATCTGGCAGCAAGGCCTCTGAGCTGGAGACTGGAGGTTTTGATGAGCGTGGAACCACCTCCTTATTGCCGTTGTTCCTAGGTTATACCTGACTTAAGGTGGTAGCATGTGTTAGTTCCTAGATATGGGAAAACCGTAAACCCCCAAAGATAAAACACTATAAAGTATAAAGAGACATTTTGGTAGCAAAATTAGGAGCAATACAAAAAAAATTACCAATACTACACTTTATTACAATTACCAATACTACACTTTATTACAATTACCAATACTACACTTTATTACAATTACCAATACTACACTTTATTACAATTACCAATACTACACTTTATTACAAAATATACAAACAATACCTTTTATCTGTAGTTGAAGTTCAAAATATATTTAGTTGGAAACATAAAATTTTGTTCAAAACATTTATATTTCGACATTAAATAACACATAGAGGTGTTGATATGCCAATCAGACAACCAGCATGAAAGAACTCTTAATTTATTAATCCATCCTACAATTACTTAAAAAAAAATCAAACTGTATTTCAAAATATAGCTTCAACAAAATTGCAACATAAAACACGAATATCACCGCCTTTAGTAATCATGTCCGCACAAACGTGCATATGCACTAAAGCTGAGTATCACATACCATGTATTCAACTGTGAAAGCAGAATAACGTTCATCACATTTTTATTACTTCCAAGCTCCCAAGAATATTTCGTATTAAATGACTCATAAGGAGTTATTGTGTCCTTAAACAAACAAATCAAATCAACGAAGGCTCTTACAGCAAGGCGAGACTCAGTTATCCCTTTAAAGAAATGCACATTTCTAGTTGCAACATTTTGGTGTCCACATCTACTAATTTACACTTTCGTACGGGAATAGTAAACAAAGTCATTCAAGCAATTAATGGAATTTTTTCGATCCAACAATATTTGAATGGGTTTACGTGTTTATTCATACAGGGTGCGGCAAAAATACCTCCCATAATTTAAACTCTCACCTGTGTGGCGCTAGTGAAGTGAAGCAAGTGTCAATGATGTCTTCATCTAGCTTAACATCTTTTTCAGATGCCATCATGTCTTGGACCGGTGCACACAGCGCATTTACTGTTAAAATGTGTTGCTTTTTTTTGTTTTTTTTAAAGACTGGTGAAGCTGGAATTGAAACACAGTGACCTTTTCGTCTCATTTTATGTTACGTCGGAATTATACTGTTCCAGATAGAAAATCGATTCTGCTATGGGTTGAAAATTTTAGGACTACAGGTTCAGCGCTTAAACGAGAAAGACAGCGGAAGACGTCGATCGTCCAGGTGATGGAAAACTTTAAAAATCGTCTACAACGGTTTATGGGGAATAGATGTCATCATGTAGAGGGTGTCATTTTTAAAACCAAATTAATAAAAACGATAGCCGTTTGTTTAAACAACCGTTTAATACTTTTTTTTAAATAGCCGTTACCTTTGTCTTTTTGTCAACCTTTAAAATGTGGGAGTTATTTTTGCCACGCCATGTACTTTAATTTTACAAAGAAATTCGAGTTTATTGATAGATTCCCAGTTACATTTATATTGAATCCTTGAATGATACCAAAATATTTCTTGGCTCAAGTTAGAACTGAGGCCACCATTTGGATGATATCATTTTAAAAGTAAATAAATAAAACTATAGACTTTTGTCTAAACAAGGTTGAAATATGTTTTTTAAGAGGAATCAACCTTTAAAATGTGGGAGGTATTTCTGCTGCAGCCACTGTTGATACTGCCAGCCTGGGTGTAGGCCTTCCTTGGGTGTAGGCCTTCTCCAATGAATCTGGCCCAATGCGTGTTGGTGGAGGCAGATGTCACACGTGATCATGTCTTTTTTCGATTTATTATCACGGAAGTGTATTTGCGCGTAAGTGAATACAACGAAACCAACTGGAATTCGAACTCGGCACTCCGATTTCTCCCACCGAGCCATTAACTTGAATGAAACTTCTTCTTAACCAATCGAATATGAAAAGAATGAGGATGGGTCGATGAGTCATGGCGAGTCCTAGATCTGAAGGCTTGAACTGGTGGAACCAAATAATATAGCTCGCCCGAAAGTCTGCCATGAGAATATTGTTAGAGTAGCGAGAGGGAAAGAGGCTGAAGTGTGGAAAGAAATTCATTACCCACACGGCTGGGTTAATGCTTTAGAAGAATGCGTGTTGTCAGAGGCGGGTGTGATACTCTTGGGGGATCATGTTTCTTTTCAAGATCGGCTATGAGTATTTGCGCGAAAGTGAATGCAACGATTTATGATTTCGAATTTCCGATTTCTCATTCCTAGCCGTTATACATTACACTATCCGCAAATGCTATTCCCAAGCGGTCACTCATCATATTACTGACAAAGCATGAAGTTACTTAACTTCGATTATTGGATGATAGCTGGATTTCAACGTGGTAAGCTCTATTTAAATTGAGAACTTTATTAAAACTTTCGATGATCCAGATAGGCTAGATGTTAATTTCACTTTTTACGAGACGACGAGGATATGGTGGATCGATAACAATTGATCCTGATGTTCAAGAAATTAAGCATAGAGCGTTTGGAATTATCATGCTGTGACACTATTTAGCTATGGTAATTAGTTAACTAATTAAGCATAAAAATTAAAAACGAAAAATACTTGGGCTAGAAAGAGCTATAACGAAAGACAGACCGAGTGACATTTTTTTAACAAAAAAAAAATGAATGGGAAAAGATTTTATTTCATTTACGAGGAAAGATACTTTTTCGCAGAAGACAAAAATCCGTAAGAGAAAACCAGATTTCGGATTCTGTCAAAATTAATTAATGTCATGATCAGATAGTGACGTGACAAGGAAAACAGAATTCTAAAAGATAAACAAAACTGGGCCACACATGCGACCGGGAAGCAATTTCAGTGAGACCACCCTAAAAGAATAGCCACTAATTATCTTTCAGATATATCATTTAGATTTGGTTCTTGATTCCAGCGAGAAGACCCATCAGTTGTATGTCCGGATCTTGACATGAGAAGAGAGAGTCAAGAAGGGGATCATTGTTATTGTCAGACATGGTGACTCGAAAATGAGCATCTGGTGACATGAAAATTTTAATACACGAGAAAAATAAAGAATTTGTTTATCAAGTAAAAATGACCACCCAGTTTAAAAGTTGACCAGCAGTGATTAATGAATGGGTGGAGATTCTGCTAAGTGGATTTTGGGTGGCTCAGGATAAGATAAAATTTTAATTAGGGCCACGTGGAATTCATAAGAATTCTGACCGATAGAAAAGAAGGAAGGAAAGGAAAAGAGAATTTTTTTTGTGGACGATAAGTTTAAGAAGGCCAAGTCTAGCCACACCCACGCTGCCGAGCGATCATTGGCTGAGTGGTGGCGTGAGTGATGGGCGAAGGTGAACATATGAGAAAGGCGGGGAAGTTGTTGACACCCACTAAGAGGATTGGTATGAGATACCAATATGAGAAAGGAAGAGTCTAGGAGGATAATTCTCCTGCGACCGCTCCTCGCTGACGAGGGAGAAAAACCCCGAAAGGGAAAGTGATTAGTTTCCAAAAATGGGAAGTAATAAACTTTCCTGTTCTGGGGACAAAGAAAATTTTTGGTTGGGAATTAAGAACTGTCAAAGAATCCAAACCACGACAGGGCCCAACCCAGTTTTGGTCGGTGTCCATATAAACGAACGTCCCTGGGCGTTCAGGTAGTGCTTATTCGACAGGTAGCTGTTAAGCTTGGAGAATAGCGCCTCGCAGGAGCTGACCAATATTTCCACGTCTTTTTTCGACTTATTCTTCCTACCGAAAGCAAGTTTTTATTGACGAACGACTTAAGATACCATAACTCGATTAAGACACGCAAAAAGTGTCACGAATCCATAGAACGGACCGGGAAGGAAACACACTCCTGTATTCAACAAATAGATAAAGTTAATTGTTGTTTCTCAACATATTTGAACCTCGTGAGTTTGTTTTATTATTTTTCTTTTACTTACGCTTGTGCGGTATCACCTTTACTCCGGATTCGGCTTGCACTACGGCCCGACGCCTGATTGATTTCGTCTACCTAAGATCAAAGTCACAACGTGGCTAGGTTAGGCTTGAGATCAAAACAGTTACTTCAGTGACCAGGCGTTGGAGGCGAGCTGAGAACGACAAACTAGCTAATCGACCAGATCGACCGGGACACAGGCTGGTGGCGGCGACAACGAGTCAACCCCAAACGCTGGTGGAAGAAACCTTACAGCTTTGAGCCGCAACTGGGTGTTGACCATGGGCCGACGGCGCAGCGTCAGATATTGACGTCGCGACCAGTGGACGTCACATATTGGCGCTGGACTACGATCGCGACCACCGGTGGGTGTCACAATACACACGGGAGTCGGTTCCACAAATAGTGGTTCTTGGGGAAAAGCTTTTCAATGTGTAAAGCCTTTCTTATCAAAGAAATACGTAGGAAATGAAAGGGAGTCAAACTTGTGGACGTAGGAAGGGGCGTCTTGGCCTTAATTGTCTGAGCTGGTTAGTATTACAGAAGGGAACTCACCTGAACATTTTCCATGGAAGTAGCGATGAAAAAGGCAATGTAGCGAGAATAAGACACTCCTCAGATAACCGCGTGAAAGATGTTGAACTCTGTCCAGGCTATGAAATTAAGGACTTGGTAGCTCCAGTCCCCCAAAATAATATATACACGAGAAAAATAAAGAATTTGTTTATCAAGTAAAAATGACCACCCAGTTTATATATTATATAATATATATATATAGAGAGACAGCAACAGACAGACAGACAGACACACACACACACACACACACACACACACACACACACAAATCTTAAACGTTTCTTTGAAAACTACAGTGTGGTCCGAAAGTCTTGTCGTCCCTATCTTCGAAACTACATGAGCTCGTGTCAGCTATGTGAAATAGTAAATTATGTTATGTCGTGGTGACAAAACCTTCGGACCACCCTGTAGTTTTGATTAGGCGTTTCGCTTTTCAAGGCTTCATCAGATGGAAAAACGAAAGAAAGAAATGCATATATATGTATGTATGTGTATGTATGTATGTGTATGTATGTGTGTGTATGTATGTATGTGTATGTATGTGTGTGTATGTATGTGTATGTATGTGTATGTATGTATGTGTATGCATGTATGTGTATGCATGTGTGTATGTATGTATGTGTATGTATGTGTGTGTATGTATGTATGTGTATTTATGTGCGTATGTATGTATGTGTATGTATATGTGTGGGTATGTATGTGTATGTGTATGTATGTATGTGTGTATGTATGTATGTGTGTATGTATGTATGTGTATGTGTATGTATGTGTGTGTATGTATGTATGTGCATGTGTATGTATGTGTGTGTTTGTGCTTAAATAATGAATCATAATACTTTTTCCCTAAAAATGAGTGACTTTTAAAAATGTTACTATTTATTCTGTATCTTTTCTTTACAATTCTTGGTCCACGTCGAAAGTTGTTAATATATTTTCCTAGCTTTTTTGTAAAAGTTAAAGGCAAATACTTATCACATTTTCTGAACGGCTCAGAAGCAAGAAATTCACATCGGTTTTTCTGAAATGAATCCAAGTCAAATCTTCATCTAGTCCTTCTGAATGTTTTGAAACGTAAAAGATTTATATGTGTTTAGGTCTGTTTATGTGTTTTCAGTGTCGACAATATGTGTTTAAAATAGGATATAGAATCCCGACAAGGTTTTTAAGAAAATTGACAAATAGAAAACTAGATTCAATTTGTCGGGGTACCTATTTTAAACACACACACACACACACACACACACACACACATATATATATATATATATATATATATATATATATATATATATATATATATATATATATATACGCACTCCGGTAAATAGCAGGACAGACTGGATTCAATAGCCTTGGATGGCAACTGGTCTAGGAGAAAGAAAAACTTTGAATTCAAAACCTGCTTAGTGCACCAGGTCTCTATATTCGGTCCTTCAAAAACTGTGGTTGCTTCTGCACAAAGCCTTCACCACTATAATCAAATCATATATGCTGGTGTCTGGGTGTCGTTTCGTAGCAATTGAGCTACTTGACACTCATACGTCGAATACGACGGAAGAGTCCACCACACACACACACACACACACATATATATATATATATATATATTCAGAGAGAGAGAGAGAGAGAGAAAGAAATCGATTATGGATAGCAATCCGACAAAATGATAGGAAAAAGAACAAGTGGGAAACAGATCTTAATCTAATATGTTTCACTTTATTAAAGCTTCATCAGAGATCAAGCTAGAAATGATAAAAATTAATAAATAAAAATTAATATATATATATATATATATATATATATATATATATATATTTTCTTGTGGTAATCGTATTGTTAGCAAAAACTCGATTTCTGTCTGGTTCCACGATGTGCGAAACTTTTTGTAACGTGTTTCATCCGTTGGGACTTCATCAGATGTTCTGTTATCACAATGTGGTGTACTGAAAAACAAAAATGATGAAAAGAAAAAGAAAAAGAATCTAGAAGAATTTGGCTAGATTGCAAAAAAAAATTATTTTCTAAATTTTGAAACCCCGGTATTCTCGTTCGTGCACATGTGTAGTCACAACAGCGTAAACCAACCCAGTCTGATGAAGTCCCAATGAAACACGTTACAAAAACTTCTCTTGATATAAAAAATTATATAAAATTTTATATATCGTTATCCCATATCTATCTATATCTATATATATATCTATATATAGATATAGATATATATATATATATAGAGAGAGAGATGGAGAGAGAAAGAGAGAGAGAGGGAGAGAGAGAGGGAGAGAGAGAAGATTTTATTATTTCTGTACCCACTTTTTAACAATAGATTTCCAAATTTTTATACATTTTTTTCCTTCAATTTTTCTTTTCATTTCATTTTATTTAATAATACTTTATTATTATATATTCCATTTTTTCTTCCTCGTTTTTTTTCATCATATCAGATTCTAACCACAGCCCATTTTTCTATACTTGACAATTTTTGCTACTACTTGCTACACGCGAGAC
>OZ010590.1:28491168-28558668 GCA_963932145.1 Acanthosepion lycidas
CAGTGTGTATTTGTACTGCTGCCGGTGAATACCCGAGAGGTAGAGTAATAGAGTAAGTAACAGTGAGACGAGAGATATACTGATACAGTAAGAGTGTGAGGTAACCGCTTTGTAGGAGTGACAGTTGCGAGCACGTAGACTCAGAAGGAAGTCTTACTTCGATACTGAATTTCCCAGACTGTATATACATTATTATTGCTACTAACCGCATTTCTGGATCTATTAACCGTATTACCAATTGTATTATTACGTCAATACATTTATTTGCTATATTTCATTCCTGCGTTTGTCATTCATTTTGAGACCGGATTTGATCCCGGAATCCACAACAAAATGTAAAATCTTTCTTGAAGCTTTTATTTTAGTATGAATTTCAATCTAATAGATTAAATTTAATATTTCCAGTAAGCAAAATACTTTTCTGTGTTTCAAAAACTAATTTAAATTTGACTGAAAGGAGTTTTTTTGGGTTTTTTTCTAAAATAGCTGGTTAGTAGGCTTTTTAGTCGTATTTCTTCGCAGTGTAATTCTCTTTGTTAAAAATATTACAAGAATTAAATATACTTTCCGAAACTTTATTTGAGGAATATCAGTTGAAATAGCAAGTCCAAGTTGTTTTATTTTTTTCGAGTCCATTCATTTTTTCAAAGAGTACGAAAAAAATCTCTGCAAGGAATGACATTTTTTTTTCTTTTTTAAAAGTTTCCTATATTAACCATCCGAGAAAATTATAAATCGGTTAGACGAAATACAGTGTCTTTTACAAAAAACCTTTATCGTCAGTTAGGCAAATTAAACAACAACACTCAAGAATTTCAAAAGGATACCACTTTTTATACTAATGTCAATCCAATTCAAGGCTTGAGAGACACTCAAAGTAAAGTGTTAAATATACAACAATGTACAACAACTACATATATAATTCATGTCATTTTGTTGGGATCGCTATGAATTGAGTGTGAAATCAGAAGGTTTTAGTTGCTAGCGTGATGAGTCTGAAAGCATGTTATTCACATGAATCATAACAAATAAAAGCATAAGACGTATAAGTCGAATAAAACTCAATGCAAAATGAACCAGAAATAATGGCGGATGTGCATTCAACCAGAAAATATCGAACATTTATATACAATTTTTACAAATAGAGAAAAGGTTGTGTATTGATGTTATGCAAGTTGACGAAGTTTGCATCAAGGATATTAAATGAATTAAAGTTCATCAATGTGCAATTGTTGAGAAAATGTTCACATTGTAATACCAAGGGAAAATTTATCGAGAAGTAAATTTTAAAACAATATATGTGAGATTTAAGTTGAATTTGTTAACCTTGTTCTGACAGAGTTGTTCAACCTGGACTGTATTTTCTTTTGTCTTATGCTAACATTACAATTTCTGTTTCGTAGTGTAATTAACACTTTTTAAGAAAGTTGTAAAGGGGTTTAGAGATATAGAAAGATGTTGGTAATTGAGTCAGGAGTTGACGCGCGAAAAGTTCTCAAGTCAACATGTAGACAGGCGTGGATCTGTGTGGAATCTCTTTGAAGGCGCGAATTACTGACGATATTCAGTCACCCCCCCACGTGGGCGTCATGTGGCACAAGGCCGGTTTAACGTGGGCACACCGAGCCCGTGGGCTCGGCGAAAAATATGCCTATTGAACCCGTATAAACGGGTTCAGTGCCGATCTACCTCCCCGAAGGAGACTCCGCCCTTCGGCGTAGCCTCCTTCGGGCTCCTCCCGTCCGTAGGAAGAGAGTACAACTGAACAGTCGGTAGTGAACTACAGACTGACTTGGTGCGAATTACTAACGTTATTCAGTCACCCCACCCCACGATGGTGTCATGTGGCACAATGCGTTTTTAACGTGGGCTTTCCGAGCCCATGGGCTCGGCCAAAAAAATAGCCCATTGAACCCGTATAAACGGGTTCAGGGCAGGTCTACCTCCTCGAAGGAGACTCCGCCCTTCGGCGTAGCCTCCTTCGGTTCCTCCCGTCCGTAGGAAGAGAGTACAACCGAACAGTCGGTAGTGAACTACGGACTGACTCGGCGCAAATTACTAACTGGTGAACTGGACTTAAATTCGTCCTTTTATTTGTTTTGGGAAATCAAAGTAGGCGAAAAAACAGAT
Organism: Acanthosepion lycidas; assembly: GCA_963932145.1. Taxonomy (NCBI): domain Eukaryota; kingdom Metazoa; phylum Mollusca; class Cephalopoda; order Sepiida; family Sepiidae; genus Acanthosepion; species Acanthosepion lycidas. The sequence continues at coordinate 28,493,299 of OZ010590.1, forward strand.
TTTTAACCATGGATACACATTCTTGGGTCGTCTCGACCAATAACAAGCCGAGTTTCACAATGTGTGGTGTTGATTGGTCAAAGCTAATTCTTATAGAAGAGTCTATTTTTAACGGGGGTGAATAGACAAACATGGACGATTCTTGAATTCAATCGAGCTAATTCGGACATTCATTTGTTTATCACACCAACCATCACGGGCCCGTTCAAGGTTAAAAGGTCATTAGCGTGGCATCCTTTGTCATAACATAGTTGGTCAATGTAGGGGGTTGTTGGGCGACCAACCCATTCTGCTCCATGGTTAGGTGTCCAGAGCAGTAGATCACTCGTGAGGTTTTGTTTTGCTCACTAGCAGTATCCTGGGAGGCGCAATCTGCGTTCGCGTAAATTGTAGAAATATCAGGGATTGGTCAATGGTGGGTATAAATGCTTAGATTGCTGTCAATGACGTACACAAATTTGGATATCATCCGTCCTCCAACAGAAATGGGTTCTTTCTCGAAGATGTTATGCAGGAAAATAATATTGCATTGCAACAACCAAATTTTAAAACAGCTCTAAACAATGAACATTCATTCATGCAAATTACAAGAAGGCACAAATGAATAACATCGTGATAAACAAGAATTAGAAGAACAATGCAATGAATTGGTCAAACATCGAACTTTCTGTTCTGCCATCTTAGCTTTAGGAACAATAAGAAAAAGTAGTCTGCTTTCCCACTATATGACTGGTCTCTTCTAACAATAAGCAGTCATCTCAAAGACAAGTACACCATTACTGCCAGGAATAAGTTTAAAACTACAAGCAGATGCCGAGGAATCATCTCCTAATAGAACCTACAATAATTTTGTCACTTCTCATGAAAAGGCTGCAGCAGATGGCATAGCCTAAATATCAGAAACACATACTTTGAGAATCAAATAGCATTGAATCGCAAAAGGGTTTGTTGGAAAGAAAAGGCCATCATAAGAAATTCAAATCCATTCCTTAAATATATCGAAGACTTTAATGAAGTGCTTGCTAAACTCAAAAGTTTTTTCGAAGATCAACAAGCTGAATGCATCCAGGAAGAAGTTCTGTTCATCAACTGCTGCTAACAAACAATTTGATCTTGCTTGGAAAACTGTCAACGAGATGTCGACCCAATTTAAATCCGAAATTCTTGCAAAAATCCTATATTCATCGATTCTTTTTTCTTAAGACAATAGTGTCCATAATATATCGTATGCATAAAACAAAAGATTTTTAATTAAATAATGTCTCAGTTTTATTGCATTTTATATTTTACGATTCAGAGCCGATTTTCAGTAATTAGGGGTTTTGTTTGGCAAAAAATGATGATTTAAATTCTCCAAGGAATTTGGCTTGTAACTAATATAAACATTAAGGTCTACAAAAGTGAGTCTCTTGAAATTTCATAAATTAAATAAGTGTGGTTGGTAGGATAACAGACATAGAATAATATTTTCACCAAGGAATATTTCTAAAATAATTCCTGAAAGTTTCATTAAATCCGTCAATTATCTGGGTTTTTTTGTTGTTTTTTTTTTGTAAGAATTTCCAAATCAATCTGATTTTAATTGAAAAAAGACATTAAAATTTCCAATATTCGTTTATGGTCATAAGTTGTCGCAAGAAAAATAATGTTTTAAACAAAATTTCAAAGATTCTAAAAAAGGATTAAAATATATGATTTAATAATCAAAAAAAAATCCTTTGGCCTTTCCTGTTAATAAGAACATAAAGATTTTGGCGATAAAACAGTTTTTATTAAATTTGGTGCGTTTTTTAACCGTGTATGCTATTTTTAGCGAAGCACTGTCGGTATTTATATATATTAGGTTGGTGCGAAAACAATGTCGTTTTCTCACATAGTAACATATGTGAGAAAACGACATTATTTTTGCACCAACCTAATAATAATCGTCTTACGGTCATATCATGCTTGAAAGACCGGTTCGCGTACATCAAAGTTAAGCAACGTCGGTACCCAGAAGGTCAACCACTTGGGAATTACCATGTGCTGTAATCATGGATGTGCGTATAGTATAATGAATGACGGCTCGCAATTGAAAATGGGAGAAGGGAGTTTCAGTTTTTGCCACGTTGGTTATATTACTTACTCGCAAATACCTTTGGGAAAGGCAATAATCCATCAATATTCCTCTCCAATTATGGGTTATATGTAGTAGGACTTGTATCAATAAATGATTATCTGAAAAAAGTTCTTACAATCTAAAAATATTTTTTGGGCTTTAAATAACCTGCAAATGGGTTGATAAGCCATAAAAACCAAATCAATCAATATATAGTTATTAACAGTAAGCATGATCTTTGTCAAGTTTATGCCAACTGAACTTTACTATTCTAAGAATATACTCTTTGCAAGGTCAAATTTTGGACGGGCATACTCTTAAAAATACTTCCAGGAACTCTAGCCTTCATCGATTTTTTTTATATTGTTTATTGCAGAAACACATGGCCGCACACTTATTGTGCGTTGGAATTCTTTCCAAATAATTTTATTAATGACCTTTGAATATTTTCACGGCACACCTTCGAGCCTCTTACGACCAAGCAATGTGTTGCGGCAAACCGTTCGAAAATCACTAGCCTACTCACTGTTGCAGATTGTGAAATCACAGGAAATATTTGTTAGGATTACCATTCTTTGTGAATTTTAGTCAAGGAGACGATTGGTCAAGGAGACAAGGTTGAGATGAACCCTGCTTGCAGCGCTTTTGGGGAAAATCATATTACAGGTTTACCCAAATCCTGGAAGCGAAATTGAACAGGCAAAACTGTTTGGAAATCATTGGTGGATTTGCAAGCTCAAAATTGCTAGTCATCGTGACATAGTGATTAAGCGTACTGAACTCATTTAAACTGTAAATCACACGAGAGGCACCGCTCTCTCCTACAAACTGTAACTAAGGAAGTACTCAGCATATTTACTGGATAAACCACGAGTGTGTTCTACAGGTGTTGAAGAAACACAACTGTGCATCTTCAACAGGGACTAGTTAGCCACTGAAGCAGACTGGTCTACTTGAAACGAGCAGCAAGCCATTATGTCACTGTATGCCCATATATATATATATATATATATATATATATATATATATATATATATATATATATATATATATATATATAACCATTACGCCACAAGCAATGCGATAATATTACTAAGGTGTTATTGGGTGTGAAAGAAAATGACAACGACTTAGAAGAACAATGGGAAGCCTGATCAAAAGATGGCGAGGGAGTGTGAACCTATCTACTCCTATATATATATATATATATATATATATTAGGTTGGTGCAAAAATAATGACTTTTTTGACGTTAAAAAATACATCAAAAAACGTCATTATTTTTGCACCAACCTAATATAATACAAATAATATATATATATATATATATATATATATATATATATATATATATATATATATAGAGAGAGAGAGAGAGAGAGAGAGAGAGAGAGATAATATTAGTGGTAAATATACACATATATATGCAAAATACACATGTATATATTTTTTGAATAAAAAATTCCGAGAGGATAGAATCGTCTATGGTGTGTGTATGTCACCACGAAATGTATCCTTAATGTATTAGACATCCAACAACATTCATATTTTCCCATTCCACTCACCTCTAGTTTTTAAAAAAACTCTCTCTGTTAAGTTTTAATCTCCAAAATTCTCTTGTATGCTACCCCTCTCTTTAGCACTAACATTCGTCCCACACTCTCATACTTACACTCTCTCTAAATTCTATTTTTATTTCCGGAGTTGTTCTTTTCCGCTTTCTTTTTGAATTTGTAGGTCTGATGAATTGGATCGTATTTACGATTCCAATGGAATAAATTATGACCATGGAATATTAGTGTTTAACCCTTTTTATTATATATATATATATATATATATATATATATATATATATATATATATATATATAAGGAAATATAGTCTTAACATGTGCTATATTTATGAGATAAAGTGCTCAATATCAGAGCGTGTGTAAATATAAAAGTGAAGATACAAGTCAACACTTAGAGGCGACAGTCTGTTTCATGCTAGATGCAATCGTCAGGCCTAACGATTGCATCTAGCATGAAACAGACTGTCGCCTCTAAGTGTATATATATATATATATATATATATATATATATATATATATATATATTCATTAATGAATTGAGCACTGTTGGCTGCTAGTGTTTGTTTACATTCTTATACAATACGTTAGAATTTCCCTTACTCTCTGCCATGCACCGATAGCATAGGGATAGAATCTCCGACTGATGCCAAATCGGTAGGGATTCGATACCAGCTGAAGCAATCGGATGTGTAGCCACTCTGATAAGCTGTGATACAGCGAAACAGACCTGGATGAATATATAATACATAGATATATATATAATACACACATATGCACACACACAGACACACACACACACACACACACACATATATATATATATATATATATATATATATATATATATGAGGAATAAGCTGTTTTTTTATACCTTTCCTCTTCTTCTAAGTGTCATTATCCCAATTGCTTTTTTTTCTGTTTAGATATTTTTCTTCTTTTACGAAAGCTATAAACCGGAAAGAATAAACAATGATTTCAGTGTTTCCATTAAGATGCGGATAGACAAACTATGCAGGTAGCCATAAAAAGAAAGAACGAGGAAAGCCTTTAAAAAGATGCAGATTGTATAAACCGAAAAAAAAAATCCCTCTAGAAAAAAATCAAAATAAAATAATATTAAAGAAATGAAATCAACCAAAAAATACACTGCAAACCCAAAATTTGCCCGCATCAGAATTTTTCAGAAACAAAGAGAACAAACTGTTATATTTAAATTGTGTTCCGTTTTCAGATCGACTTTAAAAAAAAACAAAAACACTTGATTTTTTTTTATTTTTAATTGTATTTTTATAGTGCCTTCCATCGTTGCTTGTTTTATTTGCTGTTTGCAATAATATAGTCTGTGCGTGTGTATATGTATGCATTGTGCGTGTTCATATGTATATATGTATTGGACATGTATTTTCCGTGTATTGTGTCTATGCTGTAGCGAATACAGTGGGATTATATGTGTCTTTTGTCTATATATACAAATGTGTCTCCTTCCTCTCAATTTCTATTGAATGTTTAATAAAAGTGAAACATGTTAGATTGATATAAGTTTCCTATTTGTTCTTTATCTTATTATATGTATGTGTGTTGTATGTCTATTGGGTATATATATATTTTTGTGCGCACTATATGTGTATTTTGTACATCTACACGTGTGTGCATTGTGCTTACGTATGTACTTTGTGTATATATGTTTGTATATTATATATATATGCGTGCCTGTGTGTATTTGCGTACTGATCGGGTATGTGTGTACTGGGTATGCATGTTTTGTCTGTACTCTGTGTATTGTGTCTATGTGTACGGGTCTACATTGCGTTTGGCTATGTGTTGTATACAGAGACACACGTATATGTGTTCATCCATAAATGTGTATACATTTATGTTGTATGTTTCGTGTGCACTGTCTCTATGCTTTGTATATGTATGTTTGGTTTCAGTGTATACGTGTGTCTATTTTGTATGCAAACTTGTGTGTACTTTATGTATGTATGCTCCGTATATGTTTGTGATGCGTATATGTGTCCGAGTGTGGTTGGGTTAATGTTTTTTTTTGTTGTGCGTATGTATGTATACTTTTATTTTGTGCTGTGCGTGCATGTGTGTGTACTCTGCGTGTATTGGGTATGTATGTCTTGTGTACTGCGCATATTCTCTAAGCATGCGTGTACGTGTGTATGCTCATATGTGTCTCTGCTGAGAATGGATGTTTTGTGGGTACTGTATGTGTGTATTTGATGTATAGGCGCGTGGCGTAGTGGTTAGAACGGTCGCTTTCCGATCATGAGACCCTAATTCAATTCTCACCACGGTTGGTTTGTCAGGAACGAAACTTCTTGATATTATCGGTCTGGAGGAGTACCTTTGGAAAGTGCCTGAAAACCATACCAAGGTGTTGACCCAAGCCTTGTGACTGAAAATGAGTAAACGGAACACTTGTGCAAGCTTGTGCTAGCACGAAGCCACAAGTCATCGTGACCGAAGGTTTGAGCGTGCTGGCCTTGTTCAAATTGTTGATCACGCCAGATAACATGCTCTCTCCCAGAAACTGTAACTAAGACCTGCTCAGCATAATTGCAGTATAAACTGTGGATGTTGAGCAAACACAAATGTGCCTGAGAGAGCGTCTGCAATGGGGGTTAGATAGCCGCCTTATTAGAGGACTATCCTCGAGTACGAGTGGCCAGCAATTTATTATTATCTGTGGAGGTGTATATATGTGTCTTCTGTGCCTTGTGTTCATGCGTATGTGTGTTGTATGTATATACATATGCACATGTGTTCGTGCGCATGGGTGTATATGTGTTCCTTCAGTTTTTAAATAATTTGCCAAGAAAGGAGTAAAAAATATTTTAAAGCTTGCGACCGCGACAGCCAATCAAATTACTCCGGGAGAATCTTTAGCGAGATATCAATATTCGTTAAATAGGGATTAAGTCTACAATTGGGATGCACCCCATGATAAGTCGATATTTATCTACTCCATCACCAACAACAACTACCTTCGGCGGTAGGGTGTAGCATATAATCGGTACACATACCTATTCATCTGTACTTAGGACAGAAATTGTCCAGTACCCTTTCTAGCTCCACCTCCTGACTGCCAATCCTGTCTTTACTTTCTGCCTGACTACTGAGAACACTGAAGACTGGGTGGTTTGAATGTTGTGAGTGTGGCTGAAGTGTTGTAAAATAGCTACAGACGATAATGTGTATGTCCCTATACACAGAAATACAGTAGTAAATACTGTGTGTTGGTCTGCATTTGGAGATTCGTCTCCAGCTGTGCTGGTTTAACTCTCTGCCTCCGGGCATAGAGGGTCCACAGATGAAGCTATGTCGAAGGGTAGAGTCTCGTCTCGGGAAACAGCTACCCGACCCCGTTTTATACAGGATCTACGGGGAATTTTTGGCCTCGCCCACGGTCTCGGATACTCCACATTAAATTCAACCTTGTGGCATATCTGAACGTGTGGGGCGGTGGGTACATATCCTGAAGTTGGAGATGCATTGTAGAAATCACTTTACTCACTTCTAGCAGTTGACTACTTCTACGCGCCGCTAGCGAATCTTATATGTGTTGTTCTTGTCCTAAGTATTATCCTTCATTACCAACCTTCGTTTGATTATTCTATTCAGTAACCTTCACTAGATTACATCAATAACACTCCCTACCAAAAAAACAAAAACAAAAAAAAAACGCGCGAAGATTACGATTGCAAGAATGGAAGGGTGCAGACGTCTCGCCGCTCCCAGATTACCTCGAGAGACGGACCACCACGTGATAATGGGTAGTCGGCCAACCTGTTGACACACTTCCTCTGTATTTCCCTCTCGCTTCTCCCATGAAAGGATGTTCCAACGACTGTCCCCTCTCCCGTCATCCATTCAATCAGCGATGTAACGCTGAAGCCTGAGGAATTAACGATAGACTGCGTGAAGCTAGAGACGATGGTGCGGAGAATATGCCACAGCTTCACCACATTGGGTGCTGCTGTGATGGTTTCAGCAGTAAGCAGTTTCTTACGGGATGGAAATGCCAGCCGCACGCCTAAACGATTTTGAATCCATAGTTCTTCTAAACTAGTTGCCAAGCATGGCAAGACATTGGTAGTAAACTCCAGTGATTGTGAGTTTCTTGCTACACCTTCCCTCTCCTAGGTGGGTCATTGGCAGTAAAATCCAGTGATCAGGTGTTTTCTGTTAGACTTTCCCTTTCTTAGGTGGGACCTGCAGTAAGGTCCAGTGATTGTGGCATTTCTGTAAGAGTTTCCCTCCCCTGGTGGGACATTGGAGGCATAGGGATGTGTGTTTTCTGTTAGAATGTCCCCTCTCCTAGGTGGGTTGTTGGCAGTAAGGTCCAATATCCCTGTCCGAGGCAGATTACTAAGTCAATCTACCCGACGGTGCATTCCGAAAGCTGTATAGATTAAAGCTCTAGTCGAAGTTTTACTGCGAAAGATTATAGCGCATTTATTTTTTATAACAATTAAATTTGAACTTCGTGCAATTTTCGCATGGCCCTGCCATTCCATATTCCTGCTTCTTCATCAATCTTTCCATCTCGCCCTTCGTTGGAATTTTGGATGACATTTGCCAATTTACATATATGAGAATACTGGAATGTAAGTTAAACAGGCATTTAACAACATCATAGCGATAATAATAGTAACATGATTGTACAAAATAGTTATTTTACAGACCACTTAACTTGCGTGTTTCGTTTTTCGCTCTCATGTCGATTTGAAAAATACATGATTCCATAAAAACTCTGTTTTTAAATATTTCACTCCTACCAAGGTGAGAAAGCCACTAAAATGCAAGGGAGTCACTGAGAATGAAAGAACGCCGGAGAAAAATTATTAAGGAGAAAAAACAATAAAAGAACGGGATACAATGAGGCAGAAGATGACGATTGACACTGCATTTAAGTTTTCTGAAGATCAAAGTTGACAGGAAAGCAAGAAAGCGAGATGCGTGGGAGAAGATGTTGTTAGCAGAAAATTACAGTTACATCTAGCAATTTCAATTGCAAAATGATGAAATCTAGCTGCCAATCCAGTAATGCGCTCAATTTCGTAAATTCGAGGTACCAAAGAGGTTACCATGAAAATATTTATAGAAAAGGCACAGGTAAGCTGTATGAGAGAAAGGAATATATTTTCTTAATCCTACGACTGAAACAATAGGATATTTTTATGAGTAGCCTTAATCAAATCCACTTGAGAAAACCCCAAAAGATGATATAGTCTTTTAAAATTCTTTGTAGATTTGGATAGTGTACTATAAAATAATTACTAATAATGATTTGTACTGGTACAGTTCCTCCAAATAATTTGTCAGCAGATGATTCCAAATGATGAGCCCTTCCAAAAAACACTAACTATAGCCAAAGGAAGAAAAGAAAATGGCACCGAAAATCAAACAAGTACAAAAATAAATATCTGAAAAGTTTAACAGAGGACGGAAGTCGTGGCACGAAAATTTGAAGCTACATTGGAATAGAAAAAGTTAAGCATCGTATTAAGAAATAGGAAAATTTCGGGAAAGAAAGAAAAGTGTTGATCTGCTGTGTAGCCCAGTCCTCAGATTTCTCGGCTGATTTCAAAAGTATTTTGTAATATTCTCGAACTTGCCATTAGAAACATGATCTTAAAAATGTTAGGTGGAATTGTACTTTTTGCAAGTTTATTGCTGTAAAGTTAACTCAAACTAAATCGGAATTTGAATTGGGTGAGTCGATTCCATTTTACGCTCATTTAAGTCAAGTACACACGCACCACAAAGCGAGAAATTAATCGTCAAAATGGATATTTATTAAATATCTATCTATAAAAGGCAGGGTGTGTGCGCGCGTGTGTGTGTATGCGTGTGCGTGTGCGTGTGTGTGTGTGTGTGTGTGTGTATGTAACGAATGCACGACGGATTTGCACCAAAATTTACATGCACATGCTCCAAGTTAGCGGGAAGGCCAAGACCGACTTTGCATTTCTCAACTCCCATCGATAGTGGAAATAATCGATTTTTTCATGCTTCTACGGCAGTTTTCATGTAGTTTGCAGCCATTTTCTACTGGCCAGAGTGAGAGCCAATAACTGGCTGCCACGAATAAGCAGGAAGATTCTATTGGCCAGCGTGAGAGCCAACAGCTGACTGACATGAATGTTAACTAGCATGCTAGCATGCAAAAAAAATCGATAGCTGCATTCGTCACAAGTGGGAAAAATTTAAATCAGCATGGCTCTTTTTTCTCCAATTGGCTCATTCGCTTGCTTAAACTCAACGTTGATTCTTATTCCGCAGAACTGGGTTGGGTGTGAAAAAGTATTTGTTGTTAACATTCTTTTTTCATTCGGTTTTTCCAGTTACGAGTCCTTTTTTAAAGCTGATCGTTTTGTGTTCATTTTGTTTAGTTCTTTTTTCGTAACAGATTTAATGTTTAGTATAGAGTTTAGAAAAAATTCGCAGTGTGAGATAGGCAAGAAGTAAGGCATGTATCAACATCAGCACGGCAAAGGGCACTCCTTTAAAGGCAAGGAAGGGCAAAAATATTTTAAGTCAAGTGATAGCGATTGTTGTATGAGTCGTACGATTTTTGAATCAAGGACGGGCAATGCCGGGCCATGCTGCTAGTTTAACATAATAAGGGGTCAAAGTTACATGAATACGGGAATTCCAGTATGTTCCCTAGTTGATATAGGATGAAGGTATTACGAGGTAAGCATTTTTTTTTTAATTATTTGACCTTAAGCAAGGCAATAAAAGCTACTAGGATGCAAGGGGTTCCTGAGAGTAAAAGAAACAGAGAGGGCAATAAAAGAACAGGATTCAATGAGACAGATGATGACAATTGACATTGCATTTAAATTTTTGAAGATCGTAGATGACAGAAAAACAGAAATCTTGAAGAGAGCTTCACAAGTGGAAAATAAACTAATAGCATAGAACTTGTTAATAATTGGTTTATATCAAAACCGCCTATTGATATTAAACTAAACTTGGATTAATACGACAGAAGGCCACTGAGTATGGCGTAAACAGCCTAGAATAGTAACACAGAACAAAAAAAGTACCTTAAGCTCTATACTACCAATACGTGCAGAAGTTACGAATGCAGAAATGGGTTCAATCACCATAGATATTTAAACGCACTGACATACGTTGACTCTGCATAGATATACAAATACAAGTACGCCCACTCTTGTTTAGGTGCGTAAAAAAACCGCGAACAACTGCCAACCTATTTTCCTTTCTTCTTTTGCCCTGAACCACTCCGCTACGCCCACACGCAATACAATATATACAGATATTATTTGAACTTTGCACATGAAAAGACCGTTCCCCCTGCTCGGCCATTTGCAAGGAACGGAGTCGATCTAACAAACACTTTGGATAAATCAGCTTCTCCACTCTGTTCAAACGTCAAAACAGGATTCAATGAGACAGGTGATGACAATTGACATTGCATTTAAATTTTTGAAGATCGTAGATGACAGAAAAACAGAAATCTTGAAGAGAGCTTCACAAGTGGAAAATAAACTAATAGCATAGAACTTGTTAATAATTGGTTTATATCAAAACCGCCTATTGATATTAAACTAAACTTGGATTAATACGACAGAAGGCCACTGAGTATGGCGTAAACAGCCTAGAATAGTAACACAGAACAAAAAAAGTACCTTAAGCTCTATACTACCAATACGTGCAGAAGTTACGAATGCAGAAATGGGTTCAATCACCATAGATATTTAAACGCACTGACATACGTTGACTCTGCATAGATATACAAATACAAGTACGCCCACTCTTGTTTAGGTGCGTAAAAAAACCGCGAACAACTGCCAACCTATTTTCCTTTCTTCTTTTGCCCTGAACCACTCCGCTACGCCCACACGCAATACAATATATACAGATATTATTTGAACTTTGCACATGAAAAGACCGTTCCCCCTGCTCGGCCATTTGCAAGGAACGGAGTCGATCTAACAAACACTTTGGATAAATCAGCTTCTCCACTCTGTTCAAACGTCAAAACACCAATAAACCTATCTTATTTATAAAGAGAATTTAATTTGCTTTACAAAAAAAAAAAAAAAAAGAAAAAAGAAAATAAACGAAAAGAAAAGAATGGCTGATTTCATTTTGTTTCGTTTTCTCTATATAATCCGAAGCAAATTATTTATCTATAATAAAAAAAAAAAACAATGATTATTAATCGCAGATGTGTTTATCAATTATGGCTGATATGCCGGCTTTTATTTTCTCCCGACTTCAGCAACCCCACCCTGTTACCCACAGCTTATTCTCTTCTTGACTTTTATGTTATTTTAGAATATTACTTATTTCTCAGCCAGTCAGCTATCTGCTATGCGTGATAAATGCTTAGGCGATCATGTATCTTTCGATACATGACAGACGAGGCAGATTTTTTCCCGCACTAGGTTGCTATTTCTTTCTGCGGTAGACCAGTTGCCATCCAAGGCTACAGAACCCAGTCTGTCCTGTCATTTACCCATAGCTCGTGGAAGAAGAGGATACATGCCATAACTGGAATTCAAACTCGGCTCTCCGGGAGGCATGGTGAAGTAGTGGACAGCGGCTCGGATTGAGGTTATTTGATACCGAAATCTAAATATTTTGCACTCAATTATTATTATTATTGTTGTTGTTGTTGTTGTTGCTGTGGTGGTGGTGGTGGTGGTGGTGGTGGTGGTGGTGGTGGTGGTGGTGGTGGTGGTGGTTGAGTGTGCTTGTAGTGGTGGTGGATTTTGGGAGATAATAATGGTTTGGGTGATACAGTTCTTACTAATTAGCTTGCGGTGTGGGAGGTGGATGCATACCTTTCCCAATGGTATTGCGCGCAAGTGAATATTACGAACCTAACTGGAATTGCTATCCTGGGTAAGACGATAAAACAACTTCAAACAGCAAGGCCTCTGAGCAGGAGATTTTGAGGAGCGTGGAACTACCTCTTAATTACTGATGTTTCCAGATCCACTCTGACCTGGGGTGGTTGCACCTGTTATGCTCCCCGCTACGGGCAAATATTTAACCCCAAACAAGTGTCAACACACTAAGAAAGTGTAAAAATAGGTTTTAATACCAGAAATACTTTGAAAAAAATATTACCAGCGATATATATTTGTAGGAAAATTGCCAGAAATAGATTTTTGAAAAAATATTAACAGCAATAATAATTTTGTCGGCATTAAATACCCTATTAAGATTGATATGCCGTAAAACAAAACAAGCCAAACCTAACTGGAATTGAAACACGCCTCTCAGATTCTTAGCCGTTATCCATTACACCACCTGCACATCGCATCTGGTATTCCTAAGTGGTCACCCATCTAGTGACTGGCTTCAACGTTGCTTAACTTCGGTGATGGTACGGAAACCGGTGTTTCAACGTGATATGGCCGTAAGGAACCAAGCGAATATTAAATAGAATGTTCTGTGTGACATGCCGTTATTGGATTGATGGTTAACCAATCCTCGTCTCCAGATGGAATCGTGTCTTGCACATAAACAGGCAATGTTAACATTTACATATATATGGATGGCATAAACGTGTTGGCGCAACACAGTCTTTCAAACATTATTTGACTTTGTCTCCCACTAATCTTAATAAATATTAGGAGAAATTATGATAGTTAACGGTATTCGATAACTGGTGTTTCTTAATAAATGTTCACACAATATAAGGCCCAAGAATCACTCAAGTTAGAGGGTTTCTGAATGAGATTGCTGCATGTGCGTAAGAAGAAGTAAGAAATGCAGATTATGAAAATATGTAGGTAGATGACGGTTATAGCCCAAGAGGTTAAGGTTGTAGTGATCAAAGAAGCATCCTCTTGGGAGTAGGAATGAGGTTGTTGCATGAACGTAAATGAAGGATGTAAGAAGTGCAGATTATGAGGATATGTAGGAAAGATAACCGTTAACTCTAAACTTAAAGAGTTTAAGAATGTTGGGGTCAGGAAAGCATTCTCTCGGGAGCCCATTGCACAGAGTACCGATCTTCGGGAAGAAGCTGTCTGCACTTCCTTCCTACTAATGGAATACTAAGGGAAATTGCGACAGAGTAGGACCAAGTTTGCGATGTTTAATCTGTAGGAAAAGAGTTGGAGGTTAAAAATAATTCTTTACCCACAAAGCCGCGGAAATGATTTAAAACACTGTCAAGACTCCTTTGGTCTGATCTGACTTGTAAAAGCAGAGCATGGCAAGTAGAGTCAGATAATTTCAGAAGAGTTACACGCTGATTCTCATTCTATATTACATCATTTTCTATGTAAAAATTATATTGTGATAATTTTTACGAGAGAGTTTAACTAATTGAATAATTTTAGTGCAAGCCTTATAGTTGATTCTTATGATTGACTCGTTTTTTACGGCTCATCAACACTTTGCAGGATATTTAAAACCAGAAAATACTTTTAGATATTTTTTTTTTTTTAGATAATAATGATTTACTGATAGAATTTCTACTGATTAAACCATAGCTGGGGGAGAAAAATGGATTCATGCCTTTTCCAAGGGTATTTGCGCGTAAGGGAATATAACGAACCGAACTGGAATTTAAACTCGGCTCTCCGATTATCAATTCCGAGCTATTATCCATTATACCACCCACACATCCAAGCTTACAGCACTTGGTATACCCAAACGGTCATCAATTTGAGTACTGATCAGGCTCAACGTTGCTTAACTTTGGTGATCTTAAATGAATCGGTGTTTCATTATGAGCGTAAGCCAACTGTTAAACAGCAAAAGTACGTATTTCCAAGTACGCTCAGAGTTATGATTTGTGCACATTAACAGACGTAACATGCCGATGAAACTGGGCATTTTTTGTATGTAATTAACATTGAACTGTGTCTCAGTTCCCACGTTTAAAAAGATCTTGTGTTGCAAGCGGGGATTAAATACCGAAATATATTTGGCAAAAGAGAGGAGAGTAGGATTGCTATTGATTGGCGAGCTCTGGCTTTTTTCCCGCCCGTTTTTACTGATGTTATACAAGTCCGGTCAGTGCGTATCAACAGGATACCGTGACAACTCGTTACTATCATCATACCGAAAATTCACCTGATAAATCGAACTAAATATTACCAGCAGGGCACACTAATTAGTCCAGGAGAAGAGTTCGTATAAGCGTAGACAATTATAACGAAAAGGTGGATATACCAACACAGAACATCAGATGAATCTGAAAAAAAAAGAGTTTGTTTTTCGATTCACCCCAAGCAAGATGACAATGCTACTAGGAGACAGGGGTTTATGGGAATTGAATGAGCATGAGAATACTTTAGTGAACAGAAGGAAGTGAGGAAAAGAACAATAAAGAAACAGGTTTCAGGAAGACAGAAGATAGCGAGTGACGTTGCATTTAACTATTGGAAGATTGCAGGGAAGCATGAAATCGGAAGAGAGTTCTACAGGCAAGAAGTGCGAGAAAAGAAACTATACGGTTGGATCTAGCTAGTTCAACAGTAAAAAAGATGAGACCTAGTTGCCAATCTAGTAGTATGCTTAAATTCATGCAGCCGATGCACTAAGGAAAAGAGCTCATCAGAACAATTGTCATGGAAATATTTGTAAAGACAGAGCGAAGTGACGTTACGACAGTGGGAAAATGACTGAAGTATAGACGCGAGATCAGGACCGATTAGATTACAGACCTTTCTTTGAATTTTGTTAAGAATTAAGCAATTTAGAAATATACGGTCATCATTTGTCAAAGAAAAGGGGCGCTTTAAACAAGAAAAAGAAATACATTTTCCAATGAGTAAAGGAACCGGAAATATGATTATCCCACTTGGCTTTGTCAAACGCCGTGTTGCGGCGATGTTGAAGTCAATAAAAAGATAAACATTTCCTGCCTCAATCTCTTTCTCCCCTTTGCTCGAAGATATGGCACTACGTGAGACACGGATGATCCTGCTGATGCAGGTTCGTTACCGGTCCACTGACAACTGGCTCTCCACTTTCCAACGCATGGCGTTCACACGTGGATTCCAAAACAGCGACCAATAAAGTAAGTCAAGCTTTTTCTTTGGTTGTTCCAACTCAGCGCAAGGCTGCTCTTGAGATCGACCATTAATACGATACTTATACTTAACCTAACTTGTGGGCCAAAACGAAAATGAACATGCATAATAGACCTTGAAAAATTTATTTTAGTAAAGTTCATTTTTTTAAAGAAAAAGGAGAATGATCGTGATAGAATGGTCGTGATAGAAACCTAAGTTTTTTTGCTTCTACTTGAATTGTTTACAACCCCTCCACAATATGCACCAACTCTACAACTTTTTAAATTCCATAACTGAATAAATTTTCCTTGAAAAGTTAACTCTTTTTGCGTAATCTGCCTTGCATGTTCAAAACTACTTTCATTTCGCGATTTGATAGAAACGATTGGATTAAATCATAGACACGTCCAGTATTACCGTAACCCTGGAGCTTATGTAGAAAACCAGCGTGCCAAATTCTGTCGAACTGTAAGCTTGGGGTTGTTGAAATTTAACTTTTAGTTAAGCCGCCTCTCCAAAATAATATTCAATATTTTCAGTATATCAACTTAGTTGAAGTTAATTAAACCAAATAACCTATAGAACTTCCTAATTATTAATTCTAGGTGATGATTCCATGTTTTTGACCTATAGTGTAGCTCTTTGTGATTTTGTAGCACCAGTCTGATGAAGGATCGACATTCTTTATGGGATACCCAGTAGGAATTGTACTCACCATTAATGTTTGACGAGTTCAGCTTGCTGATACGCTTTAAAGTGGTTAGTGCAAAAGAAAACATATTTAATAAAAATATGAATACGTCAGTCTGGTCGTTGCAGACAAGTGGTTGACAGTTCGGTCAGAGATCAGAACAAAGTTCTAAGTGGAAACCCTGATAAAATAAATGGTAAGACACAACGTTTACAGGAAACAACTTATTTTCTACTGTTAAGCACATTAGAGTAGATTTCATATGGCGACAGAAAACAGAGGCAACATTGATCAAGCCAAGAACTGTGGCACGTTAATAAGTTACCTATGGGCGGCTGCAAAAAAATGGTATTCAGTCTATCTCCCATACTACACTACCTTAGTGCCATTAGAATCCCCAGTGAAAAATAGGAACGCAGCCTCACTGCAATAAGGGTTGATGTAGTAATCTCTGCAGAACGTAGTTGTCGCGGGTTGGAGTTACCAGCCGTAAGTCTAATCGGTCTTGAATTTAGATATTTCGTTCCCCTAGATTGTTTTTTACCCAAGGCCTGAGTATCCAGTGTGTCCCATGGCCGTGATGAGAAAAGACGGATTTATACGTTTTCCAATGGTACTTAAGAGAACGTGAACGGAACAAAATCCATATTTGAACTCAGAAGACTGATTTTATTTTCTTTACTGATAACCGCCATGCTAAATACACAATCAGTCTCCGTTTTGGGTTGGGTTTTTTTTTGCTGGAAACTTTTGCATACACTTACTACAAAAAGCTAAATATGTTATCGATATGGAATATACTTGATCGAAGTAGCTAAGTGGTTTTGGCTACTGTAACCGAGTAGTACAATCTAGCAGGTAACAGCAATCGACTGGTACTCGTCGTAGACGTAGTCAATAGATGTAGGCAATAGGCGTAGACCAATAGGATAGCCAATGACGTAGTCCAATGGGCGTCGTCCCTATACCTCTACATCAGCCTGTATTTATGGCTGACACCAACCAATCATATTCCTGCGAGGGGGAACACAGGTGTATGCATATTCAATACATCAGTTATTTTTTTTTAATTTACGAGAAAATATGCGATTTCTGAATTTTCTTTCTTATTCCAGTGATATCTGTATTTCTAGGTTACCTTTATTCAAAAACTTCAGAGTTTTGTAATATTTTTTGTCATTTTTTTTATTGTTTTACCCCAAGCAAGGCGAGAATTCCGCAAGAACACAAGTGGTTACATACTGTGAAAGTAAAAGTTAAAGTGAAAGTGAAGACTGAGAATGGGGAAGATTTAGGAAAAAGAAACAAAAAGGAACTGCGCTCCAGAATACAGTAGAAGGCGACTGACGTTACATTTAAATTTTTGAAGATTGTAGTTGTCAGGGAAGCAAGAAAATCGGAAAGGAGTAACAGCGGTAGAAAGTGCAAGAAAACAAATTGTTAGAGTTAGGCTGTTGCATCTAGGTAATTCAATAGTAAAATGGTGGGAACTAGTTGCCAATCTAGTAGCACGCTTAAATTCATACCAGGGCACCAGAGAAAAAAGCTCGTCAAAGCAGCTTCCATGAAAATATTTGTAGAAAAGACAGAGAGAATTCACACCGCAGCGGTGAGAAAGTAACCAAAGTAGAGATGCCAAGTCAGGATCTATTACATTGCAGATCCTTCTTTAGATCGTATCAAGAACATAGTGATGAATAGCAGGATCACAAAACCAGATATGGAAGTAGTATTCAATGAACGGACGAATGGTAGATTTGTAAATGTGCAAGACGAACACAGTAACCCAAATTTACTTGCAGTAGATGCAGCTATTGATTCAATGTAATCATTCCACTTCAAGTCAGTTAAAAACGTGAGGCCAAGAAGTCGCAGTGTGTTGCTCTCCAGGAGTCTAGTACCAGCCATGCTGATGGTCGGCAAAAAAATTTCTCTATAGTGGTTAAATGAGAGTAGATTTGTTTTGGAGGCATTAAAATTTACAAGTCATTTCCTGTAACAGATTCAGGTCCTTTTCAAGAACAGCAGCCAGGTTTACTTTTTCAGCTCTAGCGGAATTTCTATTGAGACAGGAGTAAATTGTAGTATCATCTGCATAAATGCCTACTTTGAAACTGATGACATCAGGAACATTATTGATAAAGATTAGAAATGGAGGAGAACCCAGGATAGTGACTTAGGGGACACCCGCTTTCGTGTGAAAGGATCTGGAAGCGAGAATGTTTATAAAGACCTTCATTTCACGATTTGATAGAAACCGTTGGATTAAATCATAGACACGTCCAGTAATACCGTAACCCTGGAGCTTATGTAGAAAACCAGCGTACCAAATTCTGTCGAACATCTTCGAGATATCTAGAGCTACAGTTCAAACTTCGTCGTTATTATCAAGAGCTTGATATACGTATTCAGTGATGGTCATTAACACATCAGCATTAGACCCGGCGAAACAGAAACCATATAGGTCAAGACAAGTAAGATGATTAGCCACTTCAGCATTGATTAAAGCCTAGGATACTTTGCCGAAATGTGGTGGGAGACTAATAGGGCGATAGTTAGAGGTGTCAGAAGGTTCTCCAAAGTTCTTAAAAGCATGTAACGAGCATGCGTGGAAGCGTCCTCGAACTATGTGTGTGTGTTTTCGCCGGGCACACCTTGGAGTACCATAATGGACTCGACCGAGGACTACAAGACAACGACGCGCGAGTCGTTTAGCGTTGTTTTTTGGGCGACAAAAGCCGTTGCGGTCTGTTGGTCGGCAGCAGTCGTGGGTGCCGTTTGGTCGTTTGCTGTCGTAAAGTGTTCGTTCGGAGGAGTCGTGCGTTCGTTTCAGGTTCGCAACAAGGCGTTCGTTTCAGGTTCGCAACAAGGCGTTTGTTTTAGGTTCGCAACAAGGCGTTCGTTTCAGGTTCGCAACAAGGAGTTTTTGGGGGTTTTTTTTTCATTCCACACGAAATACAGAGGAGGATATCCAACAAGCTGGAAAACAGGAAGCAACGAGGAAATAGCTGTAGAGTTTGGAGAAAACTCGAGATAGCTCGGGAGCACATTCTTTAGGACGACGGCTGTGATCCCGTCACTACTGCTTGCCTTGTAGGAGTCTAATTTCAAAATGATGCCTCGGACCAGTGACAGGGTTTTGTCACTCAGTAGAGCCACTGTTCTAAGGCGGAAATCAGGTCTGGGTACTCCAGATGAGTCAAGTGTTGAGTTGGAAGAGAATTTCCGAGGGAAACTTTCAAACGTACCTGGTATGTAGCAGCAGTCGGACGTCTAATGTAACACGTGCGGGCAGGGAATGGTGCAGACTACAATATATTGTATCATATGTATACATATATATATATATATATATATATATATATATATATATATAAATTTAAAATTATATAATCCAGCAGCCCACCAGAACAACATCACCTGGAAACGTATACGTGCCCTTGTAAAGAGGCAGATTGAAGTAAATAATGATAACTTAATAACTCTTAACAAACGTAAGCAGAAGGCATCATTTGATTGTAATACATAAAAATATTCGTGGATATGAAAGGATTATGCTAAAAATAAGCAGACATAATGTTTGTAATTTATTTAATCACAAATATATATATAGTGTAGTATATATATATATATATATATATATATATATATATATATATATATATATAACAGAATAGTTAAATGAAGACATCATTACCACTAATGTCTTATCATTATGTGGGAGGTATTTCTTAGAGGTGTATACGGAAATTTTCTAGAAAATGGAAACAAAAGGAAAACTTAATGTAAAAATAGTAGAACATAGATTTCTGGAAGCATTATCTTTGTCTAGATGCTTGGCCACTTGGAAATACTAGCTATTGTAAGCCTGGATGTGCACGTGGTGTAATTGATAATGGCGTGGAATTTCAAATTAGTAAATCGTGTTCCAATTCCAGCCGGGTTCGTTATATTCACTTACGAGCTTTGTATCAGTAAATTCTTATTATCTCCTCCCATACCAATTTTTTTAAAAAATCTAAAATATTATGTGGCTTAAAATAACCTGCAAATGGTCGATAAACTCTAAACACAAATCAATTAATCAATCGCTGTAAAAGAATACTGTCGCACTAACAAAACTTGTCGGACAATTGTTGCGGATTTGAATCAACCCCTAACAAAGAAAAAAGCGAGAAAGGTTTTTTTTTAAATATAAAAATATAATATATATTTATTTTCGTTTTTTAGCCGATTTTTTTTTCAGTGTCTATGAGTGTTTGTTAAAGCTTTTGTGTTAAAGTACCCTTGTTACAGTTGTCTGTTAAGATGAAAAGAAAGTGTGGAGGAAAGTGTAAGTGTCACCTAGCTTGGTTATGAAGACGGGTAAGTGAAGCCTTTATCGTTCACTGTTGCTGTCTCTTGTTGTTCCTTACGCGCTTGTCTGGTCTAGCACTTTCCTTAAATACACTACAAAGGGATCCAGAAGCAGGATTTTTATTGTCGGCAAGAACGTGACCTATTAGTTGAAAAATGTTAAATATTTATTTTCAAAGGATTAATTTATTAAACTGAAGGATCTTCGGACTCAGAAACCATTTTTTGTCATGTGATGATTGAATATCTTGGTGTTTATTTCCGTCTTCGCTCCACACGACTATGCAGCATCTGCAATGTATAATAGGCCACATTATCAGGAAAAATAACTAATACGCAAAATATACAGAGCTCACGTGTTTCACACCAACACAACAACATGTAAAACTTGGTGTTGGTGGCCTAAGAAACAAAACATGGCCTTCAAATGTTAACCAGTTTCCGATCACCAGCACTCATGTTCGATTCTTTATAGAAGTCATCGAGCAATCAGGAGTAGTCCAAATAAAAATCCTACATCAATCAGATCCGGCAAAATAAATCAAATGTCAGCGACAATCGATTCTGGGGTTTGAAATTCTTCTAATTCTATCTGTCGTGGTGTCATGGCTCTCCACAATTTCCTGTCTATATAGCTCTTAATAAACTTTGTCATTTTGTTTTCTCTCCTAATACCTGTTTCGCTATTTACTGAAGCTCGTTATGGATCTTATATGTTATTATCTTATATCCCTCTTGCCTTCAATCAGTCATGTGAGTATCAAATTTTCCAAGCCATCTTTTCTCAATATGTGCCCTAGAAATGTCAATTATCACTTTCTGATGCCAAGTATGAGTGTCATTTTTGTTTCCATTTTCTCTAAAACTTCATCGTTGATCACATGTTCAGCCCATGGAATTTTCAGCAATGTTCTGTAAAAAAAAATACCTTTCTGTTGCTTCAAGTTTCGTCTTCTGGAGATTGTCCAGCATTCACCGCCATATAGAAGAATTCATATCACATAACAGTTCATCAAACATGTCTTTGTTTCTAATGGAATTTTTTTGTTTCTTATCAAATGGACTTACATGATTGTTGATGTTATAAGTTCTTTATTAAATTTTGGTTTATCTGAAATGCAGATTTTTTCGGCTTAATCATAATCCGTAAATATTAAATTATTCAAGACAATAATGCAGAGAGAAGGATTAAGTGTAACTACATCTTCAATAAGCTTAATTTTCCTTAGCTTTAGTCTTCCTCCATTTCCAAATTAACGAAAGAAACAAAATAAAATACATGTTAGGCCATCTCAAAGAACACAACTGGAATATATAATATGAAACATAGACAATCAAGGCACAAGAAGCTGTGTTCCAATTTTTCCCAGACTAGAAAACTTTCTATAGACAAAAAGTCTGCAGCAGCACTAACACAATTTTTTTTTAAAAGACGCAATCTTCTGGAGAGATATCTCGTTTTGGGAGTGAGCAGACGATAAGTTGCTCCATATTATTTTCAAAATCTGACGCTAATTACCGTTTCTGTTATCATTGTTTTGTTCTTGAATAGTATTACGAAAAGGGATCAATATCTTATCCTAAATATCAATTTATTTAACTCTAAGGTTGCCTAACAAACATGTTTTTTGTGCGTTTTTTCTTTCAAAACATAGTCTTATCTTTAGCTTATCACCAGATAAAAGTATATTCTAATGATGTTCCTAAGACAACAGTAATAACACCTTTCGGTCTGTTTTTATATAACTATATATGCCTACGAGACTGAAAAGAATATACAAGGTCAAACTTTCAAAGCTTTACAGACAAAATATTTGCTCCTGAGAACATGTAGATTTTGATGATGTGAAAATTATAAAATGATTTAAATAATATTTAAGATTTTAGATAAAAGCGTTCTTTTTTTTTCTTTAAATGTACCTTTTAATGTTTCTAATTTGGAATGTTTGGGAGATAATATGAGTGTGGAATGAATCATTATCATCATCATCGTAATCAGCATCCTCATCGTCATCATCATCATCAGTATCATTGTCTTCATCATCAGCAGCATCATTCGTCATCATCATCAGCATCGTCAGCATCAACATCATTTTCTTCATCATCATCCGCATCATTTGTCATCACCATCATCAGCAGCAGCATCGTCACCGTCAGCATCTTCAGCATCAGCATCAGCATCATAAGCATCATCATTAGCATCATCATCATCAGGATCATCAGGATCATCAGCATCATTGTCTTCATCATCACTAGCATCATTTGTCATCATCATCATCATCATCATCAGCAGCAGCAGCATCATCATCGTTAGCATCATCATCATCAACATCATAATCATCATTAGCTTCATCATCATCAGCCCCATTGGCAGTTTGGATTGTTAAATAGAAATGGCAAACCAAGTTCAAATTCCGTGTTGGCCCGTTTTGTTCACTTCCACACAAATTCCTTTCAGAAAGATGTGGCTCTTCTCCTCTCACCTCATATGGGTTAAATTGTCGGGTGAGCTGGACTCTGTAGCCCTTATTGGAAACCAGTCTGGGAGAAGTAAAAATTTTTAGAGTGAAAGGATAAGTTACCTTCAATCTTGTTTTCAAAATTTGACACTAATTCCTTTCCTCTGGAATAGTATTACAAAAAGTGATCGATATCTTATACTAAATATCAGTTTATTCATCTCAAAAGCTGGGTCCAACAAATGTGTTTTTTTTTGGTTCCCCAAAATAGATTTCCCTTCAGTTTATCACCAAACAAATGTACATTCTGATGATGTTCCTAAGACAGCAGTAATAACACCTTTCAATCTGTCTATATATAATTATATGTCTTTCAGATTAAATAATGCAGCAGCAGCATTTCAACGAGATATGAACAAAATATTTATTGATGAATATTGTCTGTGTATTTAGAGGTTATCTTCAAACTTTGTGATGTTGAAACGGACACATACAAATGATGCTAAGAATTGGAAAAAAAAATTTTGTTCTTACAATACAAGGCCCAACAGCCACTCAAGATGAGTACCATAAAAGATTTTCTGCACTTAAAGTAGGTATCAGTGAACTGATGTCAAATTCCAGGCTGACATCTTTTGTTCACTTCCACGCAAATTCGTTGAGAAAAGTCATGAATCTGTTTCTTTTATTCATCCCCAGCTATGGATTAAATAGTTTGGCATGCAGGAGTATCTAGACTTGGTTGCCAAGGAGAAGGACAAATTTGAATTCAAAACTGGTTGAGTGTGGGGCTAAAAATTCCCTTCCATAAAAAAAAAATCTACTTGATACCGAAAACACAGTAACAACACCTAAGTGGTGAGGCTGTGGCACTTTAAGCACAAAGAAATTTAATGGCACTAAGGAGTAGGAATGGAAGTTCTTAAATGAAAATTGTCAATTAATCTTCTTAATTTTTGGACCAGTTTTTTGTTTATCTCATTTCTTTTGCATTTCATCAGAACATTCAAGATAATAAGAAATGTGGGTTCAAATCTTACCAGAAGCTTATGTCAATCCAAGTTGCTTATTTAATGGTCATAGAATAACCAGTGCATTGTGATTAAAAGAATGAATCAAGGAAGACAAATAAAAAAACCATATATTCTAAATACTTTAATCCTATTTATTTTCACAGAAATAACAACAGATACAGCGAGCAGACAAACATTGGTGGATAGAGGACTCTGTTTTCAATTATGAAACATAATATTTACACCCTAACCATGCTTACATCCACTGTTTCGTCTCCATAAGCATTCAGTAGTATGCATAAAATCAAGTGTCAATTTAAACCTCGCAGGAAGTTGATTCTTAATTTCTAATCCTTAACTTTAACTGTAGATTAAAGATCTTAAATAAAAAATAAGACAAAAGAAATATTAGAAACATTATAATAATCCTATTTGTTTTATCTTTTAAATTTCAAATAAATTATTGTAATATGGCTTACAAATGAATTATGGATGACCAAAAATGACAAAACTTAATATTACCCACAATCTTAAAAGTATATGAACATTGGAGCTGTTTTCAACTTGAAGACACTGTATATCTGCATAATTTTTCCTTTTAGGATTGCTGCTTATTTCCATTCATTCAGACACATTTGTGTATCTTCAACACCCATAAAGTCAATCTGTGGTTTATACGACAACTATAATGAACGGACCTTAATTACAGTTCAAAAATGTACCCCCACAAGAGCCACATATGGTTCTGAATTTAGTTTTCTTTCTTGTATACTAGTTGCCAACCACAGTTCAAGAGTCTAGTCTTCCCTATTAATTAATCATGGTGGGAGAAAGGATGAAGTTTTACTTTTCCCAACAATCTCAACCAGAATTCAAACATGACTCGCATGGTTTGTTCCAAGCCTCTAAGGAGTACACCATTTGCACATCTGAAAGTTTATTCCCAGTGTTAAAACACTGATTCACACTGCATGAGGAAATGAACGGAATTCTTATAAAACTAAGCTTTTAACTTTAATGGTTCCACCTTTATGCAACCATCTGTTTTTCTCAGCCATAAGAATTTCTGAAAGTGGCTTTTGTCAAGAATAAACTCTTTAATATCATCATTTTCAGACTTCTGCTGAACATCTGAATGATATTCTTAAAAGAGCACAACACTAGTATTAATTGTTCTTATTAAAACAACTTGTGTTTATTTGATTTATGAATCTTGAGAATTCATTATGTTCCTGTTGATTGTAAAATAGAGCAGCTCAGAAGAGAACAATTGTGAATACACAAATTCAAGAAGTTGTTAGTCATACAACTTAAACAGTGAATCAGAAATATTTCATAAATGCTTTTGTTCTTTGGCCTTATCTTCAACCAATTATCAATGGCTGCTTTTCACATATGAAATAAATGAGAGTTTCAAAAAATGTTTTTTTAACATGAGATAAAAAACAATGTATCACAATACAGCAAAAAACAAGTTTACAAAAAATATAGGCTACATACTTATTTACATTTACATATTTTATGATATTATAAAATGATATTTTATGATATTACATGATATTTTATCAACGCAGTATTTTATGATATTACTACATGATATTTTATGATATTACATGATATTTTATGATATTACTACATGATATTTTATGATATTACATGATATTTTATGATATTACTACATGATATTTTATGATATTACAACATGATATTTTATGATATTACTACATGATATTTTATGATATTACTACATGATATTTTATGATATTACAACATGATATTTTATGATATTACTACATGATATTTTATGATATTACTACATGATATTTTATGATATTACAACATGATATTTTATGATATTACAACATGATATTTTATGATATTACTACATGATATTTTATGATATTACAACATGATATTTTATGATATTACTACATGATATTTTATGATATTACTACATGATATTTTATGATATTACAACATGATATTTTATGATATTACTACATGATATTTTATGATATTACATGATATTTTATGATATTACTACATGATATTTTATGATATTACAACATGATATTTTATGATATTACTACATGATATTTTATGATATTACTACATGATATTTTATGATATTACAACATGATATTTTATGATATTACTACATGATATTTTATGATATTACATGATATTTTATGATATTACTACATGATATTTTATGATATTACAACATGATATTTTATGATATTACTACATGATATTTTATGATATTACTACATGATATTTTATGATATTACTACATGATATTTTATGATATTACAACATGATATTTTATGATATTACTACATGATATTTTATAATATTACATAACATTTTATGATATTACTACATGGTATTTTATGATATTACTACATAGTATTTTATGATATTACAAAATGATATTTTATATTACATGACATTTATGATATTACTACATGGTATTTTATGATATTACTACATGATATTTTATGATATTACAACATGATTGCATTTATGTTACATTTATTCTCATGTTGTAATATCCTTAAATAAAGTATATATATATATATATATATATATATATATATATATATATATATATGTCTTATACAGTGTTAAATTAGAACATGCACATATGCACTACAGAACTGTACATTTTTGTTTCAACGTCAAAAAAAGAAAAAACCTTTTTTCATGTCTCATCAGGTGGGCAATTATGAGTAACACCTGATGAGACATCTAAAAAAGGTTTTCCCTTTTTTGACATTGAAACAAAAATGTACAATTTTGTAGTGCATATGTGCATGTTCCAATGTGACACTGCATAAGATAAATAAATATTTACGGCTCTACTTTTTGTATTGAGCACTATTTTAAAATTAATGTTTTGAATGCTGTAATCCTACGGTTTGTTCTCCTACATTTTGATATATATATATATATATATATATATATATATATATATATATATATATATATATATATATAAAATTAAGTAATTCATTGAGTCTAAATGAGTCCCAAATATAGGATGAAACTGCCATCCAGAGCTTTCTGCATTCTGTTGAGGTTTCTTCTAAATAGATGAATTACTTCATTTTAATTATTTCAAATCCTCCTAATTATTTCTATCTGTATATCCTTGCTTGAACCAACTTATAATGCTCTGGTCTGAGCAGCTTGCTTGGGGATAGTAGCTCATGGAGGCAGGGTCCTATGGGTAAAAGAGAAACTCAGATGAGTTCCACGACGGAATATGTGATCAAGCGCCGCTATATTGAGTTTAATTTGTTACTTCTTCATCAGCAAGGGCTGTTGGCATGTCGTTTGCCTCATATCGTAACTGTTTGGGTTTCAATTCACAGTAGTGGATTCACACTGCTGATGAGTCACAAATATAGTATGAATCGGCTGTCCAGTGCTTTCTGCATTCTGTTGAGGTTTCTTCTAGGCTCAATGAATTACTTAATTATGATCATTTTAAATCCTTCTAATTATATATATATATATATATATATATATATATATAGATAGATAGATAGTAATATCGACAGGAAAGGTACTGTTCAATATTACCATATTTATTATGTAGCTTTGTTGGGCCCCCACTTCTTTATTAGATCTCCAGCATTGAACACTTTTATTTGTGCATTTTTAGATATGGCCTCTTTACAGCCTATTTTTGCAATTATTTATTCCTTTACTCACTTGCAAATTTTGATGCCTTTTAGGCATGGCCGACTTGAAGCCTTTCTTAAGAAGCTTTGGCATTAAATAATTTACATGCATTATGTCTAGTTTTAATCATTTCAAGTACATGAATTAATTTCTTGGCAAGTGCTTAAAATTAATTAAGAAAAATTTTCTGTATTTACATTATTTGGGCTATTGTCCTCATCTTTGTCACTATATTTATTACAACGTTTCAGCCGTTGTACACTCCAGCCTTCTTCAGGTGGTTGAAATGTCCAACTGAACCCTTTTTTTCGCTCACTAAAGTAGACTATTCTGGTTCCACGTGCCATGTCAGTTACAGTTATCTACTGCTTAATTCCCTTTCTAAGTTCTCCACCACCTTAACCAGATATTGAACTCACACTCTTTGCGTCCAGTCACTGGATCTAACTAACGCCTTTATCCACTGTGCTATAGCGACAAAGCTGAAGCAATAATCCAAATAATGTAAATAGCATACATATTACCTTATCTCAGAAATATAGACAGATACTGAAGAAAAATTTTCTTTCAAATAATTTTTATTTTCTGAAGTACTTTCAATCTCATCTAAGACCATCTTCAGGGTTTGCATATCTATGGATGTGTAATGTGTTTTTTTAAAAGATTTTTTTAAAGATTTTTTAATTGTAGTATTTTAATTTAGTATTTTTTTTTATATAGCACTTTACTGCTACAAACATTTAAGAACTTTGATGCTATACGCATAGATGATTTTATTTAAGTTTTGGCTGCAATTCTCTTATATAAAGGGATTAGAGAATTTTAAGTTTTTGCTTTTTATTATCTTGACAGTGCACTGATGTATTTTTGATTAATATATGTCTAAACTATGAATGTGGACATGAATGTTCCTTTAAATAATTTAATAAAATCACATAAGTTACCCCCCTTACATAACGGTAAAAAATATTTTGAATTTATGGTGTTAACAATACTCTGTTTCGTGCTTGAACATAATCTTCAGGGCGTATCTGCTGTGTTAAGTAATGATAATAATCACCAATGAATAATAAAGTAATCAATAATATATAACGAGTAAAAAGTAAACAAAAAACATTATGAAATAGCTACAAATAAACACATTCTAATCACAATTATTTTTATCAGTAGACTCTAAGATGGAGGTCAGCAACCTTCAGGCTCTGGGCCAGATTCAGCCCTTCAAGGAATTTTGTCTGGCACCACCAACTGTAACACCTGGACACAAATTATTTAATTAATTTGTGGATAAAGTGGCGGAAACATGTCAGGTGGCATTATCAAGTTACAACGGGATGATTGTTTAAAATCAAAATGCAATTGCGAATCCACTGCTGACTTCTACAAGAAATATGTTTTGCCAAGCGGAAAATATAAAATCCTGTTGAATAATGTGAAAATAATGGCATCATTATTTGGAAGGACATATGTTTGTGAACAACTTTTTCAAAAATGAAATATACTAAAATCGTTTTTCGAACAAGGTTGAGTAATGACCACCTTGATGATGTTTTGCTCCTGTTGCTGACAAATATTTCACATGATGTGGAGATGTTATCAAACTATAAGCAGAAACAAGTGTCTCATTAAATAATTTGCCATTTTTAACTGGATTTTATTTGTAGTTAGGAATTTGCATTTTTTGTTGATTTTGTTAGTTGTTAGCCTGTTATTTCTGCAGTAAAATAAGGAAACTTGTTTAAATAATATAACATTAACTTCCTCGTTGTTTTCTTTAAACCTCCAGACCAAGTCATTCATCTTGGCGTAGCAGTCAGGAGTCAAGACAATTTATTATAGTAAAAGGATATTACGACCCTCCTCCAAGACACAGCATAGCTTTCTGGCCCTCTCACTCCATAATGTTGCCGACCCCTGCTCGAGAATAATTTGAAATATAATTGTTTAGTTCACCTAATAATTGTCAGTATAATACAATTGATCTTGCTAGCCATAATTATATAATTGCTGTTGAAAATCCTCAAGTGATGTGGTTTTGTTATTTGGTAGAGTTCTTTGTGATTCTGAATTTCTCCAGTATCTGTCTATATTTCTGGGATAAGGTATACAAAAGAAATTGGTAGAAGGACTATGAATATACAGTCGCCTACCCACCAATATAACCAATGTCATAAAATATTGGGACAATGTCACATAATTTAGATTCACACTTCAATTCACACAATTTCAAACTCTCACTTTTAGTAATAAATTAGGCATTCATTTTTGAATTCAGAAATGTAATAATTATGTTAGCATGAAATTTGAACTGTAAAGATGTTTTTTATACTAATGTTCACCCAATAAAAGGCCACAGAGATTGTATGAGGATAAGAAGACATGTGAAATTCATGTGTTTATACAGGAAACAGAGCAGTTAACCCTAGACTTGAAGAGGTCAGCATTGTAGCAATTGTGAAAACATTCTGCTGGGAGTCTGTTCCACAAAGCAGCAGAAGAAGGCTATTCTAATAGCAGTCGTGCCTAACACCACAAGTTGCTACAAAACCAGACTATTAACCTAAAAAAAGTCATATTCTTAAATAGCCTTGTTAAATATAGACTTTGATATGGCTGTCATTCAAGATGCCAAAACTAACAACTGTATACAAACACTTTCTAAGCTTAATGATAAAAAATCACATATAGACTCTGTAGGTTTTCAGGAGGACCATCCTTCTTCAAACCTTGAGGACTGGTACTTCTTTTCATATCTTTTTAAGTGCCGTGTCTCTTCAGGACAAGGGCGATCATGACTCTCCACTTTCCCTGTCCCTTGCAGCTCTCAATAAGTTTCGTCCATCTGCCACCTCCCCCAGAATGCTTTCTGTCATCCATTTGCTGAAGCATGCCAGGTATGTCATGCATTGCTTTCCCTTGTCGCTCTTACCCTTTATTCGACCTGTGAGTATCAGATTCTCCAAGCCCTCCTTTCTCATTATGTGTCCCAGAAATTTCAGCTGCCACTTACTGATGTTAAGTATAAGCTTCCTCTTTGTTTGTAGCCTCTCCAAAAGCTCATTGTTGTTCACACACTCAGTACATGGCATCCTTAGCATCCTTCTGTAGAACTGCTACTACAAAATCAATACCAGAAATAGTGATGACAGTTAGTGGACTTGTGAAACAAATTTTGCTGAAAGTATTTCCTGAAAAATTATTTTGAGAGAAAGATTTCATAAATTTCAACCGAAAGTAACAATGGCTGTTCAATCAATGAATACGGAATGTTTCCTCGTCAGGATATGGCTAATATTTCCATTACCATCAGAGATGAAGAGAAAAGATACTACACTTTCACCTCAGCCCAATGGTCAGTGAGTGAAGAAAAGTGTAACTCAGGCATCACTGGTTGCTCAGCCAATGAATGCTGAATGTTTCCTTATAAGGAAACACCTAATATTACCATTACATTGCCATCTCTGACTCCAATATTATTATTATTATCATTATCATCATTATTATTAGAGTGTATTAAATATGTTTTCATGTTTTACAGACCTTTTTGAAAAATCTTACTTAATCTCTAAAAAATACATTGACTCACTATATTCTAAATATTATAATATATTAAGGTGTACGAAATGTATTTTTGCTTTTTACAGACCTTTACTCCAAAGGTTATTTCCTGTATGCATCTAAAGATTATACATTACTCTGATATATATTATTATTATTATTTCATTTCCTTTGATTTCTGTTGTACACCTATTTCCATCTGGGTTCCAACCAGAGACCTAAGGTCAGAAATGGCATCGTGACTTTTTTCACTGAGTATTTAAAAAAAAGTTAAAAAAAACTAAGATCACACGCATCTTACATAGATGAAGCTATCATAAGGTGTGAGCTGTATTTGTGAGTACAATTTTTTTGTATTTTTTAAGGCTTGGGTTACCAGAGGTCCCTTCTAGATGAGCCTATCAGAAACCTTTTCAAATCAATCCGAGGGCTCGAACTACAACTATGTCCTCATGCGCCACATTTTTGAGATTTCCACTTCAAGATCCTTGTATTTTGATAGGTTTTTGAAGAACTTCAAAGATATATTATTTTGTGATTCCTTGTGAATCCTTGTTGCCACTTTTGTGACGTTGGACAGCTTCACTTGTCACTTTTGCTATGTCAAGCGAAAACTCGTTATTACTTCCAAAAATGCTCATTATATTCAAGAATTTGTAGATGCCAGTACTAGTAGTAACAATTTCCAATAATATCTGTATTAGTAATACTTGTTCATGTAGTAATCGGCAAATAGCATAATGATCAGTATAGAAGAGAATCGTAATCTATATAATAATAATAATAAAGTAGAGAGAGTGAACATATAGCAATAGTGGATAGACAAGAAGAGTGAAAAGTGATCCATATTAGTTAATAGAGTAGAAATAGTGATTGCTTAATCATCACACTACTTCGTATGTATTCACTTCCTTTATGATCATGTGATCTACTTAATAATGGAATCCCCCATGTTATTCACTGGCAATCTGGATTCAAACCACAATGTCAGCAACATTTACTCTTATACAACACATTACTATCTGCAGGAAATGCCGTGTCAATAAGAAAGCACATTCTGTTCTTGTGGTCACAGTGTCTGGCGATTAGCTTTGATTGTTCTGTCTGTGTGTAATGTAAAGACCCAGAAAATTGTTACAAGGCCTATCTCTACAATCTAGTCTGGGTGTTATAATTATTATTATTATTATTATTATTATTATTATTATTATTATTATTATTATTGTTGTTGTTATTATTAATATTATTGTTGTTATTATTATTATTATTATTATTATTATTATTATTATTATTATTATTATTGTTGTTATTATTATTATTATTATTATTATTATTATTGTTGTTGTTGTTGTTGTTATTATTATTATTATTGTTGTTTCTATTTTCTTTGATTTCTGGTGTTTACACATTTCTTTCCGGGTCCCGCCCAGAGACCTAAGGTTAAAAATGGCAGCATGATACTTTCCACTGACAAAAAAAAAAATTACATAGATAAAACCCTTCGTAAAGTGTGGGCTGTACTTGTCAGAACAATTTTTTGTATCTCCTTGAGGCATGGGCTTCCAGGAATCCCTTCAATTAGTCTACTGGAATCTTTTCCAACCAGTCCTCGGGCTCCAACTACAACAGGGATTGTTGATGTTCCCATATGCCACATTTTCGAGATTTCTATTTCAAGGTCCTTGTATTTTGACAGCTTTTTGAATATCTTCAAACATACACTGCAGTCAGCAGGGACTGCCATATCAATAAGGAGGCACCGTTTTTGTTTGTGGTCTTTAATAACTATTGTTTGTGGTCTTTATTATTATTATTGTTATTATCATTATTATTATCATTATTATTGTTATTATTATTAGAGTAATAATATGATACTTTGCTAATACTGTTATAATCAGGTATGATTTTGTTTTTTATGTCAATTTTATTTCATGTTCACATCTACAGACTATCTATCAGACTTATTAATATTATTATTATGGCATATAATTGGTGCATGACTGAGTGTTTAGAACATTCGTTTTCTGACCATGAAACC
Source organism: Acanthosepion lycidas (assembly GCA_963932145.1). Taxonomy (NCBI): domain Eukaryota; kingdom Metazoa; phylum Mollusca; class Cephalopoda; order Sepiida; family Sepiidae; genus Acanthosepion; species Acanthosepion lycidas. The sequence continues at coordinate 28,526,800 of OZ010590.1, forward strand.
CAGGTTCAAATCTCACCATGTTTGATTTTTTAGGAAGTAAACTTCCTGACGTTATTGGTCTGGAGGGGGGCGATCCCAGCGTGCAGCACCTTTGGAAAGTGCCTGAAAACCATACCATGGGTTGGCCCAAGCCTTATGAGTGACATTGGGTAGATGGAACCCTTGTGGGTTGTTGAAAGCTGTGCTAGTACGAAGTCACAAGTCATCATGACCGAGGATTTGTGCTGGCGTTGTTCAGATTGTTGATCATTCTAGATAACACACTCTCTCCCAGAAACTGTAACTAAGGTCTGCTCAGCATAACTGCAGAATAAACCACAGGTTGGCTCTGTGGGTGTGGAACAAACACCAATGTGCCTGGGCGAGCATCTGCAATAAGGATCCGCTAGCTGCCCTAATAGACAAGTATCCTCAAACACAATTGGCCACAACTTATTATTATTATGGCATATATCATTATAGCGATTTTCCAAGTGTAGCTTAGATGTGGCACAAGGCCAAAAGTTTGGGGCACCCATTGAGGATCAAACTCACTATTTATTCATAATTGTTCTAATATTATATCATTATAAATACTAGATATAAATGCTAGAAAGGCAAACAAAAGATTGCTGGTACTTCTCACAGAATTTAGGAATGGAAGGAAATGAAAAAAAATCTATGACACTACTGCTTAGAATTGGTTTAAGTGTTTTAAGGGCGGGTGACTTGTTCCTTGAAATAAAGCTCAGAACTGGACAGTCACCAGTTGTTGATTAATGAGGCTTTCAGATGCACTTGAAAACGTTCAGAAGTGGTAGATATCATACAGAGAACGTTAGATAAGTGTCAACAAATATACAGGACCCCTAGAGAGAGTAGGTATAAATAAAGGCATGGTTAAAAACATGAAAATATTTCGAAAAAATAATCAAAACTATTAAAGAGAATAATAGATAGATATTAGGTTGGTGCAAAAATAATGTCGTTTTCTCACATAGTAACATATGCGAGAAAACGACATTATTTTTGCACCAACCTAATAGCTATCTCTATGTTCTATACCTCTTCAAGATGTGTATGATCATGGCTCTCCACTGATTCCTATCTCTTTCATATTCTCTGCAATATTAATCATGAAAAAATAGCTACGCCACAATGTGTCACCTCTCTTCAAGATGTGAACTATCATGACTCTCCACAGCTTCCCGTTTTTATTGTTATTCCCAGCAATAATTGCTCTTATATAGCTTCTTTTTGTTTTTGTTTGACCTTTTCCACTCTAAATTTTAAATTTAAATTTTATAAGAATCTTCCTCTTTTTTTTTTACCTTCAGTTTGCTTTGTGAGTTTTAATATCACCAAGCTTTCTTTACTCATTCTGCATGAGGAAAACCTTCCGCTATCTCTTTTGGAAAAATTTGCTTGAGGATGAAACAGAACTAATGCTTTTGATTTAATTATATAATTAAATTTGAAGTTTTTAGCTTTGTTTTTTTTTAGTAATTCCTGTGTAGCAAAGAAGCCATATTTTAAATCAGTTAATTTATAATACATATATATTATGGACATAGGAATCAATACTGCATGGTGACTGTGACTTTCACATTTTATTGATCTGAAAATGTGTATCTAAATGTGAAACTTATAATTCAGCATGCAATGTAGACGTCTATGTCCACACTGCCTTTATCTACAAATGATATATCTTCAATATTTTACACTTTTGTCCTAGAAATTTAACAAATTTAAACAATATATAAGACTGTAAGCTTGAAACCTGGGTTATATTAATGGTGAATTTTTCAATTTTTAACAATATCATTATCTGCTCTACATATTCAATTTTAGAATTGTGTATTGGGCACTCGTTTAAAATATCTCTAGTCTGCCTCTGGTCTGAAACTGGTCTGACAAATACTTTTATATATACATACATATATATATATATATATATATATATATATATATATATATATATATATATATATATATTGTCATCCACAGACAGACTGTTTCACTGTATCACAGCTCATCAGTGTGGCTAGATGTCCAGTTGCCCCCAGCATTGGCGTCAGTTGGGGATTCTACAACTAAGCTGTTGACGCATGGTAGGGATGAAGGTGAATTTAAGTGTATTTATTTTAAGATAAACACACTGTGACTGAGAGAACTTGATTTGATTTAATGAAGTGTCTTGCATTATTAACTGTAATAGTCACTGTTTACAAACCAACACGTCTATATATATATATATATATACTTAGGCAATCATGTATCTTTCAATACATGACTGAAGAGGTAGATTTTTTCCAGCAGTAAGTTGCCATTTCTTTCTGCAGTAGACCAGTAGCCATCCAAGGCTATAAAACCCAGTCTCTCCTGCTATTTACCCATAGCTGATGGGAGAAGAAGAGCATTCATACTTTTCCCAAGGGTATTAACACATAAGTGAATGTAATGGATTCAACTGGAATTTGAACTCAGCTCTCCAATTCTTCACTCCAAGCCACTATCCATTATTCTACCATGCCTCCCTTGTTTGTCATTATGTGTCTTTAAACTGTCATGACTATCATGAAATTGTGCAGATGACATGCATGACATACCTAGTTGTCTGAATGGCCGCTTGAGTAAACAGCACGTTGGTCAGTGTTTACACCTCGTGTATCAGCCATTGGACACCATGTGTGCTGTAGCATTATTAAAATACTGAATTTGTATTACTATTTTATTATTTTACATTAATTTCTGTGTTATTAGTAGTACAGTAATTGGTGTACAGTTGGTATTAGTAGTGTTGTCGCACTTGTTTACTACTTTATGGTAAATGTTTGCATTTTGTAATTCCCATATAAGTCGAGCCCTAGTTTTGAAAACATTTTTTTAGGCTTGAAAACTCAACTTTTATACTTCAATTTATGGTACTACAAAATATTAATGATTGCTAGTTCAGCTGACAAAACATCACCTCGATAGGAAGGTGCCCTGTATTGTCGACTATTGATATATAAACAAAATTTTAATATCTAACAGCGATATATAAAATATATATTAACATCAGTAAGGAAATGTGTTAGGGATGATAAATTAGAATATAAAAGAACAAGAATATTTATAAGAGCAGCCCACACAAATATTTTTCGACAACTTGGGCTTCTTCAAATGTCATATTAATTTTGAGTAATGTGCAAATGTCAGATTCTTAAAAGTCATATCCATGTAATTGCCTGAGTTTAACTCAGAATAGAATAATAATATATAGGAGTTTGTTGTCCATATCATAGATGTCCCCAAGGATATAGGATCATAGTTCAAATCCTGTTGGTAGCATTTTTATCATCATTGTTTTTAATCCCTCTTAATCCAGGATCTGTATTTAATGGTCACACAATGTCAAAACGACATGAACATTGTAATAAAAAGCAACAAAAATAAGATGCAAAGAAAAAGAAAAAGTAGTCAAAAATCAATTATTAAAATGCTCTAAGAGATAGTCCATTCTTCCAGCTATTCTTGTGGATTTGGTTAAATTGTTTTTTTTTTCAATTTTCTTTTCGAGTCTCAATATTATTTATCTTGGAAGGCACGGTGAAGTAATAAACTCTTTAATTCTAGTAAAAGCAGGCCCAGTGGCTAAAAAAGGAAGCATGGTGGAGTAATGTATAGCAGCTTGGATTGAGGAATTGGAGAGCCAAGTTTAAATTCCAGTTGGATACATTACATTCACTTACATGCTAATAAACTTGGGAAAGGTATAAATCCCCTTCTTCTCCTCCCAGCTATGGATAAAGAGCAGGACAGACTGGGTTCTACAGGCTTAGATGGCATCCAGTCCAGGAGAAGGAAAAACTCTGAATTCAAAACTAGCCTGGAGAGGGTTGGGCTTCGTCAGGCTCTCTTGCCCAAGAAACACCATTGCAGCTGCAGTACACATTGTGCCCCTTTGATCCTACAGGTTACGAGATACAAAAAAATTATTTATCTCCATAACTTATGCTATCATTGTACAGTTTAAATGGCAAAATACAACCATAAGTTCTATGCTAACAGTTTCTTCTCTCACACTTCTCCCTTGTGGAACTCTTTGCCAGCTTCCGGAAGTCATCTTTGTTCTTCAAAAATTTAAATGCAATGTCAACCATTATATTCTATCTTCTGAATTCTTCTTTCATTGTTCTCTCTCCTTACTAGTATTTTTTTCTCATACTCTCTAACACTCAGTAACCCCTTGCATCTTAGTGGCTTTATTGCTTTGCTTTGGATGAAATGATTAAAAAAAGATGGTCTGATGCTTCTGCTATATATTTAGAGATCGATGATAAAAAAATCTGCAATGTTGTTAGACCTGATCTGGCATTATTAATTTTCTCTCCCACCACTACAATGTAGCTTCCCATGCCTTTTCTATAAATACTTTCAGGATAATTGCTCTGATGAACTCTCCTCTATGGAATGTAGTTTTTATTAATCTAAGTGCAGTACTAGATTTGTGACAATGTCTCATCATTTTACAGTTGAAATGGCAAGATGTAACTGTAAATTCTATGCTCTTCCTCACCTTCCAGTCAACTTTAATCTTAAAAAATTTAAATGCAATATCAATCGTCATCTCCTACCTTCTTGAATCCTGTTCTTTTGTTGCTTTCTCTGCTTAATAATCTCTTCTTTTTCTAATATTATTTCACACTCAGTAGCACCTTGCATCTTAGTAGCTTTATTTATTGCCTTCCTTAGGGTTAACAATGATTTTATTACAAGGCCCCAAAGCCACTCAAGGTAGAGTTTTATTAAATATGTTTTTTGTAATGTTATAAAATAAGGGAGCAAGGGGTGTATATAATGAGGATATGTAGGATAGATAACTTGTAGGGGTTAAGATTGTAGTGAATCAGGAAGCATCTACTTGGGAATACATTTCTCAATAAAACAGTTGTGCGGAAGATGCTTTCCAAGTGAAATTCCTTCTCACAGATGGAATAGGAAGGAAATAAAGATGAGTCAACTCAGTGACATGGAACGTCCTAGCTGTGAAGGTTACTAAGAAAGTCTGCTGACCGTGTCATGCTAGACAATTTTTCTCTCCAGAATCTATTTTACATATCTATACATTTTCCATTCATCCAAGCTTAGAATATTGCTGCTGCATATGGTTCAGTGCCTCTGCTCTATGTCCAGAGATCCTTGACAAAATCAAAAGAAGAACCAGCAATATTATTGGTCCTGATCTGGCATCTCAGTTTCTGTCACTTTCCTACCAACATAAAATTGCCTCGCTTTGCTTCTTCTATAAATACTTTCATAGTATTTGTTCCGATGAGCTCTTTCTAGCTAGAATTTAGGAATTTAAGGGCAGTACAAGAGATGATGTCTTATTAATTTATAATTGGTTAGATAGATATAACCATTATTACTATGCTAACAGTTTTTTCTCGCACTTCTCACTTGTGAAACACTCTTCTGGCTCCATGCTTTCCACTGAACTTTAGTCTTCCAAATTGAAATGCAATGCAGTGTCAATCGCTATCTACTCGCCTCCTGATTACACTTCTTTTGTTCTCACTCCTTAGTAATGATTCTGCCTTATAATTCTTCTGTAACCAGTAAACCCTTGTGGCTTTACTACCTTGCTTGGGATGAACTCAATTATATATATATATATATATATATATATATATATATATATATATATATATATATTATAAATTAACTGATTCAAAATATGTTTTTTCGCTACACAGTAATAACCACGTTTCAAAAATGGAAGCTAAAAACTTTAAATTTAATTTTGTAATTAAATTAAAAACATTAGTTCCATTTCATCCTCAAGCGAATTTTGGAGTAAATTATTTTTTTTAAAATTTACTGAGTTTTAACTGCAAGGGAAATTCATAATTTATAGTTACCAAGGATACAGAAAAATCTAATCATCCAGACAAGAGGTGGTAGCGTGTTCAGTTTTATTAACTTTTGTTGCATCAGTTATTTGTTACGTACGAAAAAGGGTTTAGGTACGGGTGGGGATGTATTTTTCAACGAATTCTGACATCCATTAAATTCATGTGATCTGGGTTTTTTTGGTATTTTTTTTTAAATTTTATTAAAAATTTTATTTAATATATATATATATATATATATATATATATATAAATGTTTGGCCTGACCAGACAACAGATATTTTAATATAGTGCTCAATGCACAATTCTAAAATTGAATGTGTAGAGCAGATAATGATATTGTTAAAAGATTGAAAAATTCACCATTAACATGAACAACTGGGTTTCAAGCTTATATTGTTGAAATTTGTTAAATTTCTATGAGAAAAGTGTACAATATTGAAGATTTATACTTTGTAGATAAAGCCAGTACTGACATAGACATCTACATTGCATGCTGGCTATAAGTTTCACACTTAAATACACATTTTCAGACCAATGAAGTGTGAAAGTCAAAGTCACCATGCAGTATTGATGCCTATGTCCACACTATACATATATCTATCTTTTCTATCAATCTATCCATCTATGTATTTTCATACTTCAAACTGACAGTCACCATGCAGTGTTGATTCCTATGTTCACTTGCTTGTTTCTGACATCTCTACTTCAGAGCTTCTATAAGAACCACATCTCTGTTGCTTAGCTTTTGGGAGGCATCTTCCGCTATTCCAATGTATGTTTATTTGTGTGTCACATTTTCCATCATCTGTTATAAGACTTCCCATTTTGCTAAATTTCTGTACTTACTTGATACTTAATATTTCTAATTCATATCTCAGATCTTAGTCTGTCCCTCTTACTCTCATGGTTTATCCATGGCATTCTCAGCACCCTTCTGTAGAACCAATTCTCTGTTGCCTCAAGTCTCCTCTTCATCTGTGGGGAAATTGTCCAGCATTTGTTGCCATAGAGAAGCAATGATATTACATTTCAGTATTATTTTCTTTCTTTCTCCTTCTTTAATCATTTTAGATTTTAAAAGTCATCTTTTACTATTCCAATGAGACTTTGGATGTTAGCATTACATTTTCTATTGTCAGTTAAAAATCTTCCCAGATAGCTTAATTTCTGTCCTTACTTATTCTGATATCTCCAATTCATAGCTTAAATCTTGGACTGTCCTTTTTAGACTCATGGTTTGTCCATAATATTCTCAGCATCCCTCTGTAGAACTATATCTCTGTTGCCTCAAGCTTCTTCTTCATCTGTAAGGAAATTGTCCAGTATTCACTACCATATAGGAGGACTGATATCATATTGAAGTTCAGCACTTTTTCTTTTTTCTAATAAAAAGATTTTCCAGTTTCTTAAGTTAAAAAGAATATTAGCATTTGCATAAGTTTATGGTGCACTTGTGTCTTTTGTTTTTATATTAATTAAATAATCTAAGATGCAATATTTTTCAAAAGGAAAGTAAACATAAATATATTTAAAAACAAAACAAAAAGACAAAAGAGTCTTGGAGGAAATATTTAGTACCCTTATGCAGTTACGTTTAGTTTGTATACCTTGGGTGTGACTCTAAAGATTAGCATACTAGAATTACTTCTCCAACTGCCTCAGACTGGCAGAGTCTTTTACTACAACTACTACTACCATTACAATAGCTGCAAAAATGTCCCTTCTGATTATGTGATTATAACAGCTTCTGCAAAATTTTCAGCAACAATTGCAATTAAAACTACCCCATAAGAATTACTCTCCAAAATATAGCTACTAATAATTAACTTTTGAAATAATTAATAAATGCACTAATTCAAAAATGCCACAAAAATGTTACAATTAATAAGGTAATGTGGGGTGGTTAATATTACAGAGTTTGTTTTTGTGTATATCATATTTTATTATTGTTATTCTTATTACATCACGATGGCAACATTATTATTTTGGTTTTCATACAACTATTTCTACCCTTCTACTCTATAGATGACACTCTCATTAATAATGATATGATAAAGATATTTTCCCACCACTGCGATGTAGATGCCATATGCCTTTCCTATAAATCCTTGGTGATTTTTCTGACAAGCTTTCCTCTTTGGTACCTTGATTTTATGAAGTAAAGTGCCATACTAGATTGGCAGTTAGGTCTCATCATTTTACAATTGAAATTTCTACATGTAACTAAGTTCTCTGCAGAAAGTTTCTTCTCTTGACCTTCTTGCTTGTAGGACTCTATCCTGGCTTCTGGCTTTCCAGTCAAGTTTGATTTTCAAAAAGTTAAATACAATGTCAACTATTATTTTCTGATTTCTTAATATTGTTAGCTTTTCAAAATTTTAAATTTATGAAATACTTATAACTATTCATCAGGTTAGCTGAAAATCTAGGTAAGTTATGGAGGACGCAAAGTGACAAATTTAATGTCTAAAAACGAAAAAGAGTAAAAGATGTTCTGGAAATTTTTATACAAATTAACATTTAAAGAACAAAATCAACCTAGCACCAATAAAAAATGCCTTAATATTTTTTTTTTTTTAACTTAATATAAAAATAATGAAAAGAAGAAAATATTGACAGATATTTGCTGATACCTCCTGATGAATGGGCCAAACAATTACACAAACTTTGAATTATAGGTGCTGAATATAGCATTTATCAACTAAGTGACAAATCTTGTATTTGTATTAATACTATATGTACAGGGTGCGATAGATAAATTGTCATCTAAATTATACAAAAATGAAAATAACACTGACATCTCACTTTAACAGATATATCTACCAAAATTACACAAATATATCTTGAAATACTAAAGGATAAATTTATTCAATATAATTGCCATTGGCTTCAACCATGACCACCAGACAACTTTAGAATCTATTCCATATCTGCTAGACTGTCGCCATGTTTAAGTTGGTGAATGCTGCCATATACTTTTTGCCTTCTTTGGTGTTACAAGGGGTTTTGTTGGGCTCTTGCTCAAACCATAATTCTTGCCAGTTACTGGGATTGGAGGCATATTCCTGAAGCATCAGGAACTGATTGACAACTTGTTAAATACACATGATCATTTGCATTATTAAAAGTCGGTTCAACAGTGAACAGTTTCTTATTAGTGGAGATGATGTTTTGCAGTGTGCCATCATGAATCCGTTTCAGCAACTGCTAACTTCTTTGAAGCCTTTTTTCATTGTGGCTTGTCTTTTGTTCATCTTATATGACAACATCCCTAATCATTTTGACATAGCCAATTTTCTCATTAACCTTCTTGGATTATATAATATTTTTTTCATGTACCTGTTTAATGAATTTTGGCATTCTGAAGGTGCAAGGAAGCCCTGATCTTGTTCTAACTTTTATGGAGGAGGTCTCAATGTATCGATCTATTGTCTGCATAATGTAAGGGGTGATGTAGTTGCAGAAATCTTTTGACAGGCATGACTAGGTTTTCCTGCTTGTGTGGCATAGTGCAGAATCCTGTTGCCAGATATAGGGTCTTCCAGCACTTAAGGTAGGCCTCCATGTTGAGTCTTAAGCCCTGTGAGAAGATGAATAAAGGTATAACATTGTCGGCACTAGTCATCACTCCAAACACATTTGTAATCACTTAGTCTCATCCAACTCTTTCCAGATCCTCTTTACTGTGCTCAGATTTACACCTAAATATTTGAAAATGTTCATATTGGAACTTCCAGCACAAATGCCAAGCAGTACATTATGTCGTTTCCAAATTTCTGGTGGAGTGAATTGTGTCAAGGTGCTCTTTTTTCTTACAGACAGTGCACAACTGAACCTACTATACTGTGCAGTTGACAAAATCAAAAACAAACAATGCACATGTGTAAAATTAACAATATAAAATGGCTACAATTTACCCACTGATCACTGTATATCTATCTATCTATCTATCTATCTATATATATATATATATATATATATATATTGTAACCATTTTATATATATATATATATATAATATTCATATCTGCTCAAACTGTATCCAAATGGAAAGAAATGACATCACACATTATTGAGCAGTTAAGGCATAAATATATATATATAGATAGATAGATAGATAGATAGATAGATAGATAGATAGATAGAATTAACTTTGCACAATGAATAGTGCAAACAAGAAATATAAACAGTCAACTGATGGTACCCCTGATGAGTAGTGGGCAAAGTGATTTCTGGAAGGTTTGTCTATGAAATTTGTTCAGGATGCTGAAAATAACATCAATCTGCTAAAAGACAAATTTTATATTTGTATTAATTATGTATATATATATATATATATATATATATATATATATATATATATTATTCATTATATAAATATATATATATATATATATATATATATATATATATATATTGTGATCATGTTAGAGCCAGAAATAAAGACAAAAACAGAGGAATTGAGTGTGTGTGTGTGTGTGTGTGTATACATATACATACATATATATATATAGATATATATATATAGATATATAGATATACATATATAGATATATAGATATAGATATTGATACATAGATAGTTAGATACATGGTTACATGGTTAAAACATCCAGTTTCTGACCACGAGGCCCAATTTTGAATCTCAATACAGCTGATTTATCTCGGAAGCATATATGAATGGTTTTGCTAGCAATAAGTGACATGTCATCGTGAGTGAGAATTTTAGTGTACTGGCCTTGTTCACACTGTTGATCATACCAGTTCATGCGCACACTCACAGAAATCATTACTAACATACACTCGGTGTAGTTGCAGTATAAACAAGAGTTTGGCTCTGTAGATGTTGAACAATTAAAAACCTGCCTGAGCAGGCGTCTGCAACAGGGACTGCCTAGGCACACTTTCAGACAGGTGTGCTCATAGATGAGTAGCAAGCTATTATATATATATATATATATATATATATATATATATATTATTTGATACTATCTGCATTTTTATGCATCCATTAGGGGTCTTGGAAGATATCCACCACAGATAGAGTCAAGATGCTGTCGTAATGGCCAAACTATTTGTTCCCAGGTGTCTATTTATGGGGTGGAAATGAGAGGAGAGGTACCAGTTATTGGCACTGAGTTCAAATTCTGGCAGAAATGTTTTTACATTCACTTCACATCAATACCTTTTGGAAAAATTCCCTTTCCTTGTCCCCATCTGCTGTCCTATCAATCACATCCCATACAGACATCGTAGTGGAGAAGGAACTTGATTAATAAGTCAACCACTCTCCCATAACTAATTCATAAGACAGTAGCAACAAGAAGACCTTCCACTCAATTTGACAGCATCCAATCTACTAAAATACTGGTAAATAAAATATCAAGTATGAATCGTAAGCAGTTGATACAAGAGAAACAGTGATTTTATTTCCAAACCTGTTCATTCGAAATAATTTTATTTTAAAGTTTGGTTGAGGGAACATAGAATATTCATCCGTTGTGTCTCTATACCAGCTACTAATCATTCTTCCTTTTCAATGGTTAACAGAGTTACTACTGCTGTAGTAACTGCTGTTCTCACCACTGAATCTAGAATTACAATTGCCGTCTGAACATTTGACCCAAGTTCCCTCTTCAGCAGTGACTGACTGACTCCTTCTATTTACGTATGCCTTCCTCTACATAGCAACAATAATTTATCAATAAATTTGTGCTGTGGAATTGATGGAATAAAATACATATACATATATATATATATATATATATATATATATATATATATATATATATGAAATGGACAAAGTCTGACAATTATTTTAAGACATTTTTATGTTTATAAATTCTTTTTATATTTTTTATATTTAAGTAAATGCTCTGTTTTTTTTATAATAAACAGTATTAATAGCATTTACCGGCCTGAATGTCTGAGAAATTTTCATAGAAAATATTCATTCTCCGACAGAAATCAAACTTGTATCCTATACGGGATCATCATTTAGCCTGATGTGCCTTAAATGCTCAATAATGTGTGACGTCATTTGTTTACATTTCGATACAGTTTGAGCATGAGAGATTCATGGAAGATTGAAGTTTAAAAACAGTAAAATCAACCTTGCTACTTAAACGATTCTCCGTGGCCAAATCAGTAACGGCACGTCAGGCTAAATCACAGTACCATATAGGATACAGGCTTGATTCCTGTTGGAGAACAAATATTTTCTATGAAAATTTCTCAGACATTCAGGCTGGTAAATGTTATTAATACTGTTTATTATATTAGGTTGGTGCAAAAATAATTTCGCTAGCCTCTCACTACTCTATCATGATCACTATGGCAAATCTTCAAACGAGTTACATTCCTTAGCTCCACCAGTTCAGACCTTCACAGCTTTGACTCACCATTCCGTGTTCAAGATGTTAAACCATCCCTATTCTGTTCATGCTCTTTAGATAAAAAGCAAGTTCCCTACTGCAATTTTGTCCAGGGTCAACCAATATCTATTCTACTTGTCCTTATATTATTCTCTTACCTCCCCCTCCCCTAAAATTTCACTCAAAAACCCTCTACCCTAAGTGACCCTTGAGCTTTGTATTGAACTATCAGTAAAAAATAAAATGCAGAGATAGTCTACCAGTTCAATTCTAGGAACTGATTAAGCAATGTTAAACCAGGTCAGTACTTAGATGGGGGACCACATGGGAATGGTAGGTACTGTAAGCAACCTCCTAGAATCTGAAATGTTTTAGCTTTAATATAACTCACAAATGGTTGATATGCTGTAAAAAACAAATCACTCAATCCAGGAACTGAATTATTAAGCCCTCGTAAATTTTAATTGAGAAAAGTTCCCTCAAATATATATATATAGTATAGTGTTCAATATTGGGGATGAAGTGTCCGTAGTTATAGACAGTGGGGACATAGAAATAGGTCACTGAGGGATTACACCAATCAACATTTTTTTTTTTGACCCAAATGTTGTTGGCCACATGTTTCTGGGCTATTTTTTCATGCTAAATCTGAAAACCAAGTCCATTTTTTCCCCATCACATCATATTTTCTTAGTACAGAAAATTTCTATTTGCTTGTAAGTGAATATGACAAACCCAACTGAAATTAGAACTCAACTTTATTCTCAAATGGACACCCATCTAGGTACTGATCAGGCTCAACATTGCTTAACTTTGGTGATCATACAGGAACCAGTTTTTCAAAGTTATATAGCTATAAGCCTTGTTTTATCATCATAATGCTGGTTATAAAAATTTTGTTTTTGCTTTTTACTACAGTTGTATTGAAATATGTGTTAATTTGGTTTGCAATAAATAGTAAAATAATGGTGTTTCTTAAAGAATATTTTTTATTGACAAACAAAAGATAGCTATTCTAGTTTATTTAAAGAATTAGTGATAAATTTGCTTCAAGCTTTGTAAATGTTGAAAAAATATAGCAAGAGTAAAAAATATTCAAGTCTGGTATGGGCTGCTTAGAAGGTGGTAGCTCTGTCTGAGAGCATATCATAATTTCATTAGCTTCAGGGCTCCAAAAGGTCATAATCTGGCCTGATTATAAGGGTGCAGATTTTGTAAATAAAGTGTGCAATTTTAACAAATAATAAAAACAAAAAGCATCCCTATTCAATATCCCTCTACTTAGAGTGCCTCTTCAGTATATTATTGTATGAATAATAGCATAAAAAAGGAGAGATACACCTGGAGGCACTGGTAGTGTAATGGCTATTGAAGGATAATGGTTAATAAAGTAGAAAATAGAATTGTCAAAACACACTATAGTTTAAATAACAAAGAAGACTATGCTATGTTATTTTGGTTAGCAGCCAGTCTAGGACAAGAAAACTTTGAATTCAAAACATCTATATCCAGATATTGGTCATTTATTGTCATTAGGCACTGACATTATTTCAGAGAGGTTGAAGGCCTTGTGGGTAAATTATTAGAAGAGCTGTTGTCAAATTGTGTGGCACATTAAGCTCTGTTTCTCTGTTATCAGTTCTTTCAAAAATGCGTCAGGTTCTACTCAAGCCTACACCCGCTATAATCAAATTATCTGGGTGGGGGTAGTCTAGCAATTCAATTCTAAACTGAACCGTTGGACCCTCATATATCAAAATTGACAGCAGTATCCATTATATATGAAAATGTGTATGGTGATAGATAGATATATATAAACATATATTAGAATGTATATATGAGAGTGAATTTATGCTTATGTACATATATATAAGCATGTATATATCTATGCATATGTACACATGGACACACACACACATATATATATTATTATTATTATTTTTATTAATATTTTTATTATAAGAAATTCCATTGTTTGTAGATATTTACTTTTAAAAAAGTGCTCAATACAAAGTAGAGCAATATATTATTATTTTTTTTATTATAAGAGATTATAATAAAAACAGTGAAATCGCTACACAAAAGCTTTCATGTTTCAGTACTTTGATTGGACTTCTTCAGGTGATGGTAAGTAACTGGTGATTGAATGATTTTTAAGAAAAGTTAAAAACAAAGGGTTAACCTCTTTTTCAAAAGTTGAAGTACTGGGGGAACATAAGGTCAGAATTAAAAATAGACTTGTGGGTATGTCTTGATTAACCAATTAAATGTCAGATCTATACTGAATAGAAAAGTAAGCTCAGAAGGTGGAGATGTGTGAGTTATTTTTTCATGTCATGTTAAACCGGTACATAGACAGGTCGTCATTGACGATTACGGAAAATATGTCAGCAAAAAATGTATTGTGATTGTAGACAAATAAGGCATGTTCAGTTTTTTGAAAGGGCATTGAAGGCAGGTGGGGTAGGTTAATCAGATGTAAAGTTAACAGAAAAAAATTATCTTATTGTTGTTGCTTTTTATCCCCAAAGTTTGGGTCAATACACTTTTCATTATTACTATTATTTTATTACTAGTTTTATTCCATCTTATTATTGTTGCTTTTTATCCCAACATTCTGGCTCAATACACTCTTCCTTATTACTATTATTTTATTACAAGTTTAACTCCATCATAAAAATGGCTATCTGTCTTAGAGCAAATTTCATAGCAGTATGATTAATAAAAAAAAAAACAGCTAACTTATATGGAAAATATTGAGCTAACTTCAAATTCCAGACTTTTTCTGCTGCACTCACTTTTACAAAAGTCTAAAAGTCTGAAGTTGGTAAAAGCAGGAATCCAGTGATTCTGTCCATCAGTTCTGTCTCAATTGGAAGAGTGGCCCGCTGGCTTTGAGTAGCAGCCAGATGAAGAAAAGGGTGACTCTGAATGAAAAGGAACAATGGCATCATCTTTCCCAAGAAGTCATGGCAATTCAATGTTGATAAATGTATAGAATTAGGGGAGAACCATAATCACCTCTGCCCTAAAAAGTAAAAAAGAAAGATAACATCGTAATAAAAATCAAGTAAAAACTTCAGTGGCTAAAGTCGTTAAGAACATGTCCATTTATTTTTATTTATTTATTTTTTTTTTTGATGATCTATTTGTGAGTGTAATGAACATAGTCATTGCTATATGGGCACATGGCTGAGTGGTTAGAATGTTTGCATTCTGATTATATGGCACCTTTTTGTGCCTGAAAACCATACCACAGGTTGACCTTAGCCTTGTGTGTGAAATTTGGTACACAGAACCAGTGGGAGACATCAATAGCTGTGCTAGCACAAAGTCACAAGTCATTGTGACCGAGGGATTGAGCATTCTAGCCTTGTTAAAATTGTTGATCATGCTAGATAACGTGCTCTTTCCCAGAAACTGTAACTAAGGTCTGCTCAGCATAGTTGCAGTATAAACCATAGTTTGGCTCTTTGGTTGTTGAATAAGCACAAATGTGCCTGAGCTACTATCTGCAATAAGGATTGGCTATCCTCCCCAATAGACAGATATCCTCGAATACAAGTGGTGTTGCTGAGTAATCTTGTCCTTGTACCAAACTCAGATAAGCTTAATAACTAGCAATATAGATGCCAACAAGTTTGAGAAGTATTTTGAAAACAATGTATTAAGTAGAGAGTTTCAATTATCTTTAGTATCCCACTACCATGGCCTTGTGCCACAATGTTTTACCATCACCTTATTTGGTCCCATCATGATAAACAATTGCACCCTTGATGAGACTCTTTGCTTTGGACATCAAGTGGGACTAAAGTTCAACTCAAGTGGAACTCATATGTCGATAAAGATGCTGAAAAAATGGTCATCTTTTTGTTGTACTCCACAAAACACCTGACAAAACCTGCTATGATCTATCTTTACAAGAGTTAGAACAGACTGAAATTGGAGTATTGCTGCCATGGCTGGTCTGGGACAGCCCAAACCTTACTTTCCAATCTTGACAGAAATCATTTACTCAGCCTTGTAGGGGATAAAATTTTCCACCCAAGAGTCCCTATCCTGTAGATGCAACAGTGCAAGCCTATAAGTACTCTATTGCTACTTCCATAGAAAATCATTTGAAGAACTTCATTTTTTTGAACCACCAGTTCTGACCTTTAGTGCCAAGACCAACCTTGCCACATCCACAGGGCCAAATCACCCTTATTCTTTATATATTAATTTTCCACTCTGAAAGCTTCTTCCTAAGAATCGCTGCTTTGTGGGACAGACTCACACGTGGATACTTCCCTGAACAGCACAATTTTAATGTCTTCAAGTCTAGAGTCAATCATTATCTAGATGCCATATCCATATAAAAAAAGCTAACGAACAAATCTATAAACAGCCAAAAAACTGCACCTGGATTCGCAACTGTTTCCACTCAATAGCCCCTAGAATATATAATCGTTATCAGCCACCAAAACAACCATTAGAACAATAGACTAATATAGATTAGCCACAATGCATCACTGACCTGTATATAGAAATAGTCAAACAAAAACACAGCACATATGGCCTGTCAATTGTTTATTATTAATAGTATTGTAAACTAGAAAAGGTTACTGAATGAGGAATAACCAAAATGGAGGTTGGAAATGAAATAGTAATCTTTATAACATCAACAAAATACAATACTCACCAGCAGTGTGAAGTAGATAAACCACTGCTAGTGGTGGACTACTTAGACAACATATTACCCCCACTTATAATAGTATCCGAAATATTTATGAGAATTGGGACATGCTCACTAGTGTTTATAGGTAGAGTATATAACAGACAGTCACCTTTGGGTGTTGACTTTAATGTCCACTTTTATATGTATATGTATGCATACATATATATATATATATATATATATATATATATATATATATATATATATATACATATATATATATATATATATATATATATATATATATATATATATATATACTCACATATGTGTGTGTTTGTGTGCATGCGCTATATATGTTCTCAGGAAATCCAGTTAAGCTCCCAGTAGAAAAGGATAATTTTAAAAACAGTGGCTCCTACTGCTATTAATGCATTGCTCTTCAACTATGAATTGACTTCTCTAGGCTACTGGCATGTTTCATATAGAAAACATTAAAATTTCTCTTTGCAATGATAGCCTAGGAATAGGATCTCTGACGGATGCCAAATCGGATGGGTTTTAATCTTGGCTTGAAACAATTGAATGCCTAGCCACACTGAAGAGCTGTGATACAGCAAAACAGTCAGTCTGTGGATGACTATATATATATATATATATATATATATATATATATATATATATATATATATATCTGACATATTTTAGATAATCTTCGCCACGCAGTACATCAATGATCAAGCAAAGCTGAATAGGTCCTTATAAACACAAATCTTTATCAGACTCTCAACACATTCATATCTGCTCAGTTTCATATCCTAATATAAACAAAGCGATTTCTAAAGAAGTGATGGATTTTTATTTCAAATAAATAAATGGAATGGCTATTTAAATATTCATATCCACTAAAAATAACATTTAAGTAATAAAATTTGTTGAATAAATAAGTAAAACTCCATGACTTCTTTAGAAATTACTTTGTTTACATTAGTATATGAAACTGAGCTGATATGAATGTTTCAAGAGTCTGAGAAGGATTTGCAATTATAAGGCACACACACACACACACACACACACACATATATATATATATATATATATATATATATATATATATATATATATTCCTAAAGAATTAATGGATTTACTTTTTAATCTGACTTATTTTTATTACTACAAAGCATATTTTAGTCGATAAAGTGCATATTTTCTTTATTACTTTTTCTAAAGTCCGCACTCTGATAGACTAAATAAACACTGTTAAAAAAATAATGAATTGTCTACTTGAAAGTGGGTATCCACTAAAAATTTGATGTATATATATATATATATATATATATATATATATATATATATATATATATGTCAAATATGTGGTGCAGTTCAATTCATATTACATGAATCATTCATACAATAAGTAAAAGAGTAAAGTTAATGATATAAATGGTGAAAAATATCTTCGAAATTTATTAAAGTTACATTAACCTACAAACCTCTCAATGAATGGTATGATCCTTATTTTTAATAACTTCAAGTTGTATAAGGTCTTTTTTTATTCTGCTAGTACTTCCGGCTGTACTTACAGCCATCCTCACGCATGGAAATTAATTTGTTTTTTGGTAAATCCAGGTAGTAGCAGGACACGAAAGATTAAATGTTAATCGAAATATGTTTTTTTAGAAACGTGTTACTATTGATGGATAAGGAATTTGGGAGTTTTTCAGTCAATGTGGCATGAACTAAATTTTTCAAATTTTTTTGCGAAGATGTTTTTTGCCATTTATATCATTAACTTTACTAATCTACGTTTTCTATGAATGATGCCTGTAATAAATACATTTATATATATATATATATATATATATATATATATATATATATATGCTATGATATGATGGATCATTATATATATATATATATATATATATATATATATATATATATATATATTATAATATTATTACATATTCAGGCTGAGAATTTTTATAGCATTTTGGTGCTGAAATATCAATGATATATTGTCAAGAGGACAAGAGTACGACAACAAGAAACACCCAATAAGTTACATTACTAATCTTGCAAGTCATTGAAAGTAATCTCCCTTGTTGCTAAGTGCTCCAGATACACAGCCTTTTACCCAAGTTGGTGTAATTCAGGAAATAATAGTTGAAGGAATAGAATGAACATTTTAAAATTTATTTTCTTTTTAATTTTTATATATGGGGAAAATAAAGCAATCACTGAAGTCAATATGAGAAACTAGGTTGTAGACATGATTTGATCGGATTTGAGTCAGTGTTCCAGTTGATCCTATTTACTGTACTTGTCAAACCATCACAGTCCCAGATTGTAAGCTAGAAAATTAATATAACTGTGACACTGCATGGCCATAAAATTGGGAAATGTAGTGTTTATGGGTGTCATATGGTCAATTCTATGAAAATGACACCAGCAAGTTTCTAGTGTGAAAATATAAAACATAAGCATAATGACTACATTGTCACAATAAGGTGATGGGTTGCTAAAAATGATTGAGATAGATAGATAGATAGATAGATAGATAGATAGAAACAAACTGAGATAGATAGATAGATAGATAGATAGAAACAAACTGAGATAGATAGATAGATAGATAGATAGATAGATAGATAGATAGATAGAAACAAACTGAGATAGATAGATAGATAGATAGATAGATAGATAGATAGATAGAAACAAACTGAGATAGATAGATAGATAGATAGATAGATAGATAGATAGAAACAAACTGAGATAGATAGATAGATAGATAGATAGATAGATAGATAGATAGAAACAAACTGAGATAGATAGATAGATAGATAGATAGATAGATAGAAACAAACTGAGATAGATAGATAGATAGATAGATAGATAGATAGACAGATAGAAACAAACTGAGATAGATAGATAGATAGATAGATAGATAGATAGATAGATAGAAACAAACTGAGATAGATAGATAGATAGAAACTAACTGAGATAGATAGATAGATAGATAGATAGATAGATAGATAGATAGAAACAAACTGAGATAGATAGATAGATAGATAGAAACTAACTGAGATAGATAGATAAATAGATAGATAGATAGATAGAAACAAACTGAGATAGATAGATAGATAGATAGATAGATAGATAGATAGATAGATAGATAGATAGATAGATAGATGAAAAACAATACAAATATGAACATAGATACCTACAAATAGAGTGCAGATGGATAGGTAGCTAGAAACAGTGCAGATAGATAGATAGATAGATAGATAGATAGATAGATAGATAGATAGATATAGAGTGACTTGGATGTATAGAGACAAGCAGACATGAACAGAGATAGACTGCAGATAGATAGATAGTGTTGCAACATAACTACAGATGATAATGAGTATGTCCCCATTCACATAAATACAGTAGTAAATACTGTATGTTGGTCTACAGGTGGACATTCATTGTGGAATTCAATTGACACACTTCAAGCATTTGACTACTTCTTCTACACATCACTGGCGAATCTTATATACTGTTCTTGTCCTAAGTATTATCATTTATTACCAACCTTTATGTGATTATTCTATTCAGTAACATTCACTAGGTTACAACAGATAGATAGATAGATAGATAGATAGATAGATAGATAGATAGATAGATAGATAGATATTGGCTTTGATGTAAAAAGACCAAGTAGATATGAACAGAGATAGACTGCAGATAGAGAGCTAGATTGATAAATAACCAGAAAGAGAGATAGATATGCTGTGGATGAGATAAATAGAAAACAATAGAGATATGAACACAGAAAACTATAAATAGTCTATAGATAGATATTAAGAGGTTGGTAATAGATAGATAGATAGATAGATAGATAGATAGATTTGAAAAGGCTGCTATAAATACACACCAACATTATGATAGATAGATAGATAGATAGATAGATAGATAGATAGATAGATAGATAGATAGATAGATAGATATTGGTTTTGATATAAAAAGACCAAATACTTATGAACAGAGATAGACTGCAGATAGAGAAATAGATTGATAAATAGCCAGATAGATAGATAGATAGATAGATAGATAGATATGCTGTGGATGAGATAGATAGAAACTAATAGAGATATGAACACAGAAAACTATAAACAGACTATAGATAGATATTAAAGAGATAGATAGATAGACAGATAGATAGATAGATAGATTTGAAAAGGTTAATATAGATACAGACCAACATTGTGATAGATAGATATGAATAGATTGATACAGATAAACATTATGAGGCTGAGATAGATACAAAGCAATACAGATATTAAAAGAGCTACAAAAAAACTGCCGATAGATATTAAGAGGTCGAGATAGATAGATAGATTGATAGATAGATAGATAGATAGATAGATAGATATGAATTGTATTTAATATATAGAGACCAAGTAGACATGAACAGCAATAACTACACATAGACTGCAGATAGATTGATAAATAGTCAGATATTAACAGATTGAGATAGATAAATGGATATCAATTGGCTTTAATAGAGACCAAGAAAACATGAACAGCAATAAATACAAATAGACTGCAGATACATTGATACATAGATAGATATTAACAGATTGAGATAGATAGATAGATAGATAGATAGATAGATAGATGAATATGAATATATATATGTTTATTGTATATTTTGGCTATAAATGTGGAAACATGATATATTTATGATATATTAAGATGTGTATTATTCTCTCATAGTGAAGCAATAAAAGGTAAAATTATGAGGTCTATATAAGCAATGATACGTCAAGATATACCGGCCCATAAATATTAAATGTCATGCCGTACATTAAGTAAGCACTCGGATATCTACAGCTACACCAGATAAAGCAGGAAATTTTATGAATTAAGATATATTGTAATTTTAGATATAGCCCTTTAGATGTTGCTTGTTATTTTTGATGATTAGTAAGATTATTAATCCTCTTTGGGTACAGAGGCTTACGGCCACCTCACATTGAAATGCTAGTTTCCATATGATCATGGAAGTTAAGCAACATCTAGGCTGGTCAGATGGGTGACCACTTGTAAATACAAGGAGCTGTAAGCTTGGATGTGCAAGTGGTGTAATGAATAATGGCTTGGAATTGTTAATCAAAGAGTTTAGTTCCATTTCTTATTGGCTTTCTATGTGCAATTACCCTTAGGAAAGGTATGAATCCACCTCTTCTCCCCTCAGCTATGGGTTAATTAGTAAGACTTGTAGCACTAAAACATTATCATTCAAAAAAAAATTCTTAAAATATAAAAAAAAATCAGTCTGGCTTTAAATGACGATTAATGTGTTGATAAGTAGTAGAAAATAAATCAATCAAAAATATCTTTGGAGAGATAACCTCGTATGAAGAAATGAAATTTACCCCCTTCAGCTTTTCCTGGCATTTTCTTCATTCGTGCTATAGAAATAATGCGAGAATAGAATGTCATAAAATAAGAGAATGACTAGCTGATCTCTCCTCTGATCAAACTCTAGCAGTTCAATATGAAAAACTCTGGCTGATCATATTCATTGCCTCAAAGACAACTATTATGTTGGTGCAAAAATAATGACGGTTTTTGACGTTAAAAAATATGTCATTATTTTTGCACCAACCTAATAGTAACTTCCATCATCACTGATCGGACTGAGAAACTTCAGCAACCGAAGTTGAACGTATCTTCCTTCAGGGAAGACCTACACCTTGAGTGCTTACTGGGATTTAAACTCAACGCAGATCGCAAGTGGATCTCATACATGCAATCCATCGCTAAAGATGCTGGGAAGCATATGTCCAGTGTTCAAGAACCCAGGCAATTGATCATCACCTGCCAGTATTGACCAATTAGTTTCCACAGAATTATCAGTAAGCTTCAATCAACAGGAAGATCATTGAGTACCTGGATAGGAACAACCTCTTGCACGATGAGCAGTATGGGTTTTAATCAGCCAGACCACTGCTGATGTCTTAACTACCATTACATACAGAATTAGTGATGCCCATGACAACAGATACTGCAAGGACCATAGCATATCTCAAAGGCCTCTGATAAGGTGTGGCACAAAGTTTTGGTACACAAGCTCTTCAGCTATGGAATCACTGAAAGGGTTTTCTCTATTATAAAATCCTTCCTAACGGGTGAATCTCTGAAAGTAGTTATTAACGTCCAGTCCTCTGAGGCCCTGGTGGTCAATCCAGGGTTCACTTCTTGAACTATCCCTCTTTCTGATTTACATAAATGACCTACCAAAGAATATACTCTGAACATTTGTAAACATTTATGATGATACAATGATATAAAGGGGCAACTTTAAAAGTTTTGATGATCAGAGATTGGCGACTGACCTCTCTTGTGATTTAACACTAAGTTCCTAATGGGGAAAAAACTGTCTGGTTACATTCAATGCCTCTAAACTGGTTACATTCCATCACTGCCAATCAGACCCCAAACTACCACCAGTCACAATGAGCAGATGTCCCCTTAAAGAGGGGCCCTGTGCCTCAAGATGATATTCGACCTGAAACTCATAATGGCATCATCTTTCCCAAGAAGTCATGGCAATTCAATGTTGATAAATGTATAGAATTAAGGGAGAACCATAATCACCTCTGCCCTAAAAAGTAAAAAAGAAAGATAACATCGTAATAAAAATCAAGTAAAAACTTCAGTGGCTAAAGTCGTTAGGAACATGTCCATTTATTTTTATTTATTTATTTTTTTTTTTTGATGATCTATTTGTGAGTGTAATGAACATAGTCATTGCTATATGGGCACATGGCTGAGTGGTTAGAATGTTTGCATTCTGATTATATGGCACCTTTGGAAAGTGCCTGAAAACCATACCACAAGTTGACTCAAGCCTTGTGTGTGAAATTTGGTACACAGAACCAGTGGGAGACATCAATAGCTGTGCTAGCACAAAGTCACAAGTCATTGTGACTGAGGGCTTGAGCATTCTAGCCTTGTTAAAATTGTTGATCATGCTAGATAACACGCTCTCTCACAGAAACTGTAACTAAGGTCTGCTCAGCATAGTTGCAGTATAAACCATAGTTGGGCTCTTTGGTTGTTGAATAAGCACAAATGTGCCTGAGCTACTATCTGCAATAAGGATTGGCTAACCACCCCAATAGACAGGTATCTTTGAATACAAGTGGTGTTGCTGAGTAATCCTGTCCTTGTACCAAACTCAGATAAGCTTAATAACTAGCAAGATAGATGCCAGCAAGTTTGAGTAGTATTTTGAATACAATGTCTTAAGTAGAGAGTTTTATTTTTCTTTAGCATCCCTCTACCATGTCCTTTTAACACAACGTTTTACCATCACCAAAATTGGTCCCATCATGATAAACAATTGCACCCTTGATGAGACTCTTTGCTTTGGACATCAACTGGGACTAAAGTTCAACTCAAGTGGAACTCATATATCGATAAAGATGCTGAAAAAAATGGTCATCTTTTTGTTGTACTCCACAAAACACCTGACTAAACCTGCTATGATATATCTTTATGAGAGTTAGAACAGACTGAAATTGGAGTATTGCTACTATGTGTGAAGTGGATCTGCCCAAACCTCACTTTCTCACTCACACCCGACCTCAGTTGGAATTCCTATATACAATCCATCTCAAAAGATGCAGGTAAAATGATTAACTCCATGTATCACTCCAGTAAGTACTTGACTTCTCATGTTATCCTCTATCTTTATAAGAGACAGATCAGGCCGAAAATTGACTACTGTTGCCATATTTGGGTGGGGTTTGCCCAAACCTCACTTTTCAGTCTTGATAGAGTTCGAAAGCATCTCTGAGTCTTTTTTGGTGAAGAATTATTTTTCACACTCCAACCTCTCTCTCACAGGCAGGATGTGGTGAACCTCTCACAGCTCTATTGCTACTATCATGGAAAGTGCTTGGACAAACTGCATGTCCTGGTTTCACCAAGTTTGACCTTTATAGTTAGGACCCACCATACCACTTACATAGTAGCAAATTACCCACATTCTCTCTGCATTCCATCGTGAGAAGTAAGTCTCACTAAGCTTCTTCCCACAAACCCCTGCCCTATAGAACAGACTCCCTGTTCAATTCTAGAGTCAACCATTATCTTCACTGCTTATTTATATAAACTATCCCTTATCATAACACTCTACCAAATGGAGAACTGCTGCTATATATGCAGCGCAGTCCTCACTTTCCACTCTCACAAGAGTCCATAAATGTCTCCACATTCTTGAAGAGAACAAATTATTTTCCACTCTGCACTGCCTTTCTCAGAGATGAAACATCACAAACCTTTCACTGTTCTGTTGCTATTTCCATCATGAGTGTTCAAATGAACTACACTCCTTAGTTCTCCCTTCTGACCTTCATGGATAAAACCCACCATGTCATGCACATTGTAGCAAACCATCATTATTCCCTTCATATCTCTCAGTGAGATGCAAGTTCCACTCAAGCAGCTTCTTCTCACAAACTGCTGCCTTGTGGAAATGACTCCCAAGAGGCTGCTTCCTTGATCACTGCAATATTATGCTGTTTGAGTCTAGAGTTAACTTCTGCATATATCTGCATCAACTGACCTCTAACTCTTTAACCCTTTACCTCAAGTCTCCCCAGAACCTTTTACAGGATGAACATCACTGTAAAAACAAAAGAAAAATGGATGATCAATGTATCACCCAATGTCATCTTCTTTATGTGCCATGTTCTTTCAGGATGTAAGAGATCATGGCTCTCCACAATTTCCTGTCCTTCATAGCTCTTCATAAATTTTGTCTTTTTATTTCTCCTCTTCCCCCACACAGTAATATGATTGGCTGGTGTCAGCCATAAATACAGACTGATGTGGAGGTACATTGGTCTACGCCTATTGGCTATGCCTATTGGCTACACCTATTGCCTAAGCGTATTGCCTATGACTACGACAAGTACCAGTCCATTATAGTTACCTGCTAGATTTTCCTACCCAGTTACAGTAGCCAAAATCCCTTAGCTACTTCAAACAAACATATCCAGGACATATCACTCTTGAAACAGTCTCATGATATCTTTGCACTTTGTAAAACCAATTTAAATTTTTACTTTGCTACCAATGAATTTTCTGTTCCAGATTATCTTCTTCTTCACTGTAAAGATTCTATGGTACATATACATGGCACTGCTGTTTATATCTTCTATGTGAAATGTCCCTTTTAGATGTTTGCAATCATGTCTTTCCCCAATTTCCTTTCCTTTGTAGCTCTTAGTAAGGTTTGACTTTTTGCTATGTCTCCTAATCCTTGTTTTGTAAACCATTTACACGAGATTGTTAAGTAGTTTATTTCCTACTTTCCCTTACCCATCTTGCCGTCAGTACATCCCATGAGTGCCAAATTTTCTAAGCCCACTTTTTTAACAATGTGCCTTATATATTTCAATTATCTCTTTATGTTTCTAAGTATAAGTGTATCTCCGATTTATAATTTGCATTTTTGGCCATCCCTTTTGCTAACAATCATGCATTCTATCTTTTTGTAGTTAATACAGGATCATATTATTAAAAACAAGCAAATATGAAATATCCACAAGAAAGTATCCATTTTTTCCCAATCAGATTTTAAATTTTAAAACCTTTAAAAATTAAATTCTTCTTCTATGTAATGTGTCCCTTCCAGACATGGGAGATCATGGCTCTTCACAACTTCTTGTCCTTTGTAGCCCTGAGTAAAACTTGTCGTTATGCTATTTCTATTAGTCCCTGTTCTGTTGACCATTTACAGAAATATGTTAGGTAGATTATTCATTGCTTTCCTCTGTCCATCTTGCCTTAAGCTTTTGAACCCTAATGATTACAGATCCCCTATTCTGGGGTCTTGCTGTCCCTCTCTGCTGTCCATGACTCTGGGATACCAATTACCCAGCTATATGCACTTTCATACAGCACATGGTATACCAGCTGCTCGGTTTCAAAGGGTTAAATATGACCTGTGAGTATCAAATTATCCAAGCTCTCTTTTCTCATTATGTGTCCAAGATCTTTCAACTGTAGTTCTGATTCTAGGTATAAGTGTCCTTTATGTTTACATTTTGTTATAGCTCACATGTTCAATCCATGGAATTATCAACATCCTTCTGTAGAACCACATGTCTGGTGCCTCAATTCTCTTCTTGATCGGTAAGTAGAGTATCCAGCATTCACTGCTATATAAGAAGACTGATAACAGTTAAGTACTGTTTTCTTTGTTTCTATTTAAATTTTCATGTTTCTTAATACTTTACTTAGCTTTTGGAAGGCATATTTCACTATTTCAATGCACCTATGGATCTTGGTCTCATATTTTCTGTACTCTGTTAAAACACATCCAAGTTATTTAAATTTTTGTATTTGCTTGATTTTGACATCACCAGTCTGTAACATGGATCTTGAGCTGCTCCTCTTGCTAATGACCATAAAAATTTCAGTTCAATTCTTCAGTAATCACAATGATCCTTGAGGCTAACAGCGTTCCTCAGACGCTCACTAGTCATGCACACCTTGATACTATTCGGAAAAATCTCAGTGCACATCAGTGTGTTAATTTATGTAATTCTCTACAAATGCACAACACCAACATCACTTCAAATTCGCAATGACTTATCAAAGAAAAGACAACACTATTGAAAACTTATGCCAACAATAATAGATTTCTTTTATTTACTCTCCAACTTAAAATTGTTTCTTCTGTTTTATTGTTATTTGTTTATATGTCTTGATTTTGGTATCTGTTGTGTAGTGTTACCTACTTGCAGAAAGTAGTATGCACTCAACCGTCTCATGTGTAATAGCTATAGCTATTTATAGTCTTTATGACTTCATATGTAAATGAGTTACCTTACCCTTGTGTACCAAAGAGGTTTTATCTACGTTTTTTTTTCCCTGGTAATTCTTCTGGGAACTTTTGACTCTTCACTATTATCTTCCCTCTTCCTAAGAGATTATCTCGTTATGAGAGATCTTGATCTTTTTTTTTTTTTTTTCATAGAACTATTCCTTGAGTGATTCTTCTTGTTCATCTTCAGAGTTTATATTGCTCTCAATTTCACAATATTTAGTGGCCTGTTTTAAATGAAGAACATATTCCATAACTGGTTCATTCACTTTTCGAGAAATATTAATAAATTTAGCTCTCTCTGCATTCACTAGTTTTTTCTCGAGTGTTACATTTTTCACTATTAGTTGACTTACCTCATCAATTGTCATTTCCTCCAACTGTCTTGGGTTTGTAATTGCTGATCATTTTTATAATGGCCTCACAACCAGCAGTTACCAACAAGAGGTCAGTTATTTGGTTTTCTCCTCCAATTGATTTTGAATCCTTTAAGTTTTTTGTTCTAGCTTTAGCTGCTAGTACCCTAAGCCAAGTGATAATTGTTTATTCAGTTCATTAGATATCAGTGATACCATTGTAGTGTAGTGTAACTGACTCACTGTAAGTAGTATGCACTCAACTGCCTCATGAGTAATAGTTATAGCCTACCTCAGAAGCATTATGAAAACCTTACATAGGAATATCGGTAAATAATACAGTATTAATATATAGATTGTTCAAGTAATAATCTTGTTTTTGTAATTTAAATACACATTTGAAATTTAATATTTAAGTAAAAATTATGGAAAAGAAGCTGATTACTTGGCTATTGCTTTTTTATTTATTTATCGTTGATAACAGTAAAAGGAATTTAATAACAGTTAACTCTTCTATTTTTACAAATGATAGCTGATGTTGATGTCCAGAAGATAATTTTTACTACTGATAGATTTAAGATCAAATGTCAATTTGGTGTTGTCATCATTGAGCGACAGGTGTGTGCAGCTTATAGTATGACATTCAGCCATTATATTCTTATAATCTTATTATAATCTTAGCTCCCTCTGCATTGACATTTTTTTTTTTTCTTAGGTGTTATGCTTTTCATTATTAGTTGACTTATATTGTCAAACATCATTTCCCCCAACTGTCTTGGGTGTGTAATTGCTTATACTTTTATAATGGCCTCCCAACCTGCATTTGTCAAGAAGAGATTAGTTATTTGGTTTTCTCCTCCAATTGATTTATCCTTTAGTTTTTTTGTTCTAGCTTTAGCTGCTAGTATTTTAAGCCATGCTTGTGTGTATTCGTAATTATCAAATCATAATTGTTTGTTTGGATTGTTAGATCTCGGTGACACCATTGTTGTGCAGTGTTACCTACTTGCAGAAAGTAGTATACACTCAATAGTCTCATGGATAATAGCCATAGCTATTTATAGTCTTTGTGACTTTATATATAAAAGCGTCACCTCAGTATCTTCAATTTATGGGTCACATTTTGGGCTGTTTTCTCTTGCTGCCAACCACACATTCTCTCTTCTTAAAATTGATGTTTAGTCCTTTCTTCACACTTTCCTTTACTGCCATCTGTTGGAGTTCCTGTATATTCATTTCTGTATCTTCTATTAACTCATGTGTCATGTGCATATCTAAAGATCTTAAGATTGTGGCTGCACAAATATGTATCTTGGTAGGACTTATAATTCTCTGTAAAGATTGAATAAATCTGGCGAGAAGGCACATCCTTGTTCTTTTTTTTTTTTGCATATTTACTGAATTAATTTTCTATCTGTATGCAGGAGGTTTGCTCCAAGTATAATGTCTGGATTACTCTTCCTCAAATAAATCAAGTTTACCAAGCAATCCAAAATTTAATTGGTTGCTTTAAATTAGAGGAAGAATAAAATAAAACTAAGAGCAGTTGAGGAAGTAAAAAAATTTAATATTTTAATTAGATAACTACTGAGATAAATAAAGGATATAGGATATATTATTTAGGATAGATACATATTATATACTAGTTTACTGTTGGGGATTTTACAAATATACAAATGTACTGATGAATAGGGAATTGGTTCCTGCATCATCAACAGATGAAGACAGTCTTATTCTGGCTTATTACTGGCAATGAATTAAAATTAGCAAAGATAGATAGATAGTTAGATAGATAGATAGATAGATAGATATGAATAGACCAGGATCGATAGATAAATATGAAGAGACTGAGATAGATAGAGAGATAGATAGATAGATAGATAGATAGATAGATAGATAGATAGATAGATATGAATAGACCAGGATCGATAGATAAATATGAAGAGACTGAGATAGATAGATAGATAGATAGATAGATAGATAGATATGAATAGACCAGGATCGGTAGATAAATATGAAGAGACTGAGATAGATAGATAGATAGATAGATAGATAGATAGATATGAATAGACCAGGATCGATAGATAAATATGAAGAGACTGAGATAGATAGATAGATAGATAGATAGATAGATAGATAGATAGATATGAATTGACCAGGATCGATAGATAAATATGAAGAGACTGAGATAGATAGATAGATAGATAGATAGATAGATAGATAGATATGTGTGAACTTCGGTAGCAACATAAATGAACTTTGATAGATGCCTTTATATAGATAGATAGATGAATGGTGATATATAGATAAAGATGAATTAACTTACATAGATAGCTAGATAGATATGAACAAGCTATGATTGATAGGTATATATCAGTGTAGATAGATAGATAGATTGATAGATAGATATGAATGAACTTCAGTAGAAATGTAAATGAACTTTGATAGATGCATGTATAGATAGAGTGATATATAGATATAGATATATACAGATATATATATATAGATAGATAGATGAATGATGATATATAGATAAATATGAATTAACTTAGATAGATAGCTAGATAGATATGAACAAGCTATGATTGATAGGTATATATCAGTGTAGATAGATAGATAGATTGATAGATAGATATGAATGAACTTCAGTAGAAATGTAAATGAACTTTGATAGATGCATGTATAGATAGAGTGATATATAGATATAGATATATACAGATATATATATATAGATAGATAGATGAATGATGATATATAGATAAATATGAATTAACTTAGATAGATAGCTAGATAGATATGAACAAGCTAAGATTTATAGGGAGATATTGTTATAGATAGATAGATAGATAGATAGAGAGATAGATAGATAGATTAGAAGTTACCAAGGTAAATATATTGATAAATTTAAATAGCTACCTCATATATTTTTCATTAACTTCCAAACAAGCAGAAGCCCTTGGGTAACTCCTGGACACATCTAATAAATATCTGTTTCCAAGTCTTATACATTTGAAATTGTCAACCAAAGCACCCAACCCCAATAATGAGTTGCGATGTTGTTCTATACATCTTTGTGAAACACATGTTTTTTTTACATCCACCATATGATTAGCAGGGTCTTTTTTGAGGGGCATTTTCCCATTTCAGAAACATCATCAAGCATGCTTCGTGCCCTGATCTGCTCATTCATGAAGCAGAAAGTACCAAGAAACAACTCTTGTCTGGCATTTGTAATAGACGCAAGATAATCCTGCAATTATTTCAGGTTTTGTCTACATATTCTGTATATATATATATATATATATATATATATATATATTAGGTTGGTTCAAAAATAATGTCGTTTTTGACGTATTTTTTAACATCAAAAAACGACGAGCCTAACCTCTCGGCCACCAAGGATCGTTCAGTAGGCAAGGTCGAATTTATTAATAATTGCCTACCGAACGAAGCATAAATGACGGTTCCGTATAGGATGCAGGTTTGAATCCTGTCCAAGGACGAATATTTTCTATGAAAATTTCTCGGACATTCAGGCCAGTAAATGTTATTTAATACTGTTTATTATAAACAGAGCATTTACTTAAATACTTGTATCTCTAAAAAGAACGTTAAACATAAAAATGTCTTTAATAAATAAAATTGTCGGACTTTGTCCATTTCTTAATGTATATATATATATATATATATATATATATATACATATATTAGGTT
>OZ010590.1:28571168-28581168 GCA_963932145.1 Acanthosepion lycidas
CTAACAAAATGTGCAACCCTTCCTTGATTGGTTTAATTATTTAATTTTTCTCATGTTTGTTTTTTTCTTTCTGTTTTTTTTTTTTTTTTTTTGTTGCCTGCTTCACATTTAATTAACAACCTCTTAAATACGGCACAAAGAAAATTCAAAAGTGAAAAACAAAGGCATAGTAATTCGTGGATATGCCTTGAACAGAAATCAAGGCATGGGTCAGAATGTCAGGTTGTGTGTTATCATACATTTGATTTATTCTGATGTTAAAGACATGTTTTCTCATGCAATCTCTCTCTCACTTGCTGGATCTCTCTCCCTATATGCCATATCTTTTCAGGTGAGCTATCATGGCTACCCACAACTTTCTTTGCATGATTATTTGTCTAAAGAATTTCCTTCACAGAATGGAACTCATCACGATTCAGTTTTCCTCTGTTATTCTGATATACCCACATTGGCTACTATCTTACCTATATCTTTCTACTACTGAGTTGAACCCTCTGGCTTTAGAACTGCCTCAGTTCTTCTTGTCATGGATTTGATGATATTCTGGAAGCACCTTTTCAAAATTTGGGGTTCATGCTGTTAGCATCCCTCAATTGGCTGCACATTTAGGATAAGATCTCACTTTCCACTACATCACAAATATGATCTATAGCAGTGTTTCTCAACTTTTTCTTCCTTGTAGACCATTTTTGGTGTCAAAATACATTTCTGCCCCACATCAGCTCAAATAGAAATTCCATGTAACAGGAAATACATTTTATTTACAAAAGCAAAATGTAGTAGAAAAATTAAAAATTCTCACTAATGACTACACTGGTTTTGGTGTCAATCTATCAGTTTGATATGTCTTGGTTCAAATTTCATCTCTTCCCTTTTCAATCAGCACCATCTGGTCCATTTTTTTAAAAAATCAAGTTGACAGTCACTGTTCTATAGACTGTGTTATTGTACATTTGATTCATTCTGATGTTAGAGAAATGTTTTCTCATGCAATCTCTCTCTGTCTCCCTATATGCCATATCTTTTCAGGAGATGAACTATTATTGCTACACATAACTTTCCTTGCATCATTATTTATCCAAAGAATTTCCTTCTCAGAATGGAACTCATCACTGTTCAGTTTTCCTCTGTTATTCTGATATACCCACATTGGCCACTATCTTACCTATATCTTTCTAATACTGAGTTGAACCCTCTTTTGGCATTAGATCTGCCTCAATTCTTCTTGTCATGGATTTTATGATGTTCTGGAAGTATTCTTTCAAAATTTGGGGTTCATGCTGTTAGCATCCCACAATTGGCTGCACATCTAGGATTCAAATCTCACTTTCCAGCACATCACAAAGGTGCTCTATAGCTGTGTTTCTCAACCTTTTCTTCCTTGTGGTTCCTTTTTGGTGTCAAAAGAATTTCAGGCCCACATAAGCACAAATAGAAATTCCATATAACAGGAAATACATTTTATTTACAAAAGCAAAATGTAGTAGAAATTATAAATCCTGACTAATGACTACACTGCTTTTAGTGTCTATGAATCAGTTTGCCAAGTTTTTCTCTTTTCACTCAGCACCACCTAGCACAGTTTAAAAAATTCTCAGTATTCATGTTGACAATCACTGTTCTCACTGTGAAGACCACTTTAATATAGAGAACTAATTGCTGTGTTCCTGCACCTGAACCAATGATACAAAGAAAGATGAACCCATACATTTATGTTGCTTTTTTTTAATCATTTCACCCCAAGCAAGGCAATAAAGCCACCAAGACACAAAGGGCTAGTGAGTGTTAGAAAATATGAGATAAAAACACTATGAAGGAGAGAGAACAAGAAAAGAACAAGAATTGAGAAAACAGAAGATAATGACTGTCATTTCACTTAAATTTTTGATGATCAAACTTGATTGGAAAGTAAGAAGGCAGAAGAGAGTTCCACAGGCGACAAGTGTGGGAAAAGAAACTATTAACATAGAACTTGCAGTTGCATCTAGCAATTTCAACAGTAAATTGATGAGACCTCATTGCCAGTCTTGTAATGCTCTTAAATTCATAAAGTCTAGATACCAAAGATGAAAGCTCATCAGAACAATTACCATGGAAATATTTATAGAAAAAGCACAGTACATGACAGCGGTGAGAAAAATATTGAAACTGAGATGCCAGGTCAGGATCAATAATATTGCAGATTCTTATGCCAAATTATGGTCCTACAAGGAATGCTTTTTATTTTCTCTGTTACATCTCTCTGACCATAGTTCAATTAGGACTCATCTAAACACACTGCCAAACTCCATCCACTACATACTAATAGAAAATTCAACTATAATAGCCCCAGCCACATGTAAAAAAAGAATAAAAATAATGGAAGCACTAATAATAAAAAAGAAAAAGTCAACATGCTATAACATCAATTATGAACATGGTCACAATGTGCTGACCATGTTTGAAAAATAACAAAAACATTCCCATCACTCTAGAAACATATATAAAAATCTACACATTCAGTTAAAAATGTTTAAAAATAAATAAAAATAGAACAAAGTATTACAACAGAACCATATATCTAGATGCATTGTAATGTATTGTGACTAGTTTGAAATGTAATTTTGTTGAGTGTGGGTTACTTTGTTTTAATGTAGATGGCCTCCAATATCTGAAGTTTCTTTTTACTGTGTGTATGTGTGATTATTATTGTGTTATCAACTAATATCTGTCTAATGTTATGTACATGACTATGTTTTTCTATTGTATGGAATTATGTCATAGATCCACATCTTGAACTTACAATCTGCATCTGCTACTCCGAGATCATTATCATTACATAGCAATTTTCTATGTCAAAATAACAAAATATCATCTTTCACGGTGGATATTTTTGTTTCATGTCTGTATAACCATTCTTAGGATGGTTCATAGAAAGCCAAAAGCTTAGGACCAACTTTTAAAAACATAATATCCAAATGTTGAACAATTTTTGTCTTTATTTTCACCAGTAATTAAAGCAAACATTCAAACATTAGAACGGCTCATGATCAGACATAATAGACATTCGTTGTCCGTTATATCTAATAATATATGTTTAAATATATACATATATATATATATATATATATATATATATATATATATATATATATATATTTATAAATATAAATGACAATAGGAAAACTAGTTATTGCTGATGCATTTCGTCCAATGTGGACTTTCTCAAAGCAAAAAATGAAATAAATTTAATTAAAGAACGTAACTAATAATAACAAAAAAACAGAATGTTCTTTAGCAACTGGAGGAATGTAGAGAACAATATTTTCATATTGTTAACTGAAAATAACGTCAGTTATTGTCATGTGTAATTTATATTTATAAATATTGTCTTTTCTACAGGTTAACTCTGAGAAATTTTCATACATATATATATATATATATATATATATATATTTCTCTTGTCTGTCGTGGGCATTGTTACCTCGCCCAGGCCGCATTTCTCACCCGATTTCGATGCGTTTTTCACTACAAGTTTGCAAATGGCTGCCGTAAGGACATGATGGAGGCCGATTTTTGAGTTTGGACTCAGGTTCCGAAAAAATCAATAATCTATATTTATCATGTTGTCTGTCGTGAGCGTTTTTACCTCACCCAGGCTGCATTTCTCACCCGATTTCGATGTGGTTTTCACCACAATTTTGGAAATGGCTGCCATAAGGACATGACAGAGACCGATTTTCAAGTTCGGACTCAGGTTCCAAAAAAATCGATAATCAAAAAAATCTGCTTACAGAAGGAATGATCGCATTTCAACCAAATTTGGCACTCTCTTAGAGTCTATCATTAGAAATGTTATCCAGAAGTTTCATGGCCACTGACCCCCAAACCAGCTCTGAAAATCAATATAACCCAAAAACCGATACGCTCAGATTACGCCTGAACCGCATGTCGGTTTTTAGCAAAACCCGACCAGATTTATGAGGAGGCCATTGGGAGTCACCATGTGAAGTTTCAACTCTGAGCACCCCCCAAACAGAGTGCAAATCGACAATCAGTCAACCCTTAAAAATGTATTTTTTCCGGTTGGGTATTTCCTAAATGCAGATTAATTTAAGGTGATGCAATGCACAGGAAGAAACAGGTCAGTGTGTGCAGTTGATTGGAAGAAAACATTTGACCTCAAATTCTGGAATGGGTGCAGGGCCATTGAAATTCGGCTTTTTTATCCCTGCTACCAGTTCTGACTTTGAGCCACAAATGACATATTCGACTTTGTCAACACTATTGCTTTAATCGTAGTAACATCAGCACGGTAAAGGGCACTCCTTTAAAGGCAAGGAAGGGGAAAAATATTTTAAGACAAGTGATAGCGATTGCTCTATGAGTCGTACGATTTTTTAATCAAGCACGGGCAACGCCGGGCCATGCTGCTAGTATATATATATATATATATATATATATATATATATATATATATATGCGCGTGTGTGTGTGTGTTTAAAATATCTCAATGCCACATTAAATGGTAAAGTATTAATATAATTTTCTTTATAAATTTCCAGTGTACAATGACTGACCACAACTAATAATTTTAGGGGTTTTCATGCAATCATCATTAATGCTCTATGATTAAACATAGTATTGAGCTTCTTTTTCTTCAGTGTGCTTACTTCCTTAGGAGTTGCTTATTTTGTACATTATGTAAAATATATGCTCTCATATGGGGGAATTTTGTGTTCGGTAATGTCAAGCATTATTTTGCTTTTAGCGTTATGCTCCATAACTGAGGACCTATCGTTTCCCAGGCTATTGTGTACATTTTTTTTTATTTTTTTCAGGTGTTTGGATTTGTTTTTCTTCTTTTTCTAGTAACGGTGATTCTTCAGCATGTCCATCTTGGATACATAGGCATTTTTCCCTTCAGTGATTTTAGTTGGTGTGTGCATATTATGTGCACTTCAGCTACCCTCAGTATAACTTCTTGAGCTATCCAAGAGGGTATTAAATATACTGTTTCACAAAAAAAAACAGATGCCAACTACCTGATTATTGCATGAAAATGCATGAAAATATTACTACTGTTTCGTCATTGCACACCAGAAAGTGATTAAGAAAATTATATACAGGGTGTATCAAAAATACTTTTACAAACTTTCATGTTAAACTCCTTACACCAAAACAAGGAAAAAAAAACATATAAACATGTGTCCGCAAATCTTTCATTTTTCAGTTATTAATTTTAAAGAAAGTTTGCAGGAGTGAGTTAACTGAGAAGTGATCCTGTCTAACA
The DNA here is from genome assembly GCA_963932145.1 of Acanthosepion lycidas. Taxonomy (NCBI): domain Eukaryota; kingdom Metazoa; phylum Mollusca; class Cephalopoda; order Sepiida; family Sepiidae; genus Acanthosepion; species Acanthosepion lycidas. The sequence goes on from OZ010590.1 coordinate 28,576,441, forward strand.
ATGTCAGGATATTCATATCGTGAGCAGGCAGATATGAATTTTATATTTGGCCATGTGAATGGTAATGGACATGAGGCTGCATGGCTGTATCAGACTGCATTACAAAACCAAATGCAGCCAAGTCATACAGCCTTTGCAGGTGCTTATCATCGCATTGCTATGGATTGAGGAAGACCAAGATCTACTCATACACCTGACCACAAAGAACACATTCTACAGACTGTGGGAGACAATCCAGGTATCAGCATGTTCAAGTGGCCCTAGCTTGTCATATATCTCATAGTACCACATGGAGGGTACTTCAAGAGCACTTCTGTATCTGTATCATTTGTGACATATGCAATGTCTTTCACCCTCTGATCACTCACCATGGGTGACCTTTTGCTGATGGTTTATTACACAAATTGCCGAGATGTTCTTTCTTTCTTCTGTCTTGTTTATGGATGAGACAACGTTTGGAAGAGATGGAAAAACAAATGTACACACCCAACATTTCTGATTTGATTAGAATCCCCATGGTACAATATGGGCTAGATGGAGGCATCAGTCTACAATTAATGTGTGGGTTGGTTCTTGTTTTGGTGTAAGGAACCCACCCCCAATAATATTTCTTCTTGTCATAAATGTTATTTTTAGTGGCTACATGGGCTTGAGTTGCTACCCATGTTTTTTTTAGTTTTTTTAAACAGTGAAATTAATAACAACCTATATAGAGGAATTTTACTAAAGAAAACTCTGAAAAATAATATAGTAATAAGAAATATATATATATATATATATATATATATATATATATATATATATATATATATATATATAATTATTTATTTAAAAAAAAATTATAACATAAATATGTTATAAAATCACTACAAAAATAGGCATTTTGTTTCAACACTCTCGGTGACTTATATATATATATATAATATATATATATAATATAAAAGGCTCAAACATTAATATTCCATGGTTATATAACCATGGAATTTTAGTGTTTGAGCCTTTTATATTATATTCTTAGTCTGTCCTGGCCATTCAGTTCTACCTGGATTCTATCCTCTTGAGAATTTATATATATATATATATTATATATATATATATATATATATATATATATATATATATATATATATATATAATCAGTCAGTTATGTGGCATACGTGAAACCTGCTTAGGCAATCATGTATCTTTTGATACATGACTGACGAGGCATATTTTATCCCACAGTTGGTTGCCATTTCTTTCTGCTGTAGATCAGTTACCATCCAAGGCAACCCTGTCTGTCCTGCTATTTACCCACAGCTGGGGAGAAGATGAAGATTCATACCTTTTCTAAGGGTGTTAGCATGTAAGGGAATGTAATAGATTCAACTGGATTTTAAACTCGGCTCTCCAATTCTTCAGTCTGAGTCACTATCCGTTACTCCACCATACGTCCCCCTATATATAAGGGGAGGCACAGTGGAGTAATGGATTTGAACAATTTTGCCTACATATATATATATATATATATATATATATATATATATATATATATATATATATATATATATATATGTATATATATTGGCAAAACTGTCCAAATTATGTGATAATTGTCTATCCCCCAAAAATTTTAATATCTAAAAAATCACTAAATTAATTAAGTTTCTTTTTTCCAGGTTTTCAGATAAGACATTTAACAATCTTGGCACCATTTGTTGTAAGAATTACCGAAAAATCCTGTGAGTTATTCAGCTAGAAAGAGATCAGGTTAAAATCATTTTATGTCAGCCCCACTGTCTTCTCAACTAAGTAAATGTGAGAGAAAAATGATTCAGGCCTCTAGTAATGCTACAAACATTCATACACTGGCCCTAAGTCCATTCAAGAACCATCAAGAGAATGGTGAATAAGTTTACAAAAGAGGGAACAGTAAAGAAGAAACTGGATCAGGGACAGGGATCATCATTTCAACTTCTAAAAATCTCTTTTCTAATTTTAAATACAAATGACTATTTTGTTTTCATTATCTTTAAGACTTCCTTGTTGCACACATCCCCCATCCATAGTAATATCAATAACATTATCTAGAATCACATAATTACTGTCCCAAGTCTCTTGTTCATTTGCGGGGAACAACATACTTTTACATCTATCCAATAAATATCACTGAAAAAATTCTAAAAATCACCCACATACTGTACTCATTCAGTAAATGCTATTATGAAACTCATGATGTATACTGACTTCCATATGTATATTATAATGTCTTGCCTGTAATCTAATAAAAGTGAAACATATTAGATTGATATAGTTCTTATTTCTTCTTTATTTTATCACTCTGTTGGATTCTGACCATATTTGATCTGCATTTGATCTTTAACACACACATACACATATACTCTCTCGACTCAACATAGGAAGGTCAAGTAGATCAGTTCCCAGGAAACTGACAGCCCGACAACAGCATTTGAGAATTGATTATAGTGGTGAAGTTTTCATGCAGGACCAGCCACACTTTATGAAGGGACGAATACAGAGACCTGGTGCACTAAGTGACACAAGGTCCCCAAACGACCTGCTGCAGGTTTTGAATTCAGAGTTGCCCTTCTCCTAGACCAGTTGCCATCCAAGTCTATAGAACCCAGTCTCTCCTGCTATTTACCCATAGATGGAGGGAGCAGAAGAGGATTCACACCTTTCCCAAGGGTATTAGCACGTAAGTGAATGTAATGGATTCGACTGGAATTTGAACTCAGCGCTCCGATTCCTCAATCCAAGCCGCTATCCATTACTCCATAGTGCCTGCCACACACACACACACACACACACACACACACACACACACACACACACATGCATATTTACATATATATATATATATATATATATATATATATATATATATATATATATATATATATATATATATATATATACTGTGTAATGTTTATCAACCTTGTCTTGCTAAAACTATTACTACTGAGTAGTGAGTTTGATTCTCACTGGTTACCCACTACCTTCGCCCTTGTGCCACATCTAAGCTATGCTTGGAAAATCACTATACAGGGTGCGATGGATAAATTGTCATCTAAATTATGCAAAAATGAAAATAACACCCACATCTCATTTTAACAGATATATTTACTAAAATTACACAAATATATCTAGAAATACTAAAGAGCAAATTTATTCAATAAAATCACCATTGGCTTAAACCACAGCCTCCAGACGACTTTGGAATCTCCTGCAACTATTCTGGATTGTCGCCTTGTTAAATTTTGTGATTGCAAGGAGATTTGTTGGATTCTTGCTCAACTGCTCCCCACACATAATAATCACGAGGATTGCAGTCTGGGGAGTTAGGTGGCCAGATATAAGTGGGGATATGGTCACAGAAATTCTCCGATAGACATGACTGGGTTCTCTTGCTTATTGTACTCATCTAGTAAATGCTGTTATCAAACACATAACGAATACTGGCTTCCATTTGTATATTATAATGTTTTGTCTCTATTCCCACATGATTTTTTAATTAATCAACACATTGATAATGTACACATTAGCACTCAACTGTTTGTCTTCAAAAGAAAGCACTCGTTGTTGCTTAAAAGCTATTAAGAGATAAAATCAAAGACATGAAAAGCGTATGTACATTGGCAAAAGGATCAGAAAGAGATGCTTCTCTAAGGTCTGGAAGTGAAGCCTTAGTTTCTTGTCAGGAAGGTGGGTCGATTGGTTTATTTGTTAATACCATTCCATGTCATCCAGGGACAACAGATTTGGCAAAGGTCAGTACAAAAAGTATCTTACATAAATATTCTGTCTTCCAAAAGAAATATGCATTGTTCATGAGCAGATATTTATCAAGTGTACAAATGGTCAAGATGTGTGAAGAAAAAAAATGGTTGATAGAAAAGGTGAAGAGAGAGTTGCTCCTGTTCACATGAAGTAGACATTGTCAGAATGCTAAGGTCATATGTACTGGATGAACATATCGCTTATCCAAATATTGTACAAAAATGTCTATAGATCAATTCAGCATGCATCCCATTATGTCTGCATATTGAGTAAATAAATATACATATATATATATATATATATATATATATAGAGAGAGAGAGAGAGAGACAGACAGAGAGAGAGACAGAGATAGAGAGACAGAGAGACAGAGAGAGACAGAAAGAGACAGAAAGAGACAGAGAGAGACAGAGACAGAAAGAGAGAGAGAAAGAAAGAGATGCTTATGTACATACACACACACACACACATATATATTAAGTTAAAGGAGAGTAGAGGGTAGAGAGCAAAAGGGAGATAATGTTATATAAAAATATGAATACATGTAGAGATGTAACATTATACATATATATATATATATATATATATATATATATATATATATATATATATATATATACCAAGTATAGGATTGGTGTATCTGGAATAAATTCCAATAACCAAAAAATAAAGACCAGAGAAAATCTAATTTATTCCAAAATTATAACGGAAATATGTTATAAAATCACTACAAACATAGCCATTTTGTTTCAATACTTCTGGTGTCTTATCAAGTGATGGTGTTGAATGTAGAATAAAGAGTTTATTCTACATTCAGTATATATTAATATGCTCTCTTTTAAATAAACAGTATTAATTATATTTACCAGCCTGAATGTTCAAGAAATTTTGTAGAAAATATGTGCTTCTCTGACTGGAATCGAACTTTAATTTGATCTGATGTGCTGT
>OZ010590.1:28586168-28613668 GCA_963932145.1 Acanthosepion lycidas
TGTCTTTCACTCTCAGTAACCCCTTGCATCTTGGTGGTGCTATCACCTTACTTGGGGATGAAATAAAAAAAAAAAAATAGATTTCTGTACTTACAAAGTATTACTATTTTTATTATTTGTATTAAAGCCAAACATATCAGAATTGGCTGAGAAAGACAAATTTGACCTTCATAGATTTTCCGAAATTCCAAAACAGAGTTTTCAGAAGTAATGAAGCTGATTCTTCATATTTTCTGAAATTCTGAAACATGTATTAAAGCAGCCTTCCTTGTATTGTGAAAAAGAGGCTTCCAAGTTAATTTTGGTGCTTCCTTGCTTTGTTAGTGTTGTAGCATACCTACAGATAATAATGGGTATGTCCCCATTCACATAAATACAGTAGTAAATACTGTATGTTGATCTGCAGCTGGAGATTCATTGTGGAATTCACTTGACTCACTTCTAGCAGTTGACTACTTATTCTACATGCCACTGGCAAATCTTATATGTGTTGTTCTTGTGTTAAGTATTATCATTCATTACCAACCTTCATATGATTATTCTATTCAGTAACCTTCCCTAGGTTACAACAGTTAGAAATTGTGAATGAGTGGGTGGTATAAAGGATCACAGCTGGGAATGAGAAACCAGAGAGCCAAGTTCAAATTCCACTTGGGTTCATTATATTCACTTACAAACAAATATTCTTGGGAAATGTGTGAATCAATCTTGTATGGCTAGATATGGGTTAAATAGTAGGATTGTATCTGGGAAAAACATACTAAGGCAATATTCACTCCTTCCAAAATAATTATTCTTATAATAGAAAATATGTTTTGTTTTTAATGAACCCACAATGGGCTAATAACTCATAAAAGATAAATAAACTGTCAGAAATTCTTAAATGTAAGTCTCATATAGATATTTGGGACTTCTCTGTATTGTCTGAAATTCAAAAATGGAGTCCTCAGAAGTGTTTCTTGAGAATCTACGTATCAGAAATGAAGCCTCAAAAGCCTTTCGTTGATGAGGGGCTTCTTTGTATGATCAGGATTTCTGAAATGAAATCCTCATAAATGATTGGGGCCACCTGTGTATTTTCTGAAATTCAAAAATAGAAGCTTTAAAAGTATTATGGTTGCTTCTTCTTATTGTTAGAATTTTACTACTAGTGGCCACAAAAGCTTTTTGAAGGGGAGATTCATTTTTTTTTGTTTTTTTTAATAATTTCAAACAAGTCAATAAAGCGACTAATATGCAAAAGTTGACCAAGAGTGAAAGAATATGAGAAAAACACATTATTGAATACATAGTATTCAAGGAGAGAGATACAAATTAAATTGCATTTGAATTTTTAAAGACAGAAAAGCAAGAAGCGAGAAGAGAGTCCCATAAGTGACAAGTGAAAGCAATTTCAACAGCAAAATTATGAGACCTAATTACCAATCTAGTACTGCACTTAAATTAGTGAGGTCAAAGTAACAAAGCGGAGAGCTGATAAAAACAAATGACAAGAAAATATTTAAAGAAAAGGCTTATGGAAACTATGTTATAGCAATGGGAGTGTTGGGACATCCTGCACATTGTCAAAAATTTAAAAAATTGATTCTTCAAAAGTATTTGCATAGCTTCGTTTTATGGTCTAGCTGAAAATTATTTTGGAGTTCTTCCTCATAATGCAAGACATTCTGTAATTGAAACCACAAAAATATCAATACCTTTTACACATTCTTTTGGTCAAGAATTTAAATAGGCAAGCAGTAATATATATATACATAAAAATGTCTTTAATAAATAAATTATCGGACTTTGTCCATTTCTTAATGTAAGACGTCATTTGTTTACATTTGATACGCCTTGAGCAGTTATGAATGTACGAGATTCATGGAAAATTGAAGTTTATAAGCAGTAAATTCGACCTTGCCAACCGAACGATCCTTTGTGACTGAGCGGTTAGGCACATCAAGCTAAATGACGGTTCCATATAGGATGCAGGTTTGAATCCTGTCAAAGGACGAATATTTTCTATGAAAATTTCTCAGACATTCAGGCCGGTAAATGTTATTTAATACTGTTTATTATAAACAGAGCATTTACTTAAATACTTGTATCTATAAAAAGAACGTTAAACATAAAAATGTCTAATAAATAAATTGTCGGACTTTGTCCATTTCTTAATGTATATATATATATATATATATATATATATATATATCCAAGTATAGGATTGGTGTATACGGAATAAATTCCAATAACCGATAAATACTATTCTTAAAAGAGTGCTCAATACAGAGTAGAGCAAATATAATTATTTATTCGAAAATTATAACATAAGTATGTTATAAAATCACTACAAAAATAGCCATTTTGTTTCAACACTTCTGGTGTCTTATCAATTGATGGTGTTGAATGTATGTTATAATTTTCAAATAAATAATTATATATATATATATATATATATATATATATATATGCACCTGAAAAAATTATTTCAATTGAGATCTATGGGGAGAAAGTGTGAGTTTGTAAACAATTACTTTTACTGCTACTAATGCAATACTCTTCAATAAAAGGAATCACGTTCTCTTAGTCACTGGCATGTTTATCTAAAACTAAATACACTTAAATTCTCCTTCAGCCCTGCCATGCACCAACAGCTTATGATGCCAATTCAGCTGGATTTCGATCTTAGCAAGAAGCAACCAAACATCTAGCCACACTGATGAGCTGTGATACAGCAAAACAGTCTATCTGTGGATGACAATATATTATGTATATACACATATATATATATATATATATATATATATATATATATATATATATATTGTGTATATATATATATATATATATATATATATATATATATATATATATATTGTGTATATTTTGAAAGCATATTTTCCTTAAGACATGTATCATATAATAATTTAGATACCTTTTGTCTACTTATTTTCAATAGGATCCTCTAATATTCATAGACATGCTTCTTAGTATCCTTATTAAAGCAAGAGAGAATATTACCATGTTGATACATATTCACTTATTTTTAGTACTTTTGATATTAGCACAATGTCATCATCAGGGTGTTGCTTTTTCTAAGACAAAAATGTTGTGTCCATCTAAAAGTTAAAATTTTTCAAAAATATAAACATTTCAAAACTTAGTTATCTTCTGTGGTGATTAAATTGTTAAATTTAAATCATATAGTACATAACCTTAGAGTTTCTCACATCACAGTTAAAAAAATTTTAACTTATTTTAAATTATTATATATATATATATATATACATATATATATATATATATATATATATATATATATTAAGAGATTTTTTTAATGTTTATACATTCTTTTTATAGAAAATATGCATCCTCCGACAGGAATCGACCTTGTATCCTATACAGAACCGTCATATAGCCTGACGTGCTTTATCGATTGAGCCACAGAGGAGCGTTTTTATTAGCAAGGTCGATTTTACTGTTTTTAAACTACAATTCTCCATGATTTTTTCTCATACATTCATATCTACTCAATATCTAAATATAAGCAAATGACATCACACATTATGAAATGGACAAAGTCCAACAATTATTTTATGAGATTTTTTATATTTATACATTCTTTTTATAGATACAAATATTTAAGTAAATGCTCTGTTTATAATAAAAAAGTATTAACGACATTTACCATCCTGAGGGTTTGAGAAATTTTCATAAAAATGTGCCTCCTCTAACAGGAATTAAACCTGTAGCATATAAATATATATATCTATATATCTATGTATCTATATAAATAAATATATATATATATATATATATATATATATATATATATATATATTAGCTGTGGTTCTGTTGTCTAGAACTAAACTCCTTTCAAATTTCTTCTGATAATACGCACTATAACTACTTCTGCTTGCAGTCCATGAATTACCAATGGCTTCTCTGGTACATATGAGTTTGTTTATTTACTTCTCATTCCTCCCACTATAATCTGTGATTCCAGTTTGGTTTCATACAAAACAATTCCTATTTGGGACAAAAATGATAAAAAAAAAATATCAAAAATCAAAAATAAAATTTCTTTTAAAAATCCAGACACAAAATAAATAAAGGCATAAAGTGGCTTTTTGAAAAGGCGCTGATAATCGCTAATTTGACATTCCATGTAGCAAAGATGCAATCAGCAGTCCCTTTCGATTTCTTCAGTGGCTATTCAATATTGGCTTTATTGAACTGCAAACCACCAATAATAAATTGTTTACCAAGGCAGAATTGGAGAGATAAAAGCATTTTCCCCCTCTTCCTTTTAATCAAAGAGGGAAAGTAAAGTGGAGGCCTGGCACGATATAGAAAATCAATAAGTATTGATAAGCATTCAATAAATCAAGGTTATTGATTTATTGGAGCAGAAAACTTGTTCTGAAATCATCTGTCTGCAGAGAAAAACCTTCAGAAGAGAACATCTTGTCTATGCGGGTAAAACCAAAAAACAAAACAACAACAAAAAAATTGAATTCGTTTTTATTTATTTTTTTTTCTTTTTGGACTTATTAACTGGATTTTTCAGCACAATTTTTCAAGTTTAATTATTAAAGTCAGATAGATATTATTTAGTCAGATAGAAACTAGCAAAACTTGGAAGCAGCAAAGTCATTAATTTGTTGAATATTATTTGATAAACTGGTGAAATTCTATTGCACCATTTACTCTTCAGATCTTTCTCTGTCAAATTTTATATCCCTTCTCCTTTTATCTGTGATGCAGATAAATTATTCCTTTTTTTTTTCTTTTTGCTGCTCTTGTTCTCTCTCTCACTCTTTATGACTTTGAAATCTCCCTTTTGATGCTGGATGCAGATATTAATAAGCTCTTATGTGCATTCAATAACTTCAGTCACAAAATCCCGATCAAGCAACAAGTCGAAATAAATTCCCCACATTTAGTTTTGTGGAGGTGGCATGTAGGAATAAAATTAGGTAAAAAGATGGATAGGTATGACCCGAATTATATATTTATATATAAGTACATATGACCCAATTAATTCTGGCATGTTCTTGACCATGACATTAGTTTTCTTCCTGATTTTCTGTGGATTTCTACAGTAAAACCATTAGAAATGCATCTACATTATGCATCTAATAATTTTAATAGCTCTTTCAACATTTTCCCAGATTGTTAATGATGTAATGGAATAACTTGCCTGCCACCCCCATGAGTGACTACTACACTATAGCTAGTAACTACCTATAAGTATCTGTGCGGGGGGGGGTGTTAAATATACTAGCGGGGATCTGTTCCAGCTAGATGGTCAAACACTCTGCCTTCAGGCAGAGAGGAACCCAGAAGAGGCTATGCTGAAGGGCACAATCTTGTTCAGGGAGGTAGACCAATCCAATCCCATTCATGTGTGTTCTACAGGGACTTTTTGGGCTGAGCCTACGGGCTTGGAAGAACCACGTTAAACTCTGCCTTGTGCCACATCTACCCTCATGGGTGGTGTAGTAAATATTAACTAGCTGGGATTTGTTCCAACTGTGCTGGTCAAACTCTCTGTCTGTGGGCAGAGAGGATTTCCAGACAAGGCTATGCCAAAGGGCAGCATCTCGTCTCAGAAACAGCTACGCAATTCCATTTTATACTGGGTCAATGGAGAATTTTTGGCTGAGCCTACAGGCTCAGATACTCCACATTCAACTCAGCCCTGTCCCACATCTGATTGCATGGGGAGGTCAGTAAATATACTAGGTGGGATCTGTTGCGTACGACTCAGACTTACATGAAAAATACCGACCTTCCAATAGTAGCACTCACTACTGGATTGACTTGCGACAATCTTGTGCATAACTGTTAACTTTATTCTTATTGTACTGTTTTTTCTAAATTCCAATCACCTGATGAAGGCCAGAGAGTACAGCAGCTGAATCATTGTGAATATGGCAATGAAGAGGAGGATAACAATCCAAATAATGTAAATAATGCAAGTAATCATAATTCCTCACCTCAGAGATATTGAGACCGAAACGTTGTGAATATGGCAATGAAGAGGAGGATAACAATCCAAATAATGTAAATGATGCAAGTAATCATAATTCCTCACCTCAGAGATATTGAAACCAAAACGTTGTGAATATGGCAATGAAGAGGAGGATAACAATCCAAATAATGTAAATGATGCAAGTAATCATAATACCTCACCTCAGAGATATTGAGACCGAAACGTTGTGAATATGACAATAAAGATGAGGATAACAATCCGAATAATGTAAATAATGCAAGTAATCATAATTCCTCACCTCAGAGATATTGAGACCGAAACGTTGTGAATATGGCAATGAAGAGGAGGATAACAATCCAAATAATGTAAATGATGCAAGTAATCATAATTCCTCACTTCAGAGATATTAAAACCAAAACGTTGTGAATATGGCAATGAAGAGGAGGATAACAATCCAAATAATGTAAATGATGCAAGTAATCATAATACCTCACCTCAGAGATATTGAGACCGAAACGTTGTGAATATGACAATGAAGATGAGGATAACAATCCGAATAATGTAAATAATGCAAGTAATCATAATTCCTCACCTCAGAGATATTGAGACCGAAACGTTGTGAATATGGCAATGAAGAGGAGGATAACAATCCAAATAATGTAAATGATGCAAGTAATCATAATTCCTCACCTCAGAGATATTGAGACCGAAACGTTGCGAATATGGCAGTGAAGAGGAGGATAACAATCCGAATAATGTAAATAATGCAAGTAATCATAATTCCTCACCTCAGAGATATTGAGACCGAAACGTTGTGAATATGGCAATGAAGATGAGGATCACAATCCGAATAATGTAAATGATGCAAGTAATCATAATTCCTCACCTCAGAGATATTGAGACCGAAAGGTTGTGAATATGGCAATGAAGATGAGGATCACAATCCGAATAATGTAAATGATGCAAGTAATCATAATTCCTCACCTCAGAGATATTGAGACCGAAACATTGTGTATATGGCAATGAAGATGAGGATCACAATCCGAATAATGTAAATAATGCAAGTAATCAATTCCTCACCTCAGAGATATTGAGACCGAAACGTTGTGAATATGGCAATGAAGATGAGGATCACAATCCGAATAATGTAAATGATGAAAGTAATCATAATTCCTCACCTCAGAGATATTGAGACCGAAACGTTGTGAATATGGCAATGAAGATGAGGATAACAATCCGAATAATGTAAATAATGCAAGTAATCATAATTCCTCACCTCAGAGATATTGAGACCGAAACGTTGTGAATATGGCAATGAAGAGGAGGATCACAATCCGAATAATGTAAATAATGCAAGTAATCAATTCCTCACCTCAGAGATATTGAGACCGAAATGTTGTGAATATGGCAATGAAGAGGAGGATAACAATCCAAATAATGTAAATGATGCAAGTAATCATAATTCCTCACCTCAGAGATATTGAGACCGAAATGTTGTGAATATGGCAATGAAGATGAGGATCACAATCCGAATAATGTAAATAATGCAAGTAATCAATTCCTCACCTCAGAGATATTGAGACCGAAACGTTGTGAATATGGCAATGAAGATGAGGATCACAATCCGAATAATATAAATGATGCAAGTAATCATAATTCCTCACCTCAGAGATATTGAGACCGAAACGTTGTGAATATGGCAATGAAGATGAGGATAACAATCCGAATAATGTAAATAATGCAAGTAATCATAATTCCTCACCTCAGAGATATTGAGACCGAAACGTTGTGAATATGGCAATGAAGATGAGGATCACAATCCGAATAATGTAAATAATGCAAGTAATCAATTCCTCACCTCAGAGATATTGAGACCGAAACGTTGGGAATATGGCAATGAAGATGAGGATCACAATCCGAATAATGTAAATGATGCAAGTAATCATAATTCCTCATCTCAGAGATATTGAGACCGAAACGTTGTGAATATGGCAATGAAGATGAGGATAACAATCCGAATAATGTAAATAATGCAAGTAATCATAATTCCTCACCTCAGAGATATTGAGACCGAAACGTTGTGAATATGGCAATGAAGAGGAGGATAACAATCCGAATAATGTAAATAATGCAAGTAATCAATTCCTCACCTCAGAGATATTGAGACCGAAACGTTGCGAATATGGCAATGAAGATGAGGATCACAATCCGAATAATGTAAATGATGCAAGTAATCATAATTCCTCATCTCAGAGATATTGAGACCGAAACGTTGTGAATATGGCAATGAAGATGAGGATAACAATCCGAATAATGTAAATAATGCAAGTAATCATAATTCCTCACCTCAGAGATATTGAGACCGAAACGTTGTGAATATGGCAATGAAGATGAGGATCACAATCCGAATAATGTAAATAATGCAAGTAATCAATTCCTCACCTCAGAGATATTGAGACCGAAACGTTGTGAATATGGCAATGAAGATGAGGATCACAATCCGAATAATATAAATGATGCAAGTAATCATAATTCCTCACCTCAGAGATATTGAGACCGAAATGTTGTGAATATGGCAATGAAGAGGAGGATAACAATCCAAATAATGTAAATGATGCAAGTAATCATAATTCCTCACCTCAGAGATATTGAGACCGAAATGTTGTGAATATGGCAATGAAGATGAGGATCACAATCCGAATAATGTAAATAATGCAAGTAATCAATTCCTCACCTCAGAGATATTGAGACCGAAACGTTGTGAATATGGCAATGAAGATGAGGATCACAATCCGAATAATATAAATGATGCAAGTAATCATAATTCCTCATCTCAGAGATATTGAGACCGAAACGTTGTGAATATGGCAATGAAGATGAGGATAACAATCCGAATAATGTAAATAATGCAAGTAATCATAATTCCTCACCTCAGAGATATTGAGACCGAAACGTTGTGGTTATGGCAATGAAGATGAAGATAACAGTCCAAATAATATAAATAATGTAAGTCATCATAATACCCCATCTCAGAGATATAGACTGACAGAAATTATATTATAGACTATATTGTACATTTAACAGGATTTTATTGCCTCATCAAAGAAAAATATGAAAGATATGAAAAAGAATAAATAGAAGATTGTATACTGACACAACTGTATTCATACATATGGTGTGTGTAAAATCCTACTGAAGACATTGAGACTTATATTGATGAAGAATTATCAGCTTAACGCATTTGTATGCTGTGCTGTGTACAATGTGACACATGGTTCACTGGAGACTAAGAAATCCCATGGAGCATCTACATGACACATCTTGTTTCGACAGCATCCTGGAGGTAAAGATAGAAAGAAAAGAAAGTCTGCTGTACATGCTCTGTATTTTATGTATGCTCATCTGCACAAACTGTAATGGCAGACTTGTTCTTTTCAATAAGTATTGATATCCAACACTTTTTCTGTTAATGATAGCTCAAGAACAAGTTTTACAAATCATTGACATGGTAGCAAGTCTGAGTCTCTGTGAGGTCCCCATATTTGTAGTCTTGTACTATTTTAACAGGATTGTTATGATAATATTAACCATTTCCTTATAAGGTAATTGTTATGTTAATTTACCCATGCCTGGACTCTCCCAGCTATAAACAGGAGCAGGTACTGCCTATTGGAGAGGAAAGTTTCCAGCAGTCAGCTCTGACAGTCATACCAAACATTCTTGCTGTAACACTCTCGTTTTTATATGTTTTTATTGCTGTTTGTGTTAATATATTTAACTCAATTCCTCTCCTTGTGTCTTTAATTCTGGCTTTAATTAAACCACAACAGTAATATTGGCCATTTTCTTATAAGGAAGCATAATGGAGTAATGGATAGCAATTCGGATTAATGAATCGAATAGCTGAGTTTGAATTCAAGTTGATTTTGTTACATTCATTTATGTGCAGATATGCTTGGCATCTCTTCTCCCTTCAGCTATAGGTAAACAGCAGGACAGACTGGATCTTATAGCCTTCAGTGTTAACAACTCTAGGAGAAGGACAACTCTGAATTCAAGACATCCAATTATGGGCTAAATCACCTCAGCAACCCACTTTTGGACAAGTGTGGTGAGTACGTCTATACCAGTGAAGACACTGTAAAATCAGGTAGGGATTCTTCTAAGGACTGAGAAGGACTTAGAACTGGATCTGCATATGTTCAAATGAGCTTTAAGAAAAGAGAAATTTAATAAAAGTAATTTTAAGAAGATTTGTTTTATACATAAAGTCCAAAATCTGATTCCATCAGTATTAAGAGAGCATGTATGTAACAAGGACGGTTTAATGAAAATTGAAAACAAAACGGACACTTATACTTAGAATCAGAAAGACAGTGTTGAAATTTATAGGACATTTAATAAGGAAAGAAATTTTGGAGAATATGACACTCACAGGACATACTGAAAGCAAGAGGGACAGAGAGATACAGTGAGTAAGCTACCTATGTTCAAATGAGCTTTAACCCCTGGTAACTTATAAGGAAACTTTAAGCATTCATTGACCAAGCAACCAACTATGCTTTTCTTCATTCCATGGCCATTGGGTTGGGATCAAAGGTTAGTATCTGTTCATCTCATCTTCAATAGCAATGATAATATTAGCCATTTCTTTTTGAAGAAACTTCCAGCATTCATTCACCAAGTAGTCAGTGTGACTCTTGCGTTATGCTTTTCTTCATATTCAATATTCAACTGATTTCTATCAGGTTATTTGAATAATTTCAACTCTTCCCAAGATTACTAATGATACTATATTTTAGAAATGGTATTTCAGTAGTTCCAGATACCCTTCTAATAAAAAATACAACTATGACCTTCATACTTTTCATCTCTTAGGTTAAGTTTTGATATTTTTTCATTGTTTTCTTTTCAAGATGTTGACATTCATGACACTCTATAGATTCATTTTCTTTATTATTTAAATTATTGTGAAAAATACTGGAGTGGTTTCCTTTTCTCACCTCCTCAGTTTCCTTTTCTTTGTTTTCCTGTTTATTACTGTGACTTCTTGGGAAAGATAATTGAGTCGTTTCCTGATATCTTCTCCATGGCTTTGAATGCATTTTCCTTCAATTAGACTGTTTGTCTCTCATGCTAGAGAGTCCAGTCTACTCTTCTGTTTAATCCATAGCTGGTTACAAGGAAGAAGAGAAAAATTCACACTTTTCTCATTAGTGTGAAAGTAAATGCAACAAGCTAGCTCAGAATTTGAATTCTACTTTCCATGCCTTGCTCAATGATGATATGATGTTAAAAGGCATAAATACATTTTTGTCGTATGAGAAAAAGATTTTGAAAAATGGCCTAAATCAACATGTGCCCTTTTTGCAGATTATGATTGTTTTAAATTCTCCTTAGCTTCTCTTTCTGTCATTGTATCAGAATATTGTCATTTTTTCTCAGATCAGTGATTAAAAATGGCTTCAATTCAATGAATTCTTTAGATCTTTGAAAAAGACAATTCTTCATCAGACACTACAGACTGGCACTGTATACTTGCAGAAAGATCTTTAATGAATAACAAAAGGCATTTGAAATCTTCCATCAACAACAACAAAATTGGATATCCCATGTAACTAGAAGAGAAAATAATGATATCATCAAAAAGTTGACTTTCAACATGGTCAGAAACAAAAGCTTTGAAAGAAAACACTTATTGGTATTAAAAAGAGTTAAGGGACTCAAAAATGTCTAATTTGTCATTTGTTATTTTATTTCTGTTTTATAGAATAAATATTTTGTAAAACTTTAGCATTTCATGTTTGCTTACATTGTGTAATATTTTGTTGAAAACATTTCTGGTGCTACAAATTCCTCTTTTTTAGATGTACATAATAGTTCATTAGGTTCTTCTATGTTGCTTTTATTTCTTTCCAGATTTTTTAATTAATGAATAATAGATCATTTGTTAATTTGATTATCTTATATGATATTTTGTACTCTTCTAAAAAATCCTCAGCTTTTTAGTAAGTAATAGATTTCCTTACCAAGATGCCCTGTACGTTCTACTTCATTGGAAGACATGTTATTGGTCTATAATTAATTGCAGTTCATTTGTTGTGCATTTTTTCATTTATTAAAATTTTACATTTTCTCTTTATAATTGTTAATTTGATTATCTTATATGATATTTTGTACTCCTCTAAAAATACTCAGCTTTTTAGTAAGTAATAGATTTCCTTAGCAAGATGCCCTGTTAAGATGTTCTACTTCATTGGAAGACATGTTATTGGTCTACAATTAATTGCAGTTCATTTGTTGTGCATTTTTTTCCTTTATAATTGTTATCTTGTCTGCTATCATCCAATTCATTAAACATATCCAATAAAACTCTGAACTCTTATTTACTATTTACTTACTATTTTTCGTTTCTCTATAGGAGTAGATAGGTTCTCCTATCATCGTATTCACATTCCTTCCCTTTCTTTTGAACAGGTTTATCCCTTGTTTCCTGTTTAGGATTGGGTTTCCGGTTCCTTCTAAAGCCTTTCCCTTCTTTTTCAGTTCTGGTGGCCCCTTGTGTATTAGTAGCATTATCTCTTTTCTTGGGGTGGTGCCTCTTACTCAGTGAATCTCTACCTCAATTAGCTCTTGGGCCTTATACAGAGTAAACATCAGTGTTAAAAAAAATAATTAAATAAAACTCTTAAGTTCTGCTTGGCTCTCTATTTCAAGTAAAGTATGTTCAAAAATATTTGCATTTATTCAAATTGTTTTGTTTTTAAGCAAATGGAGAAGACAGATTAATTGTTACCATTAGTTAATTTTACTTTTAGTTTCAGATTCAGGAAATCTTGAAGATAAGAAAGAAAATGCAGAGCAACATAAATTTCTTTTACAAATGCAATGTAATCTATATAAATAAATGTGGATGTCAGTGTGTCACACTTTTTCAACTTTATTCCTACAGGCCATAGCCCAATATATCATACCATTTTGAAATCAGGCTGACTCGGTGAGCAAATTAAAATCATTTATGGTCGGATACAGAGCCACAATCCTGACATTTTACTGTGATTGTTTTTTGCAATTTTATGGAATTTTTGCAACAATTTTTTTTTGTACGATAATAATTTTTATAACTTAAATTTAATTTGGGAATAATTGAAATTAATTTCAAAATCTAGCAAAAGTCACCCGTGAAATAAAAATAATTATTTGTACAGAAAGTAAGGACCTACATACATCAAATTGTCTTTAAATTAAGTGGCAGCAAAAGAATTATCATTGAACTTTTAAAAGATAAACTTAAATATTAATGCAATACTTAAATGCAGCAATCAATTTCGAGTTTTCTGTAATTTATTGTTGTATATTGCATATGGCAGCAGTATGTCTTGCAAAAAGAGAACCAGATTTCAATCAAAAGAACCAAAGGCTGCAGCAAGGAAAAGAAAGACCCATGCAAATGAAAACCCAGATCAAACAGCAGCCAGGAGAGCTTCCAATGCCAAGAATATGCAGAGACTCAGGGACTCTCCAACTCCTTGACTAGCTGAAAGCCCAATCTAGACCCCTCCACAGAAGCTAGCTTGAATGTCACCTGGTAGGGCGGCTTTCAAGCTAGTTATAAATACAATGCAATTGCAAATATACTTAAAGAGTCCATCATTTTTAGACAGCAGTATCTACTGACCACCTTTCTGTTCATCATTAATGTTTCTGTATGAGTCTATATTTCTGAGACGAGGTATTATGTAGATTATTTACATTATTCGGATTATTGTCCTCATCTTTGTAACCGTATTTATTGCAACATTTCAGAAGTTGTATGCACCGGCTTTCTTCAGGTGGTTGGAATGTTGAACTGAACCCTTTATTTTGCTCACTGGGGTAGACTGTTCTCGTTCCACGTGCCATGTTTAATGGATGTCAGTTATCACTTATCTCCTGTTAATTTTCCCTCTGAAAGTTCTCCACTGCTTTAACCAGGTATTGAACTCACACACTTTGGGTCCTGTCACTGGATCTAACCAACGCCTTTATCCACTGTGCCATAAAATGGATCAAGGTGTTAGTTAGATCCACTGACATCCATTAAACATGGCATGTGCAACTAGAACAGTCTACCCCAGTGAGTGAAATAAAGGGTTCAGTTTGACATTCCAACCAGCTGAAGAAGGCTGGAGAATACAACGGCCAAAACGTTGTAATAAATATGGGGACAAAGATGAGGACAATAGTCCGAATAATGTAAATAATGTATGAATGTTTCTATTCCTAATTCTTCCACACCCTATAACCCCTTATATTTTAGAGGCTTTACTGTCTTGCTTGGAGTGATTAAGATTTTTTTAAAAAAGCACAAGTAAACTCAAATTAATATAAAAACAAGAATTTTACACAAAATAGGAAAAGTTTCGTAAAATGATAATGATCATGTACAAAAATATTTTCAGATGATTGGCGATAATTTGTTTGGTTTCTTGTCTGCATCTTCAAAAAACGAATTTAAAAAATATTCTTTTTTTCTTAATTATTAGATTTAGCTTCTGGCAAATGATTGGCATTGATGAACAGAGAAGGAGAGAAATTTAATAAAAGTAATTTAAAGAAGATATGTTTTATACATAAAGTCCAAAATCTGATTCCGTCAGTATTAAGGGAGCGTGTATGTAACAAGGATGGTTTAATGAAAAATGAAAACAAAACGGACACTTATACTTAGAATCAGAAAGACACTGTCGAAATTTATAGGACATTTAATAAGGAAAGAAATTTTGGAGAATCTGGCACTCACAGGACATATTGAGGGCAAGAGGGACAGAGAAAAGCAGAGAGGGAAACTACCTAATGAGCTTGTATATATTTCTAGGGTACATAATGAAGAAAGTAGGCTTGGAGAATCTGGCACGCACAGGACATAGTGAGGGCAAGAGGGACAGAGAAAAGCAGAGAGTAACCTACCTAATGAGCTTGTGTATATTTCTAGGGCACATAATGAAGAAAGTGGGCTTGGAGAATCCGACACTTACAGGACATAGTGAAAACAAGAGGGACAGAGAAAAGCAGAGAGTAACCTACCTAATGAGCTTGTGTATATTTCTAGGGCACATAATGAAGAAAGTGGGCTTGGAGAATCCGACACTTACAGGACATAGTGAAAACAAGAGGGACAGAGAAAAGCAGAGAGTAACCTACCTAATGAGCTTGTGTATATTTCTAGGGCACATAATGAAGAAAGTGGGCTTGGAGAATCCGACACTCACAGGACATATTGAAGGCAAGAGGGACAGAGAAAAGCAGAGAGTAACCTACCTAATGAGCTTGTGTAAATGAATTTCAGAACAAGGAGTGGAGGGTCAAAGACAAAAATATTATTTTGGTCAAATCTTTGATGCTCTTGGAAATAACTTATTCCAATTTTCAGAACATATAGTGCCTATTTTTAATTTCTTGCAGATTCTTCCCTTGTTGTGCATATGTTTAAACGGCACATGCAAGCAATGAAGATGTTTTAAGATAAAGGGAAACAAAAAAGAAATTTATACAAAATAACAACTTTCTATCTCTGATTCTAAATAAAAGCATCCTTTTTATTCTGAGGGAACATAATGAGAAAAGAGGGCTTGGAGAATTTGATACTCACTGGACATACTGAAGGCAAAAGAGACAAAGGGAAACAAAGAGTAACCTACTTAACATGTTTGTGCAAATTGATGGGCGGGGCAGTAAAAAGACAATTGCTATGAGATACAAATGATAGGAAATGTGGAGAGCTCTGATCGTCCACATCCTGAAGAGGCATGTCACATAGAAGAAGAACTGTTATAGAACTGTTTAAAAAGAGTAAAAGTTTTTAAAATTTGTGGTGCATGAAGAGAAGAATTATTGAAATTTCTAGAAAATATCAGAAAAGAAAGCTTGGAAAATTTGGTACTCACAGGATATGTTAAAGTTAAGAGGAACAGAGGAAAGCAGAGAGTAACCTCATAGGAATGGTAGAACAGAGATTGGTAGAGATAGTGAAAAGTCAAGCATTATTAAGAACAACCAAGTAGAGGAAGTTTTGGAGAGCCACGATCGTCTACATCCTGAAGAACAAGAGCAAGAACAACAACAACAAGAATATATCTTAGGAAGTGTCTTAATTTAATTTTCAGTGCATAAGTATATTTTTTTCTAATTCCTGCACATTTCATGTCGATCATAAGACTATATCCAACTCAAGTCAGTTTTTCTGTTGTCCCAATCGCAAGTGATTTTTTACCTGAACAAAGGGCTCCAACTACCGTTCTATTTAATGAAAAGCAAAAGGGAAAATTTGATTCATGCCTTTACTGAAAGCGTTAGTGCAAGAAAAATACACATGATCCCAGATCATTCCACCTATTTTAGGTTCTGTTTAATTATCACTCCCACTACTCAAAAATGGGGAGCTGAATTTAGGAGTAGAAGGAAGAGACTTGAAGATGACCCTAGGTCTGGATATCATGCAACTACCCCCACTGAGGAAAACATTGATCATATTCACCATATGGTGATGGATAACAGGCGATTAACTATAAATCAAATTGTCAATATTATTACCATGTCCCATCAGAATTAACTTGGCATGATGAAGGTTTCTGCTCAGTGGGTGCCATGTCTTCTGATACCTGATCAAAAGCACAACAGGCTGAGTACATCTCAGGAAAATCTGACATTGTTTGAGGCAGTTCCAGCTGGTTTCCTTGAATGTTTCCTAAAACAGGATGCATGTTGGGTTCATTGCTTAGAGTCAGAAATAAAGGCACAATCCATGCAGTGGAAACACCCTTCCTCGCCTGCTTCAAAGAAGTCCAAGGTCATTTCATCTGCAGGGAAGGTGATAGCCTCAGTTTTTTGGGATGGGTCACATCATCAATGGAGACTACTATGCCAACTGTCTGAGGCAGTTACAAACAGCTATAAAGAACAAAAACCCAGGACAACTGATGAAAGAGCTTTTGTTTCATCAGGACAATGATCCAGCACACAAGTACTTGGTTTTAATGGCATCCGTGTATCTCTGAGAGTTTGAACTGGTTGATCACCCTCCCGATTCTCTTGATTTGACTACCATCAAGTCCTCAACATGAAAAACACTTGGCTGGAAACCAGTATCATTGTGATGATAATGTCATATCTGCTGTTGATGACGTTTTTTTAACCGACTGGATGAACAGTTTTCTTTGAACAGACAGTTTACCTGGAAATAAACAAGGTAGTTATTAATCTAGAAAAGTTTAAATTAATACATACAAAATTTAACAAATCTAGCATCACTCGTTCATGGTGAACCTATAAATTTTTCACCACACCCATATATGTTCAGTCTCTTTATTCATGTACTCAATTTGTTATAACTGTTCCATACAGCAAAGTATTCGAAGTGTTCTTTATCTATTAATTCCATGTCCTAAATTTTTATGATGGACTCAATTCAATGACACTTCCATTCCAATTCTAGTTCATAGTTTCTATTTGGAAAAGGTTTATAAATATAAATATAAAAGTTTGAGTCACACAGAGGAATGTTGCAACCGGAGAAAGCAGCAGAAGTTAATAGATTGCAAATAATCTTCTAAAATTCCTTCAGTTGCTGATGATTAAATAGCCTAACTTAAATACAAAATTAGAACTTAATACCAGTATTAGAATATCCAAATAACCACAAATATATAAATATATTCTACTACTTACCATTATTTTGTGGATACATATGTGGATAGCAATATATATATATATATATATATATATATATATATATATATATATATATATATATATATATATATATATATACAGGTAAGATGGGAACCAATAGAGTACAATTCCAACATTCATAACATTTAATTTAAAAGAGAGCTCAAAACAAAATTGAGCAATATTCTTTATTTTAGGATATTAGATTGAAAACATGTTTTGACATGTTTTCAATGTAATATCTTAAAATAAAATATGTATATATGTATGTCTGTGTATATATATATATATATATATATATATATATATATATATATATATATATATACACGCACACACACATACACACACACACATACCATTGAAAAATTTAAAGACACTCTAACAATTAGCATGGGATGAAGTTGACAGAAGAGTGAAAAAAAAGGAAAAGGTACTCTTAGAGTCAATGAAAAAAAATGGAATCAATTATTCTACTTATACTTTGAGAAACTTTTGGCAATGAATTCCAAAAATTTGTGTTGCAGTAATCAAGGCTAAAGGAGGATAGGTTGATGAGAGCAAAATTTAATCATAAAATGTTTTTTTCCTTTTTATCATAATAACATTTCTAATAAAAAAATCATGTCTCACTTTTTTTAACCAAGTATAATAATTTTCTCTTGTTTAAAATACAAAGCAACTACTTTTTAGGCCAATTTAAAATATTACTAAATTGATCTTAAATGTTTGAACTCTAGTGTGGGCATATATTACATGAAATTTTATTATTGTGGATAATATGTATTTTAAATTTTTATTTATTTAACAGTGTATATTATATCGACCACCCTACACACTTTCAAAAATCTTAGTAAAGTTAATTGTTCCCCCAACAGGGATCGAACTTACATCCCTGTGGCAGACATAGGGAACCAGAACCAGAGTCAAATGGCAAAAATGTTGAACAGGACTTGCCTTATTCTCGACAAAAAGTTTGTCTTTGTCTGGCATGTAGGACTTTGATTTGAGAGAAGGTGAGTACGTCGTTCCATCAAAAGAGACCCTTGTTCTTTGTTGTCCCACAAGAAATTGCTTTATTAGCAACTGTATATAATATTAGTGTGTTTGGATGGAATCAAGTAGGGACATTCGGGTGTGTTAGTGCACCATTCTGAAGTGCCTGTATGTCTAGTATGTATATCATCTGGGTGGATGATTGGTGATTCCCCATTATAAGTAGACCATTGCAAAGATGAGAGAGGTCTTCTGTCAGGGTACATCATACTATATGTACATTTGTGATAGAAGGAACAAATGATGAAGTGAACAGCAATAAATACCAAGGAACTGGTGTAGAGGGAAGAAACACCCAATCTGAAATTACATCCCAAAACAGAGTTGATAACTTCTTTTGACCACAATCGCATTTTCTATCTTTCTTTCTTTCTTTCTTTCTTTCTTTCTTTCTTTCTTTCTTTCTTTTGTTGATAAGATTTCTTGAATGTGAAGGCCAGGCCATATAATAAACAGTTTAATAAATAAAAATAGGGTAACTCTTTCATATACAAACTATCCACTATAAAAACTTGTTGAAGTAATATAAATGTCAAATTAAAATAAATCTATTAATTCTTTATATGCATACATACATACATGCATACATATATATATATATATATATATATATATACATATATATATATCAGGTCATCCCATAAGTTGTGTCCGAATTTTAACTTTTTGTTAAAATGAACAAAATTTAAAGAGTATTTTATAATGTCTAATGGAGGTGAACATTATTTTTATGTTTAGATGCATTTAAACTGGTCAAATTTTATTTCATTGAACAATAAAATTAAATTTTGTTTGATTAAAACCCTGCTAACATGGAAGTACCCAAGAATCATTTGAGGCACATAATGCTTTATGAGTTCAAGAAAGGAAACTCAGCAGCCAAAGCGGCTAGAAATATTCACTCAGTTTATGGAGAGGAATGTGTGAATGAAAGAACTTGCAGAAGATGGTTTGCAAAATTCAGAGGTGGAGATTTCACCCTTGAAGATGAAGATCAAACCGGACGTCCAGTTGAGTTTGATGAAAAGCTTCTTGAAGCAGCCCTTGAAGAAAATTCTGCTTTATCAGTTGAGGAATTAGCAGTGGTTCTCAGTTCAAACCATACAACTGTTCATCATCATCTTCAACAACTTGGAAAAATTCCTTAACTTGGAAAATGGATGCCTCATGAATTGTCTGAAAACAACCTCAAATCTCAAGATGACATCTGCTCTTCTCTCCATTCTTTCACCTTTTTTGGATAGACTTGTGACTGGCAATGAAAAATGGATCTTTTATTGAAATGTTAAGTATCGTAGACAGTGGCTTGGTAAAGGGGAAGGACCCCAACCACAGCCGAGAAGGAAACTTCATGGGCAATAGGTTCTTCTTTCAATCTGGTAGGATCGCCAAGGAATAATCCACTTTGAATTCTTACCACCTAATGCAACAATTAATGCTAAAATATACTGTCAGCAATTAGAGCATTTGAACCAAGCTTTGAGGAAAAAAGGACCTGCTCTAGTGAATCGAAAAGAGGTGATATTTCATCAGGACAATGCGTGACTCCACACAGCAAGAATCATGTCACAAAAGATCGAAGAACTTGGTTGGGAGAAATTTCCTCACCCACCTTATTCTCCCGATCTTGCTCCTTCAGACTACCATTTTTTTCGTAGCTTACAGAATCATTTGGAAGAAACAGCTTTTATAACACAGGAAGGGGTTAAAACTGACATTTGTGAGTTCTTCGAATCAAAGCCAAAAGAATTTTACAGTAATGGAATTAGTAAGCTTGTTAATAGATGGAAGGAAGTCATAGATAATCATGGAAAATACATTGTTGATTGAATCTGTAATTAAATGTAACATTTGGTCACTTGTTTTCTTTATTCAAAATTGGACAGAACTTACGGGATGACCTGATATATATAATAATAATAGAGAGAAAATTTACTTTTGTAACATTGTGTAGTGTATGTAACTCTCTGGATTATATGTGTTGGTCACAATGTGCCTAATTTATCAGAAAGATTGATAGCTAGCTTGCTAGATATGAAAAGACCAGGATAAATAGATAGATAGATAGATATGAACAGTAATAGATAGATAGATAGATAGATAGATAGATAGATAGATAGATAGATAGATAGATTCGATTCTTCCATTTGAAGTAATCAAGAGCAAGATAACCTTGAAAACCACTGCCGATGTATAGTGAGTACATTTCTCATGCTTGCAACCTGCCTGTAGCCTTGTGCCAAACTATGTTAAACTTAAAAGCTATTTATATCCTATCAAAACATATCATCAAACACATTAGAATATTTGCACCAATGTGGCTGTTGAAGAACTCGTTTCTCATTATTTACATAGTGACTAGAATTCTCATTTTTGTTGTTGCTATCACAACATTTTAGCTGTTGTTGTGTCTCCAGCCTTCATCAAGTGTAACCCTAACCCTAACCTTCAGGTTATTTCCAACCTAACACTTTTTTTTAATTACAGAATAAATTATTCTCATTCCACTGCCCATGTCTAGGGATATCTCATCTCGTTCTTATTTAGTACTATTCAGTGGAAACAGGGTAAGAAATAACTGTAAATTAAATGATAGGTTCAGTTTGAAATTCCCTGTAGGTTACCGAGATTGGCATAATACCTGGTGAAGGCCAGAGGGCACAACGACTGAAACGTGATAACAACAACAAAGATGAGGACAATTATCTGCATGTAAATAATGTAAATAATGATAACTCCTCATCCCTGAAATGCAAACGGAAACTTTTTTTTTTTTTGTGTTCGCATCACGTTACCAAATAACTTGTAATATAAGTCAGTCAGAATGAATGGGCAGACGTGTTAGCCTTTTACACATATGTTTTTAATGTGTTTCAAAGATGTGTTTTGCCCTCTCTGATTCCAGACTAGCTGGAAAACTTTCTGGCAATTCTTCAAGAATTAACCTGCTTCTAAAGAAACAAAAAAAGAGAGAAAAAACTCAAAAGTACTCATTTCTCTTCTCAATTCCTTTTAGTAACAAATGTTATTTCCAGTAATGTTTTCTTCTCAGATTAAAGCTTAAATGCTAAAAAAAAAAAAAAAGAACAATTGCAAATAAAATTTTAAGAAATGAAAAAATGAAAAATGAAAAAAATTCTCTGCCATCTAATTGCAAATTCATTTTGTACAAATGTTGTTAAGTGTGCAAACGCTTTTTTTTCTGCTTTGTTTTATAAATTTTCCATTGATAAACAGAAGCACTTTCTCAAAACATGAAATTAAATAATAATAATCAATTTATTTAAACACTTATTCATACCTACCTACTTATGGTGTGTATAATTCTTTCATTTGTGTCCCTCCCACATAATCTCTCACTCTCTCTCTCTATTATGCCACATTCCTCCAAGGTGTAGACAATCATGACTCTCACTTATAATGCTTTTCTTTATTATCTGTGAATTTCCATGCATTTTTGGGAGCAATAACATAGTGGTTTTCGGCTGCCTTTTTCAGAGTTTGGAAATCAGAGATTTTTTTCTTAGACTGATTGCCAGCCAAGGCTAGAGTACCCAATAAACAGTGCAATTTAAACCATTTTTTTTAACTAAATGCCATGTGTCTTCAAGATATAAATGATATATAGCCCTACAGATTTCTCTGGTTTATTATTAGGTTGGTGCAAAAATAATGTCGTTTTCTCACATATATTACTATGTGAGAAAACGACATCATTTTTACACCAACCTAATATCTTTGAATTACTGAATTACTCTTTGAATTACTTTCTCTTAGACTGGTTACTAGACAAGGTTAGAGGATCCAGTCAGCTCTGCTATTTGACTTATTTCTTTTTTATTTAAATGAAATGATCCTTCATGATGGTGATCATGACTCTCCACAACTCTCCTTTTCTTTACTGTCTTTTGAATTGCCATGTATTCATTGGAGTTTTCTTTCTCTTAGACTGGTTGTGACCCTGCTCTAAGGAGTGCAATCAAATTTAGCAGAAAGATAGATAGATAGATAGATATGAAAACAATGGGATGGATGGATAGATAGATAGATCTGAAAACAATGGGATAGATAGATAGATAGATAGATAGATAGATATGAACAGACTGGGATAGATAGATAGATAGATAGATAGATAGATAGATAGATAGATAGATAGATAGATAGATAGATATTTCACATTGGACATGTCACATAATATAATATTAAGAAGATACTGTATATACATATATAGGTAAGCTTATGTCTGGAGTTTCATGATGTTTTCTCTTAGACTGGTTGTTAGACAAGGTTAGAGAAGCCACTCAGCTTTACTATTTAAATTATTTTGTTTTTATTTAAATGCAATGAACTTTTATAATGTTGGTGATCATGATTCTCTATGACTCTCCTTTTCTTTATTGTTTTTGCATTGCCATGTATTCATTGGAGTTTTCACTCTCTTAGGCTGGTTGTGATCCTGCTCTGGAGAGCACAGTCAAATTTAGCAGAAATATAGATCGATAGATAGATAGATAGATAGATAGATAGCAAAAGAATAAGATAGATAGATAGATAGATAGATAGATAGATAGATAGATAGATAGATAGATAGCAAAAGAATGAGATAGATAGATAGATAGATAGATAGATAGATAGATAGATAGATAGATAGATAGATAGGCCATTATGTGACATGATCATTCAAGATCATGTCACATAATATAATATTT
Organism: Acanthosepion lycidas; assembly: GCA_963932145.1. Lineage (NCBI taxonomy): Eukaryota > Metazoa > Mollusca > Cephalopoda > Sepiida > Sepiidae > Acanthosepion > Acanthosepion lycidas. The sequence continues at coordinate 28,609,623 of OZ010590.1, forward strand.
ATTGTACATACAAATGTAGGTAAATTTATATGACTGGAGTTTCATGATGCTTTCTCTTAGACTGGTTACTAGACAGGGTTAGAGGATCCAGTCAGCTGTGCTATTTAACTTATTTCTTTTTTAATTAAATCCAATGATCCTTCATAATAGTGATCATGACTTTCTATGACTCTCCTTTTCTTTATTGTCTTTTTGAATTGCCATGTATTCATTGGCGTTATCTTTCTCTTAGACTGGTTGTGACCCTGCTCTAGAGAGCACAATCAACTTTGCTACTTAATCCATGGATACGGATAGGGACATTTGTGTAAATGTGAATGCAACAGACTCACCATGAATTTGAACTTGAAATGTCAATCCAATTTTTTTGTTGATATCCATTAAACTACCTACACACCCCTCCCCCATTTAAGAATGAGCACCTGAAAATTAGACAAAAGACAAAAATGAGTGCTGAACTGTCATGTAATATTGGTCCTACTATCTGGCAGTGAATGTTCAACAATTTCTTCACAGATGAAGAAGAAGCTTAATACATTAAAAATGTAGTTCTAAAGAAGAATGCTGAGAATAACATAGACAGAGCAAGTGAGTAATGAGAAAGTTTTCGAGGAAAATGAAATAAAAAAGATGCTTATATTTATAATCAGAAAGAGAGAGTTGAACTTTGTATGACACATAATGAGGAAAGATGGCTTAGAGAATTGGACACTCACAGGACATATTGAACACAAGAGGAATAGAGAAAAACAGCAAGTAACCTACCTAAAAAGCTTATACAAATGGATGCTAACTGCTGCACAGGATAGGAAATTGGGGAAATCTATAATAGCCCATTATTTATTTCACACACAAAATATCAACTATAATAACTTTTTGAAGTAATATAAATGTCAGATTATATATATATATATATATATGTATGTATGTATATATGGAGGCATGCTGGGAGTATTGGATAGTGGCTCAGATTGAGGACTCAGAGAGCCGAGTTCGAATTCCAGTTGATCTAGTTCTAATACCTTTGGGAAAGATATTAATCCTCTTCTTCTTCCTCCAGCTATGAGTAAATAGCAAGACAGACTGGGTTCTATAGCCTTGGATGGTAACTGGTCTACAGAAGGACAACTGTGAATTCAAAATCTGCATAGGATCATTTGGGGACTTTGTGCCATGTAATGCACCAGGTCTCTGTATTCCACCCTTCAAAAAGTGTGTTCAGTTCTGCAAAAAGCTTCCAGCACTATAATCAAAACATATGTGCTGGTATCTGGGCCGTCAGTTCCTTGGAGCTGAGTTTCCTGACCCTCATGCGTCAAATACGCGAGGAGAGTCTACCATATATATATATATATATATATATATATAATGGATACAAACATCATTGATCAACGCAGACAGTTGACGCCTGCTGGGGACCATTTTACAATGTGAGAGGGTCACAAAACTCAGTTCCTAGGAACTTACAGCCAGAAAACCTGCACATGTGAATTGATTATAGTGCTGAAGTTTTTGTGCAGAACCAACCATACATTTGGAAGAGCCAAATACAGAGACCAGGGGCACCGTGTGCCACAAGGTCCCTAAACGACGCTCCACAGGTTCTTGAATTCAGTGTTGTCCTTCTCCTAGACCAGTTGCCATCCAAGGCTATAGAACCCGGTTTGTCCTGCAATTTACACATAGCTGGGGGAAGAAGAGGATTTATACCTTTCCCAAGGGTATTAGCACATAAATGAATGTAATGGATTCAACTGGAACTTGAACTTGGCTCTCGAATTCCTCAATCCCAGCCACTATCCATTACTCCACCATGCCTCGTACACATACACACACACACACACACACACATATATATATATATATATATATATATATATATATATATATATATATATATATATATATATATATATATATATATAATAAGGGAGAGAATAGGATTGGCTCTTTGCTCTTGTGTAGTGTATGTAACCCTCTTTTGGATTGCATGTGTTGGTCACCATGTGCCAAATTTAGCAGAAAGATTGATAGCTAGCTAGCTATCTAGATAGATAGATATGAAAGGATCAGGATAGATAGATAGATAGATAGATAGATAGATAGATAGATAGATAGATAGATAGTCACATCCTGAATGGACACAGTACATAATATAATAAGATATTGTACATACATATGTCGGTAAGTTTATATGTCTGGAGCAGCGTGATGGTTGAAAAACATTTACTTCATATGTCGTATAGGATGCGCTGATGGTTATCGACATGAAATGTGGGATTGTCCAAGTTCCAGTTCCAGACTAAGACGTTGCATTTACTTTTGCACAAATAGGAAAAATATGAATACATTTCTCCCTACCAGTTTGGTGTTAATAGCAGGACAGACTAGGCTCCCTTTCCTTCGGTGGCAACTATTCTAGGAGAAGAAAAACACTGAGGAATGGGATTTGCCAGATTATCCTTATCTAGATGTGCTACTGCTGCTACAGCTGCCATAGTGGTGCCCTGATGAAAATAATTGTTTATGGGACTGTGATGCCATGTGTTATGTGAGTTTATGCAACAAACCCAATACTTACTGTCCTTTTCAATGCACTTATTCACTGCTGAATATTAATTACATTGAGTGAACCATATCTTCCTCTTTTATATGCCATATCCCTTCAGGATGTTGGTGTTCATAGCTCTCCACAACTTCCTATTGTAGCTCTAAGAAATGTTTGTCTACTTACTATTCTTCTCAGTTTCTATTCTCTCATTCTGCACAAGATGTCACTCTCAGCTCCTTACTGAACTTTATACAGTGAAAATTTCAGATCAAAATTCACCCACACACACACACATACACATGTATATATATATATATTTATTATATAATGACAAACAAACACTTAAAAAACCATAGGTGATATTTTATTTCATTGAAGCAGATAAAATATGACTTCAAATCTTCAGACCTGTAAACCAAATAAAGAATGAAAAATTTACTTTAAATATTAAGAATAGTGATTTCATATAGAGAGTAGGGGAAAGAAAGATATTAAGTTATCATTGTGTAGGAAGGGAGAAAAAGAAAACTGTGTGCTGTTTCAGTCGTATTAACACCTGTGATGACTTGTCTTTTAACATAGAGCTCTCAACAGATCTATATCCTCTTGGAAATTCCATACGGATTACCAATAATTTTATTATCAATACATACATACATATATATATATATATATATATATATATATATATATATATATATATATATATATATATATATTTAAAATGATGAAGAGCATTCCTATAGAGGAATCTGTTTCATTCAAAATTTCCTCAGATTCGGTGGGACAACAATAATCAAAACTGAAAAAGGTGAATATGAAGAGTAAATAATTCTATTACTAAAACAACAAATCAGTGTTAATAAGCTCCTTAGTGATAAATTTATTTCATTCATGGCTCCTTATTTACACTATGTGTGTTCACCTTTTCCTGTTTCGCTATTTTGATTATTACTGTTTCAACGAATCTTTCTGAAGAAATGTTGGACAAAAAAAGAATATGCTTCATCATTTTTAAAACCTTATATAAATTCTGGTATAAAATGTTTGTGTGTATATATATATATATATATATATATATATATATATATATGCAGGTAAAAATCTGTAGGTAAATAACCCAAGTGTATCGTACTGTCGAGATGATTTGCTGCGCCTTCAGGTATATTATTCTTTCAACCTTTCTGGTTTTTTTCCTTTTCTTTCTCTTTTATTTTTTTCTTTTTTACTTTTTCATCATTCCCTTCTTCCTTCCTTTTTGATTCTTTAAAACTTAAAATTTTTAAGCTTCCTTTTTATTTCATTTCCTAACACCTTGTTGTAGACGAATCTTGCAAGGTAGTTCTTGTGGGATGAAATAGCTATACATATGGGTATTTTTAAATTTCTCTTATATGGAATTTCTCTTATATGGAACTTATTCATATATATATATATATATATATATATATATATATATATATATATATATATATATGCACAGAGACTTATTTAT
>OZ010590.1:28616168-28651168 GCA_963932145.1 Acanthosepion lycidas
AACATTCCAGTTTTGAGCAAGCCAGATTTATCTTCTATGTCATGATTGAGGACATATTCCTCTCAAACAGGAAATGGCAAGTCATTAGTTTTTCGCAACATGAGGACTCATATAGTTTCTCTATCTAGTAAAAATATATCCCCAAAGGAAAATGGCGTCATGTAAGTAGCATCTCATGGCAGCTGGCTGGGGAAAGCAGATCTAGTCTTGGCCTGTGCAGCACAAGGGCTAAAGAAGCAATTGTTTGGTTTGACACCTTTTGTCACACTTTCTAATGACATCACTAAATTGCTATCACGGGATTCATGTAATTTCATCTCAACCTAAGGGAGATAATTACCTTTTGTATCTCCATGATTTAAAGTTGGAAGATAAGTGTTTTGAAATTTTATTTATCTTTTAACTATCTATGCATAAAGCAACTAAATTAACTTAAACAAAAAACGCAAAATATTGGTAAACCTTCCAAATATAATTCTGCAAATAGAAAACTACCAAATTAAAAATCTGTATTCTCAAACATTCAGGTTCGTAAATGTAATTAATAAAGTTTAATCATAAGACAGAGCATTTACTTAAATAAATTGTATCTATAAAAATAACATATAAACAGAAAATATATTAAATAATTTTCGAACTGGTATAGCATATCAGATCAAATGATGGTTTCCACATAGGAATACAGGTTCGATTGCTATTGAAGAAAGCGTATTTCCTCTGAAGATTTCTTGAATACTCAGGCCGGTAAATGTAATTAATACTGTTTAACTAAAAATCAGTATTTACTTTAATAAATTGTATCTAAGAGAATAATGTATAAACAGACAATATATTAAACAAGACTCTGCTTGTAGAAACTTTAAAAGTCTTTTTGTGATTTTTAGTATAAGCTTTCTTTTTCTTTGCCTCTATCTTAAATTTTCCTCGTTTCTAACATGCCCTCTTACTGTTATTCTCAGCTACCTTCTGTAGAAGCGCATTTGTGCTGCCTCAAGTCTTCTCTTCATCTGTGCGAAGATTGTCCATCATTCACTGTCATACAGGAGTACTAATATAACTTACTAGCAGCATAGCTCGGCGTTGCCCGTGCTTGATTCAAAAATCGTACGACTCATACAGCAATTGCTATCACTTGACTTAAAATATTTTTGCCCTTCCTTGCCTTTAAAGAAGTGCCCTTTGCCATGCTGATGTTGCTACATGCCTTACTTCTTGCCTATCTCACACTGCGAATATTTTCTAAGCTCTATACTAAACATTAAATCTGTTACAAAAAAAGAACTAAACAAAATGAACACAAAACAATCAGCTTTATATATATTATATATATATATATATATATATATATATGATAAAATATAATATTAAGATATGCTATATATGTAGGCTAAAAGTACTCAATATCTAATATAGAGCATGTATGAATATAAAAGTGGACACAGAGGTCAGTACCAAGTGGTGACAGTTTGTTTCATGCTTGAATGCAATCTTCAGGCCATGTGAGTTGCATGGTAGCACTGTTATATATATATATATATATATATATATATATATATGTTAGTCGTTGGGTTTTTATGGGTAGCTGATTCTGTTTACTATGTTATTTAATAGCTATTGAGTAGGTGGTTACAGTTATTTTAAATTATTCTACTGGTTATTGAACAGAAATGTTTATGGCCCACAAAATGTGTATTTCATAGCAATTACATAGGTTTGTTTGTTAAATTTTATATCATACTTATCATTAATTATGTTAGTGTGATTAGAATTTATTCTTTAATTATTCACTGCTGATTGTTATTATTTGTGCCAATTGTGAGTTAATTTATTTATTTCCTTAATGTATTTCTTTATTTTACTTCATATCTTTATTTTAATAGATGTATCACTATCTTATTTGTTGGTGTTTATGGCATTGATTTTATTCAAATATATTATATTGTCTTCTTTAATACATATATTTGAATTTTTCTTTGTGATATTTATGTAACACAATAAATATCTGTTTTCATTTTAGTATTTCAAGACATGTTCTGATCTTTTATTTAGTAATTTGTGTTGGTCTGTGAAGGTTACAGATATTTTCTACTCTACACAAATTTACAGTTTTTAGAGTTATTATTGTAGTCTGGTGCTGTTTTCCTTATTTTCGATGGTATTTTTGATGTAATTTGATTTTTGCTTTTAAGTTCCCATATATACTTACAAAGAGTTGTGTTGTTGACATAGTTTGTCTGATTCTAGATTCCTTCGGTTACTCTTATATATTTTTTTCTTCATTATCTGTTTATAAATATGAAGAATAAGCATTTAAAGGTGTGATCTGGTTATAGTCCTCAGTGCTTACGTGTGGAACAGCTTGGGAAATATGGGGTTCTGTAAGCAACCCCCATACAACATGAAAAATGTTTGGGCTTTAAATAACCCACAACGATATAATTTTAAAAAAAATTTATCTTTCTGTCTTCTTTTCTTTTTTTCTTTCTGGGTATTGTAAGAATTTCCTAGAAAATGAAATATGTTTTTTTGGCATTAAATAATCCAAGAAAGGTTGATAAGTCATAGAAAGAACAAATCAATCAATGATTAACTGACATAAAATGCTAATCATGACATGCTCAGAATTTTCCAAGTCATTAAATGGGCTCCTACATAGGAGCAGATAAATATGAACATATAAGATTATATAAGAAAGGATCTATGAAGAAATGACATGTAAACAATATGAAAGGTTCTCGATAAGACAATGAGGTGGGTAAGTAAAGGCAGATATAGAAGATTTTCTGCATTTAAGAATAAAAAAGGTGCAAATGGATGTTGATTAAATCAATGAAATGAATTCAAGACAAAAAAAAGTTGTTTGGAATGAATTTCAGTAAATTTTTTTAGCTAAAATGAGACATTGATAATTTTCATGAAAATTTGCCGGAGATATTTTCTTGTTTTATTCTGTGCACACATGTTAATTTGTATACACACACACACACACACACACACATGCACACTCACACATGCATGCACACACAGACAGAAATATATATATATATATATATATATATATATATATATATATTTCAAAAGTAAATTTTAATTAATTTTTAAATGTGCATGCATATATATGGTTAAGAGTGAGATATACATATATATGACGCTCAGTGTGATATACATGTATATATTTATAGGGAATAGTGAGATATGCATGCTGATATATATATATATATATATATATATATATATATATATATATATATATATATATGTATGTATGTATATATATATATATATATATATATATATATATATATATATATATATATATATATATATATATTGTGGGGAGTCAGTTATACCATGAATATTCATATGGTAAAGACTGAAATATGCATGCATAAAAGAAAAAGATATTTGTATATATGTGCATGAATGTATTAACTTTTAAACAGACACAAACACACACACACACACACACACACACACATATATGTAAGACTGAAAGTGAGTGAGAAAGAGGCTAATGAATAAGATTACACTTTTATGTTGAGAGTATAAGAAAGTAATATACCAAAATATATCTGTCTTGGTCTCACTTTCTCCACTTACTTGATGTAGAACAACTATATTGAATCAATAGCTACATCTATTGCAGGGATAATTGGTTCTCTGTGTCGTGTCATAAAGCTTTTCTCATCTGAGTTCATCATACACATCTACAAATCTATGATTCATCCATTCATTCAGTGTTGTTACCATATATAATCTGGTGCCTCCACTTTTCCTCCCGAGATTCTTGACAAAATCAAAAGATGGATCTGCAATGTGATCAGTCCAGACTTGGCATCTTGACTTCAGTCACTTTCCCACAGATGTGATGTGGCTTCCGTCAGTCTTTTCTACAAATATTTTCATGGCATCTACTCTGACGAGTTATTTTCTGTGGTGCCTCAAGTGCATGAATTTAAGTGTGCTACTTGGTTGGCATCTAGGTCTCACACTTTTACTGTTGAAACAATCTTTTACTCCAACAGCTTCTTCTCTCACACTTCCCAACAGTGACATTCCCTTCCTCTTACTTGTTTTCCCCAAAAACTACAACCTTCAAAAATTTAAATGTAATCTTCTGATTCCTTGATCACCGTTCTTTTTATCCTTTACTCAATCTACCTTCTACCCACACTTTTTTCTTATTATCACTCTCTGTAACCCTTGTGTATTAGTGTCACTCCTGCCTTGCATGGGTTAAAATGCTTTAACACACACACACACACACACACACATACATATATATATATATATATATATATATATATATATATAGTGAGTAGAGAAAAGTTCTTAACATGACCAAGTAACAATCTCCCAAAATAATCTTATATGTGCACATTAACTTGCATTTTGAGAAGTGTATCAACTTGGGAGCACATTCTTGTTATATATATATATATATATATATATATATATATATATATATATATTCTGGCTGGTAAATATCATTAGTACTGTTTATTATAAACAGACCATTTACTTAAATATTAGTATCTATAAAAAGAACATATAAAAATGAAAAGTTGTCTTAAAATAATTGTCAGACTTTGTCCATTTCATAATGTGTGATGTCAATTGTTTACATTTGGGTATGCATCAAGCAGATATGAATGTACAAGAGAAAATCATGGAGAATTTTAGTTTAAAAACAGTAAAATTCACTTTGCTAACCAAATGGTTCTCTGAGGCTAAATCGGTAAAACACGTCAGGTTATATGAGGATTCTGTATAGGATACAGGTTTGATTCCTGTCGGAGGATGCATATTTTCTATAAAAAGTTTCTCAGACATTCAGGCCGGTAAATGTTGTTAATACTGTTTATTATAAACAGAGCCTTTACTTAAATATTTGTATCTATGAAAGGAACGTACAAACATAAAAATGTCTTTATATATATATATATATATATATGTATATATATGATAAAATATACTTATCAACATATAAACATATATATATATATATATATATATATATATATATATATATGATTATGCAGGATGGTACATGAAATATATACTGTTTAAAATAAAACAGAATGTTAACTGAAAAAATAGAAATTGTTTGTTTACATTTTGATTATGAAAATGAGCAGATATGCAATTCCAAGAAGGTCTGAATGAGTGAGTATACTTTAAATGGCAAATACAACCTTGTTGGGTTGTGACATTTTTTATGGCTGGATGGTGGCTTCATCTGTCGGTGAAAGTACCAGGTTCAAATCCTGCTGAAGGGAATATTTTCTTTAATAAGTTCTCTTGAGTATGCAGGTCAGTAGACAAAAGAAATACTGTTTAAAATAAAATGTAGCTTATATTTAAGTATGGGTATCCACTAGGAAATAATGTATGTAATAAATAAATATATATATATATATATATATATATATATATATATATATATATATATATATATATATATATATGTGTGTGTGTGTGTGTGTGTGTGTGTATGTGTGTGTGTGTGTTTGTAAAAATATACAGAAAATAGGAAAGAACTAATTAGGTAAATAATCCAAAGTTCTTTAGTATTTTTGTTATTATTTTTAAAAAATAGTGCTCGATACAAAACTAGAGCATAAATATAATTATTTATTTAAAAATATGATTCCATCGCTCCATAAGAGTTCTCATGTTTCAAAACAAGATCTGAAAACTTCAATATAGTTATTTGAATTCAATTAAATTAAAGTACCAATCTTTGTTCCATCTTCAAGCGAAATTTTTTTTGGAATCAAACATATATATATATATATATATATATATATATATATATATATATATATATAAAATCATACATTGAGTCCTGGTGTTAAAATAGTTCTCAATGCAATATAACAGTTATGAAGTATATAATAATAAATATACATTTTTATATATATTTTATATATACATATATTGATAAATATAAATTTTTTCCTCACCAGTAGCATGACTTTGAGTTTCATGCATAATGCAATGTTCAGGTGCTGAATAGAATCTCATTTCAGCTTTGTCCAAAACTGCGTTGTGCATGAAAGTACAAGTCATGTAAGCAGTGAGGAAAATAATAGATTTTTATTATAATATATATATATATATATATATATATATATATATATATATATGTATTCCTGACTGAATAAATTATAGGCATTATGACTGCTAATTTTGAACAAAATCTGTTCATACTCACAAATAACCTTCTGTTTATTGATATTAAAGGATGAGAGAAACAGATATAGCACATTTCTCTCATCCTTTAACATCACTACACGGAAGATTATTCGTGAGTATGGATGGGTTTTGTTAAAAATTAGCAGACATAATATCTATAATTTATTCAACCATACATACCTAAAAGAGAATTTACTGCCTAAATACACAAATTTTATATATATATATATATATATATATATATATATATATCATAAAATATATATGACAAAACATATATATAATAAAATATACATATATATATATATATATATATATATATATATATATGTGTGTGTGCATATATATAAAGAGATAGAGAGAGAGAGAGAGAGAGAGAGAGAATGGTACAGAGATAAAGAGAGATACAGATACTTTTTATATATACATTTCTGTAAATATATATGAATCATAAACTATATGTATACATATATATAAAACTGTATTCATATTTTTACACACACACATACATACATACATACATACATACATATATATATATATATATATATTTATATTTTCCAATACACTTACACATAAATTTATAGTTTGTGTATGTAAATATTTATAGTTTGTGTATATAAATATTTTGTTCATTATAGTTACATATATACTTAAAAATATATGTATGGGTAGGTGGGTGTTTCTGGACACAAATACATTTTTTTTTGTTTTTAAAATCTCAAAATTTGTTATATGCTGACAAATGCAGTCAATTTACCCTAAGTGCATCTGTTATTAACTTATTTTGTAATAACAATCTGTTTGTATATTATACAACGTTTCCTCGAACAGTGAGGAAAAAAAAGTGATCTCTTTTGTTGTACGCAAGACTTAAACCTTTTACGCTGATAAAAGAAAGAAACAAAATAAGAAACACCCAAAGAAGGAAATGTTTTATCATATCAGCATCAGTAATTGGAAACCTGCCAACATTTGCATACGTAAAGAGTGGCTAATTTTTTTTTTCTCTCTTCTATTTTGTTTTTTTCTCATTTTCCTTTGAGAAGCTCAATCCACAAGGAGAGCTATTTATTGCAATAGCTAATATCGTGATAAACAAGACACAAGTACAAAAAGATTAACTCAGAATATGTTCTCTAAAAATCTTCAACACAAGGACATATTCTTATGACTGTATATATGTGAATCTTGGGATCATTTTTAAAAAAAAAAAAAAAAAAAAGTCAAGAATCCCAAACACTCAGAGTTGACAATTCCTTCTCTTTATTCAAATGAAGATCAAATCCCGGATTTCTCACATCTGTCAAGTGAGTGACATGCATCTCCTTAAATGAAATTACTTTGCCACCAAATTTATGAACCAACTTTAATCCATTATGTCCCCTGGGAAAGTAGCCTAGTGGATTAAGGTATCAGTCTATAAATTTGCTAATATATATATATATATATATATATATCCTTTTACATTACATTTTATGCATTCTGTCTTCTTTTAGTTTATTGTTTTATTGTTAGTCCCTTCTTCTTACTCTCCCACACTACCTTCTGTAGGAGGTTTTGTAGTTTCTTTTCCATGTGTGTTATCAGTACTGTGTCATCTGCATATCTTTTGTTGGTAAGATTGGTATAGAGACATCTCTCTATATTTCTGAGATGAGGTATCATAATTATTTAGGCTATTTGCAATGTTTGGACTGTTGTAATATTCACAATGTTTTGGCTGTTGTACACTCTAGCCTTCTTCATCACCTTTTCAGGTGATTTATATTGAAATTTCGAATGGAGCCCTTTACTTTTCCCACCAGTGTAGATTGTTCTAGCTTTGCGGGAGTGAAGCCTATGGGTCTTGGTCACACTTATTTGAGCCTTGTGGATAGTTCATACAGAATCACAAATAAAGAACTGGAAACGAGGGAAACAAGGCAATTCTGAGAGTAAAGGAGATCTTACCAAGATTCAGCATTGGCGGCCACAATCTTACCAACAAAAGATATGCAGATGACACAGTACTGATAACACACATGGAAAAGAAACTACAAAACCTCCTACAGAAGGTAGTGTGGGAGAGTAAGAAGAAGGGACTAACAATAAAACAATAAACTAAAAGAAGACAGAATGCATAAAATGTAATGTAAAAGGATATATATATATATATATATATATATATATATATATATATAGCTACAAACATTTATTTATCTCAAAAATTATCTTTAAATTATTTCTATTAAAACAATTTTTCAGGAAAATATTTTCCTCGTTTATGTTGGTTTCCTTCCTAACCTTTAGTCTGAAGTAGTGTGGAATGTCAACATCTTGATTATGTTATTAACTTCTCAGCTAACATGTCCTATACATTTTATTTGTTGCTGTTTTTGAAAATCCTCAAGGAGGTGTGGTTTTTGCTATTTGGTGCAGTTCTTTATTTGTGATTCTGTATGAACTATCCACAAGGCTCAAATAAGTGTGACCAAGACCCATAGGCTTCACTCCCACAAAGCTAGAACAATCTACAGAAAGATGCTAAGGATATCACGGAACGAGTGTGTGAGCAACGATGAGATCTTGGAGAGGATGCAAACAAGGAGGAAACTTATACTTAACATCAGAAAGAGGCAGCTGAATTTTCTGGGACATATAATGAGAAAGGAGGGACTGGAGAATCTGATACTCATAGGGAAAGAGAGACAAGAGAAAGCAATGCATGACATACCTGGCGGGCTTAAGCAAGTGGATTGCAGAACATGATCTGAGGGAGTTGGTAGAGGTAGAAAACGTATTGAGAGCTACAAGTAATAGGGGGAAGTGGAGAGCCATGATTGCCTACATTCTGAAATGACACAGCACATAAAAAGAAGTAATTTGAAGTGTTGAACAAAACTAGCAAACAGCTACGGGCAGTTGTAATAAAATCATAGCAAAGGAAAAACAATAGGTACATTTCTCATCTTTGTTGGTTGATTATTTTTCTAAATGTAACCTCAAGCTTTCCTTGGTTGTCTATTGTATTAAGACTGGAGGGGACTTGGCTGAAAAGTTGTGAAAAATACAAACATTGGAGACAAAGAAGTTAGTCTTGGGAATATTGCATAAAATGTTTAAAACACTCTCTAACAAAAATCAAATATTTACATCATGTACATTTGGACTAATATCCTCATCTTCCTTTTTATTATCATAACATTTATTCCATTGTATTTCCCATATTTCCCAGCCTTCTTCATATGTCTATCAATATATATATATATATATATATATATATATATATATATATATATATATAAGGAGGCACGGTGGAGTAACGGATAGCGCCTTGGATTGAGGAATCAGAGAGCCAAGTTTGAATTCCAGTCGAATCCATTACATTCGTTTACATACTAATACGCTTGGGAAAGGAGTGAATCCACTCCTTCTCCCTCCAGCTATGGTTAAATATCAGGACAGACTGGGTTCTATAGCCTTGGATGGCAATTGGTCTAGGACAACTTCGAATTCAAAACCTGCAGAGGGTCGTTTGGGGACCTTGTGTCACTTAGTGCACCAGGTCTCTCTATTCGGCCCTTCAAAAAGTGTGGATGGTCCTGCACGAAGCCTTTACCACTATAATCAAATCTCATGTGCTGTTGTCGGGTTGTCGGTTTCCTGGGAACTTCTCTGCTTGACCTTCATACATCGAACTCCTCGACGGGAAAGGTGAGTAGAGTATATATATATATACATCTGTGTCCATGGGTATGACGGTAAACTGGATCCGTGTCCATGGCAATAAACTACATCCACATACTTGGTATGGCAATGAGCTGAGTCCAACATAAAGGCCATTTTTGAAAAAATAAAGTTGTCGGCTATATATTTTTGGGAAAATAGTATTACCAGCTATACATTTTCGAAGGAATAATGTTGCCAGCAGTGCAATTTTGAAAAACAATATTACCAGCTATACGTTTTTGAAAAATAATATTACCAGCTATGTTTTTTGAAAATAATGCTACCAGCTGTGCGTTTTTGGAAAAATATTACCAGCTATACATTCTTGAAAAATAATATTGCCAGCTATACGTTTAAAAAAAGGAAAATATTACCAGCTATATGTTTTTTAACAAAACCTTATTCAATGGAATTGAGTCAAAACACTGTGAAAATGTAAAAATGGGTTTTAATACCGGAAATTCTTTGAAAAAAATTATTACCATCAATACATTTTTGAAACCAAATGTTGCCAGCAATGCGTTTTTGAAAGGTAAAACCTAAACAAACCTTAAAACACAAAATAATCCAATGAACCAAACAGAAAAACAATGATCACAAATACACATAAGATACTTCAATGGAACTGTAGAGGAATAAATAAAAAATTATTACCAGAAATAAATTTTTGTAGGAAAAAATATTACCAGCAATACATTTTTGAAAAGATATGCCAGCTATACCTTTTTTGAAAAGTACTATAACCAGCTATACATTTTTGGAAAAACACTATTGCCAGCTATATATTTTTGAGGAAAGAAGTATTGATAAAAATGGATTTCTAACAAAACAAAAATATTATTGAAAAAAAAACAAAGTCAGCAGCATTGAATGACCCATTGAGGTTGATATGTCATAAAACAAAACAAAACAAAACAAACAAAAAGGAGTTTTGTTGGTCTCTTGCTCAACTGCGCCCCATGCATAATAATCAAGGGCATTGCAAGGGGTGATGTGGTCACAAATATTGTCTGACAGCCATGACTGGGTTCTCCTGCTTGTGTGACATGGTGCAGAGTCCTGTTGCCAGCAGCCATCCTCCGAGTTCATGGGTATGATGATAAACTGCATAGGTAGGTTGACATTTCTTTCTGCAGTAGACCATCCAAGCTTATAGAACCCGGTCTGTCCTGCTTACCCAATAGATGGGGTAAGAAGAAGAGGATTCATACCTTTCCCAAGGGTATTAGCAAGTAAGTGAATGTAATTCTATTTGAGCGGAATTTGAACTTGGCTCTCTCATTCCTCAACCTGAGCTGCTATCCATTACTCCACCGTACCCCTCACCCATACATGATATCCATATGAAAGGCTATTTAAGAACATATGTTTTCCAGTTGATATTTTTGTTTCATAGCAGGGTTGGGTGAATCTACCTCTGGCACAAACCTATTTTATGTTCAGTTTCTTTTTCTACTATATTTAATTTATTATAGTTAGTCCATGTAGCAAGGTATTTGAATTGTTCAGTATTTACTAATTCCACCTGCCATATGTTTATGAGAGATTCAGGTTACGTGCCATCATTGCTTTCATCCCAATTCCAGATCATAATTTCTGTTGTTGGAAAGGTTTATCATTTCTTGGAGCACTTGAGAGAGGATGCTGATTTTCTGTTCAAGATCACTTTTATCCTAACTATGGACACCTATATCATCAGCATAGACCTATGCATCATCAGTACATTGGCGTTGATAATGAAATACATTGAAAATTAAAGAAAAGGAATTACCAATGGTTAGGAATACGGACAAGAATTATTAACAGAATAAGTAGAAATGTTCAGTGTTATAAAACAACATCAATTTCTAATGATGTCAAGTGAAAATTATTTTACAGCATCAAATTGAAGACCAATTTAGTTTTAGCAAAAAAAAAAAAAAAAATTATCGCCTCCTCCTTACTTTATGAACAGTTCCTTTGTAAATTACAAATATAACAATAAAAGATTGTTCTTCTTCTTTGCAGACAGTGGCATACCATCAAGAAAATTTTGGCAGAGGTTGTTAGACAGAAAAGCAAAGAGACTGAAAGTTTCCTTTTGTTTCTTTTCAGTTTGTTGGCAGGCATTAGGAAAGTTTTTTTTGCAAGGATAAATTTTTAATGAAAAGCTTTTTTTGTTGAACTAAAAGACTCCATCATGAGATTACTTGCAAGAATAACAAGTCTGAAAAATTTACGAATGAATCTCTGCACTGTTTTGTCAATATTAACTTGTACACCTTACTTTTTATTCTTTTTTTTAATCATTTCACCCCAAGTAAGGTATTAATGCCACTAAGATGCAAGAGGCGACTGGAAGGGAAAGAGAATGAGAAGACTTTACTGAAGAAAAAGAAAATAAAAGAACAAGATTCAGGAAGACAGAAGATGGTGATTGATGTTGCATTTAAATTTTTGAAGATTGACAGGGAAGTAAGAAATTGGGAAAGACTTCCACAATTGAGAAGTGCGAGAAAAGAAACTATTGGAACTTACTGTTGCATCTAGCTATTTCAACAGTAAAACAATGCAACTTGGTGGCCAATCTAGTCTTCTTTTATTATATGCCATATCTCTTCAGGGCGTAGATGATTATGGCCCTCCACATTTTCCTGTTCCTTGTAGCTCTTAATAAGCTTTAGATTTTTGTCATTTCTCCCATATCCTGTGTTACCAGCTATTTACTCAAGCTCATCATGTATGTTACATACTGCTTTCCTTTGTCCTTCTTTCCTCCAATCTCCCCTGTGAGTATCAGGTTCTCCGAGCCCTCTTTTACACTATTTACATTGTTTAAACAGTTGTTCTCATCTTTATTTGCACATTCACAATGTTTCAGCTGCTGTATGCTCCAGATTTCTTCAGGTGATATTTCTTTGAATTTGAAACCAAACACAGAATAATCAATCTGTATTTTGGCCTTTCTGAAGATTGGTTCGATGATGTTTGCGTAGATGTCCTTCCAATGTTTATCTCCTGAAATGGGCTGACATGTAACCTTCACTTTCTTGGGTCACTCAATAAAGTCATTGATACTTGCAAGTGGTGAGTGGAAAAAATGGAACAGATTTTACTTTTAAGTACCTTACTTTTTTATCCCATAAAACAAACATAGTGTAATATAGCAACAACTCTAAGTAGAAGTTTTATTTTACTAATTCAGCTTCGGTGCCTTTATTTTACTGTGATAGATGGTTCCTAGCAAGAGGGAAAATGGGATGTGCTTATTTTATTATGACACATAGTGCTGCTATAATCAGGCTAAGAAGCAAGGGTTATCAAAACATCCTTTCCGAACACCTCATTGAACGGAAATGTCTTTGCTTTAGCTGATTGAAAGGACTGAGATTCCATTCCTTTTTTTCATGATCCTAATTGAATTGTTCCATTAGAACATTTTTTTCTACTTCAAATCATTTTTAAACCTACATTAAGACTTTCACTTTAATTCATCCAATGATACTGATATAGTAAAATGTCACATGTAAATCATATTCTTGTACTGAGTAAATGACTGCCGAGTGTTCTACTGAGTCAAATGCCTTTTTATAATCAGTAAGAGTTAAATAAAGTGGTTTATATTCTTTTGTTTCTTTGACCAATTGATTGCATGTTGAGTAATCACGCATACAACCTACCAGTTTGAACAATATATCTCTTTCCTATGTGAAGAAATAAAATAAAATCAGTGTTGTCTGCTGCATCTGATTAATGGAATTAAGGGCTTGGGTGAGATGTTACATTTTAAAATGCCACTTTCCAACAAAGGAATATTGATATGCTACAGCTGATACTAAATTTGCTGACACCAAACAGAAAGCTAAGTAAAAGAGAATGACCCACTTCTCATGAGAAACAAGTAGTAATTTCGGCATTTCTCTTTTCATACACACACAAAAACTGAAGGACTAAGAGAATGATGTAGTTTATTACCAGACTTATTTAACTGATACAGTGATACAGTCTCAAGTCCAACAGGATTTATTGTCAGTGGACATAATTTTAGAAACATAAAATACACAGAAGGGCAAGTCAAAAATTCTTAGACTTCATAGTAAAAGGGAATCAAGAAAAAAGAACCATTAAGAAGACAGAATATGTGGTCGTCAGCAAAAGAGACAGATTAAGTTGTGAGTTACATATTGGGGATGTTAAAATCAAACATTTACAGAAATTTATCTGAATTGTATAGTAACAGATGTCACAATATGTGGTTGTCAGCAAAAGAGACAGATTAAGTTGTGAGTTATATATTGGGGATGTTAAAATCAAACATTTATAGAAATTTATCTGAATTGTATGGTAACACATTACAGAATATGTGGTTGTCAGCAAAAGGGACTGACTAAGGTGTGAGTTACATATTGGGGATGTTAAAATCAAACATTTACAGAAATTTATCTGAATTGTATAGTAACAGATTACAGAATATGTGGTTATAAGCAAAAGGGACTAAGGTGTGAGTTACATATCCCTGCTTCTTCTTTTTCTTTTATTATACCCTGAGTATGTTAAATTCTCCAATCTGTCTTTCTTCATTACATTTCCAAAAATTTCAGCTGTCTCTTGTTAATTGTTGACATCGCTTTCCTTCTAGTTTCTGTTTTCTTTAAAACTTCTTCTTTTCTCACATGTTTTGTCTATGGTATTCTCAGTATTAATTGGGAGAATCACATCTCTATTGCCTCAAATTTCTTTTTTATCAATAAAGAAATTGTCCAGCATTCACTCCTCTATATGAAGACTGATATTACTTAACAGTTCAGTTCTCTTTTCTTTGTTTCTAACAATAATTTTCCTGATTCTTAATACTTTACTGAGCTTTTGGGAGGCATCTTTTTCTATTCCAGTGCATATTACATAGCAGTTCAGCACTATTTTTTTTTGTTTCTGATGACATTTTCCTATTTCTCAATACATGAATACAATGGCAAGTAGTAGAAGTATAACAACAAATATTTTCACATTCACTTGAACCTAGTAGAAGGAAAGATATGAGCCTGAAAAAATTATGATATTGAAAATAAGGCAATTTGTTTTTGTTTTTACTAAATATTAGCCTAATACAAGGCCTAAGTGCCACTCAAAGTAGAGGGTTACTAATGAGGTTGTTGTATGAATATACGAGAGGGTACTAAGTACAGTTATGAGAAATATGTAGGATAAATAAGAGTTGACATTATACTTGCAGATTTTCGGAGTGTGTTGATTGGGGAAGCCACATCTTGATAGTTTATTTCATAAAGTAGTGGTTTACCAATGAAATACAAAGTAAATGAGGAAGATTTGACCTCATGTATGTGGCATGACCTAGCTGTAAAGGCCTAAATCGGTAGAGGGAATGTAGCTCATTAGATCATTTTTCATGGTAATATCAAGAGAACAGCCATAGTCTTGTGGTGTTTGATTGGTGGGAAAATGGTTGTAGGATGAAAAATAATTCATTACCCACAAGGCTGCATAAATGATTCTGAATTCTATTAATGATGGAATAAAAAAGGCAGCTCCGGTCCAC
Organism: Acanthosepion lycidas; assembly: GCA_963932145.1. NCBI lineage: Eukaryota > Metazoa > Mollusca > Cephalopoda > Sepiida > Sepiidae > Acanthosepion > Acanthosepion lycidas. The sequence continues at coordinate 28,631,614 of OZ010590.1, forward strand.
ATATGGCAGCAATACTCCATTTTTGATGTGATCTGACTCTTGTAAAGACAGACATATAAGGAGTAACTGGACACTTTCTGGAACAGCACCAGTAACTGACCATTTTTCCAGCATCTTTAGCAATGGATCATATATATGTGTTCCACTCAAGATCTGGGGTAATCTTGAGTCCAATTAGAAATTCAAGCAAAGAGTACAACCATCCATCATGACTGGAAAAAATACTGAGTCTGGTCAGTGATGTCCGAGCAAAAAAAAAACTTACAAGATGCTAAGTCAGTCAGTTATATGCCATGCTTAGGCCATCATTTATCTTTTGAAACATATTTTCTTTTCATCAAAGAATTCGCCACAAACATTTATCATGGCAGAGCATATTCTTGACATCCTTGCTAGTAACTTGTAAAAGTATGTTAGTAAAATTGATTCCCAAGCAGTGTGTAAATGTGTAAACAACTCTTGCTTATTCATAAAAATTCACTTCAAACTTTCAGTCAGTTAAATGCCATGCATGATACACACTTAAGCAATCATATATCTTGCAAAACATGACTGACGAGGCAGATTTTTTCGCACTGTAGGTCACAATTCCTTTCTGTGGTAGACCAGTTGCTATCCAAGACTATAGAACTCAGTCTGTCCTGCTATTTACCCATAGCTGTGGGGATAAGAAGAGGATTCATACCTTTCCCAAGAGTATTAGCACATAAGTGAAGGTAATGGATTTGAGTGGAATTCAAACTAAGTTCTCTGATTCCTTAATCTGAGCCGCTATCCATTACTCCACGATTCCTCCTTCGAACAGAACAATCAATTTTGTCCCAAACTACTCCAAGATCTGGAGACTGAGGCAAGTCATGATTTGCAAAAATTCCCTAATGTTCCTTTGATTTTAGATAATTTGTACAGTTTTGTTCTGTTTTGGATCATTATCTTGTTGCAAAACAAAATGTTATCCAATAATGCAGCTGCCAGAAGGAATTGCATGCCTTTGCAGTATTGAAAGATACACTTCCTTTTCCATAATGCCATTCAATTGAACAAAGTCTCCAGCAATCTCACCTCAAAGACATCCCCAAACCATTACAGCATTATCACCATAAGGCTTAACAGTTGGTACAATGCAATTTTTACTCATTCGTTCAGAAGGAATTCGTCTGACAAACACTCTTCAGTTACTTCCTAAATGCTCAAATTTGTACAGAGTAACTTTTTTCAGTCTTCCAAAGTCCAGTGGTTATGCTGCTGTGCCTATTTTAGTCTTTTAAACTTATTTTTCTTTATTTAATAGAAGGCCAACAGAAAGAAGTCTTCTTAAAACAGACAAGATATTAGATGTTGATGTGTAGAATTAAATTCAGCAGTCAGTTAGTGTGCTGTTTTTCTTCTGTTTTCTTCTTCCCTGAGTTATTTTTTCTGATTTCTTTTTGAATTTGTATGTCTGATGAATTGGATCATAAATACGATTCCAATGTAATAAATTATAACCATGGAATATTAGTGTTTGAGCCTTTTTATTATATCCTTACTCTGTCCTGGACATTGAGTTCTACCTGGATTCTATCCTCTTGGGAATTTATATATATATATATATATATATATATATATATATATATATATATATATATATATATATATATATATATATATATGTATATATGTGTATGTATGTATGTATATATTTATATATTTTATATTGTGTGTGTGTGTGTGTGTGTGTTAACCACTATGAATAATATTAGGTTGGTGCAAAAATAATGACGTAATAATGTCGTTTTTTGACATATTTTTTAACATCAAATAAACGACATTATTACGTCATTATTTTTGCACCAACCTAATACAAATAAATAAGAGCTATCAAAATGCATAAAAATTACTAGAATTTACCATATTTTAAAGCCAGTAGAATTTTTGTCAATAAAATAATCAGTAGATATCTAGAGCAACTAATTAATTAATAAATGTTCAGTGAACTGAGTGCATAGTTTTGCATAATGTCACTCATCGAGGTCAGAAAGACTGATAAGACTATGGCTGGACTTTTCTATAAATACTTTCATGGCAAATGTTCAGATGAGCTCTTCACTATGGTGGCTAGACTTTATAAGTCTAAATGCAGTGCTAGACTGGCAGCTAGGTCTCATCAATTTACAGTTTACTTTCTCACACATCACACGTCTTGTGGAATTCTCTTCTGGCTTTATGCTTTCTAGCCAAAAATCAAAATTTAAATGCAATGTCATTTGTTGTCTACTGTCTTCCTGATTACTCTTCTGCTACACCAGTTCCTTCATGAGTTTTGTTTTCAAATTATTTCACCCCAGTAACCCCTTGGGCTTTAGTGACTTTACTAACCTTGCTTAAGGTGAATTTGATGAATATGCATATATATATATATATATATATATATATATATATATATATATATATATATATACATATATATATATATATATATATATATATATACAATTTCCAACTAGCATCAAATAATTATGTCAAAGTTAGTATAAAATAAGAAGAAATAAGAAAAAATAGTAGTCAATTGTTGAAACTTCCTGCTAAGTGTACTGAACAATTAGATCTACAAAACTCTAGAGTTGAGGTTTTGAAAAAAAATATTATTTGCATTAATCCTATATATATATATATATATATATATATATATATATATATATATATAGGATTAATGGAAATAGAATTATATATATATATATATATATATATATATATATATATATATATATAGATAGATAGATAGATATAGGATTAATGCAAATAACATTTTTATTTAGCTCATAGTGCTTTTTTCAAAATCTCAATTCTAGAGTATATATATATATATATATATATATATATATGATTAATGCAAATAAAATATTATATATATATATTAGGTTGGTGCAAAAATAATGACGTAATAATGTCGTTTTTTGACGTATTTTTTAACTTCAAAAAACAACATTATTACATCATTATTTTTGCACCAACCTAATATATATATATATATATATATATATATATATATATATACATATATATATGTATATATATAGGCACATATATATATGTACACATACATATATGTATATATATATATTATTAATGCAAATAAATTTTTTTATATATATATATGTATGTGTATATATATATATATATATATATATGTATATATATATATACATGCATATATATACATATATATATAGACACATACATATATGTACACATACATATATATATATATATATGATTCATGCAAATAAAATTATATATATATATATATATATATATGTATATATATATATATACATGCATATATATACATATTAGGTTGGTGCAAAAATAATGACGGCGTTTGACGTATTTTTTAACGTCAAAAACCGTCATTATTTTTGCACCAACCTAATATATATAGGCACATACATATATTTACTCATATATATATATATATATATATATATATATATATATATATATATATATATTTATATATATATATATATGTATATGTATATATATGTATATATATATACACAGACATATCTATACACATATATATATATACACCCACACACATATATATCCATATCCATATATATATACATATATACATATATATATGTACATATATACATATATATATATATATGTACATATATACATATATATATATATATATACATATATACATATATATATATATATATATATATGTACATACATGCATATATATATATACATATATATACATATATATATATATATATATATATATATACATATATATACCCATGCATATACATCTATACATATATATACATATATACATATATATATATATATATATATATATCTTTATACATACCTGCATATACATACACACATATATATATAGATATATATCTTTAATAGTCTTAATAATATGTGATGGATATGGCTTCACTTACAAACAAAATTGGATAGTTTTTCCATATCTGACTCAAGCTCTCAGATGATGCTGACTTTATAGGCGATAAAATAAATTATTGGGAAACTGATGAAAAATTGCTTCAGAAACATTCAGCAAAAATCTAATATATTTTTCATTTAAAAAAGATTAAATGCAATTGAAATAGATATTTTTATAAATATTAAACGAAATTTAACTTGTTTTTCTTTAAAAAAAAAAAAAAAGAAGAAATCCTCCATAGTCAAAGATTTTTATTCATGAAAGTTTTGTTTTGTTTTTTTTTTTTTAATTTTGCAAAATGTAAATTTTATAATGATAATTCAATGAAGCGAAGAAAGATGTGCTTTCATTGTCATTTTTAAAATTGAGTGCAAATGCTATTTTAAAACAAAAAATATCAAATATTTACAGTTGCTAATAATTGTATATTGCTGAAATAGTTATTCAAAACAAATTGAATAACATTTAATCTTAAAATTGAAAAATAAACATAAAACCTGATTTTATATTTTTTATTGCTTTTAGTTTCATTTTTATTTTGAAGTTTTATTATTTTGGTAACAATATTACTCAAGGAAATGACAAGTTGAAACCTGAAACGTTAATGGGAAATGCTTAATTTTGGTAAATTTTGCAATACAATAATCAGAAAATAAAGTTTTCTTTCATTCTTATCTCCTTTAAATCAAAAATTTTAAATTTTAAGCCAAATCATTAATAAATCTTTAAAAAAAGATGAAAACTTTTTATATCTATAATAATATCAAAAATTTACTTTCTTATCTTCTGTTCATCAATGATTTTAAATGCTAAACCAAGTCACTAAAGAAATTAAGATATTAATAATATTGTATATGTGGACTTATCCAAAATGTAATTTTGTATTTGTTTCCTTCTTATCCTCTGTTTTAAATGTCAAACCAGACCATTGCTAAAAGTTTAAAATAAGAGGAAAATATTATTTTACATATGAAGTAATATCCAAAACTGAAATTAATAAATAATTAATTTTGGACATCAGTCAAAATGAGATTTAAGTTCCAAAATAACCTCAAGTCCAAGGGCAAAAGATAGCTTATTAATTTTAATGCCTCCAAAACTAAACTTCTCTCTATTAGAATGTCTGACACTCAACTTCTCGAGAGCACCTCTCTGCAGCTGCTCGGTCTCACGTTGACTGCTGACCTGAGATGGAACAAATACATTGAGTCAATTGCTTCGTCGACCGCAAGGAAAGTTGGCTCCCTGTGCCGCGCCAGGAAAATTTTCTCCCAGGAATCAATCCTCCAGATCTACAAATCAACAATTCGCCCTTGCATGGAGTATTGCTGCCATATATGGTCTGGAGCCCCTTCTGTTTGCCTCGGGGTTCTTGATAGGCTCTAGAGGCAGATATGCAATATAATTGGCTCTGGCATCTCATCTACAGTCACTTTCTCACAGACGCGCCGTCGCCTCTCTCTGTTTTACAAATACTTTCATGGCAATTGCTTCGAGGAGCTGCATTCGCTGGTTCCCAGACTTCATGAGTTCAAGCGCCCTACGAAGCTGGCATCCTACTCTCACCCCTTCACTGTCGAAACTCCTAAATGTAGCCATCTCTTCTACTCCAATAGCTTCATGTCTCACACCTCTCACCTGTGGAACTCCCTTCCCTATTCCAGTTTCCCTGAGAGCTATAATCTCCAGGTATTCAAATGTAATGTCGATCGACATCTCCAGTTGCCTTGGTTTATCCACTATCCTTCTCCTCATCCTTTCCTCTTTCACTCCTATCTGCTCTTGCTCCAAATCTTCTGTAACCCCTTGCATCCTAGTGGCTTCTCACCTTGCTTGGGATGAAATGCTTAAAAAAAAAAATTGAGTCTCCTGTCTACCTTCAGTCAGCATGGCTGATGCTAACTTCCAGGAAAGTAATTTGTTTTTTCTATAAATACTTTCATGGTATTTGTTCAGATGAGCTCTTTGATATAGTAACTAGACTTCCTGAATTTAAATGCAGTACTAGACTGGCATCAAGATCTCATCAATTTAGAGTTGAGTTAGCTAGATGTAGCCATAAGTTCTTGCTTGTAGAACTCCCTTCCGGCTCCATGCTTACTGCCATCTTTAATCTGCAAAAATTTAGATGCAATATCAAACGCTATCTACTGACCTCCTGATTACTCTTTTTTCTTCCGACTCATTATTAATGTTTCTGTTTCGAATTCTTTCACCCCCTGTAACCCCCTTGTGTTTTAGTGGCTTTACTGCTTTGCTTGTAGGAATTCCTTTTGGTTCCATGCTTTCCAGCCAACTTTAATCTGCAAAAAGTAGATGCAATTTTAATTGCTATATACTGTCCTCTCGATTACTCTTTTCTTTTCCTGCTCATTATTAATGTTTCTGTTCCTAATTCTTCCACACCCTGTAACAACTTGTGTCTTAGGGGCTTTACTGCCTTGCATGAAGGTAATACCAATTAAAAGAATTAAAACTGCTAACATGTAAAAATTTCAGACATTTCAAAATGTCATGAAAAGGAAGGATCAACATATATTCCAGGAAAAAGGCCACCAAAATTAAAATTTCAAATAAGATAAAAAATTGCAAATATAGTAGAAAACTACATAACCCTACATGTAACTGTGTTGAAAGCCAGAAAGGTATTCATTCATGCTTAGGCAAGTAGTTCTGCCGGAGCCCATCCCTCTCCAGTCAATATCTTTCAACTTGAAATCTGTTCCACAAAGTGGAAAGATAATTCAAGACGAAAATTTTACAGAGTTACCCACTCTTTCCTACTCATAGACTCTCACGAAATGTCTACATCTCTGAATCTATACTAAAAATAAGGAGATAGAATTCATGTTTTTGGAAGGGGAAAGTGCTTCAAGTATTCACAGGATATTAGTGAGTAATTATCTAAAGGCTTCACTTGATGTAAACACAGTAAGAAGATGAGTCAATGGAGTTAATTGCAATCCTAGAGAAAAAAAAAGAAAAATTGATTTTAGTGGCAGGCCCTGCAGAGGCAAACCAGCTGCTGGTATCAATGAAGATAAGACCAATGAAGTCTAGTGGAAGTTAAAATCTGCATGGACCAATTACAAACACTAATGGGAGTGTATAAACTGGAGTAGAAATCTTTCTGATTTTTGCTTTGAGCCTCTTCCATTTTTTTTTAGTTATTTGCCAGTAATAGAAGACATCTTAAAAATTCTACTTCTACAAACTGGTTATATTTCATTGTCCTGATAAGAGGCACAAATTATGGTCCAATTTTTTAACTCAAATTAGTACAATGTCCAATGGGTAAATTGTCACCATTTTATATTTTTAATTTCATACATGCACATTATTTGTTTTTGATTTTGTCAACTGCACAGTATAGCAGGGTCAGTTGGGTACTGTCTGTGAGAAAAAGAGCACCATGATGCAATTCCCTCTGTCAAAAATTTGGAAGCGGCATGCTGTACTACTTGTCATTTGTGCCAGAAGCTCTAATACAAATCAGTATGTTTGGGTGTCGATCTGAGGACAGTGTAGAGGAATCTTATGGTAGTTGCAAAGGTATGGCAGTTCAGAAAACTCACTCTGATTGTTCTGATAAGAAAAGAACTCCCGAATTTGTTGATGAGCACTTCAGATTCAACAGTGAAGCCAACATCAAGTGTCTTGAAGAGATATTGCTTTTCTGGGACAAGAAGGTCGATGCTGGAAGACCTTATGTCTGGAAACAGGATTCTGCACCATGTCACACAAGCAGAAGAACCCAGTCATGCCTGTCAGACAATTTCTACAAGCTCATTACCCCTGATGTCTGACTCCCTAGACTGCAAACCCCTTAATTATTATGTGTGGGGTACAGTTGAACAACAAAACTCCTTGTAACACCAAAGATGAACTGAAAGCAAGGATTATGGCAGCATTCACCAACTTAAAGAAGGAGAATCCTTCCAGAAGAATTGCAGGAGATTCCAAAGTCATCTAGAGGCCGTGTTTGAAGCCAACGGTGATTTTGTTGAATAAATTTACTCTTTAATAATTGAAAATATAATTATATTGTTATTTTGGTAAATACATCTGCTAAAATGAAATGTCTGTTTTATTTTCATTTTTGCTTAATTTAGACAACAATTTTATCCATCGCACACTGTATATTTCAATCTCATTTTTTGCTTGTTATAAAATTATTTTTTGTTTAACACACAGAATGGTTCAGTTGTATCCAATGGTTGTAGTTTCCCTTTGTGAGGCCAATATGCAGAGGATAAGGAGGGCTATACTCAGGTACCTCCATGAAATCGCTAAAAAAAGAGCATAGCTTGATGAAAAAGATGCCAAACTTGCTGAAAACAAAATTTTATTGTCTAAATGCTTATGTTATTATTAAGAGGAAAGATCAAAGTTTTTTTTAATTATTTTAAAAAATTTTTCCTTCTTTTTAGAACATTCTAAATTTTGATTAAAAAAACCTTGTTTCTATTTGTATTAGCGGAACTAGTAAATAACATAGACAATTTTTAGCACATTTTTTTGGTATGACACACATTAATTTGAAAAATCATGCAAAAATAGAAATAATTGTCGGATGTTAATGAAACTTTCAGGAACTATTCACAGATGATCGAAATTATTATAAATATGTTTTTTTTATTAAAGTCATGGTAGAAATATTTTTTTAAAATATTTATTACCCCTCCCCCATAACTAATTTTATGAAAACACTAGAAATTCGATTGCATCGGGTTTAGTGATTACAATAATTAAAAGCACAGGGCTTTGAGGAACGCAAATCATGTTATTTTTGTTTTTAATTGGAGCCAACGTACTTGAAAATCAGCTCTGAATTGTAACATACAAAACTCAATAAAACAAAGATATTATTTAATTTCAAATGCTTTTATTTGCTTTTAGTTGTTTTTATGAATATGGACAATATTTTCTGAAAGCAAAAATTTTTTTCGATGAAAAATGAATTTTTAATACAATTATTTGTTATTTCTTTAATTATAATAGATTTTACATTTAAGTTGTTAAAATATTATAAAATTAGTTAAAAGCCCCATCGGCTTTCCTAAGTGTCCTTATGAGATAGATCTTTTTTTAGCGCGTTGTAAATTGTATCATTTTGACTAATCAGAAGATCCACAGTAATTAAGAAATGTAATTTTGTGCTTATAACCGGGCTGTAATTATAAAGTACGGAACACCAACCAGAATATAATTAAGTTGCGTTATTTGAGTTAAGCATTGTTCTCTGCTGTTAAGGCCTTTAGTTTTGCGAAACATGTGTGAAGAAGTTAATTTGATTTTTCAATTTCAACTGAAAAGGGTACCTGCAAGTATCAGTATCATCTTATGAAATTTATATGATCTTATTTTTATATTAATCTCAGTTATGACATTTTTCCATAAATAAAATATCAAAATTAATAATAAAAGGAATGCAAATACAAATAACAGTAAAATGTAATAAATGTACATAAAATACTATAATCTTATGTACAGTTCTGATAAAATTTCATAAGAAAGGTACCTATAAATTAATTAAATACATTTCTTAGGAAATATGAAATTTAATGTCACTCTTAACAGTCTTATTTTAATTTCTTTATAATATATTTTCCATAAAGCATCATAAACGTAAAGGTGAAAGCTAAGTACAAAAAAAAAAAAAAAAAAATTAGACCGCTGAAAGTTTTCGTTAAAAATAATGAGGTAAATAATTTGTTCACTTAAATGTAAATTATTTCACTTTTCTTCTTCCGTAGAACAAATTAGCCTCATGGAATTCGTAAATATGTCATTCATCATCTGTCAAGAGACGCAAAAGTTTATGACCTGCTTTGTTTTATTTTCAAATTACATCTTTTTTGCACAAAAGCTAAGTTAAGTTTGGTTCAAAATATTTTAAATAAACATTATAATTTCTGATTTTCTTAAAATAAGTTTTGAAAAAATGATAATTGATATTTAAAAGAATTTCAAAGTGAGATTTCCAGTTTTTTATCAAAATGGAAAAAAATGGTCAATTTTGCTGACTCAAAAAAAAACTAGGTTTTTAACGAATATTTCGGACGTGCTAGGAACGATTAAAAAATGGAAAAAAATACCCCAAAATACTTTGATCTTTCCTCTTAATAATAACAAACATTTAGACGATAAAATTTTGTTTTCGTCAAGTTTGGCGTCTTTTTCATCATGCTATACAATTTTTTTAGCTATCTCGTGGAGGTACCTAGGCTATACTGATGACATAGGTATTCATACTCAGGACAAGGCTGATTTTGAAAAGAAAAACAACATACTCTAGCAAGTGTTCCAAGATGATACATTAACATACATGCAAATTGATTACCTTTCCTTTGCAAAAATCTGTACATGTTAGTTAATCTGTCTCACAAGCATTGCACTGACTTTTGAATTTGTAGATTACAGAACTGATTGGATGAGTAGGTTATAGGAATTAAATCCTATATATATTTTTCAACCAATAAAATCCCATCAGAAAGTTTGTTTGATAAACAATCATTACAAGGTCAGATGCCACCAAAATATTTGTGGGCCATTTAAAAAATTACAATAATCAGTCAGTTAACCACTCCCAAACATTTGGGAAAAAGACTTTTGCATGCCAGTGTGAAATTATTGCCTAACCAATAAAAATCTTGTATTCAAAAAGTTCACACCTCTATGTGAAATTAGATTTTGATCTTCCTTACTGATATAAAAATAGAAGCATACTGCTTCTCGATTTTCAAACAATTATGGAGGCCAGTTTGATGTACACATGTGTACATACAAACACCCACCCACGCATATACACACAATGGAAGATAGAACAGCCACTAACTGCTAAGGACTTGTCCATGCACACAATAGAAGGATTTAACCCACAACCACCTACTAAGCCTTTGTCTACAAACTCAAAAACACGTTGGGTTGACCATCATAAAGTAAGTCTGCTGACTCATTTCACAATACACTAAGAACACTTAATTACTTGATAAAACAAACTTCAATGCAAGAAAAATTGAACATTTTATTGTCATTGAAAAGAATTATTTCAACTGAAATTCTACTTCTATTTTTCCTTCAAAGATGTGTTGTTGTTAAGTCTTTGGAGTCCAGACTCTTGGATAGCAACAAAACCTGGGTAAGTGGATCCAACAAGGCAGAATATCTGGATCTCACTCAATATAGGACAGGCATGATAAACAATACATGGATTGGCAGGAAAATAACAGCTTCTTACATCAAAGTTCTTACTTGGCAAATATTGCATTCACTTCATGGTAAACACAAATAGACTAGATTTTTCTGGGAAACAATCAGCCGAGGTTTATGAAATTGTCACAATTTTTTCTCTAATGTTGGACTCCACAATATCTAAAGGGTAATAATTCTTGCACAGAACCTTCCTAATAAATCCATTTTCTGAATCTAATTTAGTTTCCAAGCATATGACCAAAGTCTGATGAACTAAAGTTTTGATCAAATTGATTTTCAGCTGTTTAAAACAAAAGGAATCCCAGTGAGTATATAAACCTGTAAAGATTGGTTTCTGGTCAACTGACGTTAGGAAATCTGTATTTGATCTGTGTACCAATCAACATTGTTCTCCTCTTCACATATGAAATGCAATGCTGGGTGCTACGCATTAAATGCTTGATGGAAAACCTTCACCTGAACCTCATTTTCAAATATCCATATATCTTTTTTTTTATCATTTAATCCCAAAAGAGGTGGGAATATCCCTAGTATGCAGGGGCTACAGGGAGTGAAAATGAGAGAAAAGTCTGTGTATAGGGAGGAATAAGGAAAGGGCAAAAGATGAATGGGATTCAAGAAGATTAAAGATGGTGATTGACATTCCATTTAAATTTTTGAAGTTCATAGTTATCAGTAAAGCAAGTAAATGGCAGGGAGTTTCACAGGTGGAAAGTGAGAGAAAAGAAACTGTTGGAGTAGAAATGGTAGGTGCATTTAGCTATTTCAACAGTAAATGGGTGGGACCTATATGTAAATCAAGAACAGCAGCCATGTTTAATTCATCTGCTCTGCAAACAGCCAAATCCAAGTCTTGACAAATTCTGGTTCATCCAAGTGACTTAAAAATCCTATCAATGACACAATATTATTATTATTATTATTATTATTTAATTTCTGACCTGCATTTGTTTTGTAATCACATGATAGATCCTAACTAATGGCCTAGGACAAGCAAAGGATGTAATCTTTTGTTGTTTCCAGTTAATTAAGCTAAAGACTGCTATTAACAAAATCAATAAATAAATGGGCAAAGCTCTTTACAGGACAATAGGGCTGGTGCTTGTTTGAACTTTTGTTGTTGAGTTCCTTTCTTTATCAGACCCAAAGTTCCAGTCACAGGGCTGCATATTTTTTTCTGTTTCCATTTCCAGACTTTTGTATTTGCTTAGCTTTTCAGGAATTTTTACATAAATGTTTCTGTTACTTGGTATGTCCATATTATTTTTTTTTTCTGTCTTTGATAATAATGTCTAGGCAATTTGATTGTATTCTTCAATCTGTGTTGACTGAAAATCCTATAAAATGGTAACATCTGCTCTTTCAACTACAGATTATTATTATTATTATTATTATTATTATTATTATTATTATTATTATTATTTCCTTTGATTTCTGTTGGATACAAATTTACTTCTGGGTCCCAACCAGAGATCAAAGGTCAGAAATGGCTTCATGACATCTTTTACTGATCCTTTTTTGTAAAAAAAAACCCCTAAGATCACATACATTTTACATAGATAATGCTCTTCACAATGTGTGAGCTGTACTTTCGAGTACAGTTTGATATATTTCTTTAAAGCATGGGTGACCAGGAATCCCATCAATGAGTCTATTGGACACATTTCCAATCAATCAGAGGTCTCCAACTATAACTGGAATTATTGATGTCCTCATATGCCACACTTTTGAGATTTTCATTTCAATAGCCATGTATTTTGATACTGTATTGATAGGTATCGGCCCACTCTATCATGCCAAGTTTTATATTCAGTTGATGTTAACCTGATAAAAGATGGTCAATTGTTTCTGGATATTTATCGCAGAATCTATATTTGGGGTTAACACAATCTTTCAGAGATCTAAGACCAATTAAAAAACAAAACAAAAAAAACAATATTTTACATAGATAAAGCCCTTTGTAAGGTGTGGGCTGTAATTGTAAGAACAATTTTTTTATATTTCTTTAAGGCATGGGCTACCAGGAATCCCTTCAATGAGTATGTTGGAATATTTTCCAACCACTCTGAGGGTTCCAGCTACAACAGGAATTAATGATGTTCTCATATGCCACATTTTTGAAAATTTGATTTCAAGGTCCTTGTATTTTGATAGGTTTTCGAAGATCTTCAAAGATACATTGCCGTTTTCAGGGACTGCCATATCAAAAGGAGGCAATTTTTTTGTTTGTGGTCTATAATAGCAATGTCAAGGCGATTATCATTAATTGTTTTCCCTGTGTGTATTGTGTAGTCCCATAAAATTTTTGCAAGGTCTGTCTCTGTAACTGGGTCTGGGTGGTGTTCATACCAATTTTTTATTGTTATCATTATTATTATTGTCATCATTATTATTATTACTAACATTTTTATTTTATTTCCTTTGTTATTTAGTGTGTACACATTTCTTTCCAGGACCTGCCCAGAGACCTAAGGTCAGAAATGGCATCATGACATTTTCCACTGACCAATTAAAAATACAGACACACACGCACACACATACACTCACACACACACACATACTCATATTTTACATAGATAAAGCTCTTTGTAAGATGTAGGCTGTACTCATGAGAACAATTTTTTGTATTTCTTTACAGCATGGACTTCCAAGAATCCCTTCAATGTGTCTACTGGAATCTTTTCCAACCAATCCAAAGGCTCCAACTACAACAGGGATTGTTGATGTTCCCATGTGCCACATTTCTGAGATATCAATTTCTTGTATTTTGATAGCTTTTCGAAGATCTTCAAAGATACATTCAGTCTTCAGGGACTGCCATATCAATAAGGAGGCATTTTTTTTATTTTGTGTTCTCTAATAATGATGTCAGGGCAATTAGTTTTGATTGTTCTGTCTGTGTGTATTGTGTAGTCCCTTAATTGTTACAGGTCCTATCTCTGTAACCATGTCTGGGTGGAGTTCATACCAATTTTTTATTGTTATTATTATTATTATTATTATTATTATTATTATTTCTGATGAAGACACAAACAAAATGTAAAATGCTGAATAACAATATTAATATAAAAAGTGATCTAGATATTTTTAAAATATGGATTTAACAGCCATTTTACACCAGCAGTAGAAAATGTTAGCATTTAAAATGAACTTTGAAGAAGGCTAATGCAACTTCACCCAGATTTGCACAGCAAAATTGAAAACATTGAAATCATGTTACATTTGAGTATTTTCAAAAGCTGATCTTTTGACATCTAACTCCATAAAATGTTACCAAAGTCTTCAATTGAAACGAAGATTAATTTACTTCTTTCTTAATTAAATTCTTTTTCTTGTTCTTTAATGAAATTTTTTAAATGATTTTTTTTCTTTTTCTTACACAAATGATTGTAAAAGGTTAATTCAGGCTAATATAAAAAAATTGTTCAGCATTATTAGCATTTTATTCACAGCAGGTTTTTTCACAGATCTCATATTCAGATGGTAATTTTCCAAGCATAGCTTAAATGTGGCAGGAGGCACGAAAAAATGGGGCACCTAGTGGGGATCAAACACACTACTCACTCTTAATGGATCTACTGAGACAAGCCTGCTAAGCATTATGCCACCTTCAAGTGCTCTATCTCATATTCAGATAAAGAGAAATAAATTTGAAAATTTGTCAAAGTAATTTGATGAAAGCATCAGCATCTTTTGTTTTGTATATATTTGTTTGGAAACAAAATATTTCTTTAAAACCTATGTTTTATTTATGGACTAAACTCATTATCAATATTTTGTTAGACATGTATGCTAACCACTGCCTGATGGAAACAGCTAATGACATTACTAAGATTGACTGAATAAAGTGCAAAGTCAAAAAGAGTATGAAAGACAATTTTTTAATGTTGGGAGAATCTGTCTGCCTGAAAAATCAGTGTTTCAAATCTTAGGTGCTTAACAGAAAAAGGGGATGTTTACTTTTTTACAGAAATTACCTGACCTCTTAACTTCCACAAGCGGGGATTAAAACCACCTCTTTTATTAATTCTGTACTTTCCACCCCCAGGTTCCAAACAGGAAACAATATTTATTACAGTTTGTTCAAGTTTTTACTTCAGTACTTTTATAATAATGACACTTTTATGACTGTTGAATAAGTTGTATAAACAAGTTTTATTTTTTAGTAACTTTGTCCCTAGGACATCCTTATTTTTTAGTTACCTCATCCCTAGGACATCTTAATTATTTTTAGTAACCTCATCCCTAGGACATCTTTATTTATTAGTAACCTTGTCCCTAGGACATCTTAATTATTTTTAGTAACCTCATCCCTAGGACATCTTTATTTATTAGTAACCTCATCCCAAGGACATCTTAATTATTTTTAGTAACTTCATCCCTAGGACATCTTTATTTATTAGTAACCTCATCCCTAGGACATCTTAATTATTTTTAGTAACCTCATCCCTAGGACATCTTTATTTATTAGTAACCTCGTCCCAAGGACATTTTAATTATTTTTAGTAACCTCATCCCTAGGACATCTTTATTTATTAGTAACCTTGTCCCGAGGACATCTTAATTATTTTTAGTAACCTCATCCCTAGGACATCTTTATTTATTAGTAACCTCATCCCAAGGACATCTTAATTATTTTTAGTAACTTCATCCCTAGGACATCTTTATTTATTAGTAACCTCATCCCTAGGACATCTTAATTATTTCTAGTAACCTCATTCCCAGGACATCTTTATTTATTAGCAAACTCGTCCCTAGGACATCTTTATTTATTAGTAACCTCATCCTGAGGACATCTTAATTGTTTTTAGTGACCTCATCCCTAGGACATCTTTATTTATTAGTGACCTCATCCCTAGGACATCTTTATTTATTAGTAACCTCATCCCTAGGACATCTTTATTTATTAGTAACCACATCCCAAGGACATTTTAATTATTTTTAGTAACCTCATCCCTAGGACATCTTAATTATTTTTAGTAACCTCATCCCTAGGACATCTTTATTTATTAGTAACCTCATCCCCAGGACATCTTTATTTATTAGTAACCTCATCCTGAGGACATCTTAATTGTTTTTAATAACCTTGTCCTTAGGACATCTTTATTTATTAGTAACCTCATCCTTAGGGCATCTTAATTATTTTAGTAACTTTTTCACTAGGACATCTTAAACATTCTGGTAAATTGATGATGCTTTCAATTTTTATGGGAGTTTTGCAAGTTGATATTTAATTTATGCAAGATGTTTTGCATATTAATTAAGTTGTGCCAGACCTTCTTTGCATGTTACTATCTTAGCGAAAAATGAAGGTTCTAGAAATGGGTGTTAAAATAGTAGTTCTTGTTGCAGTATTTTTCCTAGTTAGACTAAAAGCAGTAGCAACTATTAAGATATTCGACATAGAGATTGCAGTTGGAATGCAGTCAGTATTGGTTCTATAGTCCAAGTATCATGGTATTTTCTATAGTCCAAGTATCATGGTATTTTCTATAGTCCAAGTATCATGGTATTTTTCTATAGTCCAAGTATCATGGTATTTTTCTATAGTCCAAGTATCATGGTATTGGTTCTATAGTCCAAGTATCATGGTATTTTCTATAGTCCAAGTATCATGGTATTGGTTCTATAGTCCAAGTATCATGGTATTTTTCTATAGTCCAAGTATCATGGTATTGGTTCTATAGTCCAAGTATCATGGTATTGGTTCTATAGTCCAAGTATCATGGTATTTACTCCTTTCCCCATGATGACAAAATGTGTCATGAAGTTGGTTTCATGTGGGGCACTCAAGCACATACACCCAAGCCAGGGTCAAAAATTGGCCACCTCCCACAACCATCAGTCATGCTGGCATCAGTATTACTACTAATCTCCATATTTAGTGCAATGAAGGGGTACTGCCTCAGGCAGCTGTTTTCCAGGACTGGACACCTCTCAATAGTCCTTTAGTTCAGCTCTGGACACAGCTGAGTTGCACTCTACTCGAAAGCAGAGACACAACTGAGAGATGCTAACAATACAAACAGTCTAAGTACCATTGACACTACCTTATATAGTAAGCATATACATGATGCCTACTTGTACACATAAGCTAGTTAGTGGTAGCATTAACCAACCACTACTACAGCAACAATATTTTGCACATGTGAATGACAAGTGTAACAAGGAAGACAATTTTAATGACAAAAGTGTGCAGGTGTAGGCTTTAAGAAAGCTTTATTCAATTGAGAATACAAGGTTTGCATTATATAGTGTCATCTTATAGTTCCAATAAACAGAAATAGCTCTCTCAAAGAGGAGAGCAATGAAACAAAGGGAGACCACTCTTGATTATTCATAACAACAATTTCAACAAGGTGATATTTTATTAGGTTGGTGCAAAAATAATGATGTAATAATGTCGTTTTTTGACGTTATTACGTCATTATTTTTGCACCAACCTAATATATAGTTTTATATATAAAAGAATAAAAAAGAAAGAAAATACACAAATATACATGCAAAAGAAGGAAGATTTTAAAAGCGAACATTGAATGACTAATGGGAAAGATATCATTATACCCAGAAAGGTTCCGGTTGGCATTGTCAATTTTTCTGCATAGTAGAAGGATAAGAGGGAGGCATGGTGGAGTAATGAATAGTGGCTTGGATTGAGGAAGAGGAATCAGAGAGCTGAGTTTTAAATTCCATTACATTCACTTATGTGCTAATACCTTTGGGAAAGGTATGAATGCTCTTTTTCTCCCCCCAGCTATGGGTAAATACCAGGACAGACTGGGTTCTATAGCCTTTGATGACAACTGGTCTACTGCAGAAAGAAATGGCAACCTACTGTGTCAAAAAAAATCTGCCTCATCAGTCATGTATTGAACTATATATGATCACCTAAGCATATATTATGCATGGCACATAACTGACTGAAGGGATGTTGAACTGCTTCAGCCACAAAGCTACAAGGGTGTGTTGAAAAGTTCACAGGCTGACTATGAAGGAGTGATGCTAAAGCTGTGAAATCCTGTATGCATTAATTTCAACTCATCTTATTAATACCTGCATTGTTTTTTACAGGTCAACTGATTTCTGACTGTTAAAAAGAAGACTGTACATCCTGTTGATCAAAAAGTTATCAACAGCAGATAGGACTGCAACATTGGTTCCGAGCCAAGCAGATGTCACTGTGATACAGGTTCCCAGTCAAGTGTTGGTGAACAGATGATAATCAAATCAAGAGAATAGAGGGGATGATCAACCAATTCAAAGATACAGTCATGCACTGCTGCAATTGAAACCAAGAAATTGTGTGCTCATGAATTGTCCAGATGAACCAAGATTCCTTTCGTCTATTGTCCTAGGCATTTGATTTTGATAGCTTTTTTTAATTGCCTCAACAAACTGATAGCAGACATGGAAAAGAAATTTCAAAATCTCCTACAGAAGGTAGCAACAGAGAATGTGAAGAAGGGACTAAGCATAAACTGCAAGAAAACAGAATGCATGGTTATCAGTAAAAAGATGAGCCCGAATTGCTATTTGCTGGTCAGTAACACTAGAATCAAGCAAACATATTTGGATGGTCAAGGATGCATTCCAAAAGCCAGGAAGACTATTGCAAGACAGAAGGATTTCTTTGGTAACAATGAAAAGAATACTGAGCTGTTATGTGACATCTGTCCTTCTTTATGGCAGTGAATGTTGGATAATTTCCTCAAAGATGAAGAAGAGACTCAAGGCAGTGAAGATGTGGTTAAACAGAAGGATACTAAGGATATCATGGACTGAGCGTGTGAGCAACAATGAGGTCTTAGAGAGGATGCAAACAAGGAGGAGGCTTATACTTAACATCAGGAAGAAGCAGCTGAAGTTCCTGGGATACATGAGGAAGGAGGGCCTGGAGAATCTGATACTCAGGAGTCAAATAGAGGGAAAAAGAGACAAGAGAAAACAATGCATGACATACCTAGCAGTCTTAAGCAAGTGGATGACAGAACGTGGTAATGGGGAGGTGGCAGAGGGAAGGAACTTATTGAGAGCTGCAAGGGATAGAGGGAGGTGGAGAGCCATGATTGTCTACGTCATGAAAGGACAGAAGATAGTCAATAAGCACAAAGCATTTTGCATCCCAAAAATTAAGGCCATCACTTCCTCTGCAGATGAAATAACATTGGCTTCCTTTGGAACAGTTGAGGAAGGATGTCTCCACTGCTTGGATATATATAAATGGAGATTCTCAACAAAATCCAAAGCAGGGTCCATAATGGTATTAGTTCTGACCTGGCATCTCGACTTTAGATACTTTCCCTCTGCTGCGATATGGCTTCCCTGTGCCTTTTCTATACATATTTTTATGACTGTTGTTCTAATGAGTTCTCTTCTTTAGTCCCC
>OZ010590.1:28656168-28691168 GCA_963932145.1 Acanthosepion lycidas
TGGCAGCTGAGCAAGTAGCAAAGAACCAACGGATGAACGTGAGTTAACCTTATGTTTTATTGCCGAGATGAAACCCTTGATTCCAGCTTTTACCCAGGAGGAGGCCTTGGAAGCGCATTCTTGAATGGGGACCTTAAAGACCACATCCCAGAGGACATCACAAAGGAAATCCTGGAACAAGTATTCTGAATAAAATAATTTATCAGTAATATAGCCTTATGCTTAGCATTAGCAATGAAAGAACGGTCTGGCAATTTTTACTATTATAATCCAGTGTCGTCAATGTTGAAAATCTGCTCAGGAAGAAATCCATTTCTTCAATGATCTTAACCATTGCTTTAGAAAAATCAGCTGCTGCTTGTTTATCAGCTGATGCACTTTCAGCTTGCTTCTTATTAGAGTGATAACTTCTTCATTCTTTAAATCTCAAAAACCAGTTTTGACTGTCTTAAAACTCTACATCTTTCTCATCTGATTATTTTTTGTTCAGGTCCTCAAACAAAGACAACGCTTTTGTTTGAATGATTTCTTGACTAATAGCAGCACACTGATGATTCAACCTATCAACCCAAAGAGAAAAAAATTGTTCCATCTCTTCAAAGATTTTTCATCTTTTCTTATTGATGATACTTCATCCCTGGGGCAACAGATTTGATATGTGCCAAAATCTTATCCTTATTGTAAACAATGGTCGATACAGTTGTCTGACTCATTCCAAAAGATCAAGCAATCAGTATAACCTTTACACCTTTTTCATGGCGTTTTATCATAGTAAGTTTATTGTCCAGCATTATAGGATGGCACTTAGCACTTGCACTAGGAATTTTCTTAGGAACCATTAGGGCAAAACTTATAAAGGCACAAATGAATAAGAATGAGAGAGTATGCATTAAGCAGATATACCATGCATATGCCTAAACTAAACTGGATTTCAGATTTTTACTGCAGAAAACTCCAATATTGAGCTCTTAAAGACTGCTAAATAAGATGACAACACAGAATCACAGATGTTTTCACATTTCGTTCTCTAGGATTTATAATCATTATATTAATATTTACTGTAAATGTATGACTTTATATTCTTTTATTCTTATTTATTGTACAGTAACATGATTTTATGTGCTTCCAATGCTTTTCTAGTGATATTACAACTTCAATATTTGTAGCAGACAGATGTAAAGTCGAATAAAAAGACTTAAACTTGATTTTTATTTTTCCATATATTTTTTAGCAGATGACATATAACCATGAACAACTTAACTTGAAACAACATAACCCAAGGTATACCTATATATATATATATATATATATATATATATATATATATATATATATATGTATAGAGAGAGAGAGAGAGAGATGTATATATATATATATATATATGTATTTATATATATTAAAAAGTATATTTATTTATTTTCATCTACCAACCTGAATATTTGAGAAATCTTTATTAAAGAAAAGTTGTGCACATAAGCAAAATTTGAACGTGCCTCCCTTCATACAATCTGACATGTCTGAATCCAACTTGACTATGAAGACTCTTGCCAATCGAGCAAAGACGAATAGTGCCTTAAAGTGTACATTTCTTCAAAGATTCTCGAAACATCCCTATCTGTTCAGTTTCATATCCTAACATAAACAAATAAATTTGAACTTAAAGATACTATTCAGCTTTGTTTAATCAGTGAGACCATTCATGGCTGAGCTGATCTAAAGCTGTCAGATCTAATAACAGTTTCACCTGCTAAAGGAATGCAGGTTCAAATTCTACCAGAGGGTGCATCTTTTTTTAATAATATTTCTCAGATATATCAGCGTTTGACAAAGTCAAGGGGGATAATAAAATTTCTGGTTACTTTATTACTTGCATTATGGGAAAATGTATTTCCTTTTCTTATTTCTTCTTATTATTTTATTTATAGATCTTATTTCATTTACACGCATATCCATTGCATCACCTGCACATACGTCACCTGGTATATACAAGCAGTCACTCATAAAGGTATTGACCAGCCTCATCATGGCTTCCTTTTTTTTTTAAGCTTCTGCAAGGTGGGAATGCCACTAGCACGCAAGGGGTTACAGAGAGTGGGAGCAAGAGTAAAGAGGTGTGAAAGAGGAAAGGATGAAGGGAAGGACAAGGAATATAGTTCAAGGCATCTGGAGATGTTGATTGAAATTACATTTGAATAATTGGAGATTATAGCTATCAGGGAAACAAGTAAGGGGAAGGGAGTTCCACAGAAAGGAAGTGCAAGACATGAAGCTATTAGAATAGAAGAGATGGCTACATTTAGCCGTTTCAACAGTAAAAGGGCGGGACTGAGATGCCAATCAAGTAGCACGTTTAAACTCATGCATTTTTGAAAAGTAGTGAAAGTGGCTTGTTGGAACAGTTACTGTGAAAGTATTTGTAGAAAAGTCAGAGAGAATGACTGTAAATGAGATGCCAGATCAGGGCCAATTGCATTGCATATCTGTCTCTGGATTTTGTCAAGGACATTAAGATGAACAGCAAACAGCTTGACTTCGATGCTTGAATAAGAACTGGTGCTTCAACATGAGACTGGCACAGTGGATAAAGGCGTTAGTGAGATCCAGTGACAGGACCCAAAGAGTGTGAGTTCAATACCTGGTTAAGGTGGTGGAGAACTTGGAGAGGGGAATTAACAGGAGATAACTGATAACTGACGTCCGTTAGACATGGCATGTGGCACTAGAACAGTCTACCCCAGTGAGCGAAATAAAGGGTTCAGTTTGACATTCCAGCCACCTGAAGAAGGCCAAAGTGTACAACCGCTAAAACATTGTGATAAATATGGCAACAAAGATGAGGACAATAGTCCGAATAATGTAAATAGTGAAAATCATCCTTGATAATGACTAAAAGTATAGATAAAAGAAATCGAATATGCAGAACTTTTCGACCGTTTTTACAGACTTTGTGTTTCAATTGGACACTAAAATAGGCGTTTATAGAGCAGCTGTTCTGACCAGACTGTTGTATGTCTCCGAATCATGGACACCATATAGTTCCCATATTAATCAACTGGATATCTTCCAGAAAAATTGTCTCCATGTGATCTGTGGATATACTTTTGGCAATAAGAGTGTCCAATACTGATTTCTTCACCAAATGCAACTTTGATGGAATTGAAACTTTCTTGATGTAGTCACAACTTTGCTGGGCTGGTCATGTTGCAAGCATAAGTGATGAGGGAATACCTCAGTTCCTCAGGTATAGCCAGCTATCAAGTTCCTCATACTAACTTTGAGCGAGTTGCCCTGGATAGACATAATTGGAGATATTTGTGCCAAAGTGATACTAGAAATTTTAAAATCAGTCATATTGACCAGCTAAGAGATGAAAGACAATGTTGAAAAGCCTCAGCAAATAATCCTGTTGCTATGTTACGAGATCTTCACTGTTGCACAATATATGAACTTGTATGCAGGTCACTAGCAGGACTAAAGTGTCACATCTGACCCAAACATGAAAACTGAATGAGGTTGTCTGTTGTATCTTTAAACAGATAAAGGTGTTACTCAAGTGAAAACACAGGCATAGATGAAAGAATGAGAGGTCTATTGTAAAGGAGAATACAGTACTGAAAAACATGGTATTACTTAGGAGGCTAGTAATTTCCAAAGCAAGTTGCTAGGTATATCCTGTGCTCACTATATATATATATATCTACTGATATAGTCAGTTCACAATAGGTAATAGAGAGAGTGGGACATTCCATTACAACATTGTCGGATCCTCATACATCGAAATCAAAGGGAGAATCCATCATATATATCTACATGAGATAGGATCAAATACAGATCAAATATGGATCAGAATCTGACAGAATGATAATCCAAAAAATGAGACACTACTGATAGTACTTCTAGCCCCATAAACAAAATTCATGATCCAACACTAACTTTCTTTCTGCAAAATTTGTAAATAAATGATTTATCACTAATAATAGGCTTTTTACCACTATGTTCAAGACAATTGGAGATATAATGAGGAAGAAAAATAAATCCAACACCATTTTAAATAAGTATAATAATAGTTTATCAATAAACTCTTCACAATGTAAAAGCAACAAGGGACATCAAGAAATCTAAACCCCTGTATCTATGAACATAAGAGAGATTTACCTTTAGACAACTATTTAAACTTGCTCATAAAACACAGGAACACAACTGGCCATGACTTTGGTTTTACAAATGTGACCCTGATTAAAATAGAACATAACTCTTTACATATAAAGTACTTTGAGGGATTACTAATAACAATATTACCAACTATAAACACATACCAAAAACATTTTATTACATTGCCAAACTACATTGAATCCATTCTTAAAGAATATAATGTAAGGCACTCACACGCACATACACACTTATGAATATAGATTATCATCTAAATATATATACATGCATACATATATATACACCACACACACACATTTAGACACACATATATACAGATTTACACAAATACACATTATATATATATACATACATGCATGCACACAGAGACAAAAACCAACGAACATATCCATTTACAAACATAATCAATCGCTTGTATAAACAGGAACAAAACTGGCAACAACTTTGATTTTACAACTGCCACACTAATTCAAAAAAGTATTTTGCAGAATTACTAATAAGTATATTATCAACTATAAACACAAGTCAATGTCACCAACCTTTATTGAATCTATTCTTAAAGGAGCTGACGTATGTTTATCTAAAACAAACAGTATATATGTAAAAACCTTCCAAAATCAACATGAGAAAAACCACTAAACATAATGTCTACTGCAAACACACATACACACATGCACACATACACACACACACACACACACTTATGAATATAGATTATCATCTAAATCCAACATATACAAATTAGAATTAATATACATTTACATAAACTAATATTTGAGGTTTTTTCTGTTAGGCTTGAAATTCATTAATTACTTGGAACTTCGAATGGACACATAATCTCACCTTGAGTTCAGAATGGCACAAATTATACTAATGTTTGTTTAACAAGTCAAATGTGCATGAAACATGATTAATCAATGAAAATCAAACAACACAAAAGTAAAAATACAAGAATTTCTTTCTTTTTTTTCATATCTCCTTCTCTGATGAAGCTTTAATAAATGTGAAACCTGTGAGATTGATAAATGTTTCCCATTTGTTCTTTATCTTATCATATATATATATATATATATATATATATATGAGGTATGAGGAGTGATTTTATTAACAGTGGCTTCTGCTGCTAATGCACTGCTCTTCTACTCAAATTGTGCTCTCCTAGCTACTGATGTCTTTCACATAGTAACAGCATTATGATTTTACTTCTGCTCTGCTGCGCGATGATAGCCAGGGAATAGAGTCTCTGACTGATGCTAAATTAGTTGGGTTTCAATCCTGGCTTGAAGCAATCAGATGTCCAGTCACACTGATGAGCAGTGATACAGCGAAAGAGTCTGTCTGTGGATTACTATATATATATATATATATAAAGATAATTTAATGTTACATAATCCAACAAAAGTTGATGATATGTTATAAAATCTATCAACACAACTCATTTTTCAGCCTTCTTCATGTACTCCAAGGTAATTGAACATAGCCTAAGCTGCACTCTAATTATTTTGCACAATACCACACATTGCTACAAAGCCAAATCATTAACCTGAAAACTAAAATCATATTCTTAAATAGCTTTATTGGATTGAGACTTTCATATGGATGTCATGCATGGCAGCAATCACGTTCAGAAATATCTAAACTCTCAGCCGTATACAACAGTTTTCTATGATCAATGGTTAAAAATGGCTTTGAGTAAGTAAAGCTTATGGATGTTGGTGAAAATATCTTGTAGACTGGTGCTATAGAATCAAGTTTACCATATAACAGAAACCACATCACTTGAGGGGTTCCAAGAGCAGCAGCATCTAAAATGGATACCACATGTAACTTAAAGAGAAAATAATGAGATCACAGAGATGTTTACTTTCTGCACTACTTCAAATAAATGTTCAGGAAGGAAACCTCCATCAATACTAGAAAGAGCACAACAACTAATGGGCTTAAGAAATATATTTTCTTGAAAAATTGTTTGAAGAGAAATATTTTATAAATCTCAATTGAAAGTAGTACAAGCTGCTTGGTCAAATAACGATGTATGTTTTCTTATAAGGAAACAGCTAATATTACTCTTACCATTTTGTGCTTTTGAGTATATTTTTATCTTCTCAAAGAAAATATAGATTACTGAAGCTATATTTTTTATATTTTATTCGGTAAAGCTAGCTCAGATATTCATGAATCTATCACACCAACTAATGCAGTCAAGGCTGGAAAGACATTAGGGTGGCATTCTGTGTTATAACATAGTATTGCATAGCTTCCTTGTTCTTGGAGGTCTTTTTTCATAATTTTATATCTTCTCTCTCATTGATTGCCAGTTGTTTTGTTCAGAGATAAATGAAAACTTCTACAAAGGAATTTTAACTTAACTATTATTAACAACGTCAATGGGTACATTTTCTAACTAGCCAGTGGGGTTGCTATCCCACCCAACTTGGGAGCAGTTTCCATACACAAAAATAACACATCTACATTCTTTGACATGTAAGTTCTGACTTTCTGAAATCTTTTTCTATCTCTCAAACATTCCCACGGTAGTTTTAACCAATAAAAAACAACTTCCTTTGTTTTGTCAACCATCTGACCGTAAAGGTCAGCTTCAGAAGGTCTGAGCCAAATACACTTCTACTAAAAAATAATAGTCTGAAACTATTATTTAACAATAGCTGGTCAATGTAGATGGTTGCTGGGACAAGTCAAAAACTTGACTATAACAGATTAAAATTTGATAGATTAATGTTTGATTAAATAGGTTTACAATATTTTTTGTTTGAACACTACTTTCCATATTGTGTGATATATAGCCAAATAAGTAAATGAAATGGTTAATGGTGTAATCTTGTCAGCAAAGGAGAATAAACTTCCTTGCTAAGTGTTCAGGAAATGTGAACTTGAACCAAATTAATTCAAGTAAAACAATGATGGCACTACAGAGAGTGATATCTCAATAATAACATACTATAGTTCTTCTTCTGTATGCCCTGTCCCTTCAAGGAGAAAGCAATCATGGCTTCTTATCCTTGGTAGCTCTTAGTAATTTTTGTCTTTTTACTATCAATCCCACCTCCAGTTATGCCATCCATTCACACGATAGTCAAGTAGGAAGCCTGCTGCTTTGCTCTGTTCCTTTTGCCTTTGTTATGTCTTGGGAGTGTCAAATTCTCTACATTTTCCTTCCTCATCATGTGTACATAAAGTGTTGCTTCTAAGTATAAGTGTCTTTTTCGTTTCCATTTTCCTTAAGACTTCCTTGTTGCTTACATGCTATGTCAATGGTATTCTCAACATCCTTCTGTAGAACCAGGTTTCTGTTGCCTCCAGTCATCTCTTCATCTGTGAGGGAATTGCCAAGTATTCACTGTAATATATAGGAGTATTGATATTACATAGCAGTCCATCACTTTTTAATTTGTTTCTAGAGCTCTTGAAAAAATTGTCTTCTCACCCAACAACTTTTCAGATGTTTGACATCCCCAATGAGTAACTCTCATCTTAGGATGTCCCTTTTGCTTACCATCATGCATTAAAACTCTCTGACAACATTAATCCTTTCTAAAAGAACTTTCAGTTATCCTTCTAAAACAGTCATCAATCAATTTTGTCAACACAGCACTATGTTGACAGTACGGTTAAACTTTTTTTATATGTAATGTGCCTTCAGGACATGACTTATCACAGCTCTCCACAATTTCCTATCCTTGGTAACTCTTAGTAACTTTTATCTTTTTACCATTCCTCTCACTCCTCGTTCACACAAGGTCATCAGGTAAGTAACCCATTTTCTCCTGTATCTGTTTTGTTTCAATATGTCCTGTGAGTGTTAAATTTCCCAAGCCTTCCTTTCTCATTTTAGCTCTTTCTTTTTGATTATGCATACAATGTAATTGTTTACATTTTCCTTAAGATTTATTTGTTGCTCTTGAGTTCCATCTATCTTATTGTCAACATCCTTCTGTATGATCCCATTTCTGTTGTCTCCAGTCATCTCTTCACCTATCTCAAGGACACAAGTCACAGTGGATAAAGGCATTGATTAGATCCAGTGACAGGACCCAAAGATTGTGAGTTCAATACCCGGTTAAGGCAGTAGAGAACTTGGAGAGGGGAATTAACAGGAGATAACTGATAACTGACATCCATTAAACATGGCATGTGGAACTAGAACAGTCTACCCCAGTGAGCAAAATAAATGGTTCAGTTCAACATTCCAACCACCTGAAGAAGCCCGGAGCATACAATGGCCAAAATATTGTGATAAATATGGCAAAAAAGATGAGGACAATAGTTCAAATAATGAAAATAGTGTACATAATACCTCATCTCAGAAATATAGACAGATACTGTGAGGAAATTGCTAAACATTCACTGGAACATATGGCAGTATTGATATTATGTAGCAGTCCATCACTTTTAATTTATTTCTAGAGCTCCTAAAAATTGTTATCTCACTCAACAATTTTTCATGTAACAAACTGAAGACCTGTTTTTGTCCCTCAAATAATTTTTAATTGTCACTCATATTCAAATAGGTAGAAATAATTTACTTAGTTTGGAAAGTGCCATGAGAAATTATGAGAAAGGATTCCTGGTTCCTCTGTTTAATATAACGTAGGTATATATCTATGATCACATGTATATATAAAATATATATATACAGAGTGCAATGGAAATAACTCCCAAATAAACCTCACACATAATAGTATGATACTGACTAGATGAAGACACTATTACTGTTAATGTCTTACCATTATGTGGGGGGTATTTCTGGGGTGTAAATGTGGGAGGTATTTCTGCCACACACTGTACATAGCTAAATACCACAGATAGATAAGAAGAGAGGGAGAGAGAGAAAAGTAGAAACAGCCATTGATAGATAGATAGATAGATAGATATTAACAGCTACACATAGATAAATAGATTCATACCTATGTTGAGTAGTTTCAATTCAGTATATATCTACTGATTGTTGATTGATTTATTTTGTATGGCTTATCAACCCTTTGCAGGTTATTTAAAGCCAAAATATATTTTTAGATTGTAATATTGTTTTGTGATAATAATCATTTAGTGATACAAGTTTTACTAATTAACCCATAGCTGGGGGGAGAAGAGGTGGATTTATGCCTTTCCAAGGGTATTTGTGCATAAGTGAATATAACAAACTGAACAGGAATTGGAACTCAGCTCTCCAATTAACAATTCCGAGTCTAATCCATTACATTACTCACTGATCCAACGACACACTACATGGGATCCCAAGCTGTCACCCATCAGAATTTATGGGAGAATTGAGTTCTTTTTTGCATTTATTCATATAGATTTCATAATACAGGTGTCCTGGGTAAGACGTTAAACTACATCCAGCAGCAAGGCTTCTGATCAGGAGGTTTTGAGAAGCATGGAACCACCTCTTAATTACTGGTGTTCCCAGGTCCATTCTGACCCAGGGTGGTAGTATCTGTTAGGGTCGCAGCTATGGGCAAATAGTTAACTATTACCAGCAGTACTTTTTTGAAAAAAATTATTACCAGCAATACAATTTTGAAGGAAATATATTACCAGAAACAGATTTTTGACAAAACAAAATATTACCAGCAATAAAATTTTTATCAGCATTAAATAACCCATTGAGGTTGATACGCCATAAAACAAAATAAACCAAACCAATCTAAACCAAAGAATACATATCCTATTCATACAAATCTATCCTAAAAATGTTGTTGACATTAAATAACCCATTGAGGCTGATATGCTGTAAAACAAAACAAACCAAACCAAACCAAATCCATAATACAGGTTTTACTTAATTAGCAATTATGTTTCTCTATCTCTTCAAATGTTGAATGTATAATTAATTCTAATTTCTATTTTCCCATCTTTGCACTATATTAATTTTATATTATAAATTGTCTCCTGTTCTGTCACCCATGAAATAAAAATAATTATTTGTATGGAAAATAAGGATCTACATACATCAAATCATTTTTAAATTAAGTGGGAACAGAAGAATTATTGTTGAACTTTTAAAAGGTAAGTTTAAACATTAATTCAATACTTAAATGAAGCAATCAATTTTGAGTTCTTTTGTAGTTTATTGATGCCTATCACATCTACTCCTCCGTAGCTATTGTGATGATGGCTAGACAAAGAGTCCTTCAGAGCAGCTAGCTTAAATGCCACCTGGTAGGGCAGATTTTCAACTAGTTTATAATAAAACATGCATTGCAATTTTGGATACAAAAGGAAGATTACTCCCCTTGAACCATGAAAAGTAACAATAATGGCTAGTATAATATATCAATATATATTTTTAACCTCGCATAATCTGGCAACCCTGAATCTGAGCTCAACGAAAATCCTTCCCTGCGCCCAACATTTCTAGCGCTTTTGAATGAGCTATGAATCATTGAAATAGGACCAGTGGGAGTGGAGGAGTTGCTTGGACACACACATGTACAAACACACACACATACACTGTACTTTATATGTCAGATAGATATATACATACTTACATACATACATATATATATATATATATATATATATACATATATATATATATATATATATATATATATATATATATATATATATATATGCACCGTATTTTAATTCAAACAGGTTTGTTTAAATAATTTAGATATATTATGTCTATTTCTTTTCATTTTAATCTTTTGTGTTCAAAAATTAATTTCTTGGTGGTCACAGAAAATTGATTAAGTAAAATGTCTTATGTTTTGTGCATACACAAATATATAATATATAGATATCCATAAATATATATATATATATATATGTATATATATATATATATATATATATATATACTATATTTACATTACTAAATATGCATAGATAGATTTAGTCATGTATGCAGACACAGACACACATCAACACACACCAACACACACACAGATACACACACCAACGCACACACACACACACACAGACACACATAAATGCATAAACTTTATTGTAACACCAAACACTTAATACATATTTATTTAAATATATATAACTACAGACAAAATCAAATCACTTTCATATATTTATGAATTTTGGTATTTCAGTTAAATGTGCACATATATGTGTCACACAGTATACAATTTCATGTATTAATATAACTTTGCATAAACATCACCATCTCTTTATACATATCCATAAATACAATCACACACACACACACACATAGATAGATAGATAGATAGATAGATAGATAGATAGATAGATAGATATGAATAGGCTGAGATAGATAAATTGATGTGAACAGATTGAGATAACTATCTAGCTAGATAAATAGTGTGTACAGATTGAGATATATAGATAATCATATAAGAACAGAGATAGATATGAATGAACTGAAACAGATAGATAGATAGATAGATAGATAGATAGATAGATAGATAGATAGATAATAGGCTGAGATAAATTTAGATAGATACATTTAGATGGATAAATTGATATGAACAGACTGGGATAGCTATCTAACTAGATAGATAGATAAATAGATAGTATGTACTGATTGAGATACATAGCTAAATATGTATAAGAATAGATATAGATATGAACAGATTGAAACAGACAGACAGACAGACAGACAGACAGACAGACAGACAAATAGATAGATAGATAGATAGATAGATAGATAGATAGATAGATAGATAGATAGATAGATAGATGTTTCTCTCATCCACAATTCAGTTCCCCACTTTTCACAGTTCATTTTCCATCTTCATTCACTTTTGATCTTCATCATTTTATATTTTCCATCTTTGTTTCACATCAACAATTCCTCAATCTTTGAGATAGCTAAACTCAAATGCTCAAGAAGAAAAACAGAAAATTGAAAGTAATGGAAAACAAGACAAAGAAGAAGAAAAACAAGAAAATGAAAATAAAATTGAAAATAAGAAAGAAAATGACAAAAAAACTAAAAAAAAAAAAAACTATGAAGCTTCCATTCATTTTTATACATCCTGTTGGAATAATAATGCATTTGTTCATTGTCGGCATTCTGAGAATGTCTTGGCAGAAATGAAAGATTTTCGAAGATCAGTTCTTCAGATTTCAGATTGTTTCTGACTTTTTCCCTTGCCTTGGTTTGATTGTTGTCTGTGCTTCAGGAACAATTTTCTTTTGCAGATCAATTTTGAAGAAGAATAAAAAAGACCTGGCACAATAAGCAAAAGCAATAGGTAAAGGAGGAGGGGGAAAAATGGATGAAAAATGATCAATATAAATGATTAAAGAAATATCATTGGAGAACTGATTAAATTTTTCTTTCTTTTTTACAAAAGAAACAAAACAAAGAAAAAAAATGAAATAAGGAAATAATGAACCAAACACATAAAAGACAAAGAAAAAAAAAAGAAAAATATAAAAAATAAATTATATGAAAACTATCAAAAATTGATTTTTAAAAATTTATTTCCATAAATAAAAATACTACCATATATAAGTAAATGAATAAAAAATATGTAAAACTTTTTAAAAAAGTGTTGAAAAATTACATAAAAAATATCATAATAAATAAAGATGAATAAGAAAAATATCCAATAAAAAAACTGCAGACCTAATACACTGAATTACAAGTATAGTAAGCTTAAGCCCTGACTCAGTCCAGTAACAGCAACCAAAATTCTAACAGCAGCAGCAGCAGCATGCCAGTGCCTTTATAAATCCATCCTTTCAAAAGAAACTCTCCTCAGCCTTTTGGCTGGAATCAAAGCATATTATCTGTTCTCTCTTTATTTTAGATATGAGAAGGTACCTGATTCTGGGGCTTTCAACCTAGCAGCAACACCGTTCACATTGCACTAAGAGAGGTTGCGTCAATCTAATATCAATGACAATGGGTCCCAGGGACCGGGCAATTTTGGTCCTTGCCTCATATGTATATTCATTTATATGAAAACCCAATGTAAAAAACGTCCTTGTGCCACATCCTGCCTTAGTGGGGAGGACAAGAAAATAATCTCTTCCTTTTATTTTGGCCTAACATTTCCTTACAGCTGACTAAGCAATACTTTTCTTGTTTTAAAATGTAGACACTCAGGCTCTTCAGTAAATGAAAGGCATACCTTCCCACAAAGCTTTAATATTTTATTCCTAAGGAATAAATATTTCATAAAATTTCATACTATCTTGTATTTTGCTTCATTCAGTATTGTTTTTTTGAAAAACATATTGGATTTTATAAAAACTTCCTTATAAGATAAATATATATACCCCTACCATGCATGAAATTTGAAAAGGTTATGCTAGAATTTATCTGAGGTTATTCTGCCCAAAAAGTTGACTTGTATTAATTTAAAAAAAATTTGAATTTAAAAAATATATCACCATACAACTTATAAACTGTTTATTGTATCCAAAAAAGCATAATTTTTTTAATTTTTTTATTTACAGTAAGATTCACTTTGTTGAAGGCCCAGGGAACACTCAAGACAGACTGTTATGTTAAGGGATAGTTTATACAGATAGAAGGGGATGATAATGGTTGACTGTAGACTTGAAAAAGTTAAAATTGTAGTGTTCAGTGAAACATCATCTTGGGAGTTTGTTCCACAGAGCAGTGATTTGATGAAAGAAGCTGTTTGAGTGAAACTTACTTCTCACTGATGGAATACAGAGGAAGCTATGATGTAAGTGGCATGGCGGGTCCTTCCCATGAAGGTTAGGACTGGTGGAACTAGGCAATGTAGTTCATCCGAGCACTTTCCATGGAAGTAGGGATAGAGTAGTGAGAGGATCATCACTTCCCACCTGTGAAGGAGAGACGTCGGATGACAGAAAATAATTTATCACCCACAAGGACTCAAAGATGCTTTTGAACTCTATCAAAAGTGGAAAGTTAGCAGCTCCTGCCCAAATATGACAACAGTATTCCATTCTCAGCCTGATCTGGCTCTTGTAAAGGTAAAGGATAGCATGAGGAGTTAGGTACTGACTGAACTGTTACAAGGAGTCGACCATTTTACCTGCATCTTTAGCAATGGTTCATATTACGAGTTCTACTTGAGATCAGGTATGAGTTTGAGATCCAATATTCTCCCAAGGCACGGTAATTCCTTAAAGGGAGAGATATCCATTCATCATGACTGATGGTAATTCAGGGTTCGATTGGTAGTGATGGAATATAACTAGTTTGGTTTTCAAGGCATTGAATATAACCATCGTTTTTTTTTCCTAATGGGACATTAGTATTAGAATTTACTTCAATAATGCTAATGATAATGGTAATATTAACTTAATCTAAGAATAATATTTTATATACATAATATATATAATATATATATATATATTATTATATAAAAAAGAAAAAAATTCTTACTAATAGATTTATATATATATATATATATATACATATATATTATTTTAAGAATATTATTGCATTATTAATAATGCTAATGATAATAGTAATATTTACATAATTTAAGTATATTATTTTATATATATATATATATATATATATATATATATATATATATATATATATATATATATATATGTCGATATTTCTTAGATGAGGTATTATGTACAAATTTCACATTATTTGGACTATTGTCCTCATCTTTGTCACCATGTTTATCAAAACATTTCGGCCGTTGTATGCTCCGACCTTCTTCAGTGGATAAAGGTGTTAGTTAGATCCAGTGACAAGACCCAAAGAGTTTGAATTCAATACTTGGTTAAGGTGGTGGAGAATTTTTAGAGTGGAATTAACAGGAAATAACTGACATCCATTAGGCATGGCATGTGGAACTAGAACAGTCTACCCCAGTGAGTGAAATAAAAATTCCAACCACCTGGAGTGTACAACGGCAAAAACTTTGAGATAAACATGGTGACAAAGATGAGGACAATAATCTGAATAATGTAAATAGTGTATATACATATATATATATACATATATATATATATATATATATATATATATATATATATATATATATATATATATATATATATATATATATTGTTTATACATTATTCTGATAGACACAGTTTATTTAAATAAACACTCTGTTTTTAAGAAAAAAAGTATTAATTACATTTACTGGCCCGAATGCTTGAGAGATTTCATAGAACTGGTCATAGGCCATGAGAAGGACCTTCAATCTCTTGTTTACTTGGGCAGGAAATGTTTTGTAAACTTTAACGCCTCTAAAACAAAACTGCTCTCATTTACCCACCAAAGAAAACCCTCCATGCCTCCCATCGGGATGGCTGATGCCCAACCCCATCCTCTCTGCACCTGCTTGTTCTCATGCTGTCCACTGACCTGAAGTGGAACAACTGTATTGAATCAACAGCTTCATCTACCACAAGGAAAGTTAGTTCTTTGTTTTGCACCAGAAGGTTTTTCTTGCTTGAATCCATCCTTCAAATCTACAATTCAACAATTTATCCTTGCATGGAATACTGCTCCCATATATGGTCTGTTATTCCCACTGTTCATCTCAAGATCCTCAACAAAATCCAGAGACAGATATGCAAAGTGACTGGTCCTGATCTGGCATCCTATCTACAGTAACTTTCTCACAGACATGCTGTGGCATCCCTCTGTCTTTTCTATAAGTTTTTTCATGGCAACTGCTTTCAGTAGTTTCCAAACTGCATGAATTTAAGTGTGCTGCTAGGTTGGCATCTCAGTCCCACACTTTCACTGTCGAAATGTATGCATCTCTTCTACTCCAACAGCTTCTTATCTCACACCTCCTGTCAGTGGAATTCCCTTCCTATCACTTGCTTCCCTGATAGCTATAATCTTTAAATATTCAAATGTAATGTCAATCGACATCTTCTGATGCCTTGACCTGGATCCCTGTCCTTCTCTTTATCCTTTTCCCAAACTCTCCTCTTTACTCTTACTCTCACTCACTGTAACACTCACAGACCATATTGAAGGTAAGAGGGAAAAGGTGAAACAGGGACTGAACAATTAATTGCAATAAGAGAAAGAATGAAATCTACAGACAACATCAAAATTCTCGATGAAAATCTACAACTATCAGCGCAAAATATTCATCTAGTTCAGTGATTTAGTTTCCAGCAAGATAATGATCCAAAACATATGTGTAAATCAGTGACTGCATGGCTTCAGAAAAAGAAGATTACAGTTCTGCCATAGCCTTCAATGAGTCCTAACTTGAATCCTATTGAAAATCTATGGCAAGAATTGAAAGTTTAAATAAATCGTCAGTCACCAAAAAACCTTCAGAAATTTAAATGTTTGACCATTGAAGAATGGAAGAAAATCCCAGAAAAGACTTGTTAAAATCTCATCAAAAACTTTAAAAATGATTGCAGCAAGCTATGAAGATGAGAGGGCATGTTAATGACAATTAATATTGTGAAAATTGTTAAACATTTTCTATTTTTCATGTTGTACAAATAATTTTGACTTTTCTTATTTTGCATAATTCACCTGTCAAATTTGTTGTATTTAACCTATTGTTCTGAAAACTGAGTTTTATATTCCTTTTTTGTGCATATCAACATATAAAAAACCTGGCATCCTACAAGCATTAGATTCTGAGAAATGGATAAAAAATATTGCAAATTGATTGGTGTACAAATAATTTCATCATTTACTGTAAAAGAAGAAGAGCAGTCACCATTGAACAACATGACCTGATTATGCAAAAAAGTATTGAATGATAAGAACAAGACATGGAGCATTTTAGAATATTGAAAAGAGAAATTAAGTATTAGTGAGGTTTGCTGTCACTTGATCTTCCACAATAAACACTGGGTAGTACTATTGATAATACAACTGATGGACTTTACCAATGAATTATGAAATGGATGAGAGTTATGCCAATAAATACTAGATCACTTGGAATCATTCTAAACAGTCTTAAAATATTAGAATTGGAAATAAGAATTGAAACTATTCAGACAACAGCATTGTTAAAATCAGCAAGAACATTGTTTCTTGATTAGCTTATTTTCTCATCATCCAATTTTAAGTCCCTTTCTTTTCTAAGGAAGAATTGGAACTATTCAGACAACAGCATTGTTGAAATCAGTATGAACATTGTTTCTTGATTGGCTGATTTTCTCATCATCCAATTTCAGGTCCCTTTCTTTTCTGAGGTGTGTCTCCTGACAGTCTTGCTTCGCTGCTTTTTTTTTTTTTTTTTTTTTTTTTTTGCTACATCATGACAGTGTTATTTACATGTTGTGATTTGGGGAAGAAAAATGGGGGGGAAATGTATTTCTGTGCAGTCATCTTTGAATCTGTGGTTTTTGTTTGTTGGAATTCTTTTTAATTTTGGGTGTTTTTTGCTCTGTGTTCAGCATAACTCTATTTCTTATATACACTTTTGATATTTGCACTGTATAGATGCACAGAAGTTTTTTTATGTATCGTTTTTCTGATATCAGAGTTTGCAAAAAGAATAATTCTCAAAGATATTTGTAGCACTAAACCAATTCTGATAAAAAGTCAAATGTTGAAAACAAAGCTTGCAAGCAATTGCTTGCAGAGCTTGCTTGTGATCCACTCAATTAAATATCTATTATGAGTCAAGCAAACATTTTTTTTTTTTATGGAGAGCCTCTTTACTTCCAACTCTGCATAAAGTGGGCTGCATTTTTGTTTTAATCATTTTATCCCAAGCAAGACAATAAAACCACTAAGATGCAAAGAGTTACTCAATGTGAAAGAATACGAAAAAAATACAAACATTTTTTTTTTTTAATCAATTCATCCCAATCAAGGCCATAGTGCCACGGAGATGCAATAGGCTACTGGGAATGAAATAGAATGAAAAGACTTTAGAAAGAACCAAAGGATAAACTTCTGTTCAAAAGACTTGGGAAGAGTGTGAACCGGTCTTGAGGCTAACCTATCTACTCCTGTTTGTTAAGGAAAGAGAACAATAAAAGAATAGGAATTAATAGACAAAATGTAGCGAATGATATTTAATTTAAATTTTTGAAGATTACAGAAAGTAAAAGGGTCAGAAGTGATTTCCACAAGCAAGAAGTGCAATAGAAGAAACTGTTATGATTATAGCTAGCCATTTCAACTGTAAAATGATGGGACCTACCTGCCAATCTAGTACTGTGGTTAAATTCATAAAACTGAATGGCATGAACAACATAAATTTCACAACTATTTTTTACATTTATTAGGGTTTGCAAACACACTACATCTATGTGAAATTAGTTTAACATTTAATAAATTTATTATTATTAATTGTGTTTGTACAGCTGAGAAAAATTGTCTACAATCATAAGAAATTCTTGATAAATCGTACAAGACATTTACATTGAATCACAGAAGAGAGTGTACAGAACAGGTAATTAGTTTCCAAGGTCAGCTTTCAATGTGTTGCTGATTGGATATTAACTTTGGTGCGGAATATAGCAATCCATGGACTAAATACAAATTAGAGACCTGTCATAATAGATTATTCAATCTTAAATAAATCAACAATGTTTTGCTGCAATTTTTAGCATCAACTTAAGATTTTCCTTGCTAAAATGTTGAATAGTTTTAACATATTCAACATTATGGATAAAAAATAGTGAATTTTATATTATGTTTTTCAAGGTGTCTGTAAAGTGTTGAACCACTTTTGAAGATTGTCCTGATGTTACATGGACCACAGATCTTTTGTATTTTCTCCGATAATCCCTTCAGATAGGGGAGGCAGACTGAAGCTATTTCCTGACTGTTGTTATCCTCTTGTACCTTTCTATCCCAGTTCCTCGAAGGTGCTGTCATGTACCTGTCATGTTTTAGGGTCCTGCTTACACTGACCATTTCTTGTTTATATCTCTTTGGGACGCCACATGACTTTTGCTCAATGTTGTATGTAGTGGACAATCCCTTTCTTTACACTGTATGGGTGGTAGGAGTTGAAGTTGAGATATTGTCTAGTGAATGTAGGCTTGTGGTATGTGGATGTCTTGAACCTATGCTCTGTTCGAGATATTAGTACATCCAGGAAGGCAAGTTTGTTGTCATTTTCTATCTCTATTCTGAACTGTATCAATGATCTTATTGAGTTAACATGGTCCAGTAGTAGCTGGGCTTCTTTTTGGTGTGGCCAGAGTATGAAGGTATCATCTATATATCTCAGCCAGAGGGTTGGCTTTAAGGATGTAGATTCTAATGCCATTTCCTCAAAGTATTCCATACATAGCTTTGTCATTACTGTTGATAATAGCAAGCCTATTGTTAAACTATTGTCCTGTCGATATATGCCTGATCCCATTCCAAAGTGTGTTTTTTGTGTACAAAAAGTCAGCATGTCCATCAGGTTATCTATTGGCATACTGGTCTTTTTTCCCAGGGACCAAGACTACTGAGAGTGCCTCGTCTGTGGGTACCTTGGTGAACAGTCTCACCACACCCAAGCTCACCATCTGGTTGGATTGAATGGAAGCATCTTTAATTATTTCACATTGTGAATATGGCAATGAAGTTGAGGATAACAGTCTGAATAATGTAAATGATATAAATAATCATAATACCTCATCTCAGATATATACACAGGTGCATCTCTTATCTTTCCCTTTTAAAAATTCAAAGATCCTTATTCAATGCAAACTTTGTAAACTCACCATCAAAAATGATAGACCCAGAGAAAGGTTTTGGGTTAAAATTCCAACCTATTTTGACCCTTAGGATCTATCAATTAAAATCATAAGCCATGCAGTAATTATTATTATTATTATTATTATTATTATTACTTTTATTTCCTTTGATTTCTGGCGTTTACACATTTCTTTCCAGGTTCCAACCAGGGACCTAAGGTTAGAAATAGCATCATGACACTTTCCACTGACAAAAAAAAAAAAAATGACATAGATAAAGCCCTTCGTAAAGTTTGGGTTGTACTTGTCAGAACAATTTTTTGTATTTCTTTGAGGCATGGGCTTCCAGGAATACCTTCAATTAGTCTACTGGAATCTTTTCCAAGCAATTTATAGCTCCAGCTACAACAGGGATTGGTGATGTTCCCATATGCCACATTTTTGAGATTTCTATTTCAAGGTCCTTGTATTTTGACAGCTTTTTGAAGATAGATTGCAGTCTGCAGGGACTGCCATATCAATAAGGAGGCACCGTTTTTGTTTGTGGTCTTTAATAACAATATCTGGGCAGTTGGCCTTGATTGTTCTGTCAGTATGTAATGTGTAGTCCCATAGAATTGTAACAGGTCCTATCTCCGTAAACGGGTCTGGGTGGTATTCATACCAGTTTCTTTCAGTTTCCTTACTGTAGAAGTTGCAGATTTTCCAGTGCAGATATTGGCCCACTCTGTCATGTCAGGTTTTTTATTCAGTGGGTGCCAATATCGTGCAACCTGATACAAGATAATCAATCGTTTCTAGATATTTATCACAGAATCTGCATTTTGGGCTAACACAATATTTTAGTATATGTGTTTGATAATTCCTAGTTAGCAAGCATTGGTTCTGCGCAGCAATGATAAAACCTTCAGTTTCAGCTTGCAACCCTGCACTACGTAACCACTGATGGGTACGGGTTTTGTCTACATCAGCTTGTTTGGTACGGGCAGAGTATTGGCCATGAAGCGGTTTATCTTGCCATCGCTTCTGTATCTGGTCGGTTGCATTTGTCTTTGCTGTCTTTTTTAAGTATTTTGCAGTTTCAGCCAGTGTATTGTGCTGTAGTTGCATCTCTATGCCCATTTGAAACTCATTATTATTATTATTATTTTGTTGCTATCATGGATATTGTTCCTTTTGCTAATATCCCTGATATAACAATTGTTATTTTTAAGTTTTAATGTTCTTTTGTTAAGAAACAAAGACACTCTCTTGTTTATGTTCTACCAACAACCCCCAACATTATATTTAATGCATGCAAAATTTTCTGTCATTTTTATTTAGAAACAAAATGGCTTTTTACTGTGTATTAAGTCTCTAGTTGTCACTTAAAATAGTACTGGGTACACACCTACTATATGGAAGCACAGTGCAGTAGTGGATAGCGGCTCAGATTGAAGAATCAGGGAGCCAAGTTTCAATTCCAGTCGAATCTATTGCATTCACTTATGTACGAATACCCTTGGGAAAAGTATTAACCCTCTTCATCTCCTTCCAGCTATGTAAATAGCAAAACAGATTGGGTTCTATAGACTTGGATGGCAACTGGTCTAGGAGAAGGACAACTCTGCATTCAAAAACAGCAGAGGGTTGTATGGGGACATTGGGGCACATATTGCACCAGGTCTCTTTATTCAGCCCTTCAAAAAGTGTGGTTGGTTCTGCACAAAACCTTCACCACTATAATCAAATGATATATGCTGGTATCTGGCTGTCATTTCCTAGGAACTGAGCTGCTTGACACTCATACATCAAATTCAATGGGAGAGTCCACCATATATACATAATATATATATATATATATATATATATATATATATATATATATATATATATATATATATATATACAGTGCGTTCTGCCTGATTATGAAAAGTAATGTTTTCATCTAACGTGTCAATAAATTCTGTTTTTTTTCAGACTTTGTGCTTCTTGCAGATTAAATTATACTTTCAGACAAGAGAATATGATCAATGAAAAAAAGTTGTATAGTAACAGGGTTCTTTTTCTCAAAGTATGTAAAAAGGCACAGTTTCAAGTGTTCGGTCTGATTAAGCAATCACCATATAAATCCTTAATATGGGTAAGAAAAAAGGGTCTTACTGAAAACAATCATGCTGAAATTACTCGCATGCTTGGAAGTGGTCTGTCAATGCTAGAAATTTCAAAAAAGTTACATAGAGACCATCGTACAATCAAAGCATTTGTCTTAGGCAGTAAATCATGCAGAAAGACACCTAAACGATCGCATTTGTGAAAGTTAACTGCCAGAGATCTTCGTAAAATTAAATATGAAGTTTCGAAGAAACTGCATGAAACTAGTAAAAAAAATATTTGAAAGCGCTGGAGCACCCAAAGTTGGTAAAACTACCCATTATGAGGTCCTCAAGATCATGCCAAAGTGAAGAGTCCCATCAAGAGGCCCCCATTGAGCAAAGCAAACAAGATGAAAAGAGTTGAATGGGCACACAGCTACATGAAGATCAATTTTAGCAATGTGATTTTCACCAACGAGTGCCATGCTACCCTTGATGGGCCTGATGAGTGGTCATCTGGATGGGTGTTAAATGGTCGACCGGCAGGAGTACGCATTCGTCGACAACAGGGTGGCGGAGGAATGATGTTTTGGGCTGGGAGCCGCGGAAATGAACTAATAGGCCCACAGAAAGTAGCCAAAGGGCTTAAGCTAAATTCAAATGAATATTGTAGGTTTTTGGAAGATGCCTTTCTGCCGTGGCTTGATGAACAACCAATTCAGAAAAGAAGATCGTTGATATTTCAGCAGGATAATGCTCCAGCGCATAGATCAAGAAGCACCACCAATTGGGTTCAAAGGGCAAAATTTAATGGTATGGCCTCCAAACAGCTCTGATTTAAATCCAATATAAAATTTGTGGTCTATAGACAAGAGGCAGATTAATGCTGAAAACAAGCAATTCACCAGCTTAGAAGTCCTGTGGAAAGCAATTGTAAGTGCTTGCTGATCAATCAAACCTTCCGAAATTGAAACATTGACGTCAGCAGTGGACAGACGCCTCGTAACGGTTTTGAAGAATGGAGGATGTCATGTTTTTTCTTAGTCACATTAACAGACTTGTTTTGTTTTGTTTAACATGCTATACATATGTATTATGTAATGTAGGACTTAGAAAACACGATGTAGTCATATGCGCCACAATTCAATTAATAAAATTTAGTATTAAATGTGTTTTTCTTGTTTTATTTCCATTTGCATAATGAAAGTGAACACTAAATTAGAGCTTAAGTTCATAAATCATTAAAAAGAAGCACATTTTGTATATTTCGACAACTTAAATGATTGACAAAATAATAAAATAGTATCAACAACACTTTAGCATTTATTCTTCAGAATATATTGCTTCACTTGGATATTTTTAGGTAAAAAATAACTTTGCATAATCAAGCAGAACGCACTGTATATATATATATATATATATATATATATATATATATATATATATATGTATATATATATATATGTATATATATATATATATATCAAAGGGAACATTGATTTTAACAACCGGCAATAGCAGTCTGTTACATGCTTAAGTGAAATTCTCAGGCCATGGCAGGAAGATTGCGTTTAAGCATGAAAATCTGACTGCTGGGTGTTGACCTCAATGTCCACTTTTAGACTTACATACAGTCCATCTCTAATATTGAGCACTTTAGCTCACAAATATAGCATACCTTAAAATTATTTTTTTATCATATATACATATATATATATATATATATATACTGGTCTGATGCCCGTGAACTCATTAAAGACAAGAAATACAGAGATTTACTTCTCTAGACAGGTGGGGGAAATATTGCTTAAGAGTCCAGACTTTCCAACTATTTAACACATTGGTGGAACGAGAAAAGATAGCTTCATATCTTTTTTTCAAATGCATTTATGCAAAAGTGGATATAATAAATGACTGGATTCAAACTGGGATTACAGATTTCTTGTTCCAAGATGTTAACCACCTGTATATTCAGAATATCTATCTATCTATATGTTCATATATATATATATATATATATATATATATATATATATATATATATAGACCTAGACCTATATGAACAAATATATACATATATATATATATATATATATATATATATATATATATATATATGTATGTATATTTAAATAAAAAGAAAGTACAGTAAGATATATTATCCGGTGTTCTTATTGATATTTTTATTTTTTACAAAATAGTGCTCAATGTAAATTTACAGAGCATTAATATTATAAATTAACCATATTTTAAATCAGTTAATTTATTATATATATATATATATATATATATATATATATATATATATATATATATATATATATATATATTGTTCATATATGTCTAGGTCTATATATTTCTATCTATGTACCTCAGTCTCTTCACATCTGTCTATCCCAGTTTGTTAATATCTATCTATCTATACATATATATATATATATACATATATGTATATATGTGTGTGTGTGTGTGTGTGTTGGTGTTTCACTGTGTCTGTTTGTCTCTGTGTATCTATGTGTGAAGGAGTACTGTCTCTGTGCACATATACAACCGTAATATCTGTCTGTCTATCTATCTATCTATCTATCTCAATATATAATTCTGTTTTGGGGCAGCAATTTTATAAACGTTTTATTAAAAACAACTCCAATTAAGCTTTTTATTCAATTTTTCTTGTGTTCATATAAGTGATTTCTTTTCTGGATATAAACTTTGTAAAAACAGTCCAAATGTTCAATATATTGAAGTTTTTTCACGTATTCTATAAACCCTTGTCAAAGACTTTTTTAATTTTTAACTAAGTAAATAGATTTTTATATGTGTGATAGGAACATTTTCTTTTTATTTTTGAGACATGTTCAACATGTTGTGGCCATGATCATGGTTGATATTTTTGAGTGTTGGCTTTTCATTCATATATATCTGTGTGTGTGTGTGTGTGTATTTGTGTCTATGCATGAATTTATACTGAGCATGTATACTACTTGTCCTGATCAATAAGTCCTTCCCCTAAAAAGTGACACTGGTTATTTGGTCAGATTTTGAGTAATGGTTCAGGCCATGAAATCATTTAGCATCTGTACAGTTTGTGCAAAAGTTCCCACCATTTTTTCAATAAAAAAGAAACGGCTTTCTACTGCATATTTAAAAAAAAAGACAAATAGAGGTTGCAGCAAACTTTTGCACATAGATAATATTTTGGCATATATATATATATATATTTTTGTTTTCTTTTGGTGTTGTCTACATTGTTCTTTCACCGAATGTTATGAAATGCTTTTTACTCATTTT
Organism: Acanthosepion lycidas; assembly: GCA_963932145.1. Taxonomy (NCBI): domain Eukaryota; kingdom Metazoa; phylum Mollusca; class Cephalopoda; order Sepiida; family Sepiidae; genus Acanthosepion; species Acanthosepion lycidas. The sequence goes on from OZ010590.1 coordinate 28,681,260, forward strand.
AATAGAAAGACAAGAGCAATTTTCATCTTTGTCTTCTGTCAGATATCTAACGTATATATTGATGTGACTGACAATGATAAAACAAAACTGTTGTTATGGCTTCCTGAGCTTTATTTCATTTTCTTTATAGAATTCTTTCATAACAAAAAAAAGAATACAATATTTATCCGAAATTTTGCAGCCATGATGTCATAACTTTCAGTTAACATGATTAAATTTATTTTATATGAAAAAGGTCAGGAAGATAGAAGAAGTACAAACAAATTCCAACAACAAAAACAACACCAACAATAATAACAACACCAACAATAACAACACCAACAATAATAACGACACCAACAATAATAACAATACCAACAATAATAACAACAACAACAATAACAACACCAAAAATAACGACACCAACAATAACACCAACAATAACAACACCAACAATAACAACTCCAACAATAATAACAACACCAACAATAACAACAACAACAATAACAACACCAACAATAACAACACCCACAATAATAACAACAACAACAATAACACCAATAATGACAACACCAACAATAACAACACCAACAATAATAACAACAACAACAATAATAACAACAACAATATTAACAACAACAATAACAACACCAATAATAACATCACCAACAATAATAACAATACCAACAATAACACCATCACCAACAATAACAACACCAACAATAACACCACCACTAATAATAACAACACCAACAATAACAACACCAATAATAATAATAATATACTTTAAACCATTCATACAGAAAAAACTTAAAGGAACTCAACTGTGAATGAAATAGATAAAATTACTCAACCAATAAATGCAGAAAAAAAATCATAAAAATGGTTGCTAAGATACAATAAATAAAATCCTGGAATAAAAAAAAAACTCCATAATCAATATGCACTCCCTTGCATTCACTTTCTCACTAATAGCAATTGAGAAAGCCATTTTATCCATCTCCTCATTACTTCATGGCTTTGAGTGAGTGTCCTGGTATGATATTAGGTTGGTGCAAAAATAATGTCGTTTTATCACATAGTAACATGTGTGAGAAAACGACATTATTTTTGCAACAACCTAATAATAAACTAAATCCGGCAGCAAGGCCTCTGGATCTATCATTTTTGATGGTGAGCTTACTAAGTTCACATCGAATAAGGATCTTTGAATTTTTAAAAGGGAAAGATAAGAGATGCACCTGTGTATATATCTGAGATGAGGTATTATGATTATTTATATCATTTACATTATTCAGACTGTTATCGTCAACTTCATTGCCATATTCACAATGTGAAATAATTAAAGATGCTTCCATTCAATCCAACCAGATGGTGAGCTTGGGGGTGGTGAGACTGTTCACCAAGGTACCCACAGACGAGGCACTCTCAGTAGTCTTGGTCCCTGGGAAAAAAGACCAGTATGCCAATAGATAACCTGATGGACATGCTGACTTTCTGTATGCAAAAAACACACTTTAGAAGGGGATCAGGCATATATCGACAGGACAATGTTTTAGCAATGGGCTTGCTATTATCACCAGTAATGGTAAAACTATATATGGAATACTTTGAGGAAATGGCATTAGAATCTACTTCCTGTCCTGGGTATGATGATAAACTATGTCCAACAGCAAGGTTTTGATCAGGAGGTTTTGAGGAGCATGGAACCACCTCAATTGCTGGTGTTCCCAGAGAAAGGGATCATCCATTGCTTACAACACCGAGCAAAAGTCATAAGTGGCGACCCAGAGACGATAAAGAAATGGTCAATATAAGTAGTACCATACAACATAACAACTACCCTGGGTACATAGCAGCAGCCCCCAAAAAACTGGGATAGGCGGGTACAAGAGGAGGAGGACAACAACACTCTGAAAACAGTCTGCCTGAAAAGAAAAGAAAATACAAAGGATCTGCGGTCCATATAACATCAAGGCAACTTCAAAAGCTTGACTACACTTCGCAGATATCTCTCCAGAGTAAGACCACCCATAGAGGAGAACATGACTAAAGACTGTGTGTGCGCTATCCCGTGCAGCTGCAGAAAAGAATATAAAGGAGAGACAGGCCGCCCCCTCAAGGTAAGGCTTCAAGAACACTAGAAAGCTTTAACACGAGGGGAAGTGGAAAAATCAGGCGTGACTGACCACATATGGAGAGAGAAGGGAGATCACCACCCTCTGTGGGATCATTGAGATCATAGACAAGGAACACCATTGGAAAATTTGTAAACTTAAGCACTCAGCACATATGCTAGGCCACAAAAATATCCTGAGCTGACCAAGCATAGAAATAAATACAATATAGGAACCAGTAATATGGAGTGCCAGAGAAAAGCAATGATGACAACAAAATTGCAATATGAGCACTGGTAAAAATGGTTGCTGAAGACATTAGGTTTATAATACCCAGAAATTCATACCCTCAAGGACACATGGCACAGTGGATAAAGGTGTTGGTTAGATCCAGTGACAGAACCCAAAGAGTGTGAGTTCAATACCCGGTTAAGGCAGTGGAGAACTTTCAGAGGGAAATTAACAGGAGATAACTGATAACTGACATCCATTAAACATGGCACGTAGAACTAGAACAGTCTACCCCAGTGAGTGAAATAAAAGATTCAGTTCGACATTCCAACCCCCTGAAGAAGGCCAGAGTGTACAATAGCCGAAATGTTGTAATAAATATGGCAACGAAGATGAGGACAATAGTCCGAATAATGTATATATATATATATATATATATATATATATATATATATACACTATGAAATGGACAAAATCCGACAATTATTTAAGCTAAATGATGGTTCTGTATAGGATATAGGTTTGAATCCTGTTGGAGAACGAATATTTTCTATGAAAATTTCTCGGACATTCAGGCCGGTAAATGTTGTTTAATACTGTTTATTATAAACAGAGAATTTACTTAAATATTTGTATCTATAAAAAGAATGTATAAACATAAAAATGTCCTAAATATATATATATATATATATATATATTTATAAAGGGAAGAGGTTATAGTTGTTCCAACAAGAGAAAAGTATATCTATTAAAAAGAAGAGAGAAACCCTAAACATTTCTGGTTGTAATGTGGATTTTTTTTTAAATATATATTATACATTACTTTCCATAATTTTGCAACACGTATTTTGGACCTCATGACCTTCTTCAGGCAAAGAGTAGATATTTCCACATATTATTAAAATGAATTAATTTTTCTTATGTTTTTTGTGCGGTAGTGACACAAATGTCTTCCTTGAACTGGTAGTGAGAAAGTTCTTCTGAAAAACAATAAAACAATTAAGATTGGTCTGAGAAATGGTGAGGAAAGATATCTGTATTCTCATCTTTTAATGACAACCTGTGTGTTCTTAGATCTATTTCCATTTTTTGTATTGTGTGTGTTTTTGTCAGTATGCTTATGTATATGCATATTCCCTCTCCATCCATACAATTTGGTCCTTGATTTAAGAATTCCTTTGGGTCATCTGTTAGTTTATGATTGGATAGGTTTTTATATTTACCATTTTTGTTGGTAACTCAAATATTTCCTTGGTATAAGTTGCAAAGCTTTTTCATAATTAATTGTCTGTGTCTAAGTTTGTCATTATTAATACTTAGGCTGATATAGTATATATATATATATATATATATATATATATATATATATATATGTGTGTGTGTGTGTACATATAGTCGACTCTCCTGTCGAACTTCGACGTATGAGGGTCAAGCAGATCAGTTCCTAGGAACCGACAACCCGACACCAGCAGATAAGATTTGATTATAGTGGTAAAGGCTTCGTGCAGGACCATTCACACTTTTTGAAGGGACGAATACAGAGACCTGGTGCACTACATGCCACAAATGTCCCAAAACGACCGAGTGCAGGTTTTGAATTCAGAGTTGTCCTTCTCCTAGACCAGTTGCCATCCAAGGCTATAGAACCCAGTCTGTCATGCTATTTTACCCATAGCTGGAGGGAGAAAAAGCGGATTCATACCTTTCCGAAGGGTATTAGCATGTAAGTGAAATGTAATGGATTCGACTGGAATTCGAACTTAATCCAAGCCGCTATCCATTACTCCACCATGCCTCCTATATATATATATATATATATATATATATATATATTGTCATCCACATACAGAATTTTTCACAGTATCATCAGTGTGGCTAGACATCTGGTTGCCTCTAGGATCAAAACCCAGATGTATTAGCATCAGTCAGATAATTTGCACCTAAGCTATTGACACATGGCAGAGATGAAGGCAAATTCAAGCATATTTATTTTTAGGTAAACACACAGTGTTTATATATATATATATATATATATATATATATATATATATATATATATATAAGTAAAAGGTTTATTACTGAGGACCTACCTTCAGATTTTCATAGATGGACCCATGCATTCACTTATCAGTGGCTATCAGCAATTGAATGCCTATACTTCTCGTTTTTTTCATTTTTTTTACACTCTTATCATACCAAATAATTTTTGTAGTGTGCACGTGTCTGTTGTTTACATGTATGTGTATTGCTTGTGTGCAATCACATGTGACTGTCCTTTTCTTCATTTTCTTATTATTTTCTCTGCTTTACATTCACAACATTAGATTTTTCTTCTTTTACTTCTTTTTACTGTCAATTGTAGCCATTTGTTGCTATTTGATTTCTGTTCATATATATATATATATATATATATATATATATATATATATATATATATATACAGACAGCCTGTTTCACTGTATCACAGCTCATCAGTGTAGCTGGACATCTGATTGCTTCAAACCGGGACTGAAACTCAATTGATTTGGCATCAGTCAGAAACACTACCTAGTTATCAGCATACACTGAGGATTTAATCTATGCCACAGTGGTTAAGCATCTTACATCCTATGATCTGCTCTCCAACAAGCAACATGGTTTCTGCTTTGCCCAATCTACCACTGAAGTGATCATGGCCATAAATGAATTTGTATACCAAGCACTTCACAATAACGGAGAAGATTGAGCCATGGCTCTAGATATCTGTAAAGCATTTTATAGGGTTTGGCATGCCGGCTTTCTTCTTAAGATTCAGAGACACAGCATTACATGACGATTATTTGACTTAATACAATCATACCTGTTAAACTGTGAAATGAATGTTGTCCTAAACGGGTTCTCTTCCATCTCCATTCTCATGAATGCTGGTGTTCCCCAAGGCACTATCCTGTTTCTGGTTTTCATTAAGGATCTTTCTGATGTAATCAGTTTCCAGGTAGGCATCTGCATGGACAAAACTATTTACTCCTGCCTCAATAGTAAATCTGAAATTTTTATATATATATATATATATATATATATATATATATATATATATATATATATATACACACAATGTTTAATGCATAATGATTTCAAAGAAATCTTTCTCTTGAAATAATTTATATGTACCCTGAGCCAAACAATATTTTTTGCTTTCATTTGATGCTTTGTGGGTTTAAAGCCAAATTTGATTGTTTACATCTGTCTAGTTACTTTCTTCAGTTTATTTATGTTTCCCTTCACGCACAACTATATGCACACAGACGCATACACCCAAACACATGCATAAGCTCACATGTTCGCATTCGCGCACACTTTTATATTTTCAAGACTGCAGTAACAATATATCAGTAGAAACAATGATGATCGCAAGTTCTACAACCCATCAGAATATGGTATGTACTGCATCCATAGCAATAGTTGGTGTGTCTAAGACAAACAATCATGATGTACGACGTCCGTAGTATTAGGTTGGTGCAAAAATAATGTCGTTTTCTCACATAGTAAAATATGTGAGAAAACGACATTATTTTTGCACCAACCTAATCGTATGGGTGTACCTAAGCACACATACACACACACATATACACAATTTTAATAATCTATTAGTCATAAACTGTATCAATAGCATCAGTGGTGCGCCTAAGATGAGATGATGGGACAGGTCAAATTTTTAGTTACCCTTGCCAAGCCAGAGGATCTAATCTGAAAAAAAAAAAACACATAACAAACACATTGTGGTCATAAAATAAGCACATCCCATCTCCCCTCTCGCTTGTAACCATCCATCACAATAAAAATAAATTTTTTTAGTGTTAAAGCTGAATGGATGAAATAAAGCTTCATAAGTTTCTACTTAGAGTTGTCGCTATTTTACACACCTGCACAAACACTTGAGGTTCATAACTATTTATCTTAAACAGAACAAAGGTGTGGATCAATGTCTGTGACTTGAGTCAATTATTGGTTCCATTTTAATCTGAAATTATTATTGTATAATGCCTGATACACGTGATCTCTAGTAAAGAATCATTTGGTGAAGTGCTTTGACAAGGGAGGTGAGTATATTGAAAAATATTTATTGTGTAAAATAAATGCATGTTTTTTCATTAGCAGACAGAATTACTGATAAATCTACATATATCTATAATGTGACTTTATATATTTATTGGTCATGAAGCTCTGCTTATTAATGAGATATTCCATTGTTATGGAAACAAAATGTATTACACAATGTCAATAATTGTAAATATATCCCTCCTCCATTTTACCATTACAATGGAATATCTCATTAGTAACCAAAGAAGGCTCTTAATTCATAGCTTTTTTTTTCTTTGGTTTCCTGTTAGCTTTCTTTGGATAATTTTAATTTCAAAGATTTAAGAAGTACAATTCTTTCTTATATCGTGTGTTAATAAAATAAGCACATCACATCTCTCCTCCTGCTTGTGACCATTCATCAGAATAAAATAAACGTTTTTCAGCACTAAATCGGAATTAGTCAAATAAAGCTTCATAAGTTTCTACTTAGAGTTGTTTATACATTACACATCTGCACAAACATTTGTGGTTCATAATTATTTATCTTAAATGAAGAAAAAACAAATGAATATATCTGTTCATTCATTATTTAAAAGAATTCTTTTTGTAACACTCCCCCAAAGTGTCTGCTTTAATGCACAAACCTACAAAGGTCAATAAATCTGTAAAAGTCAGGGATCTCTTTGACATTGTATCAATATTATAAACTGGACCCCTCTTCTAAATTGATAACAAATCAATATTTTTTTGATTCTGAAAAGTGTCGCAGCATAAGGAATGCTAATCTACAAAAAACTTTTTCCCATAAAAATATTTTACTACTTGTGGTCATAAAATAAGCACATCTCATTTCCCTTCTTGCTTATAACCATCCAACACAATAAATGTTTTCAGCACTAAAGCAGAATTAGTCAAATAATGCTTCATAAGCTTCTACTTAAGAGTTGTTTCTACATTACACATCTGTACAAACATTTTAGGTTCATAATTATTTATCTTAAATGAAGAAAAACCAGATACATGAATTTATGTAAATTTTTGTCCTTTAATTAAAAATCTATCATTTATTATTTAAAGGAAATTATTTCATAACATTCCCACAAAGAGTCTGTTTTCATGCACAAAGCTACAAAGGCCAATAACTCTGTAAAAGTCATGGATCTCTTTGACATTGTATCAGTATTATAAACTGGACCCCCCTCTTCTAAATTGATAACAAATCAATATAGCATAAGTAATGCTAATCTACAAAAAACATTTTCCCACAAAAATATTTTGCTATTTATGGTAATAAAATAAATACATCCTGTCTCCTATCTTGCTTGTAACCATCCAACACAATAAAATAAATATTTTCAGTGCTAAAGCAGAATTAGTCAAATAAGCTACATAGGCATCTACTTAGAGTTGTTGTAAAATGCATGCAAAAACACATATGTGTATGATGGGGTCTCAAAAGTTTTTTTGACCATCCGAAAAGGGATTTTAGAAAATACAGGTGTTTGATCATATGCTTATATTTTTGGAAGCAGGTCAAACTGAGAACTCAGTTGTGATAGTTGATTATTTCTATGAAGGACCCAACTGCTAGCCAACCCATCTGGTCCATCTAATGTAGTTCTATATTAATCACTAAAAATTAGTAAAAAATCAATTTTCATGTACTTCCTTCTCTGCATCATTCCAAGATGTACTGCTGAAGTGAGAAAGTCAGAATGAATGAATGTATTCTTAACAAAACTCCTTGTCAGATCATCTAATGGGATGTAAGCACACTTCACACCTTAAATGAAACTCATATATATGATCCTTTTATAAATCTACTGTGAAAATAGTCGATTACTTTGTTACAGAATGCAAAGGCCATGGCCAGAATGGTCAGTGATTGGCTTGAGTGCCTCATGGTTGTGGCATTCAGATAGTGATGGATTATCTTTGCAGGGTTTTTGGATATAAATTCAAAACAATGTGAATCATGGAATTCTGATGTGTCAATATGCCTCCCACAACCAGGTTAGCGACCGGCTAAGACCAACCAAGGAGGGACACTGAGCCAGCATGTGACATCCATTCCTCTGGCATAATTACTCCCACTGCCTCTTAAAATCCAAGCTACCACCACTCTCTACTAATAAAATGAATAACAAAAAGAAATGGTCCTTTTCATTGATATCATTTTATGTAGTAGCATAACGACACAGAACACAACACCTTGTACCATTCTGAAAAATACCTGGCTCTTTCTGCCATAATCTACCTTCACAAGACTGACAGATCAGATGAAAAAAATTAAGTATTACTGCCCAATACTCACTTTCCAGCCTTGACAGATTTTGAAAGAATTTGTGTAGCCTTGTGGGTGATGAATTTTTTTCCACACTAAAACCCCTATCCCACATCCTCTCTCTACTCACTCAATATTTTGATGGCTGATATTTGGTTAGCAACATTCTTTGGTTCCACCAGTCTGTGCTTTCACAGATAGAACCCACCATGCTATGTGCAGTGGGTTGACTCATCCTCATTCCCTTCAAATTCCACTTCTTCACCAGAACTGTTGCATTGTGGAATGCACATCCAAGAGGATACTCCCCCAATCACAACAATCTAAACCTCTCCAAGTCTAGGGTCAGCCATTATCTGTTGTACATATTCTCATAATATGCACATCTTGCTCCCTTCTTATAAAGCCTTATAATTATTCATTTAGTAACTCTCTGCCTTGAGTGGCTGTTGGGTCCTGTATTGGGTGAATAATAATAATAAAATTCCTATTTGATAATTTGTGTTAATTTGATTGTTTTAATGTTTTCATCAAATTCCTGCATCTCTTCTCTTTGCTTAAATTGACCACACCCCATGACCACTAACCACATTGACCATACTACATTGACCACTGACCACATTGAACACTGACCACATTGACCATACTACATTGACCACTGACCACATTGAACACTGACCACATTGACCATACTACATTGACCACTGACCACATTGAACACTGACCACATTGACCATACTACATTGACCACTGACCACATTGACCACTGACCACATTGACCATTGACCACATTGACCACTAACCACAGTGACCACATCACATTAACCACTGACCACATTGTCCACACCACATTGACCACTGACCTTTTTCTTTTCAATATTTCTTGGAATATATCCTTTCAGTGTTGTATCACCATTACTTTTAGTTGGTGGCTGGCGACTCTCGCTTGTATTCCTTGCCACAAATGCATGGATTCTGGTGACTTTTAGAAAGATATAAATTAAATGCTGTAGACGAGAATAAGGAGATTGTGACAAGGTAGTTGATTGCAATCTCAAAAGAGGAAACTGCAGACAGTTTTGGAAAGGGGAAAGAAAGATGATAGAGCTATGTGAGAAGAGAAAAGTAATTTGAAGGCACTATTGCCCTGGGTAGGCTATATTTTCTTTTACTAATATCTGTATATGATATCTACAGAGGTCTTGTAATCACATAAATCATATATATAGACACAAA
>OZ010590.1:28698668-28728668 GCA_963932145.1 Acanthosepion lycidas
TTTCTTATTGATTTACAGTTCAAAATTGTTCAAGTGTTTAAGAACTGGTCAAACAGAGTTAAGTGGAAAATATTATTTATACAGAAATTTGTGTAGTTTGTATGCGTGAATAAAGTAGGAGTTTAATTGTGTGAATAAAGTAGGAGTTTAATTCTCTAAATTCTCCAGAGTTGTTTACCTTGGATTGTTTAGATATTTGATTAAATATTTACGAATACTTGTTAGTAGTGAGTTATTATCACTTTTTAGTATTGTAAGAAATTGTTCCTGGTAGAGCGAAATACTGCGTGTGTTGAGTCAGAGAAATTTGCCCGGCAAAAATTGTAGCTGGTTATGATTTTTACTGGCGTGGATTTGTTTGGCACTTCTCCTGAATGAAATTCTGACTGACTGAATCGATCTGAACACTTCCTTTTTATTCTGTTCTGGAAATAGGAATTGGCTCCAAACGGCTAGGCATGAAAAGATATTTCGTCTGAATTTTGCTACAGTTTGAGCCAATGAGAAGTCTAGTTCACTGGAACTAGGGTGTTGATTGGTTAATAGGTAATTTTGTGGTAGAGTGTATTATTCCGGAAGGGGTAAAAAGGTATGTATGGACAATTCCATCAAGTGCTTGCAAAATCTAATACTCGCAACTTGGTGACCTTAGAAAATTAATGGCAGAAAAAGGGACAAAGAGAAATAATAGAAGGACAAAATTTATTAAGGGCCACAAAGGATAGGAAGTTGTGGGGACATGGTGCATAAAGAAGAAGTAACAATACTGATTTATAAGTTGTAGAATGTGCAGAATGAAAGACATCTATTATTGTTTAGATAAGTTTTTAGTCGTGTTGTCTTTTCTTTGTGTTGTGAGGGAGAATATTTCCCTACATGTTTGAACTCGGTTGTTGGACGAAAGACATAAAAAATACTCCTACATCAAGAGGAGTAGCAGGAGGAGCAGTAGCTTTTGCTGAAAACCGTTATTCATTCACAGCTCAACATTCCCTTACCTAGTTTCTGTTCTACATTATGTTTTCTTGTACTGAAAGGTAATAAACTTGTTGTTAAACCAATTATGCTTTTCTTCTGTTGTTTTTGATAACTCAGTTTGATAGGTCATTGCGTATTTGAAGTGATGTTGGTCTTGTGCATTTGTAGAGAATTACATAAATTAACACATTGATATGCATTGAGATTTTTCAGAATAGTATTAATGTGTAAATGAGTAGTGAGCATCTGAGGAAAGCTGTTAGCCACAGGGATCATTGTGATTATTGATGAGTCGAACTGAAAATCTTATGGATCTTTAACAAAAGGGGCAGCTTGAGATCCATGTTACAAACTGTTGATGTCAAAATCAAGCAAATAAAAAAATTTAAATATCTTGGAAATGTTTTAACAGAGTACAGAAAATATGAGACCAAGATCCATAGGTGCATTGGAATAGCGAAAGGTGCCTTCCAAAAGCTAAGTAAAGTATTAAGAAACATGAAAATTTAAATAGAAACAAAGAAAACAGTACTTAACTGTTACCAGTCCTCTTATATAGCAATGAATGCTGGACACTCTACTCACCGATCAAGAAGAAAATTGATACGCCAGGCATGTGGTTCTACAGAAGGATGTTGATAATTTTATCACATTGAACATGGATTGAACATGTGAGCTATAAGAAACTTTTTGAGAAAAATGTAAACAAAAAGGACACTTATACTTAGAATCAGAACTACAGTTGAAAGATCTTAGACACATAATGAGGAAAGAGGGCTTGAAGAATTTGATACTCACAGGTCATATTTAAACCCACTGAAACCAAGCAGCTGGTATACTGTTGTTTTTGATAACTAAGTTACAACACTTTGATAGGTCACTGTGTATTTGAAGTGATGTTGGTGTTGTGCATTTGTAGAGAATTACATAAATTAACATATTGATGTGCATTGAGATTTTTGAGAATAGTATCAAGGTATGCATGAGTAGTGAGCACCTGAAGAAAGCTGTTAGCTACAAGGATCATTGTGATTACCAACAAATTGAACTGAAAATATTATGGTCATTAGCAAAAGGGGCAGCTCAAGATCCACGTTACAAACTGGGGATGTCAGAATGAAGAATTTAAATATCTGGTGTTTTAACTATGGAACTGAAACACAAAGACATCTTAAAATAGCAAAAAGCCTCTTCCAAATGCTAAAGAATGTTTTAAAAAAAAGGAAAATGATATTAGAAACAAAGAAATGAGTGTTTAACAGCTATTTAATGTCAATCCTCCGATATAGTAGAGAATGTTATATAATTTTGTCATGATGAAGAGGAGAGTTGAGGCAACAGAGATGGTTCTACAGAAAGATGCTGAGAATACCGTAGACGGAATATGTGAGCCACAAGGAAGTTTTATGGAAAATGAAGACAAAAGAGGACAATTATACTTAGAATCAGAAAGAGAGAGTTGAAATTACGAGGACACATATTGAGAAAAAAAGAGCTTGAAGAATTTGAAACTCAAGGAATATACTGAAGACAAGATCAACAGTGATGAACCTAATGTGTAGGACAGGGAGTCTAAAGGAAAATGAAAAAAACAAGCATAGATAATAGCAATATAATGGAAGTTGTGGTGAGCCATGATCACCCAAGCCATGAAGGGACATGGTACCTAAATAAAGAAAAAGAAGATTCTAAGTAATGGTCCTCACCAGTGCTTCTGATCAGTAGGAAATATTTATGATGTTTTGCTATCTATTTTTATTAGCTACTCAAAATTTCTATTTTGATATTTTTTGTTTGTTCAAAATATCTTTTTCGGTCATTTGGCTTCCAGTATTTGAGGAGTGTCACTCGAGATACAAAGAGAAAATAATTTATAAAATAAAATACACAAACGTTGTGCCGGAAACAAATAATAAACAGTCATGGGAAGGGACCGATAGAATTCTAGACTTTGATATTTGGTGATTTACGACCATTGTTAAAAGAGAAAAAAGTTTTGGAAATTTCAGATCTTGTAACCATCAGTTCCTTCTTATGAGGCTATTCTGCCTCATCACTCTCCTTTAGGATATGGCTTAGTGAAAAAAAAGTATATTACAAATAAGATATTCTTTTTCTTCCTCCCCTTCACATAATGCTTACATACATTGTATATAAGATTTTTTTAATTTCTCTTTGTCAGACAATATATATATATATATATATATATATATATATATATAATACAGAGGATGTCTGTCTGTCTGTCTGTGTGATACCTTTTCACTTGAGATGCATCCAACTGATTTTGACCAAACTTGGCACACATATTGTACAATGTAAGAGACAGGTCCTTAGTGTAAAAAAAATCGATAATTTTAAAAAAATCAATAATCGATAAAGCCGATTAAAAATAGATAAATTCAACTTTTTTCCTCCAGTTTTGTCCAATATCAGTTGCTACTTAAATTGTGACAAGCTCAACAATACCTCGTTTTTATTTCTATGCCAATGTGTTTAGTGGAAAACCATGAAAAACGAAAAATCGATATCAACACAAATCGATTTAACACAAATCATAAAATAAATCTCCCTCAATTTTCAAGCAGTCTAATACAAACTTCACTCAATTGTAGCCAACAATAAGCCGGTTGTTTAACATTAAACTTGATAATTGAGTTCACTCATATAGTGAAAACCTGCATAAATAGAAAAAAATAGTGATATTTAATGGTTTCTTTTTAATTTTTTGGTGATCATTCAACCAAGTTTCATCAAACTTAACAATTGCTTTATAAATATATCTCCTTCTACATGCCTGGTAGCACATTGAAAAATTGAATTTCAAAACTCCAAAATAATTGTGGTCTGATGTGGGTCTTCGTGTTGCCTGTTTTACCCCTCCATGTCCTCAGCTAACTTTGATTGAATAAATACGGACTACTCCTGTTATATCAGTAACTGCATTAATTCAAAATGTTTTTTTAATGAAAGTACTTTGAAGTAAGTGAAGAAGATAGACTCTTTTACATCTAAACATGATGCTGTTTTTGCTTTATTCTAATTTAACACTTTTTCTGATCAACCAGCTGTGTATGGCTGGTAGTATATATATATATATATATATATATATATATATATATATGTATATGTGTGTATGTGTGTGTGTGTGTATTGCAATTTGGTATGATTTACATTTAGCTACAGAGGAAGAATCCAGCAAGTCAAATTGCTGTTTTTAAACTACAAATTTCCCATGATTTTTGTCAAATGCACATAACTGCTCAATGCGTATATTAACATAAACAAATCACATCATATATTATGAAATGGATTAAGTCTGTCAATTTCTTGGACATTCAGGCCAGTAAATATAGTTAATAGTCTTTATTATAAACAGAGTATTTACTTAAATATTTGTATCTATAAAAATAACATATAAACAGAAAATATATTAAAATAATTGTCAGACTTAATCCATTTCATAATATATATATATATATATATATATATATATATATATATATATATATATATATATATATATAATTTTTCCTTTCATTTCATTGTTGGAAGTGTTACCTGATGATCCGGAGTCCTTAAAAAGGATTTTGGTGATATAAATTATTGTAATGGCACCTTAAAGTGGTCTGTTTTTCATTAAATATTAGCTCTGGATTCACATTGAGCTCTCAGGATTTCATCCTCCTTGGAATTACCCATACGGTTTACCAAGTTCTTCGTAACTTAAATATGTATATATATATATATATATATATATATATATATATATATATAAATATATATATATATATATGTTATAATGCAATGTTCCACTCTCCCTATTACCTATTGTGGACTGATTATATCAGTAATATATGTAGGGTGCACAGACATACCAGAGTCTGTCTGTCTGTCTGTCTATCTGTCTGACTGGCTTCGGGAAATGTTAGTCAATTCCCTGTCTTTCAGTAGTGTATTCTCTTTTACAATAATAAACCTCAGTTTGAGTACCACCTTTGTTTGTAACCTTTTTAAGAGTACAACAATATATATATATATATATATATATATATATATATGTGTATGTGTGTGTGTGTGTGTGTGTAATATATATATGAGAATACCAGTATGTAGACAAAGGAATTCTAATTACCACACAGATACCATATTGGTTCTTGATAATGATTGCAATAGTCAATAAAATACTTGACCAATAACAAAATATGGACTTTGAATAGTTTCTCCACAACTTCAAGGACAATGCTGAACACCTTATTCAAAAATTTGTAAAAATATAATAAGAAATTTAACAGGCAGTTAACAGTCAGTTCTTTTAAATCAACTTTTGATATAAGTAAGATTTATCACCTGTTAAAAAAAAGTTTGATATTTCTAATTCATTTATTACACCAGACAACAAAAATCCCGCCACCTATTTAGAAATGATATTGTCCATGAATTCTTATGCCCCCTGGGAGATTACATCTTTAACATTAATATTAAATAAAGAGTCAGATACTTACATCGTCAACACACGCATATGTCACCTGTTGAAACTCACTGTAATCTGTGTACACATTGACCAGCACATCATGAATGACCAGAATACAACCATCAACATAAGACAAGATAAAACCAAAATATTCTACAGCACCCAATGCAAGAAAAAACTCAAAACATTAGAAGCTATTATTATACAAAATAAACTGCTCACATTAAGAAAATATTATTCACTACAGGAGACGGTGTCTTGGAGTGCATACAATATAATTAATGTGCACATATATCTTATATTAGTACAAAAAATACAAATAAATAAATAAAATATTTAAAAAATGAATAAAATAAAATAAAATAATACGCATTCTTTTTGTATGGCCTTGTTTCCAATAGCTGGTACACATGATGTCACCATTTCAAATTTCCAGCTTCTCAAAGAATACCAGGATGAAGACAAAAGAATTCTAATAACCACACAGATGCCACCTCAGTCCTTGATAATGACTCCAATAGTTGAAAGTACTTGAACACAAAAATAACAAAATATAAACTTTGGGATTTTATCCACAACTTCAAGCACAACAATCAACACCTTATTCAAAAATTGGAAAAATACAATAAAAAATTAAACAGACAGACCTTGTCGGTTCTTTCTAATCAAAATTGTTTGGATATGTGATGTATTTAATGGAGTGTGGAGCAGATTCAACAAAAAAAATTTAAATTGCTTTTTCCACTGCAAATTATTCATTATATCACATCTAAGTATTTTACAAAAAATTACAACTGATTACACAATATTTCAAGCTCAGTTTAGGTTTATAGTTGATAACCATGCAATGAGATTTGTCTGTGGAATATGACATTATTGTTACATAATTACAGTGAAATCATTAAGGTTTTTTGTCAAAAGCATTTTATTTTTGGTCATATATTAATTTAAAATATTTCTTTCTACAGGTTTTATTTTTGAAATTGAATAAGATCATTCTAAATTTCAGAATTTTCCTATTGCCCATCAAAATGACTGGAAGAAAGCAATCTAAAAACAACAATGGAAAAGATAAGTTACAAAGCATAAACAAAATGACTCCAGTTTGTTCAACTTAGGAAACTTAGCATTGCAGCCAAATTATTCTAAAGTGCTGTCAATAAAAAATACCTAACTACAAATCGAATATAACATCAAAATTTATATTATTTTTATTTATTTGTTATGTAACTAAATACATAATTGTCAACAATGTTTCCATAAAGCTTGATATTTCCTGTAATAAATTCTTAATAGATATTACTGTTTTATTTCAAGGTAGTCCTACATTTACAATTCTTTATGGCTAACCATGAAAAGAAATGTTGATCAAAACTGTCTAAATCCTTTAAGCACAGATTGCGGCAAGATTATCAAATGTTGAATCCGCCCCTCCTCCATCAAATGTGACATATGTAGTTGTGTATTTAGACAGAAATCATGCCAAAATACATTATTCATTTAAAATAACTGACAAGTTAGTTCTCTTAAGTGTTTTATTGTATTTTTCATATCTGTAAACAAGCCATTCCTTTTTTAGACTTAGTGTAGAAATTGTTGAAATCATTGTTCGTTCCAAGCACCTTCTGCTAATGAGACATTTTCAAGGGTTTTGGTTGTTGATGTAATGAATATGCATACACATTGGTTCCCCCTCACATTAATATGATTGGCTGGTATCAGCCATAAATACAGACTGATGTGGAGGTATAGAGGATGCCTATTGTCTATGCCTATTGCCTACCACTATGACAAGAACCAGTCCATTATGGTTACCTGCTAGATTGTTCTACTCGGTTACAATAGTGCAAAACTACTTTGCTACTTTGAACAAATATATCCCTTTCTGGGACATATCAGTTGTGCTATTATAAATGCGATATAAGTTGCTGAAAAGTAAACTTATTTTTAATTGCCAAATACAGACCGCACATTGTATTGAAGCTAAATGCACAGAATAAATAAGTTTGCATTAAAGAATATTGTAAAAAAAGGCATTACTCTAGCTGAAAAAACAAAAAATAGTTAATTATTTCAAAAAATTAAAACAGACAACAAAATCATTAGCAACAACTCCTCTGTGAAATCCAAACTATATAACACCAACATTATATGATAGAGTGTCAAAAAGTAATGCAATTTGTTTGTTTATATAAGAAATAAGTAATACAACCAAACATCTGTCTATATTTCGGAGATGAAGTATTGTAATTATTTACATTATTTACATCGTTCGGACAGTTGTCCTCATATTTATTGTCATGTTCACAATGTTTCAACCATTGAACACTCTGACCTTCTTCAGGATCTGTCTATATTTCTGAGATGAGGTATCGTAATTATTTCTGTTATTTACATTGTTTGGACTGTTGTCCTCATCTTTATTGTCATGTTCCCAATGTTTCAGCCATAGTACACTCCAGCCTTTTTCAGGAGACTGGAATTTCAAATAGAACCCACCAGGGTAGATTGATCTAGTTCCACGTGCCATCCCTCTTCCTGAAAAACACATAGCCTCACAGATAAAAGCATTGGTTGTATTCTAGTGACTTGGCCCAAAGAGTTGTGAGTTCAATAGCTGGCCATGGCAGTGGTGAACATAAACTTGGAGGGTTGAGATAAAGGGAGATAACTGAAATATCTTGCAGTTGATCTTAAAAATGAGCTACATTCTATTGTTAGGGCAAGGAATGACTTGTTAATTTTAATGCCTCCAAAATAAAACTGCTCTATTAATAATCTCAGAGAATCATTTCTGTCTCCCATCAACACGGCAGCTGCTAACCTCCATTAGCTAACCACCATTAGCCCGAGAAGGTACTCCTTGTGCCTTCTTGGGCTAATAGCTCCCACTGACATGAAGTGGAAGGATTATATTGAATAAATTGCTAAGTCTGCTGTCAGGAAAGTTGGTTCTCTGTATTGTGTTAGACAATTTTTCTTGCCATATTTATAAAACTACCATTATTCATTCCTTTGAATATTGCTGCCACATATGGTCTGCTGATCCAGTTATATGTATAGAGATACTTGATAAAATCCAAAGAAAGATCTGCAATGTTATTGGTCCTTACCAGGCAAATCAACTTCAGTCACTCACCCACCACCGTATTTTAGCTTCCCTATGCCATTTTTTATGAATATTTTCATCGTAATTGTTTGGATGAACTTTTTTCTTTGGTGCCTAGATTCTATGAATTTACAAACAATACTAGATTTGTGGCTGTGTGAAACTGACCCAAGTAATCTATTTCCAACTGACAAAGTCACTCCATACAAGCAGCACCACATTCACAAGCAAACAGCCGATTCTCTCTTGAGTGGTGTTTTTATGCCGAGTTGATCTCGCAGAAAATTAAGGTGTCAGGGCAGCCATATTTCTTTTTCCTTTCCTTTGCTCATTTTGCACACCAGGCATATATGTGCTCGCTTTGCCACACAAGGTAAGTCATCTTCTCTTCCACAATGGCAAGGTCTCATTATTTTACTGTTGAAATATCTAGATGGAACCGTATGTTCAATGCTAACAGTTTCTTCTATCGCACTTCTCGCTTCTGGAACTTTCTTCTGGTTTCTTGTTTTCCAGACAACTTTGATCTTTGAAAATTTAAATGCCATGTCAATTGTTATCATGTCTTCTTAATTTCTGTTTTTTATTCTTCTTTCTCTTTAAAAATGTTTTCTTTTTTTATATTTTTTCACTCAGTAAACCCTGCCCCTGCATCTTAATGGCTTTATTGTCTTGCTCAGAGTGAAATATATTTTTAAAAAATGTATTTCATTTTCGTAAAACTTACCTGGCTGCTGATGTAACCAATTCCTTATAGCAGTATTCAATTCTTCATTACCATCTTAGCATCTCCAGACTTCCACCTCTTTGGTCTAATAAAACAGGCACTGAGGGGCAAATGTTATCATGGTGATGAAGAAGTGAAAACTGCTGTAAGGAATTGGCTACATTAGCAGCAAGTTTATTTTTATGGCACTGGGATATATGGCTTCAATTTACTGAAAAAAGTGATAACTATGTTCAGAAGTAAAGATGTGAACCTGTGATGAGTAGCTATATCTTGAAGATGTTTGTGCTTTTTATCTCTTATATAATAAAACAAATTGCATTACTTTTTGACTCATCCTCATAGGTAATAATAAATGATATAAGACCGACTGTATAAAGCCAACATTAATTCAAATACCCCAGAGTAAACAGCATTCCTGACAAAAACAACTCATAAATATGTTGTACATACTACCACTTACTTATCAAGATGGCTAACTCTAAATCTTTCATTTCACAGTTCATTTAAATCCACATAAAAATCTACCAACCTCAATATACAACATACTTGTCAAAATAAAAATGACATGCACCTCCAACTGCAAAATGCATACAAAAATAATGGAAGCCCTTATAAAAACAAATTACCCACAACAACGTCAATTATGAACAAGGCTAAAATGTACTGGCCATATTTGGGAATGAAACATATATCTACTTTTATACTCCATTTGGAAGAGCTCATACATGCTATTTAAAATAGCACAAGCAAAATCATTTGAAATAACTAATAGATTAGCAGAAATTGCCCAGAACGAACAATCATTTAAATAATTTCTGTACATACTATATTCAAAAAATGAAGTCTCTTGTTCACATACAAGACAAACACAATGAAGAAGTTAGCAGAAGTTCCTCATCAGTCATTTTTAATTAAAACATGTATATATGTACGTATTGTTGTTACACATTCATTTGAATATTCCCAAAATGTTTTAAAGAAATTATTCCATTTTGCAGAAAAAATTATGTAAAAGGAAATTTAGTACCTACGACAAAATCAATTTGCAATTATAATTACACCAGGGCAATGAAATAATTAAGCATTTCTCAAGAGAATGTTTCCAACAATAAGGTTAAAAATGAATAGCAATTAAACAAAATGTTCTACACATTTACACACACACACACACACACACACACACACATACATATATATATATATATATATATATATATATATATATATATTGTCATCTAAAGACCGACAGTTTTGCTGTATTACTGCTCATCAGTGTGGCTAGATATCTGGTTGCTTCTAGCTATGATTGAAACCCAATTGAATTGGTATCAGTCAGAAATTCTACCCCTAGGCCATTGGCACATGGGAGGGATGAAGGTGAATATTTATATTTAGTTGTATGGTTATGAGTTTGTGACCCTGGGTTTCACACTTTTGCTATCATTAGACAATTTGTCTGATGATCACAAAAACGTGAAACCCAGGGTCACAAACTCATATCCTTATAATTGAATATTATTATCTCTATCACTGATATTGAACACTTTCAATATGTACTGTGCATATATATATATATATATATATATATGGGAGGTACAGTGGAATAATGGATTGCAGCTCAGATATGGGAATTATAAAGCTTAGTTTGAATTCAAATAAGGTTCATTACATTCACTAATAACCTTGGGAATGGTATGAATACATCTCTTCTCCCCAGAGCTATAGGAAAATAGCAGAGCAGACAGGGTTCTATAATGTTCGGTGGCAACCAGTTTAGGAGAAGGAAAACTCTGAATTCAAAATTGTATTTAGCCCTAGTGTAGTACATACTATTAAGCTTTTACATTTATGAATATAAATGTTTGTGTGTGCACATAAATATATGCATTTAGTATTGATTTCATCTGTAAAAAGTGGGACTGGCATTCAAATTCCAGTTAAGGAAGTTATTTTTGCTTTATGCCCAAATACTCTTGGGAAAGGTATGTGGAATTTGACTGATTAATTTTTTTTATGGCTTATCAACCTTTTTGAGATTATTTAAAGCCAAAACATATTTTTGGATTGTAACGATTTTTTATTTTAAGATAATAATGATTTTCTGATACAAGTCTTACTAAATAGTCTTATTAAATAGTCTTACTAAAGACTTACTAAATAGTCTTATTAAATAGTCTTACTAAAGTCTTACTAAATATTAGGTTGGTGCAAAAATAATGTCGTTTTCTCACATGTGAGAAAACGACATTATTTTTGCACCAACCTAATAGTAACAATTTAGGTTGCAAAACTGGGATAGTAGTGCCAGAATTTGGTGTAAACTACAACCAATTATAGATCCATCGAGCTTTGTATTTTTTGTTCTTTAATCATGACACTGTCCAAGAGTCAGTAGTCTTCAAAGAAGCTCATCATCAAAAACTCTCAACTCAAGCAAACAGTGACAACATGCCACTTTCACTGTGATCACAACCACTGATCTTCAGTGGCACTACAGCATCATGCTCTGTGCATCCAAACCTTTGTATTAGATCCATGTCTGGATCTATTGACGAATTACAAAATGAAATCTTTTTTGAGCCCAAAGGACAACCATAGTGTGGGTGTATATATATATATATATATATATATATATATATATATATTATATATTAAAGACATTTTTTATGTTTAACGTTCTTTTTATAGATACAAGTATTTAAGTAAATGCTCTGTTTATAATAAACAGTATTAAATAACATTTACCAGCCTGAATGTCTGAGAAATTTTCATAGAAAATATTCGTCCTTTGACAGGATGTTTATTATAAACAGAGCATTTACTTAAATACTTGTATCTATAAAAAGAACGCTAAACATAAAAATGTCTTTAATAAATATATTGTCGGACTTTGTCCATTTCTTAATGTATGACGTCATTTGTTTACATTTGATACGCCATGAGCAGTTATGAATGTACGAGATTCATGGAAGATTGAAGCTTATAAGGAGTAAATTCGACCATGCCAACCGAACGCTCCTTTGTGGCCGAATCGGTTAGGCACGCCCGGATAAATGGCGGTTCCGTATAGGATGCAGGTTCGAATCCTATCAAAGGACGAATATTTTCTATGAAAATTTCTCGGACATTCAGGCCGGTAAATGTTATTTAATACTGTTTATTATAAACAGAGCATTTACTTAAATACTTGCATCTATAAAAATAACGTTAAACATAAAAAATGTCTTTAATAAATAAATTGTCGGATTTTGTCCATTTCTTAATGTATATATATATATATATATATACATATATATATATATATATATATATATATATATATATATATATATATATATATATATGTATGTGTCTGTGTGTGTGTGTGTGTGTGTGTGTATTGTGTATCTAGGCAGCAATCCTTCATTTATGCATGTTTTATTAAAAACTATAGACAAGGTACTATAGTTAAGCTTATACTATTCTATTATAAAGAAACACACTGCCCCAATTGACCTGAATAAAAATTAATTATCTACTATATAAAATTTAAGACAGCTAACCTTTTCCTCAAAAAAATAAACACACCGGCTAAGTCAAAATTACAACGAACAAACATTATCTGAGTTCAAATGCCCCTTAAGGAAGTGTATTACTGATCAAACTCAACTCATAAATAATTACATCGGTCACACAACTATATCCAGAGGCCTTATGTTACACCTATCTGCCAACAGCTCTATTAGAACCCATTTAAATACAGACAAACCTACCAGCTTCCATTCAAAACATACAAGTAGAAAACACAAACCTAATAACCTCATTCACTTGTAAAAAAAGATTAAAAATAATGGAAGTCCTAATAATAAAAAAGAAAAAGCCAACTCTTAAAATATTAACTACAAACTAGACCACAATGTGCTAACCATGTTTGGAAAATAAAACATTTCTATAACAGATTAAAAACATACACATAACGCACACATTCAATTAAACTGAAAAAATAAAATCATCCTTGATAATGGCTAAAAGTGCAGCCGAAAGTGCTCAGAACTATAGAACATTTGAACAGTTTCCTGTGTCCAAAAAAAAAGCTCTTGTTCAAACACATGAAAAATTAAATAAAAAGCTTAACCGTAGTACCTTGGCTGTCATTTTTAATGAAACATGCATAAATGTATGTATATATACGTGTGTATGTGTATTTGTATGAAAAAGACAAAAGGAAAACTTATTATAGACAATACATTTTGTCCACTGATGGACTTTATCAAGGCAAATGACCATCCTTGATAAGGGCCATCAATGGATGAAACACATCAGTTTTTCATTCATCTTTATTCTAATTGTCCTTTTACAGATATATATTTGAGTTATATCTCAATTTTTACAAATGTATTTGTATGGCTATGAACTGAAGTGCTAAAATATTAGAGACGGTTAATTAATAACATGTAGCTCGTCCCTATCAAATAACAGTAACTACATGACATAATACGGGGGTCTACAAAATACTGACATTATTGGGTGGGTATGTCTATTCAGACATGTTCCAGAGATCTTCATAATTCAGTTGTGTTTAGTGGCTGTAGAGAAATAGGGAGTTCTTGTTCATTCATAACTTTCATTCTCTTTCAAATGTTATTGCAAATAATGAAAATTGAAGAAAAACTGACATTTTTTTTATTTCATTCTTTTAAAATTTTATTGTAAATAAATTGAAACAATGAAAATCAAATGAAAATTAACAGTTTTTTAATTTTATTCTTTTTCAAATCTTATTGCAAATAAGATGACACAATGGAAATTAAATGAAAGACAACATTTTTACTATTTTTTATTAAACTTTTAATAATGAACAGGTTTGATTTGGTTTGTTTTGTCTTACGGCATATCAACCTCAATGGGTTATTTAACGTCAACAACATTTTTTATTGCTGGTAAGATTTTTTTTTGTCAAAAATCTTTTTCTGGTAATATATTTTCTTCAAAATTGTATTGCTGGTAAAATTTTTTTTGAAAAATGTATTGCTATTTGCCTATAGCTGGGACCCTAACAGGTGCTACCACCATGGGTCAAGATGGACCTGGGAACACCAGCAATTAAGAGGTGGTTCCATGCTCCTCAAAGCCTCCTGATCAGATCCCTTGCTGCTGGATGTAGTTTAATGTCTTACCCAGGACATGGATGTAGTTTAACGTCTTACCCAGGACAGAATAATGAACAGGACATCAAAATATCAAAGTATATAACATAGTTTTCAGTGATTAGACTTACATCAAATATCTCAATAAGTCACCATGTAAAGGTCTATATGCTGCAGCTTCTTTTTTATTTGGTTACAAACACATTTTTAAAATAAGATATATTCCCAAATCTAGACATGAAAATCTTTCTTTTTTTTGTCATTATATAAAACATCACACAAAATGGCTTTGTAGTTTCTCAGACATTCTCTTGTTTATAAAATGAACAAAACAATGATTAGAAACTGGGACTTGGGAATCTAAAGTGCAACTCTTACTCCTAACTGAGCAATTCCTTATCCCAGTAGAAATCAAAGGCAATCGTTATCTATTTTAATTAATGTCACTGCAATCGAGTCTTTTGTTCCTGGTTCTATTTACCAATAAGCACTGAATCAATGGCACTCTGTGTATTCTTCAGGTTTCAGCAAAACAGATATCAGCCATTTTTAGCACATTTCAATGCATAATGATATCACTCTCTCTTTTGGCTTCAGATGCATGGGTATAACTTAAAATTAATAAATAGTAATGATAACGCATTAGAGAAAAAAGAAACTGCTGATTTCACTCGTCAGATAATGTTCACTTAAATCAGGTCTGCATTTAGAACAGATATCCCATCATGCTTTTCATAAAAGCAGAAATTATAACACCAAGAATCTCTGAGACTCTAAAACTGGCATCAGACAACCTTCTAGCTAAACTCAACTTGACTCATTTTTTAATATGTTGTGGTTATAAAACTTTTGATGTGATTTTATAAGCCCTTGGTACATTTGACCTGCTAACAATTTTTAGTGGGCTCATGTAAGTAAGACATAGAATTGGAACAAGGAAATATTAACAAATATACTGACAGTACATTTTATAAATGAAAAGATGAGAAATGAAATGAAATGTGATTAGTTTAAAGCAACCTTAAGTGCCTGAAGTTAGGTACTCACATTAGCTGTAGCCAAAAAAATACATCTTTTCACTTCAAAAAGTCACCAAGAAAGAGATCGACTCTTTTAAACTCTGTAATTATCTTCAGCGGACAGTAATTCCAAAATCTCGCTGCCTGTGATTATCATAAGGAGACAGTAATCTAAGAAATATCAATCCTCCTATATGGCATTGAATACAGATGAAGAGAAGTCTGGAATCAAAAGAAATGTAGTTCTACAGAAGGATGCTGAGAAAATCATAGATGGAGCATGTCAGCAATGAGGAAATTTTAAGGAAAATGGGAACAAAAAACACATTCATAGAATCAGAATGCAGAAAAAGGGTTTGGATAACTTGATAAACACAGGATATATATTGATGGCAAGAAAAGCAAGGGAAAATAAATGATGCCTTCAAAAAATGATAGTTTTGCTATCTTAAAATGTTCAAATGATAACAATACCTGCTCTCAGGTTATTCCTTATGTGTTGGAGCGGTCATCATCTAACAAATACAGAAGTTTATATACCTGGGAAGGGTTTTAACAGAAGATGGAAAAGGTGATTTGAAAATCTGAAAGCACATTGGAATAGCAGAACACACATTCCAAAAGCTAAGCAAAGTACTAAAAAACATAAAAATTCCATTAGAAAAGAGTGTTAAACTGCTATTTAATGAAAATAGCAACAAAAAGAACACTTATATTTAGAGTCAGAAAACAATCCCACAGGTCTTACAGGGGACAACAAAAGGGACAGGAGAGTTGTGGGCCCCCTACTTAAGTGAAACGATGCTAGAATGAGGATTGGGATAAAAGACAAACATTAATAAGAACTTCAAAGGGTGCAAAAGTTGTGGAGAGCCATAATCACCTATGTCCCCTGAAGGGACAAGGCACATAGAAGAAGGAGAATATTCACTTTTGGGAGTGATATTAAATTAATATATGCTTCTTTTAAACTCATTTGAAGCCCCAGATAATTACATTCTAGAGAAGGCGTGGCCAAACAATGGTTCTTGGATGGTTCATACAAATTATGTTGACTGAGCCCCTTTTTTTCATCACAGTTAATATAAAAGATAAATAAGAAAAAGCTTTATAATTATTTACTGGGCATGAATTGGGACTCCATTAAATAAAAACATGTAAAAATATTTAAGAATTTAAATCCAAATTTTAATGCTAGATCTGAGTGAGGCATTCTGGCCGCCTGCCTTGAAAATCAGCATTCAAACTCCCGAGATTTGGTTTGATTGGAAGAATGAATTCTGGCTCAATTTGTGAACTACATGACTATTCAGTCTCAAGAAATATTTTAATGGTACTGGATGCTAAGAATACCATCGACCAAATATGTGAGCAATGATGAAGTTTTAGAGAAAATGCAAACAAAAAAGAAACTTGACATTAGAAAGAGACAGTTGAAATTTCTAGGACATGTAATGAGGAAAGATGGCTTGGAAAATCTGATACTCACAGGACAGATTGAAGACAAGAGGGACAGAGGAAAACAATGCATAACCTAATCAGTGAGCTTGAGTAAATGGATGGCAGAACAAAGTTTAGGAGAAATAACAAAATGATAAAAATTTATTAAGAGCTATGAAGGACAGGAAATTGTGGAGAGCCATAATCGCCTACATCCTGAAGGAACATGACATATAGAAGAAGACAGAAGAGCAACAATATATGATATTTTCTTTTTTTTTTGTATAAAGGTTATTGAAAGGATTACAAATGCTATTACAGATGTAGCCAAACCTCAGCTCACAAGTCATATGTGATTCATTGACCTTTAATATGCAGACCATGGAAATATGTTGGGTGAGCACATTTTTTCATCATAGGTAAATAAGAAAAATGTCAAGGTTTATAATTATTAACTGGCTATGAATAGTGACTCCTCAGAATTAAGATGGAAGTTTAATGTTCATGGTTAGTAAATATATTCAAGAATTTAAATTTAAATTTTAACCCTTTGAGCCGTGCGTTCCTGAACAATTTTAATCCTTCTGCCTGAGCTCCTGAGTCAAAATTCGCAAATAATTGATATGTAAACGTTTCACGGTAGATATAAAAATAGTTACAAAAAATATAAGCATTATACTTAGCAGGGAGAGTGTATGATTTCATGCCTTCACTTTATCACCAGAATTCTTTCTTTGAGTGCCAGTCTACCCAGCAGGTGTTGCCTCTTTTGATGCTCAAGAATAGCAATACATGGCACAAGTGTTTACCCACCATTCAACTGGTGGCTGGGCATTAAATCATTTTTCTCTACTGCCAGTAAAGCTATGGTCAGGGCTGACAGGGTTAATGCTAGATCTGAGTGATGCATTGTTCTTTAGTGTTGCGGGAAGAATTGGTCAGAAGCAGAGGGATTAAAAAAATTTTGGTCAGCAAGGGTTACAGAGGATTGTCAGAAGATTGAGATCATTGGTAAGAGGATTAAAGATTTGGGTTCATCTAAGGAATGGTAACATGTGTCTGTAACAAAAACATATGTGTAAATTTTGTTCATGTCTTGCATTTCTCAAACATCTGAATTTTATCACCATATATGGCTCTTACGTTAAGCAATTTTGGACACCCCTTTTCTAGAGTAAAGTATTAGGTTGGTGCAAAATAATGACGTTTTTGACGTTAAAAAAATACGTCAAAAACGTCATTATTTTTGTACCAACCTAATATATGATAAATTTATTGGTTCTTTTTTTTGGGGGGGGGGATGGCAGATGGAATCTTCTTCTGTGTGCAAAATCCCTACAGAATATGGGCAATCATAGCTCTCCACCATTTCCTGTCCTTTATAGCTCTTAATAATTTTGTCTTTTTGTCATTTATTCTAAACCTTGTTCCACCATCCATTTACTCAAGTTCATGAAATAAGTTATACGTTATTTTACTCTGTCCTTCTTGCCTGCAAGTTGTTCTATGAGTATAAGATTTTCCAAACCCACTTTCCTAATTATGTACCCCAGAAATTTCAACTGGCTCTTTCAGCTGTTAAGTATATATACATATATATTAAGTTAATACTTTGCTTAGCTTTTGAAAAACATCTTTCACTGTTCCAATGTGCCTTTGGATATCAGCATTTCTGTCCGCTGTTAAAACATTTCCCAGATATTTGTATTTTTGTAATTTTAGTATCTCCATTTTGTAATTTTTCCTTTTACTGTCAACCAAGCATTCTATCTTCTTGCAATTGATGCTTAGTCCTTTCTTCTTGCTTTTCTTCACAATCTAAAAGTTCTTGTAGTTTCCTTACTATTTCTGCCATCAACTGTCTCATCTGGATATATTATTTTATTAAGATTGTGGCAACCAATAATGAATCCTGATTGGACTTTTAATTCTCTCAGAATCCCCTCTCTGTATAGGTTAAATAAGTCCTCCGAGAAGACACATCCTTGTCATACAACCCTGTCTATTTTTGTACATTTATGGAATTCATCTTCTATCTGTATATAGGTAGTTTGCTGCCTGTATAGGTTCTGGATTATTCTAATATCCTTCCCAAATATGTCAAGATTACCTAGCAGTTCCAACAGTGACATACATTATTAAATGCTTTTGCATAAACTTGGATGGAACAACAATACAAAATAATCATAAATCTTTCTTTTTTTTGTAATGCCAAAGCAGAAATCTATTCAGTTTTTTTTTTTTCATCTGGTTTTGAAGTAACCAAGTAAGGCATTTTGAAAAGAATTGATCAGATATAAATCCCTCAGTGTATTCTTACACACATTGTACACACATTGTAATTCATCAGTTTTGCATATGTGATACATTTTTTTTTTAGCGAAAAAAACAATTTTCAAATGCCAATACATCAGGTTGTATATAACGTATGCAAATAATTTTTACATCAGAGTTTTCTCCCATATTTTTTCTCACTAACAGCACAAAGATTCTTGTGATAAAATTTACTTTTATTCAAGTATTGGGTATTTTTAGGTATCATTTCTTTGCTGAAAGTGCATAGAGTTAGCCATGTACTATCTTGACATTATAACATCCATAACTTACATAACATTTACTTTATATCTTTAACAACTGCATGTTGATTGACCAAATATATGTTGGATGACCTTAGTAATATCTGGCCATTGGTAGAGATAATTACATAAGCATTTATAAAGAAAAAATTAAATAAAGTGAAGTCAGAATTTGATTGAAGTTTTTATTATCTAAAAAGACAACAGACTAATGTACAGAAATCTGTTGGTTACAATCTCAGAGAATGACTGCTACAACATCTTGCAAATTTAAATAAAAATCCTAGGGATGCATACTTGGATTTCTCCCTAACCAATTAAAATACAGAATTCTCAGTCTTATCTGCACATTTTTTGTTCTTTCTTGTCTTGAAATCAGAATACAATAATCACTGCATCCCTTTTGCATGTGAACACAAAAATCCTACTTTGCAAATTTTTTGCTTTATTACTCTCTGATAGTTGCTTTGCTTTTGACATACCTTACATAAATATATATTTATATATAATTATATATATATATATATATATATATATATATATATATTATAATTATTTTAAAAAAATATGATTCCTTCACTACATAAGAGTTCTCATGTTTCAAAAACGAGAGTCAAAAACCTCAATATAATTATTAAAATTAAATTGACTTAACTCAATTTAATTATTAAAACTTACCTCAATTTAATTATTAAAATTAAATTGAGTTAACTGAATTTAATTTTAATAATTATATTGAGGTTTTCAGCTCTCGTTTTTGAAACATGAGAACCCTTATGTAGCGAAGGAATCATATTTTTTTTTAAATAATTATATTTAAGCTCTAACTTCTGTATGGAGCACTGTTTTTTTAAAAATAAAAACAAAAATACTTAAGAACACCAGATTATTTACCTAACGTCTTCTTTCCTATTTTCCTACATATCTGCACACACACACACACACATATATATATATATATGTAATTAGTATGAAAATGTTTTTTCACTTAACTTGGCAGTGTTTCTATCATGTTTACTTCAAAGTTTTGCTGTCAAGATGTGACAACTCATCAGAGCAGAGTTAGACTGATCTGCTGATATTTATCAATTTTTGTTCCGTATTTATATATTGTAGTAAGAGTGTGTTATTTTTCATTTTCACTTGATGCAACATAGATGTAGTCCTCTTTTCTTCTCCCACCCTTTCTTTTATTTTTTATTCATTTCTTATCTTTTCAGTTGATTTCTGCTTTACTGCTAATCTTTCATACAGGATTTTCTTTTTTTTTTTTGTGGTTTATTGTTTTTTCATAAAAACTTTTTCATAGTAATTCTATTAATGCTTTATATCTATCACTGATATTGAGCACTCTACCACAAAACCTGCTTGCCTTAAATGCCTTAAATGCCTTAAATTAACACTACATATATATATATATATATATATATATATATATATATATATATATGCTCCTAATAAATCCATTTAAGCTCTCTTGAAAAAAAGGTAACTTTAAAAACAGTGGCTCCTACTGCTATTAAAACATTGCTCTTCAACTGAATTGAGCTCTCTGGGCCACTAGCCTATTTCATATAGAAAAGATTAAAATTTCCCGTTCTCTCTGCCATGCGACGATAACCTAGGGTTAGGATCTCTGACTGATGCCAAATCAGTCAGGTTTCGATCCCGGTTTAAAGCACTAGTACGTTTAGCCACACTGAAGATCTGTAATACAGTGAAACTGTCTGTCTTGGGTGACAATATATATATATATATATATATATATATATAGTGTATTGGGGCAGCAGATCATTATTCAAACACATATTGTTAAATATAACAGACACATCAGGGTCAAACATTATAGACATTTGTTGTCTGTTATATTTAACAATCTATGTTTGAATATATATATATATATATATATATATATATATATATATATATATATATATATATATATATATGCATGTTTCATTGAAGATAACAGACAAAATACTACAATTAAGCTTTTTATTTAATTTTTCTTGTGTTCGAACAAGAGTTTTTTTTCTAGACAAAGAGTGTGTAAAAACTGTCCAGAATGTATCATACATATCTATAAGTCTACCATTCATCCATACTTAGAATATTACTGCCACATATGGTTCAGTGCCCTTGCTATTATTCTGGAGCCCCTTGATAAAATCCAAAGAATCAGTAATTTTAACAGTCCTGATCTGTCAGCTTGGCTTAGGTCACTTTCCTACCACATGTTACCTCCGTATGTCTTTGCTATTAATACTTTCATGCTAATTGTTCAGATGAACTCTTCTCTATGGTATTGAGACTTTTTTAATTTAAGTACTAGACTGGTGTCAAGATTTCATCAATTTACAGTTGAGCTGGTTTGTTGTGGCCATAAATTCCATGCTAACATTTTCTTTTCTTGCACTTCTCACTTGTGGAAAACTCTTCCAACTCCATGCTTTCCAGCCAACATGAATCTACAAAAATTTAAAGGCAATATCAATCGCTATCTACTGTCCTATTGATTATTATTTTCTCTTTCTGCTCATTATTAATGTTTCTGTTCCTAATTCTTACACACCCAGGAACCCCTTGTATTTTAGTGGTTTTACCACCTTGCTAGGGGTGAAATTGATTACAAAAATTTGACTACTACCCATAAATAAGTTTCAACCATTTCTTTTACAGTCAATTAGTCCGAGAGGGCGAGAATTGTAGTTGCCTTTGATCACATGTTTACTGAGAATTTTGTTAATTTCAGTCTTTGAGAATTTTATCAATTATGCTTAACCATGGCCATTTTACAAAATGCCTTCCTCTCTGACCGTGAAAAAAATTAATGGATGTTGCAAGAAGTTGAATCAGAAACATATTTTTTCTTGAGTGTCACTGACAAAGCACTCTCTGTATATAGAAACAAGACTAATTATTAGCTGTTAAATGTCATTTGACCAGCCAATCATGATATATACTATTTAGAGAAGAGAAAAGAAAATTATCCTGATTCTCTCATCTGCCCAGAGAACTAAAGCTCTTGTTCATAATTCTTCTGCTTTCCTAACTTTCGGTTTCTCTATATTACATATTTATTTGGTCAGGTAGGCATTTTGATATGGTGTAATGGTTAACAAGCTGGCTTCATTAGATCAATTACAATTGTCTAGTGAATGACACAAATCTGAAAGTCTTATCGAATCAGGCTATTTAAGAACATGACTTGAGTTTTTGTTAATGTTTTGGTTTTGCAGTAATTTGCGATGTTGTATGAAACTATCCCCAGCACAGCCTATTCTATGACCAGTTTTCTGTTTTGGTTTGCGTCCTTCTCTCCTGTCATCATAGTGACAGCCACTTTCCACAGCATGCAACCATTAACAACATCATCAAAAGAGGTTTGGATGCAGGTGGGTTCCCTCCCCAAATCGAACTCGTAGGCCTCGACCACGGTGATGGAAAGCAGCCAGATGGCATTACCGTTTTCCCTTTTAAAATGGGGAAGTCGTTGATTTGGGATGTGACCTGTGTGGATACATTTTCTGCCAGTAATTTGATCAGGTCTGCAGTTGAGCTGGGATCCGTCTCCCAGGACGCAGAGATGAAAAAAATAGTTAAATATTCTTCTCTTGCTGATAGAGTTTTTTTTACTCCTGTGGCAATGGAGACTTCAAGGGTTGCTGGCCCTCGTATGATGGCATTTCTTCAGAGGATTGGCGGGATTACGTCTCGTTTAAGGGACGATCCTCGCGAAACAGAGTGGCTCTTGCAGTGTGTCTCACTGGTCATGGTTCGAGGTAATGCTTTCTCCATCATTGCAGCTGGCAGAGGATAGAAAAAAAATTGTTTATAATTATGTTGTTCTGGAATTGTCATCAATGGTCAACTGAACTTGTTTTGTTTCAATATATAAACTTGATTGATTTTAATATTTAATATCCATATGTCATGGACATGCAGTTCTGAGGATGAAAGAAATAAACATTGAAACATTTTCTTATCTCCTGCATTAAATGTGTTATAACTGGTCCATAAACCAACGTATTTCAAGTGTTTAGCATTTACTAATTCGATATCTAAGAAAGGGATACATACAAATAGTGCAATTGGCAAAGAGAGTTAAAAATAAAGATGTAAGAGAGAGAGAGACAGAGACAGAGAAAGAGAGAGAGAGAGAAAAAGAGAAAGAGAGAGAGAAAGAGAAAGAGAGAGAGAAAGAGAGAGAGAGAAAAAGAAAGAGAGAGAGAAAGAGAGAGAGAGAAAAAGAAAGAGAGAAAAAGAAAGAGAGAAAAAGAAAGAGAGAAAAAGAAAGTGATAGAGAGAAAGAACAGAAATAATATGAGAAAGATAAGCAAAGAAAAACTAGGCAAGAATCAGTGTTAACCTTTAGCACACTGCATTATTCACTACCTTCCTTTCCACTGCATTGTTTTTTAAGGTTCCTCTACTGCCCTACTTAATTTCAGTCATGGTCATTCTCTGTTGCCATAGCAGGATATGACAACACCACTGTAAAATTCAAACATGCTATCATTTATTCATTTGAGTCAATTGCAGTGGCAGGAACAAAATCACCTCCAAAAGGTTAAATGCCAACTTACATCAACTCTGCAAAAAGCATCTGCACCCCCCCAACTCTGCAAAAAGCATCTGCACCCCCACCCCAACTCTGCAAAAACATCTGCACCCCCCCACACACACCAAAAAAAAAAAGAAAAAGAAAGAAAAGATCAGTTAAACTTCCTTCTTTCCCTTCTTCTTTTTTCCCTTTCCTAATTTTTTCAACTCATTCCGTTTGTTTGAACATTGCAAGAAAATTATTTTTGGATGTCTTCATGAGTACGGAGATACCTTCAAAGAAACAGGTGTTACTCAGGAGAAAGGACAGATTAAATCTTCCCAGTGTTTACATCTGCCCCACTACACAAATCCCCTGCATCCTGATGTGGGGTGCAATTTGCTGGTGTCAACTCTTCAAAGAGATGTCTTAGCCAAATATTGATACAACTTCCACTGATTAGCAACAATGTCTAATTTTTTTATAGTTCAAACAACAAGTCTGGCATAAGACCATTAAAAAGGATTATAGATACAGGCTTTTGATATGAGCGTACTGTCCATTATTGTATTTTATGATAATGGGAACTATGACAAATCTTTAGAGAAAATGGAAACACATAGAAAACTTTGACTGAACAACAGAAAAAACCATTAAAATTTCTAGTACACATAGCGAGGAAAAAGGGTTTGGAAAATTGGATACTGACAAGACAGATTGAAGGCAAAATGGACAGAGGAAAGGAGCACTTAACAAGCTTGTGTAAATGCTGGGAAGAACAAGGATCAAGTGAGATGCAAAAAAGATATAAACTTTAAGTGTTAGATGTGATCACCCATGTCCTGAAGAAACACGGTATATAGAAGACAAAAAGGATGGTTTTATTCTGTATATTAAGTTTACAAAATTATATATATTTCCACTTTGTTATAGATTTCCTTAATATATATATATATATTATTAAGATATTTTTATGTTTATACATTCTTTTTATAGATACAAATCTTTAAGTATTAGGTTGGTGCAAAAATAATTTCGTTTTTTAACATATGTTACTTTGTGAGAAAACAAAATTATTTTTGCACCAACCTAATAAATGCTCTGTTTATAATAAACAGTATTAAATAACATTTATCGGAGGACGAATATTTTCTGTGAAAATTTCTCGGACATCCAGGCCAGTAAATGTAGTTTAATACTGTTTATTATAAACAGAGCATTTACTTAAATATTTGTATCTATAAAAAGAATGTATAAAATTAAAAATGTCTTAAAATAATTGTCAGACTTTGTCCATTTCATAATATATATAATATACATATATATATATATATATATATATATATATATATATATATATATATATATATATATATAGTGAGAGAGAGAGAAAGAAAAGGAAGTATACTTTATTCTCTTCATATACATATATATATATATATATATATATATATACACATACCGGGTGTAATAGCAAAATTGTCCAAATCATCTAATAGTATGGGATAATTATCCATCCCACAAAATGCTTAATATCTAAAAAAAACACTGAGTTTCTTTTTTCCAGGTTTTCAGGTAAGACGTTTAGCCATCTTGACACCATTTGTCATAAGAATCACAGAAAAACCCTTTGAATTATTCAGCTAAAAAGAGAACAGGTTAAAATCATTTTGTATTAACCAAACTGTCTTCTAAACTGAGCAATGTCAAGAGGAAAAAGAGCGTTCCTACCTTCAGTAATTGTACCAACATTCAAATTTCTAGCTTCCATCTTCAAAGTCCAATCAAGAACCATCAAGAGAATGGTGAATAATTTTAAAAAAGGGAAAATTAGAGAGGAAAACTGGATCAGTAGGTTACAACAGGAAAATCGATTATCATTTCAATTTATTTTTCTTATTGTTTGAAGTAGACTCCAATAGTTTTATAAAAACCTCAGAGAATTCCAGAAAGATACCATTTCTAAATACGATCGTTCAAAGCTTAATTTGACAATTGAACAATTTTACTCTGACATGATTTGGACACTTTTGCTTTTACACCCTATATATATATATATATATATATATATATATATATATATATATATATATATATTGTGTGTATTTAGGCAGCATTTTATCATTCATACATGTTTCATTAAATAATATAAACAAGTCTTGTCTATTTTATATAAATTCTTTTCATAACGTCTGATAAGCTTAATAACATTATCATTAAACGAAGACAGAAAATCACAACATTGATACATATTTTTTAATCCAATCTAAGCTTTTGGCTTACATAAGCCATTATCAAAGATGACAATTACTGTACAATATATTAAGCAATACACGGACATGACAGTGATGATAGGCTGTTTCTGTTTATATGGATGAAATCTCCACAAATATCCTTAAATGCCTATAATTGGTAACAGAAGCCATTGGTTTATACCAACAGCTTCCCATACTTAATACTTCTCAAATTCACTCTCACATGGTTATGTGTCATGAGCTGTGGTGCAATTTTCACTTCCAGCGTCTTATATGTACGTGTTTATCGTTGCTTAGAAATCATCCATGTTTAACAGAAACAGACTATCATCACATTCTTTTCCGTGTATTGCTTAATATATTGTACTGTAATTGTCATCTTTGATAATGGCTTATGTAAGCCGAAAACTTAGATTGCATTAAAAAATATGGATCAATATTGTGATTTTCTTTCTTCATTTAATGATAATGTTATTAAGCTTATCAAACGATATGAAAAGAATTTACATAAAATAAATAGACAACACTTGTCTATATTATTTAATGAAACATATATATATATATATATGTGTGTGTGTTTCTATGTTTTTTACTCTCTCTTGCTATGTTTGTTTGTGTGCATGTGTGTGGTCAGGTTGGTTAGTCGGTTGATTTTATGATATATCAACTCATGTTGGGTTAAAAATTCCTAGCAATCCCTTATTCGTGCCTGTGTATATTCGCACGAACATAACAAATTTAGTTTGATGAAGTCCTAAAGAGCAAAACATGTCATATGAAAATTTTTCCACTTGGTCATGCATTTTCCCAATATTCTTCTTGATATATAAAAGTATATATTGTTATCTTTCCAGCAAGATAATGATCCCAAACATATCTCTAAATCAGTCACTGCGTGGCTTCAGAAAAAGAAGATTACAGTTCTACCATGACCTTCAATGACTTGAATCTAACTGAAAATCTATGGCAAGAATTAAATGTTCACCAAATCCTTCAGGAATTAGAATGCATAACTATTGAAGAATGCAAGAAAATCTCAGAAAGGACTTGTTCAAATGTCATCAAAAACTTTAGAAAATGATTACAGCAAGTAAAGATGTGTGACCATGCTATTGACTATTAATATTGTGAAAATTGTTCAATTTTTTTTTCTTTTTCATACTGTATGAATAATTTTGACTTTTCCTATTTTGCATAATTCACCTGTCAAATTTGTTGTATTTAAACTATTGTTCTTAAAATTGAGTTTTATATTCCTTTTTTTTTTTTTGCTTATTAACAAATTGAATATCCTGGCATCATACAGGCATTAGATTCTGAGAAATCAATAAAAATATTCAAAATTAATGGGTGTAGGAATAATTTTGTCATTAACTGTATATGTAAAGTAAGTGCAAATATATATATAAGCACTGAAATATATATTTGCAGATATATATATATATATATATATATATATATATATATATATATATATATATATATATATATCAGTTTTTGTTCACATCATCCTCGGTTAATTCTCCATATTGATGTTTTGAAATTATTTTCATACTTGAAAACTGTTTCACATATGTACACAAACTTACATGTGTGTGCATATTAGATGGTATCAGAAGATTCCTTTTATATACACAACAGAAATACATTCATGCTTAATGCTCATTTGTACCCAGTCTCACTGAGTCAGTCTGCCAACTCATTTCTTGCCATCTGCTTTTGTACAGTTATTACACTGTCTTAGAACAACTCTGAATTCTTCAGGATGGCTTACTGTTATGACCAAGTAAATGGTTAAAGAAATAACAAAAACCAGGTTAGCAGATATATCGTATATTAAACAATAAGTACAGCAGAAGAGTATTACACAACTAGTGAGAGTGTGTTGAATGAACTAGCGCTCAGTCTATTCACAGATCACTGATCACTGATCCCCAAACCCTCTTTCCTACTAATCTTATAGTTGGCAAAAGAGTCTAACATAGATTCTTATTGGGAGGACACCACAACACTTACACATTCTACCATAGTGCATGCATCACACTTTTAGCACATCAAGATACCACAAAATGTCTTGTCAGGCTTTTGGTGAACAGTCTTTAATTTGAACCCAGGCTTTTGAATGGATCAGACATTTCAAGTTTGGATGAGTGTCAGTTCAAAATAATGAGTGTTTAAGGTGACCAGTAATGAGCAAAAGACAAAAAATAAAATTGAAGAACCTGTCCCAGGTGTGACATGTTTCCCAAAAACCAAATTAAAATTGAAGATTTGCTGTTTTGAGACTGTTGTTGAAACTCAAAGTAAATTAAGATGAATGAACAGACTTTAGGAAGAGGACATCCTTACTTATTCTGAGGCATGGAAATGGTGCTAGGATTGTGATTTAGATTTCCAAAGGGGCTATTTCAAAGGGGATGGATACCAAATTTCAATAATATAGAAAATATACTATGCATTTGAGTAATGGTGTACCTCTCTTTACACCTAGTCCAGTAACTTTCCAATGCTATTTTAATATATAAATTATGTGTCATAATAATATCTCTCTCTCTCTCTCTTTCTTTCTGTGTGTGTATATATATATATATATATATCTATATGTATGAAAAAAAGATCAAAGGAAAACTTATTTTAGATGACACGTATTGGTCTTTGAGGGACTTTAATTTGCCTTGATAAAGTCCCACATAAAATGAAATGCAGAGACCAAGTTTCCGGTCTGTCATTTTTCATATTGTCCTTTTACAGATATACTCTATGTGAAATTTTTACACACATACACTCAAACACACAGACACATATTGTAGATTTATTTAGTTTGAAGATTCTTTTAAAACCAGAACCCCATGAAGAACGGAAATTTACCAAGAAAATTCAAAGTCAGGGAAAACAATGAAAAAAATAGATATTGAAAACATCAGTAATCTTTTCAAACATATATATGATTTTTTTTTTTCCTTGTTGGAAGTGCTGATGATCCAGCATCCTTTTAAAAGGACTGGTGAAATAAATTATTATAATGGTACCTTAAAGTGGTCTGTTTATCTTTTATATATATATATATATATATATATATATATATATATATATATATATATATATATATATATGTATATTTACATTTTAAAAAAAGTTAGGCTTCATATATATTTTATCTAACTTTTTAGTGTTGACAAGCCCCTGTGGAGTGAAATGGCCATCCAGATGGGGTATTTTTGAATTTCATTTATTTGAAATTTTTATATATATATATATATAAAGAAATATAGTCTTAAGGTGTGCTATATTTATGGAATAAAGTGCTCAATATCAGAGATAGAGCGTGTGTAAATATAAAAGTGAACATAGAAGTCAACACTTAGAGGCGACAGTCTGTTTCATGCTATATGCAATCGTCAAGCCACTTGACGATTGCATATAGCATACGATTGCATATAGTATGAAACAGACTGTCGCCTCTAAGTGTTGACTTCTATGTTCACTTTTATATATATATATATATATATATATATATATATATATTTCTGCCTGGAACTTTTGAAGAGGTTTATTCTTTGTTTCCTGCTTAGGATTGGGTTTCTGGTTCCTGTTAAAGTCTTCTCATTCTCTTCCAACGAAATATTCCTGTTTTTAATGATACTTAGTTCCCCAAAAGTTATATTTCACTATCCTTTAGATTTTTGTGTCTCTTTTTACATCATCTGTGATAACAATTTCCAGATAAGTTAAATTTTGGGATGTGCTTTT
>OZ010590.1:28731168-28768668 GCA_963932145.1 Acanthosepion lycidas
ACACACACACACACGCTGAGAGTGAGATGGGTAAATTGTGGCCCTTTTATATTTATAATTTCACATATAGGCATTCTTTGATTTTGTCTACTGCCCAGTATAGTTCAGTATAGTTGGGTCATTAGGGTGCCATCAGTGAGAAAAAGAGCACCATGAAACAATCCGCTCTGACAGACATTTGTAAATAGCCTACTGTACTACTTAAATAAATAAATTAAGCAAATAAAGAGAAAGAACAGATAGATTTAAGAATTCAAAGTTCTTAACTTTTACTTTTTTTAAAAATGTGCTCAATGTAATGTAGAGCAAAATATTATTATAATATTTTTATTTTAATATTTTACATCGCTACACAAAAACTTTTATGTTTTGGAATTATAATGTTCCTTCATTGGGCAATGATTGATAAGAAAAAAAACTCATTATTGCTAACTATCAAGAAAAAAAGTCAATTTCAGAAATTTCTGATATTGTTCATAGGTCTAAAAGTGTCGTTCATCATGTAATTAGCATGTATAAAACTGATAAAACGTTAGATGCAAAACCGAAAACCGGCAGACCTCCAAAAACATCACAAAGAGAAGATCAAAGAATTGTTAGAATATTTACAAAAAACCGTTTTGAAACTGCTGCATCAATTGCCCGTAAGTTTAATGAAGAGACAGATAATAAGATCTAAAGGAAAACAGTTGCTCGCAGGTTAAAAAATGCAGGATTGCATGCCCGTATTCCAGCTTCAGAGCCTCTCATTTCAAAGTGAAACCAAAGGGCATGCCTGGAGTATGTGAGAGAGCATGTTGTTTGGACTGACGCATAATGGGATAAAGTTCATTTCAGTGACGAGTCCAAGTTTACTAGATTTGGTTCTGAGGGCAAACCTTACGTATGCTAAGTTTGGTGGCTGCAGTGTGATGATATGGGGAATGATTTCATCTGCAGGAGTTGGCCCTATCATCTGCACACATGGCAATATCAATGCTGAGATTTGCAAGAGGCTTCTTCAGCAGTATGTGGTACCAAGATTACACCATAATCTTTATGAATCATCTATTTTCATGCAGGACAATGCACCTTGCCACAAGGCTCAGAAAGTTATGGCTTTATTTGAAGAAGAAGGAATCGACCTAATGAAGTGGCCAGCCCAGAGCCCTGACCTGAATCCAGTAGAAAATGTTTGGAAGATAATTGGAGAAAGGGCTCAGAAAAGAAACCCGAAAAACCAGGATTACCTATGGGAGTTATTGAAAGACGAATGGGAGGGAATTACTGCTGATTTTTGCAAGAAATTAATTAGATCATGTGGTCGACAATGCAGAGAGTCATTGAAAATAAGGGGATGTTTACCAAATATTAAATTTTGTTGATATTTTGTTAACAATCAAGTATTAACAAGATCGTTCCTTAACTTTTGTCCAGTAGCTTATTTCCTTTGTTCCATTTAATCTTTATTTTAAAAAAACTATTATGTAAATTTTTGTAACTTTGTATAATATTTATGCATTACACCCTAATGTTTATTCGTTAAAAATTTCATTGCTAATCATGCATTGCTTTTTAAGTAATACAAATATTTATGTCTTTGTTGTTTCTGTTCCTTATATTATGGCTGCTACTGTAAATATATATATATATATATATATATATATATATATATATATATATATATATATATAATAAAATGATAAAGTTAATTAGTAATCCATATGGATAATTCCAGGGAGGATATAAAACCCAAGTTCTATCTAATAACAGAGCAAATGATAATTATTAAATTGGTGACTTTAGAAAGCCATGGCAATATTTTATTTTGCAAAATCCAGAATTTCATTTTGCATTGTCAGACCTGGTGGTTTTAAAACAATGACGGTCTGATGAATTCCCAATTTTGCAAAATAAAATATTACCATAGCTTTCTGAAGTTTCTGATTTATTAATTAATTATATATATATATATATATATATATATATATATATATATATATATATATATATATATATATATATATATATATATATAACATTATTGAGTGCTGGTGCTAACAAAATAAAATATTACCATGACTTTCTGAAGTCTCTGAATTATATATATATATATATATATATATATATATATATATATATATATATATATATATATATATATATATATTATGACATTTTTATGTTTATACATTCTTTTTATAGATACAAATATTTAAGTAAATGCTCTGTTTATAGAGATGAGGACAATAGTCCAAATAATGTAAATAGTATACATAAAACCTCATTTCAGAAATATAGACAGATCTTTTCATATCATTGGCCTGTGTTGGTAGACAAACTTGCACTTCCTCACACACACATGTAGACGTGCACATACACTCCTATTGGTCCGGGCTTTTCCTCACCACTTTGGTTAAGTGGGTTCAGTTTGTGGACATGGTGATGATGATGTTTTGTATTTTCAATGCTGGCTACTTGCATATTATTGACAATTGCGACTATGTTGATAGTGCTTATGATTGATATTATAATGTTAATAATAATTATTGATGTGTTAACGGTAAATTTAGCCCTAATGATGATGGAAACGAAAGTGTAATGATGAAAAAATGACAATGGTAATTATGATAATGATGGTGGAAATAATAATAATAATATGATGATCACAAAAGCATGAAACCCAGGATCACAAACTCCTTACAACTCTTGTCACCTCTAAGTGTTGACTTCTACGTTCACTTTAATATTTGCACATGCTCTATCTCTGATATTGAGCACTTTATCCCATAAATATAGCACACCTTAAGACTATATTTCTTCATATATATATTTATAATAAATCCAGGTTTCACAGATACATGATTCA
The DNA here is from genome assembly GCA_963932145.1 of Acanthosepion lycidas. Classification (NCBI taxonomy): domain Eukaryota; kingdom Metazoa; phylum Mollusca; class Cephalopoda; order Sepiida; family Sepiidae; genus Acanthosepion; species Acanthosepion lycidas. Next base: position 28,734,017 of record OZ010590.1, read on the forward strand.
GCGATGGTGATCACCTTTTAAATTCTGTCGATTACAGGATGAATTATTATCCTGATTTCTTTTCTGTCATACACAGGGCTAAGATGAGGCTCCACTTAGATATCTTGGAGTCTGTTATTATTAATATGCAACATCCTGCCCTGTGTAGACAGCAGGAGATGAAATTCAGGTTGGCCCTATTCAACCTAGAAAATATTTATATATAAGTTTTTTTTTTTCCTTTAATTTTCCCCCGCTTTTATTACATTTTGGTAATCTATTGTTTTTAACATCAGTCGTTGATAATAATTTTTCTTATCAACTTCTTTGTTTTATATTGTTGACGATTATTTTTCTGAAGGAGTGTCGCCCTAAAGGCACCTTAAATCCCCCCATTTTTTTAAACGAGATACTTTTTTTTATCTGTTTTAACAATAAAATGGGAAATATGATCCTTATATTTAAATCAATTTTGACTTGGTGTGGCAGTAAAAAGAACCTGTTTACACACACACACACATATATATATATATTAGTGGTCGATCATTTAAAGCTCCAAGTTCTCCATTCAGGATTGTCCCATGGATTAAAGTGACAGTTTGTCAATTTGGTGATGGTGTAATTGTGAGTTCAATCCCTGTGTTAGGTAATGTCTGCTTAGATGCAGTGGAAACATGGTGAGTAATAACAAATCAGTTGTAAATATGAGCTAGATAAGTTATTCCTTGAAATGGTAAGTGGAATGATAATAATCAAGTCAAATAAGTAAATATCAAGTTCAAAATTTCTAATGATAACAATATTCTTTGTGTAAATATTATAAATAATGAAGTAAGTAATAACAATAATGAATTATTATTAGCTGAAACTGTGTACTGAGAAGATCAAGTGCAAGTTAATGAAGAAATTGGCAATAGTTTAGAAAAATTCTCACTCAATTTGGCCTGGGAACTTCATTAAACAGTAGAATTTTGTAGTTAATAAATCACTAAATGAATTGAAAAAAATTTGAATCACTGCATTGATGTTAATTTCACGAATAGCACTAATATTTGATCATTTTCTAAGTGTAGCATAGATGTGGCACAAGGCCAAAAATATGGAGCACCTAGTGAGAATAGAATTCACTTTTCAGTTGTAACTGTTCTCATGAGACAAGCTTGCTAAGCATTACACCACGACAAGGTGCCCCGATACAGTGATTTTCCAAGTGTAGCTTAGATGTGGCACAAGGCCAAAAGTATGGAGCACCTAGTGAGGATAAAACTCACTTTTCAGCTGTAACTGATCTATCAAGACAAGCTTGCTAACCATTACACCACACTGAGGTGACCCGATAGAGTGTTTTCTAAGCATAGCTTTGATGTGGCACATGGCTGAAAGTATGGGGCACCCAGTGAGGATTGAACTCACTATTCATTCGTAATTGTTGCTAACCATTACACCACCTCGAGGTGCCGAAATAGCACTAATATGTGTATGAGTAGTCAAGATGTGAATAGTGTAATCGCAGTGATGAGAGTCAATACTGACAATCTGAGCAAAAAATCTTTTATTTAAATGTTTCGAGATGCTCGCAGTAGGATTCCAGAAAAACAATTCTTTGTAGTGCTTCTGAAAGGCTGGCAAATATTTATGATAATTACAATTAAATTCATTAGTTTTAACCTGCGAAAAATTCACGGTTTTCCTATTTGTAATTACTGATGAACCATAATTTTTCAGTTAAAGATTGAATAACATGATGGCATAGTCTTCAACAATAATATCTAGAAATTCCCATGTCGCATCATATGAGCTTAACTTTAACAAGAGATTAACTTTTGCAATAACAATTATAAATATGGATGCTGGAGGTCATTTTAAGGAGTAAGGGGGTACAAATGAAAAGATCTGAAATTGACAACTTTTTCCATTTTACTGAAACAGATGTTAAACATTTCTATCTTCCCTTCTTTCTTTTATTTTCTTACTGATTCCAAGTAGTGTTTTTGATAGACCATTATGCCTTCTCATGTGATCAAAGCAGAATAGTCCATTATTTATGAGATGTTAGCAGGTGATTTTAAATTCTTCTATCTTTCTTTCTTTATTCCTTTCTTTTTTTTTGCTGAAACCAAGTAATACCATATGTCTTGTCTTCTCATGTGATCAAAACAGAATAGTCCATTATTTATGAGATGTTAGCAGGTGATTTTAAATTCTTCTATCTTTCTTTCTTTATTCCTTTCTTTTTTTTTTGTTGGAAACCAAGTAACATCATATGTCTTGTCTTTCAACGTGATCAAAATGAAATAGTTCATTATTTATTATATATTGGCAACAATTATAATAGGATAATTATGATATTGAAATAATTACAAAGATTTTAATTATAGAATGAAAGATTAGAAAAATCTGGTGAGATAACCGATATCTTTCCCTTGCTCAAATCATTTAGTAGCATTTGAATATTAGGCTTTATAGATATTATATTAATCTGCAAAATTTCATATTATGTTTCTTACTACAAGTCCCAAAATCTGTTAGAGTGATTAGAGGCATCATATATATTGCAGCTATAGCAACATTTGGTATGTCTAGTGTAGGATAACCTGTCAGAGCCCAGCCCAGCCCTCTTCAGGCTGGTATTGAATTCAGAGATCTGTTTCTCCTAGACTAGGTGCCGCCTATGGCAGGAGAGCCCAGTCTATTCTGCTATTTTCCCTATCGCTGGAGGAAGATGGCTTCATGCCTTTGTTGTACATTTTTGGAACTGCAATTCTTGAATTGAAACGGAAATGTTCACTTGAACATTTACAGCACATAAGACAAAAACAGACTGTAATTTCACCCAGCTTCATGCACCAGAATACTGCCCTAAAATACTAATGCCCTAAAATACTAACCTAAAATACTAAAGCTCTAAAATAATATAGCCCTAAAATACTCATGCCCTACAATACTGCCCTAAAATACTAATACCCTAAAATACTATGCTAAACTACTACAAACCTAAAATACTACTGCCCTAAAATACTGCCCTTAAATACTAATGCCTTAAAATACTATGCTAAAATACTACTGACCTAAAATACTAATGCCCTAAAATACTACTGACCTAAAATACTAAAGCCCTAAAATACTAATGCTCTAAAATATTAATGCCCTACAATACTGCTGTCCTAAAATACTAAAGCTCTAAAATACTACAGCTCTAAAATATTGCCCTAAAATACCATAGTCATAAAACATCTTTTCTGACCAATAAGAAAAAGATGCATGCAGTTTTTGCAGCAGCTGAGCTGCTGACTCACTATGAAGCCAACACTGATTCCATCCACAATGACTCATCCAACCTGGCTATCATTACTGATGGAGCCCCATGGCAGGCAAGCTTAACTGGAGGTTGTAGTCTACATGACTCTTCAGATCATCAGCAATGACACTGGTAGTTTTTTTAAATTCGCCCCAAAATAGTTGTTTTGTACTTTTATACTTATCCTCCTTTAGCATTGATTACTACAACACAGATCTTTGGCATTCATTGCAAAATTTTCTCAAAGTATAAGTTTAATAATTGATTCCATTCTTTTTTCAATGACTCTAAGTGTTCTTTTTCATTTTTTAGATTGAAAGATTTCACTCTTTCGTCAAGTTCATCTCATGCTAATTCTAGGGGTGTCTTCAAACGTTTTAACTGTAGTGTACATACTGATTTTCTCTATGTATCAATCTCAGGGTAGAAGTATTAAGGGCATGTGACAGAATTTGAACCCAGCATGACAAGTTCACTTTCTATGCTGAATATATAAATCTTGAACATTTATATCTATACTCTAGCAATTGTGAAATAAGTGCAGTCATTGCATTTGGTCAGAGGAATGCACGAATGACTTTGTGTAACACTGCGAAAAACATCTTACCTAACATTAATGTCTGTATGGATTTGATGACACCTAAGAATTGCGAACTGTTTTTTATTTGCCAATGCTAGAGCTACAAGGCCAATTTATCATGAAATGTAGCAGAAATTACTTGAACCTGAGATAATTGGCACTGCTATGTTCTAACAGGATGGCAACACTTGTCATAATGCCACAGTTTTTCAGGTTTGTGTGAATAAATTGTTTCCAGATCAGTGGATTGAATATGGAAGCAACAGACCACAACTGGCGAGATAACCAGATCTAATCTCTGCGGATATCTTTGCTTGGAGATACATAAAGCCACAAGAATTACAATTCTGGATAATTTATTTTGAAGGAATGTAAAATAAAAATGCTAACATTACAAATGCTTGAGAATGTGTTTTGTAATGCAAATAAATTATGTCTATAAGATGTAGAACATAATAGCACAAGATGTATAAGATGCATAACAGTGGTATAAAAACAACTAATGTGTATAACAGATGAAAATCATATGTAGATTATATGCATGATAGAAGTGTTTAAGATGTATAACAGATATGTGCGAGATGTATAACAGATGAGCATAAGATACATAGCAGAAGTGTACAAGAGAGATAAAAGATGTGCATAACATATATATATATATATATATATATATATATATATGACAAATGTGCGCAAGATGTATAACAGATATGTGCAAGATACATAAGAGATATGCACATGAGATGCATATGCTATATATCTTATATAAAGGATGTTTCATTAAGTTAGATCAAAGTCAGCAGTAAATAAATCAGTGTTATTGGTGAAAATTGTCCTGATCTTTGTCACCATATTTATTACGTTCCGGCCCTTCAGTATCTGTCTATATTTCTGAGATGAGGTATTATGTACACTATTTACATTATTTGAACTATTGTCCTCATCTTTGTATATATATATATATATATATATATATATATATATATATATATATATATATATATATATATATATGTGTGTTTATATATATATATATATATATATATATATATATATATATATATATATATGTTTATATATATATATATATAGATAGATATATATGTATATATATATATATGTGTTTATATATATATATATATATATATATATATGAAATTTTGACTGAAATTTTGTTTTTTATACCCCAGAGTTATATTTTCTGTTTTCTTTTTGAATTTGTAGGTCTGATGAATTGGATCATGATTATGATTCCAATGTAATAAATTATAACCATGAAGTATTATTGTTTGAGCCTTTTACATTATATTCTTGCTCTGTATCATACACTTAGCTCTACCTGGATTTTAACCTCTTGGAAATATATATATATATTTGTATTGGCCACTAATATTATCAATATACATAAATATATATATATATATATATATATAAAGAAATATAGTCTTAAGGTGTGCTATATTTATGGAATAAAGTGCTCAATATCAGAGATAGAGCATGTAAAAACTGAACAAATAGCTTTAATTAAATTCCCAAACCAAAACAAAACTGTTAAATAAGTGATATAAACAAATTTTTACTACGTTAATAAATAAATAAATAAATAAAATAAGAAACAAAAATAAAAACAAGCAATATAATTTGACCTAAATAGATAAACAAACGACTTCCGGTGAAATAACCGCCATAACAGAATACCCACAATGCACCACTAACCCGTATATATATAAATAGCCGAGAAAAATAACAGCACACGTGGCCTGACGATTGCATATAGCATGAAACAGACTGTCGCCTCTAAGTGTTGACTTCTATGTTCACTTTTATATTTATATATATATATATATATATATATATATATATATATATATATAAAAAATGAAATGTCATTTTTATAGATACAATTTATCAATTGTATCTGTAAAAATCAATAAAAGTCAATGCTCAGTTTTTAATTAAACATAATTAATTATATTTACTGGCCTGAATGTTCAAGAAACACTGTTTAATTAATAAAAAAAAACAGAGCATTTACTTAAATAAAAAGTACCTATAAAAATTACATATAAACAAAAAATATATATTAAATAATTGTCGGACTTAATCTATTTCATGTTATTCTGTCAGTGTTTATGTTAAGACGTTTTATGAGCAGATAATTATCAATCAAGAAAAATCCTCAAAGATTTTGCTGTCTATAAACAGTAATTGGACTTTGCTAACCAAATGCTTCTCTGTAGCTGAATGGTGTAGCATGTCAGATCAAAATGACAGTTTCACATAGGAATACAGGTTTGATTCCTGTTGGAAAATGCATATTTTCTACAAAATTTTTTCAAATTTTCAGGCCGGTAAATATGATTAATACTGTTTCATTAAAAAAAAAACAGCATATTCACTTAAATAAATTGTATCTATAAAAATAATGTATAAACAGAATATATATATATATATATATATATATATGACAAAAATAGTAACTGATATATGTTTTCACAGCATGTGTACAACAATAAAAACAGGTATATTAGACATTTCCTTGTTATTGTTACCCCCAGCCACGCTGGCTGATAGAAAGACATTCATGTTAAGATAACCCTAAAGAAATAAAGTACAAGCTTGAAGAAATATAGATTCCATTAGATTAATGATAAGGTCAGGTTTCTCTATCCAAATCTTCAATTTCGAAGCATTAATGGGCATTTTGTAATAAAATCTTCTATATCTTTTGTTTTTGTTTTCTTTAGTTATTTTGCTAGACGTCTGCTCCATTAAAAAGGATATATATTAACCAGAATGAAACCTAGATTTGGGTAAACAGGTTTAAATAAAAAGGAAAAAGAAAATCTCATGAATTATTTCAATTTTATTCATTGTAAGGGTAAAGAAACATGTCAAAATATTCCTTTTTTTTATCTTCATTGTTTGATTTCAATGACGCCAATAGCTGATAAAACATTCATACATGATCTCACAATGTTAATTTGACTATAAACTCATTTTTCTACATGGAAATAAAAACAGTTCATTCAAATATCAATATTTCATAAATTTCTTTTTTATGTGCCATGTTGCTTCATTAAGGGAGAAATCATGTCTCTCCACATTTTCCTATCATTTGTAATGCTAAGCAATATGTGTTCCTTTATTATCCCTGTTTTTATCATCATTTTACAAAAGCACATTAATTAGGTTACTAAATGTCTCCCTCTGCCTCTATTGTCTTCAGTATTGTAATGAATAACCCAAAGCAAATAAACTTAGGAAAGCTTTATTCAACTTAATACAGCTATCGCTATTTATCGATCCCCCCCACGAGGATTGAATGGGGTACAAGACCAAGTTTAATGTGTGTTTCCCGAGCCCGTAGGCTCAGCCAAAAATATAGCCTTCGAACCCGCCTAGGCAGGTTCAAGAACTGTCTACCTCCCCGGACGAAACCTTGCCCTTCGGCAAAGCTTCGTCCGGGTTCCTCTCTGCTAATGCAGCGAGTTCGACAGACGCTGTAACTTAATACAGCTTTGACAGACGGCGCTGACAGTCAAAGACTGTCTGCCACTGTAACTCAATACAGCTGCAGTATTTATCGATCCCCCATGAGGATTGAATGTGGCACAAGGCCGAGTTTAATGTGGGTTTCCCGAGCCCATAGGCTCAGCCTAAAATATAGCCATTGAACCCACCTAGGCGGGTTCAAGGCCTGTCAACCTCCCCGGCAAAGCTTTATCCAGGTTCCTCTCTGCTAATGCAGAGAGTTTGACAGACGGCACTGACAGTCAAAGACTGTCTGCCACTGTAACTTAATACAGCTGCAGTATTTATCAATCCCCCCACGAGGATTGAATGTGGCACAAGGCCGAGTTTTAATGTGGGTTTCCCAAGCCCGTAGGCTCGGCCAAAAATATAGCCATCGAACCCACCTAGGTGGGTTCAAGGCCTGTCAACCTTTCTGAACGAAACCTTGCCCTTTGGCAAAGCCTCGTCCAGGTTCCTCTCAGCTAATGCAGCGAGTTCGACAGATGCTATAACTTAATACAGCTACCAAAAGAAAAGAATTAAGCTAGCTTATTTATAAGCATTTCTGGAGTCTGTCCATTACACCAAACAAGGGGAGCAGGTTGTGGGAATTACTTACAACAAGTATGCTCTGTATTTATCAAATTCTCGAATCCCACCATCCTCTTTTTCTTGCTTTTTCTTAATAAATGATATGTCCTGGAAAGGAATATATTTGTTCGAAGTAGCAAAATGGTTGTTGACTAGTGTAACCGGGTAGGACAATCTAGCAGGTAACCATGATGCACTGGTCCTCATTGTAGGGATAGGCAATAGGTGAAGACAATAGGTGTAGTCAGTAGGTGTACCTCCACATCAGTCTGTATTTATGACGGACACCAGCCAATCATATAACTGTGAGGGGGAACCTAGGTGTATGCATATTCATTACATCAATAAATTTATACTTGTTTTTGATATATACATTTTTTAATTATTTCACCTCCAACAAGGCAATAAAGCCACTAAGACACAAGAGGCTAGTGAAAGAATAAGAAAAAGACAAACATTATTAAGGAGCAAGAATTATGAAAGAAAATGGTAGATAACGATTGACATTCCATCTAAATTTTTGAAGATCAAATTGTTTGTAAAGGAAAAAGCCGAAAGAGATTTCCACAAGCAAGAAGGGTGATAGAAGAAACTACTAACATAGAACTTACAGCTACATCTAACTATTTCAACTGCAAAATAATGAGACCCTGCCACCAATTTCATACTTCATTTAAATTTATAAAATGTAGCTACTGTGAGGAAAGTTCATTAGCATAAATACTGAGTTGGTTACTGATGATATTGGGAAGTTCATTGATGAAGGTAAAAAAGAAAGTAGGTTGAAGGATAAAACCCTGGGTGACACATGCCTTAATATGAAATGATCTAGAAGAGTGGCCATTCAATACGACTTTCATTACAACAATTTAAGAAAAATTAGATCAAATCAAAAATTCAACCAGTGACACCGTTAATGCTAAACTCATGAAGAAGACCAACATGGCAAACTGCATTAAATGCCTTTGAGATATCTAAAGCTACATCCGGATTTTGCTATTCGTATCTATAACATTTAGTGGACTTTAGAAATATAATCTGGGAAATTGATTTTTAAGAAAAACATTTTATAAATTTCAACTGATAATAACAAAAAAACAAAAAGAAAGTAAGTTGAAGGATAAAACTCTGGGTGATACTTGCCTTAATGTGAAATGATCTAGAAGAGTGGCCATTCAATACGACTTTCATTTCACAATTTAAGAATAAAGTCAATGAAAGCTGAATGCTACCTTATATGGAAAAAGCTAATTTTATAATTTCTTTCTATAAAAGGCAGGATGTGTGTGTGTGTGTGTGTGTAACGAATGCACAGTTGTAATCTTCGACAGATTTGCACCAATATTTACATGCACATGCTCCAAGTTAGCAGGAAGGCGAAGACCAACTTTGCATTTCCCAACTCCCATCGATAGTTGAAATAATCGATTTTTTCATGCTTCTATGCCAGTTTTCATGTAGTTTGCGGCCACTTTCTACTGGCCAGAGTGGGAGCCTATAGCTGGATACCACGAATAGGCAGGAAGATTCTACTGGCCAGCGTGAGAGGCAACAACTGACTGACACGAATGTTAACTAGCATGCAAAAAAATCGATAGCTGCATTCGTCACAAGTGGGAAAAATTTAAATCTGCATGGCACTTTACTCCAATTGGCTCATTTGCTTGCTTAAACTCAATGTTGATTCTGATTCTGCAGAACTGGGTTGGATGTGAAAAAGTATTTGTTGTTAACATTCTTTTTTCATTCGGTTTTTCCAGTTACGGGTCCTTTTTTTAAAGCTGATCATTTTGTGTTCATTTTGTTTAGTTCTTCTTTCGTAACAGATTTAATGTTTAGTATAGGGCTTAGAAAAAGTTTGCAGTGTGAGATAGGCAAGAAGTAAGGCATGTAGCAACATCATCACGGCAAACGGCACTCCTTTAAAAGCAAGGAAGGGCAAAAATATTTTAAGTCAAGTGATAGCGATTGCTGTATGAGTCGTACGATTTTTGAATCAAGCACGGGCAATGCCATATCATGCTGCTTGTGACCATATATCCCATATCCAAAAAAGTAACAAATAAAATAAAATAAAATAAATAAAATAAATAAAATATTATATGTTGAATCCCATTATTTTGATATATTTATGTTTTTATCTATAACATGGAAATTACTACACAAAAATGTAATGAAATATTCATAAAGAACATGAACGGAGGAGTTTAATATTTAATATGTCAATCTTTATCAATAATCAGATGTTCAATTCTAATAATGTGTCATTTACTTGGGTTTCTAAAAACAATTAGTGAGTAGATAAACCCTTTATTCTTGAATGAAATTCCATGACCTATCTTCGCTAAAAAATGCTGCATGACCTATTTTTGCTAGAAAATATTCTCTGACACATCTTTGCTAGAAAATATTACATGACACAACTTTGTTAGAAAATTTTGCATGAACCATTTGTGCTAGATTATATGCCATAACCCATCTTTTCTAGAAAAATTTGCATGACCTATTTTGCTAGAAAATATTCCTTGGCCATCTTTTCTAGAAAATGCTCCATGATCCATTTTAGCTAGAAAATATTCCCTGAACCACCTTTGCTAGAAAATTTTCCATCAATCATTTTTACTAGAATATATTCCGTGACACACCTTTGCAAGAAAATTTTGCAGGACCCATTTTGCTAGAAAATATTCCATGGCACTGCTTTGCTAGAAAATATTCCCTGACCCATATTTGCATGACCCATTTTGCTAGAAAATATTCCATAACACATCTTTGCTAGAAAACATTCCCTGATCAATCTTTGCAAGAAAATATTCGATGACCCATCTTTGCTAGAAAATGCTCCATGACCCATCTTTACTAGAAAATGCTCCATGACCCATTTTTTCTCTGACACTAGGAAATATTCCATGAGCCATTTTTATATTTTATATAAACCTGAATGTTTGCAAATTAGCCAGCTCAGAATAAGATTTTAAAGCCATTTTCTGTGAAGCATATATTGATGGTTCCAGCAGAATGGCAATGTGCTTTGTCCTTCTGGAAGATATATTTTTCATCAGTTTGACATTTGGACAGTGGAAGCAAAACATAAAATAGAATTTCCTGATATTTTGTAATATCTGATTTTTCATAGCTAATCAGCCATGAAATTCCTCTTTATAACATATAGTACACACATACAGAGCCCTAAACAAACACATGCAAAAAGATACAGAAAAACATTTGCATATGCACATACACACACATAAATACATATAGAAGCATACATAAACACACACACATATGCATAGACACACACTATTTGTATATAATGCAGCAACCTTTACTGAAAAATAAAAGTTTTTATGAAAAAGTAACATGAAAATCATATAAAATATTATTTTCGTATGCCAGTGACATTGGGATCAAAACTTTTGCAACACAATTCATAGATATATGTATATATGCATATATATATATATATATATATATATATATATATATATATATGCATATATATATATATATATATATATTTAGGAATGGGTAGTAAAAACATGTACATACATACATAAATACTTGCCTGTACATAAATATATTTATTCCTAGGGTGTTATAAATACAGTACTCAATGTTATGAACCAGAGCTATAAGTATATATTAGTGAATATACATAATATCCAACATTGATAATACTACTTGGAGTTTCATACAGATAATGCAATCTTCAGGTGGGAATTCTGAATGGTCAGAATATATATATATATATATATATATATATATATATATATGTGTGTGTGTGTGTGTGTGTGTGTGTGTGTGTGTGTGTGTGTATGTACGTATATAAGGTATATTTAGGTAATATGTATTTATCCAAATAAGTTTGATTAAAAAGATCCAACAAGGTTGCTTGTTTAATTAAAACATTTAATTTAAAAAGAGAAAATACTTGAACAAAACAATAATACAATATGACCCTTGGGTATTTTATTCAGAATCAACAATCTGTTTGGAAACTGGAAAAATGCAATAAAAACTGAAACAGTGAAACATTTGTTGGTTCTTTGAATCAAATTTGTTTATACATATACATATATATATACATATATATATATATATATATATATATATATATATATATATATATATATATAAATATATATATAATATCTTGCATCATATCGTAATGGCCCAGGTTCAATTCTTTGTAGTGGATGTGCACTGCTGATGAATCCTAAATAAAGGACAAAATGGCTGTCCAGTGCTTTCTGCATTCTATTGAGGTTTCTTCTAGACTCAATGAATTACTTAATCATGATTATCTCAAATCCTCCTAATAATTTCTATCACTTGTATATCGTTGCTTGTACCATCTTCTAAAGTTCTGGAAGGAGTGGCTTGGGAATAGTAGTCATGGCTTGTGGGGGCACAGTCCTATGGGTAAGGGAAACTCGGATGAGTTCCACCATGGAATTTGTGAAGAGCGGCGCTATATTGAGTCTAATTCATTACCTCTTCGTCACCGAGGCCCATTAGTGCAATTGGCATGATGCTTGTCTCATATCATAATAGTCTCGGTTCAAGTCTTAGTAGTGGATGGACACTGCTGATGAGTCCCAAATATAGGACGAAATGGCCGTCCAGTGCTTTCTGCATTCTGTTGAGGTTTCTTTCAGACTCAATGAATTACTTAATTATGATATATTTATATGGTAAAAAAGAGTTTTAAGATATTTTATATTTATGAGTTAAAGTACTCAGTATCACTTTTATTTCCCAGTGGAGAGTATGTGGAAAATAAAAGGGATTTTCACTGTTACAGTGCATTTCTTGCCTCATTTGATTGTAATACACAGAAAAATATTCAAGAATATGAAAGGATTATGGTAAAAATAAGCATGCATAATCTTTGCAATTGATTTAATCAGACATGCCTCAAAGAGAATTTACTACCTAAATATATATATATATATATATATATATATATTATGGAATGGACTAAGTCCGACAATTATAACATATAAACAGAATATAAAGGGTGTTTCATTAAGACGGATCAAAGTCAGCAGTAAATAAATCAGTGTTATTGGTGAAAATCTATTTATTTCTCTATTGGATCATGTTAATTAAGTCATGGCAATTATGCGTGAAAAATAATATCACCCAAATGTCTGCCAAGGCTTCAGCGGCACACCTCCACTCAATGGTCAAAATTTTTGATGATGTCTCTGCATAGTTGCTCCTCGATCTCACCAGTATGCCTTATTATTTCATCCTTCAGCTGTTGAATTGTTGTTGGTTTGTTGGCATAGATTTTACTTTTGAGATAACCCCAAAGGAAGAAATCTAAAAGCATAAAGTTGCATGATCATTGTGGCTATTTCAAGAGATGGTGCAATCTGGGAACTTCTCATTGCATTTCTGTTCGAATGTCCATTTTTGTAATAGGCCTTGATAACTTTAACATGTTGTTTGATTGTTAATCTTTCCATGGTTGAAATTGAAAGACCTAAATTGTTAAATCTGAAAGAAAAAGAAAAAAATCATTAGACATTTAAACTTAATACACATTTAAAATTGGAACACCCTTTATATATATATTCCCTGATGTCCGCTTAGGTGAAACCTGGGTAGTTTTGTCTGGCTCACTAGGTTTATATATATATATATATATATATATATATATATATATATATATATATATATATATATATATATATATAGGCAGAATAATAGACACATTATACATATTATGCCTATTTAGTTTCATAATATTCCTTTACAAGGTGCGATGGATAAATTGTCATCTAAATTATGCAAAAATAAAGAAATAACAATAATTACCTGAATTACACAAAAATATCTTGAAATACTAAAGAGTAAATTTCTTCAATAAAATTACCATTGGCTTCAATCACGGCTTTCAGACGACTTCTGAATCTACACCATCTCTTCTGAACAGTGAAGTTGGTAAATGCAGCCATAATCCTTGCCGTCAGGTTATCTTTGGCATTACAGGGAGTTTTTTTGGTCTCTTGCTCATCTGTGCTCCACACATAATAACTAAGGGGGTTGCAGTCTGAGGAGTTAGATGGCCATATGTAAGGGGTTATATGATTGCAGAAATTGTCTGATATTCATGACTGGATTCTTTTGCTTGTGTGGCATGGTGCAGAGTAATATTGCCAAACATAGGGTCTTCCAGCAGCCACCCTCCTAATGCAGGTCAGCACTACCTCCTCAAGGAGTACTACATGCAACCCTACATATTGATTCTTGGCCTCTGTAAGAAAATGAATGGAGGCATAATGTCGCTATCACAAATGATCACACCAAACACCTTCATAATAGCCATTAGACTCATCCAACTCTTTCCAAATCCTCGGCATTATCCTCAGATTGACACCCAAACACTTTAAAATGTTCATATTGGAGCTTCTGGTATGAATACCAACCAGTATATCAAGCCATTTCCAAATTTCTGGAATAGTTAATTGCATCATGTACTCTTTTTCTCAAAGATGGTGTCCAACTAGCCGTACTTTACTGTACTGTTGACAAAATCAAAAACAAACACCAAAAGATATAAAATGGCTACAGTTTATCCATCGTACACTGTATATTAAAAGCAATCAAATAACACGCACCAAAATGTATTACAAATGTAGTCACAATGTTTTAAAATGCATTTTGCCAACATTTTGGTTAGCTCCATCATATTTTGACACATGTGCAAAAACACAACTTCAACAGATAAATTTAAACTTCTAAATTAAGTATAACAGAGCTTGTTCATGCATGTTTAAAAAAACACCATCACAATAATCCCACTTACAATAAGTTTGTTATTACCATTCACACCTAAGGATGATCTTGGAGGAGATCAAAAGTACTTAGAAATTAATCCCCCGTAAGAGATTAATCTTCTAAGGTTCATCAACAACAAATGTTTGAAGAAAAATCTTCAAATCCTTTGGTGTTGACTAACTTCCAAAGGCCATAAAAATGGGGTATTGAATTTCATCTATATCTAAATTATCTATGTGCAGTTGGTGTACTGGCTATTGGCTTGGAATTGTTAATAGGAGAGCTGAGTTCCAATTCCCATTTGGTTTGTCATATTCACTTATGTTTTGGTAAAGCTATAAATTCACATTTTCTCTCCCCCCAGCTATGGGTTAATTAGTAAGATTTGTACCACTAAACCATTATTATCTCTAAAAGATATTTCCTACAATCTAAAAATATATTCAGGCTTTAAATAACCTGCAATGCGTTAATAAGCCATACAAAACATATCAATCTCTGCATGTATGTCTGTATGCAAAATAAAAATTGTTTTTTCATCTGTTATTTTATTAAATTAAAACAAGTTAAAAATCTATTAAACAATTTTCTAAATTCTACTAACCATGTTTTTTAAATCTTACTAATAAATTATTTACAAAATATTTTAGTTAACATAAACTTTGTCTTTGAAACTCCACCATTATTTTTTCTATATTTTTCTTAATATTGATTAATGATTTCAACTGTTTTACCTGCCCACAAGGAATGTGTGGTAAGGAGTCTCCATCTTGACACAGAAATTAAGTACAGATAATAATTGGATATAAATATCAAAGATCAACGAAGCTGATCTGATTATTAGTTCCATTTGCAGGCAGCTAAAATGTTTATTTTGATAAATTTATTGTAACTGATATGTACAGAGTTATTGGCCCCTGTTGAGTCACAGCTTCTCAGTAAGGAAGCAATGGGATGAGTGGGTGTAAAACAAGATGAGTTTAAATGCTGTTGGAATGGGAGGAAGTTGGAGGCAAAACTAACAATAAATGTAATGTCCAAATCAAGAGAACTGTCATAAATGGTCACTTCGTACATTGATTTCCTGTTCCAGCAAAATGAGAAAGAAGAAAGAGTGTTGAAGCAAGAGAGAATAGGAAGAGAAGTATAGAAGGGAAGTGAGAAAAAGAGAAAGTAAATAAATGCAGAGAAAGAAAAGGGAAAGAGATAAGGTGAAGAGAATGAGGGAAAGCAAAGAGAATGTGAGGGAGAGAGAAAGAGAGAGCTTGAGAATAAGAAGAGAAGGTGAAGAGAAAGAAGAAAATGAAGAAAAGCAGAGAAGCAGAGGGGGGAAACGAAGAAAGAGAAAGTGGGGACGAAACAAAGAGCAATATTGTTAAGAAACAAGGAAGAGAATTTGAAGAGAAAGATGGAAGGGAAAAGGGAAAGATAGAAAGTAAACAGATGCAGAGTAGGAAAGAAAGAAAGAGAATATGGAGAAGAGAAAGGAAGAGAGAAAGTGAAGACAAGCAGAGTGGGAAAGAGAAAACAAGGGAAAGTGTGGATCAGACAAAGAGAAAGGCTGAAGAGAAGAGAGTGAAAAGTGAAAGAAAGATGGTGAAGAAATGCAAAGACAAAAATAAAACATAAAAAAGAAAGAGAGATAGAATCAGAGAAGAAGAGGAGAAAGAGAGGAAGTGAGAAGCAGAGAAATAAAAAGATAGTAAATAGAAGTAAAAAAAACAAAGCAAGAAAAGGAAAAAGTGAAGAGAAAATATGAGAGAAATAAAGAGAATATATAGGGAAAAGAGTTAAAAAAATGGAAGCAAGAGTGAAAGGTGGGGGAGAAACTGGAAAGAGAGAAAGAGAAAAAGAAGAAGAGAGAGAGAAAGAGAGGTTGATAGAGAAGAGAAAGGACAAATAGAGAAGAGAAACAGAGAGGAATTGTTATCAGTGTCATTTGGACCATTCTAAGATTAGATGAGAAACTCATATAGAATTGGTTAGATATTTGGCAACAGAAGAAAATGGGCCAGGAATTGTGTTTGGAATTGTATGACATTATCTCCTGCTGGTTTTCCTGGTCAGAGATTGGAATAGCCAGGTATATCTTGAGTTCACTAAGAACAAAAGTAACAATAGAACCTCAAAAACAGTCAAGTATTAGCTTTACAAATATCATACATTTTGAATATAGTGAGAACTTCTTGCACAAACAGATGTGGCCTTGTGTCATACTAAGTTAAAGTTTATCATTATCAATACATTTTCACTCACAGTAAACTGTAAGTGTAATGTAATTGATCCGCACTAAGTGTTCTATAAATTTTACTACTAAAATTTTTTTGCAACATGCTGACATGAGTGAAAATCCTCACACCATTAAGTTTTCTTGAAGTCATCACTAAAATTTTTTGTCAAGACTTACAAACTTTATGTTTTGTTCAATTTCACAAGCCAACCGATGAAATTTGAATAAGATGATTTGTTTGAAAAAATACTTTGACAAAAATCCAATCTTTCTTTAATTTAATTTAATTTTATAAGACTTCATGGTAAACAATATTTTTTAGGCAAATTTCTTTTTTCCCTTTTTAACAGAGAAGCATAAATTCTTAGGATTTCTTACTCTTGAGCATGTAACATATGTGTAAATATTTATTTCTGTAGCCAAATTCCAACTTTTTGAGAGCATTTGACCTTGTGATTTATTTAGTTCTTGCAAATGCAGGGCAAACCAGAAACTGGATTCTTGTATGTATAAAAGCTTAAAGAAAAGATATGCAAAAAACAATATTGCATTTTTATTAGATAAGTATTTGTTATTCTAATCTTAATCATTAAATTGTTTTTAAAATAGTGGAAGTATTTTGCACGTTAAATAATAAAACTATTTTTTCCAAAAATTTAATGAAAATTTATTGTACTGATCTACATACCCGAGTAAAACCAACTGTATTTTGTACCCATTTACCTGTTTGCACTTCTCTCCAAAATCTGGTCTCGATGAGTCAGTGTATGGCTATTTTAGAGGGTATGATGGATGGACTAATGAAAGTCACAGAATTTTTTATATATATATTTTTAAGAATTTTACCCCAAGCAAAGCAGGATGCCACTAGCATGCAAAGGGTTACAGAGAGTGGGAGCAAGAGTAAAAAGGTGTGATAGAGGAAAGAATGAAGAGAAGGACAAGGAATAGATCAAGGCATCTTAACCATTTCGACAGTGAAAGGGTGGGACTGAGATACCAACTTAGTAGCATGTTTAAATTCATGCAGCCTGTAAACTAGCGAAAATAGTTCATCATAGCAGTTACCATGAAAGTATTTGTAGAAAAGGCAGAGGGAAGCAACGGAACATCTGTAAGACAGCAACTGTAAATGAGATGCCAGATCAGGGCCAATCATGTTGCATATCCATCACTGGATATGTAGTTTAGAGTTAGCACGGTATGTTAGGGGGTAGGGAAAAAGCACATTTTTCTAGTTGCAAGCTACACTTTTCAGGCATCGTTTGTATGATTGTAACACACACCTGTGAACAATTTCAGGCCATTTCATGCCTACTTTCCCTGTAGCAGTTCAAGCGACCTTTTATCAACTTTTACTTGCACCAAAAAATAGGTGTCATTTATTGTTTGCCAGGATAATAATAAATTGGACATTGGTGACATCAATTTAATTCCAATATTATTTAAGCAGTACATCATATTAAAATATTACAAGTTAATATTGAAATCTTTTTTTGTTGTTGAAACTAGGTATCATTATCCTTAACAATAAAATTTACCTAATATATCCATCTCTCACTTTGTATCCCGTCACTTCACTATAAGCTTCAGTCATCATTTTTATCCCTCTTTCAACCACCTTAGTACTGTTTGGCCATTTGAGCACTATTAATGGTGACTCTAATGTCGTTAACCTGTTGATCTGATAGAGAAGCAATGTAAGGAAACTCAGTTCATTCATCCAGTTAATCATGGGATGATAGGTTTTTTTTTTGCCTGCCTCTTTACTTTTGAAGTCACCAATTTTCTCATGTTGACTAAAGGTGGTACATCCCCTATTCCCATCTCAATCTCCAGCCGTCAACAACAGCAGCAGAATCTTCCTCCTCATAAAATCTGTCAGTGCATTCTTCCATCTGCTGATATTCCTCTTTAATTTTTCTTAATGATGGAGACAGCTTTTTCTCTAACACTCACGTCCTCATCTGCACACATATCAAGAAGACATTGAGCTGTGTGGGCAAAGTATCCATTTCTCTGGACAGTCTTCACTATCATCTTTTCCTTTCTATTCAGGTTTTACATATAGAGCAGGGATTGGAATATGTTTCCTGAGCTGTGTCATACATAATGGTGCATGTTGATGTAAAACCACTAAACTTTATAATTGTAATGACAATTTTTATCAGATCCTGGTTAGATCTTGGTGTTCTACTCCATAAAGTATTCCACCTTGACATGCAGGGAGGAACTGGCTCTGTAGCAGGAAAGTCATCATCAACAACACTCGTAATAACTCCTTTACAAATCCTATACAGGTATTTCTGATTGCAAGACAAATATTTCTCCACTTCTTAATTTAGGACAGGGAAACCAGTGAAACTGGCTGGAAAGCAACAAATAGCAGCTCAGACAAAGGCTCCTTGATCCGCTTTCCAATGGGACCCCAACAATGCTCAGGACCACTTTGTTTATCGTTATAGCAATAGAAAACAGTGGGGAAAATCAATTAATTTCCGTGCAGCTGACAGATGAAATAATGGAACAGGTGACCATCTAACATTTAAAGATCGTTAATGTCTCCATTTTCTGATCTTACATTTATACTGGTTCCATCCTTACCAACACATACAATGGGCAGCTGGGTTAGATTTTTCTCCATTAGAAACTCATGAATAGTTCCAGCAATCTTCTTTTCTTGTTCAGTCTTGGAAGTGACATATGTGAGATATTCATTGCCAGGATCAACTATGATGGCATAATGATTGTGCACCATCATTGTCAAACTCCATTTATTGGCCTTCACATTCTTTATAATCACACAAGTGACAGTTTTCTTACCATCAAAATACAGTGACGTCATATTTTCAAAACTAGCCATCTAAATTTCTTGCCTCTTCAATCGGTATTTTTGTCTTGCATTTTGTAGCTTATGTAGTCCAATAACTTGATTCTTGTCATTCTTTGTGATAATGCCCTAGTCATTTAAGGCAGCTGTAGTAATGGCAGCTTTAGCATAATCACTGATCAAGTATCGGTTACAAATGGCAACCAGTGTGTGGAGTCATGTCCTGTTCTGTCAGAGCTTTTGGATTGAGGGCAAAATCAGTATTAGTATTGAAAGGAGGGATATCTCTTGAATCATCTGAATTATCTTCAACATAAGGAATATATTCAACTTCCAAATACCTATGTCTTTGATCAAGCTATCTTCTAGCTCTGTCCACATCATGCTTTTCATTTAGCATTACTCTGTCCCACATCGTCATCACTTTTAAGTTAATCCCTGCAATTTTTGTCTTCCTATATCTTACCAGTCAAGGAGGAACTGCATGTGACGTTTGGGAACTTTTATATCACAATTACAGGCCAGGTGATAGCCTTCACACTTCTTAAGTTTGTACTTCACACTATTTACATTATTCGGATTATTGTCCTCATCTTTGTTGCCATATTTATTACGTTTTGGCTGTTTTATACTCTGGCCTTCTTCAAGTGGTTAGAATGTCAAACTGAACCCTTTATTTAATGTATCTCAGTTATCAGTTATCTTGTTAATTCCCTTCTCCAAGTTCTCCACTTAACTGGGTATTGTGTTGCAGTTTTTTGTGTATATGTATGTACTAGTGAGTTAGTCCAAATGCCTTGACTCACTTTATAGTCCACCAATAGAAGGTTAACCAATCAGAAGACTTAGAACATTCAATCTGTCGTGTATAAAGGTGGCCATTTTGTCTACTCTACCCAAATGTCCAGTCCAGCTTGTCAGGCGAAGAGATAACAGAAGGACGAACTACGCTCTGCTACTTTTACCAAAATATCCACTGCTAACCTGAACAATGCTTTCCTACTGTTTTTGAAATATTCACTGCTAACCTCGTGATTCTATACTCGAAGACGACCGTCATCATGAACAACATTGGTTATGAGCCCAAAAAGGGAACTAAGAGTCGGTGCCTAGTATTTCAACAATCAGATAAACCATTAAAATTGGAAGGATTTTGTGATGCTGATTGGGCCAACTCACCAGATCGTAAAAGTATAACAGGCTATTGCTTTAAGATAGCGGACGGTAATCTAATAATCAGCTGGAAATCGAAGAAACAGAGAATGATTTCACTTTTTACTTGTGAAGCTGAATATATTGCATTGTCAAAAGCAACACAAGAGGCTATTTTTTTTTTAAATTACTAATAAAAACAATTACAATACTGGTAATAACTGAGCCAATAATTATTTACTGTGACAATCAAGCCAGTATTGCTTTGGCTAGAAATCCAATAATACATCAAAGATCAAAGCATATCGATATTAAATATCAATTTGTTAGGGATCAAGTACAAAAGAAAACAATACAAATTGAATACGTTCAATCAGAAAATAATATGGCGGATTTATTTACAAAGCCAATTACGAAATTGAAATTACGGGCTTTCATTTCTGCCATATTTAGTACTGACTTATAAGGTCCTTATTGGTCCTGGGCAAGACGTAAAACTGCATCCATTAAGTCCCTCTTAGGTGCTTATTAGTCCTGGGTAGGATGTAAAACTGCATCCATTAGTTATTGTCTTAAGAAACGTCAGTTCAGTTTTTGGTATGAATGTTAGTCCTTAGTTTCAGGGTATAAATGTAAATAGTCCTACTTTTAGCCCAATCCTCTTCTAATGACCCTCAGGATCACTCTGACCCGGAGTGATAGTGACTGTTTGAATGGGTCCCAGCTATGGGTAAAGTAACAATTCTTTCCACTTTTTTTGCTGTGATCACAACCCAAACTTATAATATTATTGTTAATGTTTATTAAACTGAATACTTAACTGTGGAGAAAGTGATATGACTAATTTTTGTGGATATTAATTTTCTTTTAATAAATAAAAAAAATAAAAAAATAAAATGTATTTTATGAATGCTAAAAAAAAAAAATTTCTGAATACTAAAGTATTTGTTACATATTAATATTGACTTTACTAATATTTTGAAGGAAGATTCCATAATATACGCAAAATAAGGGGTTGTTGCAGTTTTTTGTGTATATGTATGTACTAGTGAGTTAGCCCAAATGACTTGACTCACTTTATAGTCCACCAATAGAAGTTTAACCAATCAGAAGACATAGAACATTCAATCCGTCGTGTATAAAGGTGGCCATTTTGTCTACTCTACCCGAATGTCCAGTCCAGCTTGTCAGGCGAAGAGAAACAGAACGACGAACTACGCTCTGCTACTTTTACCAAAATATCCACTGCTAATCTGAACTTTCATACTGTCTTCGAAATATTCACTGCTAACCTCGGGATTCTATACTCGAAGATGACCATCATCATGAACAACATATTGAACTCACACTGTTTGGGTCCTCTCACTGGATCTAACCAACACCTTTATCCACTGTGCTATGTGTCCTTGAGGACATCTGTGTATGAATTTCTGGGTATTATAAACCTAACACACATCCTACCAAGAGACAGAGGGACAGAAACAGCTTTTTTACCTACATTCTCGTTCTTATTAACTTCAGTTTCTCAAATGTACAATTTTGTCAACATTTCCTTAATATTTTTCTGGCTAAGAAGACTAACAGACTATCTCCAAATGATTTTTCCATTTTTTTGAACAAATCCCGGGAAGCGATCATGATAATGATTGAGACATCAGCAAACTTTCCTTCATCACATTTATATCATCAGCAGTTCTTTAACATCTCACCTTTCAAGAGAAGTTTGTCCACTGGAAGAACACTTGCAGAGCCAAACAATGCATGATCTGTGGTTGCTCTTGTTAATACAGTAACAATCTCAATAACAAATTGATCAGTTAACTTGATAAGAAAAGAGAAAGAGTTAATGAATGAACAAAATTGAATATCAACATTGTACATTTGTACAAGAGACTACATTGAACCAACATAAGTAAATTTTTAAATATCATTTGCAAATGCTGCAGATTAAACCTTGACCTATCAGCTTCAAATTTGGCATAGAGTCTAACATATGTATAAAGAAAAATCAATGAAGAGTACAGCTTTGAGAAAAATTTAATTGCTCCCTAATGATACATATAGATTGGAATTATTTCTAAAATCTTTTGTTCTTTTGTCAGTTTTGTTACAGTTTCTGACTATTATAATCATTCTCTCTTTAATCTGTTAACCCCTTCACTGTGATGTTGATGCACAATTCTCTTCTGATAAGTCCTCTTGGCCTCACTCTCTCTCCTCTCCATATTGAGTTCATCAATATCATCTCTTGAGTGTACAATTAGATGTCAATTATGTATTTTCTTGATTCTCTGATGTGAATCCTTCCAGTTTTCCTTTGTCCAGTTAAGGAAGTAACTACAATATCTATGTATGGATACAGCCAATAGATTGATGCCTTTGATTTTCGCTCTTTTACTCCTGGAACCAACCTTGTTCTTCTGACATATGCTAATTGACCATTTAATTAAGTACACATGAACAGATACACTTTTATGATCTATCTATCTAAGTCTGTTCATATCTATCTATCTATCTATCTATCTATCTATCTATCTATCTATCTCAGTCAGTTCCTATCAATCTCTCTATCTATCTATCTATCTATCTATCTAAGTCTGTTCATATCTATCTATCTATTTATCTCAGTTAGTTCCTTTCTATCTATCTCAGTGAGTTCCTATCTATCTATCTATCTATCTATCTCCTCAAATGACTCTTGTAAGAATGAAAGAGAAATTAATTCCAACTATATATTAGCAACAATGGTATATGAAATCAGAATACTTAGGCAGCTTTGAACTTCTTTATTGATATCCACTGACTTTACCATTGCTATTCTAATCAACTGCTCCCCAAATAGAACTTAATAATAGTATGGAAATTAGATATTGCAGTTTTTAACATTTGTGCTTACTCTGAATGGAACTGATCAATTCTATAGATTATGCATTGGTTTGTAAATGGTCAAGAATTATTACCTATAGATTATACATTGGATTAAGTGATTAGGAATTATCATCTACAAGTTATGCATTAGATTATAAGTGAACAATAATTATCATCTATAGATCAAGTATTGGATTAAGTGTTCAAGAATTATCATCTATAGATTATACATTAGATTATAAGTGGCATCATATTCATAATTGCTTAATTAAAAATTCTTGGTCTTGGTATGATGATAAACTACATCCAGCAGCAAGGCCTCTGATCATGAGTGTTGTGGGGTTCGAATGTTGATGTTAGACAAACCCCACAAACATTAAGATTGAAGTAGTGATACAAGCCAATGCAAGGATGACAAGAACAAGGAGTTTAGATAAAATATGCCCAAATTTATTATTGGAAGAAAAATACAATCGAGAGATCCAGATGTTTTTAACACCTTGGGGGTCGTGCCAGTAGTTAACTGTTGGTCTTAGATACATCAATAGTTGATAATGACTGGAGCAGCTTGAGTGGTGCTGAAGGTTGTTAGACAGTTGGTGTATTGGGTTGGTACTAGCTGGCAGTCATAGCCTAGGGTAGATGGTTGTTAGTAACCAGAAGATGAAGATGAAAGGTAGGCAGTTGAAACCAAAGGGATACGCAAAAAGATGAGTCGCAGGGAGTGAAACCAGAATCACTGACTGGGTACATGCTAAGAATGAAAGTCAGCTCAACATGACAGTCGGTCAGTTTTGAAGGTTGTCACTGACAGTTTTTGATGGCACCCACATTGAGAGGTTGTGGTTGACAAATTTGCGTCTGTGAAAGCAAGAAAGATGCAGTTTTTGGCCAAAATGGAACCACCCATAGTTCTTTGCTTCTACCTGTCTTCTCCCAGTACTACGACTAACAAAATAATATATCTTGTGGCAACATTATATTTTCATAATTTCTTAAAAATTTAAAGAATATATTTGTCATGTTTTACATATCTCTTTACATAGTAGTAGTCATAGTACAGTTCTCCATGTCTGAATAGCAACCAGATTTACTAGGCATAACCACACTATGTTCACCAGTTGTTCTCTATTTATACTTGTCTATCTAATTTTCATATCATGCTACAATATTTTGGGTGTTCTTCATCAAATTGTACAATCTCAAATAAATACCAGTTTTCCCAGAATATTTGCAGTGCCAAGCAATGCAAACTTCTGAAGTTACTGGATGCTTTGTTTCGATTTTTTATATGTAGGACTTCATGTGCAATAGTATAGACTTCAACTCAACAATGATAACTAGACCAATAGTGAACTAAATTTAGCAAGTTCAATCCAGAGGTCAGTGTAAATTATGACCTTGATATTTTGGCTGTCAGGAAGACTCATGTTGATGTCAAGGTACTTTTTTTTTTTTTTTTGGTAAATGAGGGTGATGAATTGTTTCATTGTCTCAAAGTCTATTTGGCTGTTGAAATTCCTCTACATCTTGACTTGGTCATTTTTGATCACATATTACATAGGCACCAATGCATACGAGAGGACACTTTCAAATGAAGGCGATTGTATTCTTTGCACCCAAGTATTTCACAAGTGTTAATTATATTTGGTGATATTTTCCATTATTATTATTATTATTATAATTATTATTATTATTATTGTCATCATCATGAGTGTATTTTTCCTGCTTTGAACCTTGGAGAGCCGTGTTCAATCTAAGGTCCTTAGGCCCTATACGAAAATTGTCATTTAATTAATAGCACTTTTCTTAGTGTTATGTTATGCATATCTCTCTGCATAGTAGTAGTCATAGTACAGTTCTCTGTGTCCTGAATAGCAACTGGGTTTGCTACGCATAGCCACCCTATGTTCTCCAGTTGTTCTCTATTGATACTTGTCTATCTAATTTGCATACAATACTACAATATTCACCTCATTGTAGAGTATATTATTAATATTGAAATGTCAATAGATGATTTTGTTGCATCATTTTGTGTTGATGGATTGTTTTCTTGTGGTGTCATTATATCATATTTTTTATTAAAAATCTTATTGCAAGTTTTCCTGTAGCTTGAGTTCAAATACTTTCAAACATTTTGTTTTTCTAATAGTTGTATTGCCATAATTTCATCAAGGAATATGTTTAAGCAGTACAATTATCTCATCACAATTTAAATTCCTTTCAAGTAAAATATAATGAAAGATATTCTTGTTGAAGTACAATAATTTATTCTATATATAAATAGGTTTGATTAGTATTTTTGAACTTGTAGGTCTACTTTGCATTTTGATAAGATATCAAAAGTCTCTTGGAAAAATAACTCTTCTCATGTTGCCTTTGGATAGAAAGTCTCTACCTGCCATAAGAGCTTACCCATCAGTTCTTCATAAGCTATGAAGAAGATTAGGCATTCTGTAAGTTTGAATATATTAAAACATTCCAATATACAAGACTTGAGGGATCATATTATAAGAATTTTTGTAGTCTATCCATGTCATTGCACACTCTGTTGGTGGGGCTCAGAATGTACCAACTGCATCCCTTGAAAAGATGTAAGACATTCCCACCAAATTTGGCCATTTTTCAAGTTTTTTTTATTTTATCTATTGATTCATTTTCTATGGCTTATCACCTTTTTGCAGTTTATTTAAAGCTAGAAAATAGTTTTAGAATCTAAGAATTTTTTTTTCAGATAATAATGGTTCAGTGATACAAATCTTATATCCAGCTAACAGACCTCTATGTCTTTGATCAAGCTGGGAAGAAGAGCTGGATTTGTAATTTTCCCAACAGTATTTGTATGTAAGTGAATGTGACACAATGAGAATTGGAACTCAGCTCTGATTAACAATCATGAGCCATTATCCATTACACAACCCACTAATCCAAACTTACAGCACCTAGTATTCCCAAGCAGTCACCCATGTACGTATTGACTAGGCTCAATGTTACATAACTTTGCTGATCATACAGGAACATTTTCAAGTGTATGCTTGCTAGCTTATGCATAAACTCAATCAATATCTATTGACTCAAGCATAAAATGGACTTATGTTGACCTTTTAAATCAAGTGTAAACTGAACCATTGATTAACTTTTAATTGAAGTGCAAACCAGACCTATGTTTATCTACTGACTCAAGTATAAACAGCAATAATGTTTACTCTTGGCTCAAGTATAATCCAGACAAATGTGAACCTTTTGACTTACGTGCAAATTCCCCATGTGCCTATTATTTGACTTTAGTATAAACCTAATCTATGTTTCAGATTTAATATCTGGGATGAGTTATCATTATTCGTGCAATTTAAATTCATACTATTGTCCTCATCTTTGTTGTTGTTATCACATTTCAGTCATAGGCTCTCTCCAGCCTTCATCAGGTGTATTTCAATCTAGGTAACATACAGGAAATTCTGAACTGAACCCTTTTTTAATTTATTGAGATAGACTTCTTATTTCACTGCAGATTTCTGGAGATATCTTGTATGGATGTTATTTTTAGTACTGCTCAGTTGTTAAATGCCATGTTTCCGCCAAGTCCAAGTACACACTGCCTGGCCCAGGGATTGAACTCACAATTGCTATGTTTACCTATTGACTCATCTGAACCTATGTCTATATTTTGACTCAAACATAAACCTGTTCTTTTGACTCAAGGCAGTTTATGGTTCTGCCTCTCTCTTTATCTATCTATCTATCTATCCATCTATCTATCTTTCTCGCTTTCTCTCATTTTGACTCAAGAATAAACTAGACCTATGCCTACCTTTCTTTGGACATTTTGACATGACGTAATG
Source organism: Acanthosepion lycidas (assembly GCA_963932145.1). Classification (NCBI taxonomy): domain Eukaryota; kingdom Metazoa; phylum Mollusca; class Cephalopoda; order Sepiida; family Sepiidae; genus Acanthosepion; species Acanthosepion lycidas. The sequence continues at coordinate 28,761,692 of OZ010590.1, forward strand.
GTTAGCAAGCTTGTTTTGGCATCTCAATTACGACTGAGTAGTGAGTTCAATCCTTATTAGGTGCTCCATACTTTCGGCTTTGTGCCACATCTAAGCTTCATTTAGTAAATCACTATGTCTACCTGTCTATTAATTGATTTGTTTTTTTTGTGCTGAAATGAACCAAATTAACCATGGCATTGCTCAATTTTTTTTTTATCTTTTGCTTTTATTTCTTTGAGAATTTTTACCAATAAATAATAAGTTTCTCTATATCCAATATTGTTCAGACACTAAACTCTTTTTTTGGCATATTCTGTTGTGAATATGTTTTGGGAGATCCATTCTCCAGTTAATTTAAGTGTTAATCTGAAAGAAAAAGAAAACTTCATAACACCTCTGCTAAAACCACAACCACCACAACCACCACTGCCACCACTGCCACCACAACCACCACTGCCACCACTGCCACCACAGCCACCACAACCATCACTGCCACCACAACCACCACTGCCACCACTGCCACCACAACCACCACTGCCACCACTGCCACCACAGCCACCACTGCCACCACAACCACCACTGCCACCACAACCACCACTGCCACCCCAGCCACCACTGCCACCACTGCCACCACAACGACCACTGCCACCACTGCCACCACAACCACCACTGCCACCACTGCCACCACAACCACCACTGCCACCACAACCACCACTGCCACCCCAGCCACCACTACCACCACTGCCACCACTGCCACCACAACCACCACTGCCACCCCAGCCACCACAACCACCACTGCCACCACTGCCACCACAACCACCACTGCCACCACTGCCACCACAGCCACCACAACCATCACTGCCACCACAACCACCACTGCCACCACTGCCACCACAACCACCACTGCCACCACTGCCACCACAGCCACCACTGCCACCACAACCACCACTGCCACCACAACCACCACTGCCACCCCAGCCACCACTGCCACCACTGCCACCACAACGACCACTGCCACCACTGCCACCACAACCACCACTGCCACCACTGCCACCACAACCACCACTGCCACCACAACCACCACTGCCACCCCAGCCACCACTACCACCACTGCCACCACTGCCACCACAACCACCACTGCCACCACTGCCACCACAGCCACCACAACCACCACTGCCACCACAACCACCACTGCCACCAATGCCACCACAACCACCACTGCCACCACAGCCACCACTGCCACCACAACCACCACTGCCACCACAACCACCACTGCCACCCCAGCCACCACTGCCACCACTGCCACCACAACCACCACTGCCACCCCAGCCACCACTGCCACCACTGCCACCACAACCACCACTGCCACCACTGCCACCACAGCCACCACTGCCACCACGACAAACAAAAAACACCATATTATTTATTTATGTACACACAGCATTAGCTTATTTCCACAGTGTGGAGTACACAAAGTACCTAAGCAATTCCATACTACATTAAGGGATAGGGTAGCTCTCTAACACCAAATTTGTCAAACAAAAAAAATGTATTGTCTTAAATTCATGTTAGCCTGACCCATACATCAAGTTTATGTTGGACTATGGATAGTTACAAGGCTTTCTTATTTTGGTGAAAGCTGAAGAATAGGTCAGCCAAAAGATTGTGTGTTTTTTTTTTTAGCATTTCACCCCAAGCAAAGCAATAAAGCTACTAAGATGCAAGGGGTTACAAAGCATTAGAAAATGATAAGAAGAAAAACACGATTAAGAAAAGAGAACATTATTTACATTATTCGGACTATTGTCCTCATCTTTGTCACCATATTTATTACGTTTCAGCCCTTCAGTGTCTGTCTATATTTCTGAGATGAGGTATTATGTACACTATTTACATTATTCGGACTATTGTCCTCATCTTTGTCCCCATATTTATTACAAAGTTTTGGCCCTTCAGTATCTGTCTATATTTTTTAGATGTGGTATTATGTACACTATTTACATTATTTGGACTATTGTCTTCATCTTTGTCACCATATTTATTACAATTTTTCGGCCCTTCAGTATCTGTCTATATTTCTGAGATGAGGTATTATGTACACTATTTACATTATTCGGACTATTGTCTTCATCTTTGTCACCATATTTATTACCATGTTTCGGCACTTCAGTATCTGTCTATATTTCTGAGATGAGGTATTATGTACACTATTCACATTATTCGGACAATTGTCCTCATCTTTGTCACCATATTTATTACAATGTTTCAGCTATTGTATGCTCCGGCCTTCTTCAGGTGGTTGAAATGTTGAACTGAACCCTTTATTTTGCTCACTGGGGTAGACTGTTCTAGTTCCATGTGCCATGTTTAATGGATGCCAGTTATCAGTTATCTCCTGTTAATTTTCCCTCCAAAAGTTCACCACTGCCTTAACTGAATATTGAACTCACACTTAATGACCCATGGCACAGTGGATAAAGGCATAAGTTAGATCCAGTGACAGGACCCAAAGAGTGTGAGTTCAATACCCGGTTAAGGCAGTGGAGAACTTTCAGAGGGAAATTAACAGGAGTTAACTGATAACTGATATCCTTTAAACATGGCATGTGGAACTAGAACTGTCTACCCCAGTGACCAAAATAAAGCGTTCAGTTCGACAGTCCAACCATCTGAAGAAGGCCAGAGCATACAACAGCCGAAACGTTTTAATAAATATGGTGACAAAGATGAGGACAAGAGTTCGAATAATGTAAATAATGTACATAATCCCTCATCTCAGAAATATAGACAGATACTGAAGAAAAGAGAAAAATAAAATAATTGGAATTAAGAAGAAAACAATTGATATTGCATTTAAAGTTTTGAAAATCACAGTTGACTGGGAAGCAAGAAGTCAAAAGAGAATTCCACAAGCAAGAAGTGCAAGAGAAGAAACTATCCGCATAGAACTTATAGTTACATCTAGCCATCTCAACTGTAAAATGATGTGACCTTGCCACCATTCTAGTACTATGGTTTCATTTCATTTGGTTTGGTTTATAGCATATCAACCTTAATGGGTTATTTAATGTCGATAAGATTTTTATTGCTGGTAATAATTTTTTCTTCAAAAATGTATTGCTGGTAATAATGTATTGTAGGTAAAAATATTTTACAAAAATGTATTTCTGGTATTAAAACCTATTTTTACACTTTCATAGCGTTTTGACATGAGATTGGGGTTAACTATTTGCCAATAGCTGATATCCTAACAAGAGGTGGTTCCACACTTCTGAAAACATCCTGAGAGAATCCTTGCTGTCAGATGTAGGATGTGGTTGTAGTTTATCGTCATACCCAGGGAACGGATGCAGTTTATCATCATATCAAGGATGATGTATTAGGTTGGTGCAAAAATAATGATGTAATAATGTCGTTTTTTGACGTTAAAAGTATACGTCAAAAAACGACATTATTACGTCATTATTTTTGCACCAACCTAATAGCACTAAAACTAAATGCATAAAGTTTAGGTGACTAAGAGGAAAGCTCATCAGAACATTTATCATGAAAGTATTTATAGAGAAGGCACAGAGAAACAATGATAACAATATATATAGGAATGAAAAGAACAGAGAATTATAGGAATGAAGGGAACAGAGAATTATAGAAATGAAGGGAACACAGTATTATAAAAATGAAGAGCGAATTATAGAAATGAAGGGAACAGAGAATTATAGAATTGAAGAGAAGAGAGAATTATAGAAATGAAGGGAACAGAGAATTATAGAAATGAAGGGAACACAGTATTATAGAAATGAAGAGAAGAGAGAATTATAGAAATGAAGGGAACAGAGAATTATAGAAATGAAGAGAACACAGTATTATAGGAATGAAGAGAAGAGAGAATTATAGAAATGAAGGGGACAGAGAATTATAGAAATGAAGGGAACACAGTATTATATAATTGAATAGAGAATTATAGAAATGAAGGGAACAGAGAATTATAGAAATGAAGAGAAGAGAGAATTATAGAAATGATGGGAACAGAGAATTATAGGAATGAAGAGAAGAGAGAATTATAGGAATGAAGAGAAAAGAGAATTATAGGAATGAAGGGAACAGAGAATTATAGAAATGAAGAGAACTGAGAATTATAGGAATGAAGGGAACAGAGAATTATAGGAATGAAGAGAAGAGAGAATTATAGAAATGATGGGAACAGAGAATTATAGGAATGAAGAGAAGAGAGAATTATAGAAATGAAGAGAAAAGAGAATTATAGGAATGAAGAGAAGAGAGAATTATAGGAATGAAGAGAAGAGGGAATTATAGAAATGAAGAGAAGAGAGAATTATAGGAATGAAGAGAAGAGAGAATTATAGAAATGAAGGGAACACAGTATTATAGAAATGAACAGAAGAGAGAATTATAGGAAGAAAGGGACAGAGAATTATAGAAATGAAGAGATCACAGTATTATAAAAATGAAGAGAAGAGAGAATTATAGAAATGAAGGGAACACAGTATTATAGAAATGAAGGGATCACAGTATTATAGAAATGAAGAGGAGAGAGAATTATAGAAATGAAGGGAACAGAGAATTATAGAATTGAAGGGAACACAGTATTATATAATTGAATAGCGAATTATAGAATTGAAGGGAACAGAGAAATATAGAAATGAAGAGAAGAGAGAATTATAGAAATGAAGAGAAAAGAGAATTATAGGAATGAAGGGAACAGAGAATTATAGTAATGAAGAGAACTGAGAATTATAGAAATGACGGGAACAGAGAATTATAGAAATGAAGGGAACACAGTATTATATAATTGAATAGCGAATTATAGAAATGAAGGGAACAGAGAATTATAGGAATGAAGAGAAGAGAGAATTATAGATATGATGGGAACAGAGAATTATAGGAATGAAGAGAAGAGAGAATTATAGGAATGAAGAGAAGAGGGAATTATAGGAATGAAGAGAAGAGAGAATTATAGGAATGAAGAGAAAAGAGAATTATAGGAATGAAGGGAACAGAGAATTATAGAAATGAAGGGAACACAGTATTATAGAAATGAAGAGAGAATTATAGAATTGAAGGGAACAGAGAATTATAGAAATGAAGAGAACACAGTATTATAGGAATGAAGAGAAGAGAGAATTATAGGAATGAAGGGAACAGAGAATTATAGAAATGAAGAGAACACAGTATTATAGGAATGAAGAGAAGAGAGAATTATAGAAATAAAGGGAACAGAGAATTATAGAAATGAAGGGAACAGAGAATTATAGCAAAGAAGAGAACACAGTATTATAGAAATGAAGAGAAGAGAGAATTATAGAAATGAAGAGAACAATGCATTATAGAAATGAAGAGAACAATGTATTATAGAAATGAAGAGAAGAGAGAATTATAGAAATGAAGGGAACAAAATATTCAAACAATTTTAGTTATATTAATAACTTATCTCACTGGTGTAGGTAATAAATAATCATTAATTTTATTCAGTTAGTACAATTTTAACCACTGTGGTCACCACATCCCTTCATTTCACAATTGTAGTTCATAATGAAGTTGGCGTTACCCTGTTCATCCTTTCAGAGGTTGATTTTTTTAAGTTACCTTCTTCTAGCCTTTACATAAAGAGGCAGAACCTACAAGGCAGCAGATACTTGTATTCAGTTTTTCCTTCTCCTATATGGGTTGACATCCAAGGCCATAGGATCCAATCTGTTCTGCTATTTTGAGGTGGATTTGTTTTTGAAGTTACTTTCTACTAGCATTTGCCTAGATAGGAAGAACCTATAAGGCAGCCTTGTTATTTTCTGATAGCTGGGGAGAGATCAGATTGATTCATACATTTCTCAAGAGCCATAAGTGAATGGAACAAACTCAACTTCAAATCAAACTTGGTTCTCCAATTTCTCAATTAATGTTGCTAACTATTACATCATTTTACCTCCACATTAAATAATGTCATTTATCATCATCATTATTATTATTTGCAATAATAAGAGTGAAAAAATACTATTAATAAGTGAACTCTGCTTAATACGAGCACCAAAAAATCTGTATTTAAAATTGGCAATGAGCATTTTTATTTTATTCTTGCAGCAGTTCACTTATAAACTTCCTGTTACCTTTTGCTAATAGATTCTGAAAAGCCAGAATCATATTCTCTATTAGCTGGTATCTCAATACCAATGTCTGCCGCCAACCGAAAATAAGAATTCTATAGACGGTTTTTAATAATGGTAAATAATAACAGCTAATGGAATCCTGATGCTGCCCTTCTCTCAAATGAAGAAGTCTACGACTTGCAGTCTCTTGTTTGTGGGAAAAGAGAAGCCAGTGGGTTGAGAGAATGGAGTAGAGGATTTTCTTTTAGATTTTTTTTTTTATTGTTTTTTTTTTTAACTAAATATGCTTCTCTAATGAATTTAAAGGTGAGGTTTTTTTGATTTTTTTGTTTGCTGAAAAAAATGATCATGTGTTAGAATTTTGGTTACCCTCACTTACTGCTTTTATCTCCAAGTTTCCTTTCTGACGTAACAGTCTCTCTGCTACACTTGCAACAAGTAAGATTTCTTCATGATTCAGAAATGGTGTCTTGAGAAATTTGGATTATTAGCTAACCTGGAATTACAGTTAGAGTTAGTTATATAGGTGGGAGCAAAAATAAATGAATAAAAATAAAAGTCATTTCAATATTACTGTATTCACCTTACCAAGATAAAGTGCGTATCATGTTCTTTCAAAAAGTAGTAAATAAAATTATAATACACCTGCCAGCAAACTTGGTTTTCATTTTGCTCAAGCTTTATAACTTACTCTCTGCCTTCATGTCTTCATTTCCACTTCCCCCTCTCTCATTTATACTTTCTCCAGTTCTATTGTCATTCATAGAGAAATGGATAGACAATCCGTGATCAGCCCACGACAATAGCAATTAAGCAAGAAACAGGCTGTCACCTCTACATATTAACTTCAATGTCTGTTTTATATTTATAATT
>OZ010590.1:28771168-28876168 GCA_963932145.1 Acanthosepion lycidas
AAATTATTATTATTTTTATTTATATTTATTTTTAAATTTTTGAAAAAAGGAGTTTTATTTTTTATATTTAAAGCTGGTTATTTGTTTGTTTTTGATGACTGTGTATATGTAACAGGTAGAAATTCCAGTTTGTAATCCTCATTGGTTATTTTATATGGTGATATTTAATATTTAATATGTTGGGCGAGAGGGTAGTTTATGTTAATAATTATAGCGGGTCTATATGATAATAGTAGATGTGATGTGATAGTAATGTTGTAAGGGATTGGAGACAATGATAATATAATTAACTAATAGTTATTGTAAATTGGTAGAAGTGATTAGTAATGGTGGTGGGAGAATGATAAAATCATAAATGTAGTTATAGTGGTGGTAGCTTGAACTAAAAAGTGGTTGTTGGTGTTTTATTTTACAAACTCACATCAATCCAACCAAATATGTTAGCTCTATCTCTGATATTGAGTGCTTTCTAATAAGTACTGCGCATATAATATATAAATGATTATATATATATATATATATATATATATATATATTTATTTATATTTATATACACACACTTTTCATATACATATATATATATATATATATATGTGTGTGTGTGTGTATAATAAAATATAGTTTTAAGGTATAAGTAAACTAAGTAAATAGTAAACAAACCACATATGCACGGATAAACGCAAGAAAAAATAGTAATAACAACCAACAATAAAATAATTGACAATAAATTAAAAAGTTAACAACAATATAAATAGCCAAAAAATTGCATCTGGATCTACAATTAATTCTACTTATTGCCCCTAGAATAATTCAAAACTGTTACCACCCATCAAAATAACCATTAGAATAATACAATAAACTACCCACAAGGCAATACTATCAACTACCCACAATACATCACTGACCTTTATATATAAATAGTCAAGCAAAAACACAACGCACATGGCCTAATGATTGGGTTTAGCATGAAACTGCCTGTCACCTCTGGATGTTGACTTCAATCACTTTTAAATTTATACAGATATATATATGTAAAGTGAGAAAAGAGAAAGATGAATTTTCTAAACAATTAATTAACAATTTTTACCAACATTATTTCTTGTTTCTATAAATATAAATAGAACATATATGTTCCATGCTATCAGTTTCTTCTCTCACACTTCTCGCTTGTGGAACTCTCATGTGGCACCTTGCTTTCTGATCAAATTTGATTTTCAAAAGTTTAAATGCAGTGTGAATCATTATCTTCTGTCTCCTTGGTTCCTGTTCTTTTATTGTTCTCTCTCCCTAATAATGTTTTCTTTTTCTCATATTCTCCAGCACTCAGTAACCCCTTGCATCTTACTTGCCTTGCTTGGGGTGAAATGATTAAAGAAAAAAACTTTTGTATTCTAAATAGATATTAAAGGTAAAAAGAGGAAAAATTTTTAAAAGAAAATGATTGCAATGAAACAATGTTGAGTAATCTTACTGTATAAGTACAAAATGAGAAAAAGAACCATTTTTGTATCGAATCATGACATGTGATGAGAAATGGATACTCTCTGACTACAGTAAGAGAGTATGCCAGTGGTTAGATGCAAACCTCTACTGCATCCTAAAAAGTTAATGGTTACTATATGGTGGTCTTTCAAAGGGGTTATTCATTATTCATTATTGCCTCAAAGGAAAACAATAACAGCAAACTCGTATTGTGGAGAAATTTTGTTTAAGCATGGGAAATTGAAAAAGAAACGTCCTAGACATTTGCATAGAGATGGCCCAGTTTTGACAATGCATGATGGCTTATTGAACTGTCCAAAAGCTGCATAGCCTGAATTATGAAATTTTGCTTCATCCTCCATATTCAATTGATATCTTACCTACTGATTATAACTTATTTAAGCATTTTGAGCTTTTCATATGCAATAAAACATTCTCCAATAAGGAAGATGTAATCAAAGCATTTGAACTGTTTGTCCCATCAAAGGATGAGAAATTTTTAAAGATGGAATCAAGAATTTAGAGGCACATAAGAGAATAGTCATTCATCAACAGGGTGCCTATTTCAACCAAGGAAATTAGTTATTTAACATTTCTGAATCATTTTATTTATTTCCTATAAAGTGTATCATTTCATGTATGAAGACCCTAATATTTATCTGATTCAAGCAGAGAAAAGTAAGCACAACCTCAAAAGATATCCAAGCAGCAACTGAGAAGCTGACATTTCTGGGATGCACGATAAAGAAGTATATAAATTAGTTTTTTATGATTTCAAATTATATTACCTTGGTGTAATTTCTGGCTTTTGAAGAAATTTTACTGACATCTCAATTTTCTAAGCTTATCAGCTCAAAGTCATTTGACCCCTTCAATGTTTTCAGCAGTATACCTACATGACTTATCCTATTTTAATGACATTGTGACACTCTCAGCCAATCAGCACTCAGGCCTTCTGGGAATGTCCTAGTAAGTATGAAATAACCACCAGCCAATCACTTTCTTTAATAAGACCTGCTCAAGAAATTGGAAAACTTATGAGAAAGAGTTGAAAATTTCTACATTGGTGGGCATATTGTTGCTCCTGCTCTAAGTACTTGGCCCTACACGAAGAGTAAACACTCTGGATTGAAACCTAAATTATTACCAGTGATTCCAGAAACCACAAATTCACAGCTGTATCCAGCTACTAAATATCAATGCCAGAGATATCTTCATCCAAATACAACAGCAAGATAGAAAGGCCCCTTCTGAAGTGAAGTGTTGTTTCTCTTACTATTTCATTTTCTATCTTTGGAACTTTTGAGGTATTTAATCTTTTAAAATAAATGAAGAATATTGTATATACTATATATATATATATTTAGTTTATGAAAAACTAGGTAATCCGTATGGGTAAACCTAAGGAGGATAAAATCTATCTACCCCATTGATTTCAATATAAAACTTCTGTTAAGTTAACCGTTTAAATGTGTCAATATCTGTTAACTCACTCATGTCTTCTCTCTCTGTCCCTTCACTTCCTCACTTCGTTAATTTATATATGTTTAATACGAGCCATCAAAAATGTGTAAATTTTCTTTTTATTTTTTGTTTGGAAGTAAAATCTGATGATCCGCAGTCCTTTTAAAAGGGCTGTGGTGAAATAATTTATTACATGGAACCTTAAAGTGGTCTGTTTTTATTTAAAACATATATATATATATATATATATATATATATATATATATATATATATATATATATATATATATATATATATATATATATATATGTATTAATAATTCTGTGTTCAGAAACTTACTTGTTTTTATGACAAACTTTACATCCATCTTGGTAATATTGTTTTTTGGGGGAAAGTTTTTATTATTTATTTCATCCTAAGCAAAGTGAGAATGCCACTAGTATGCAGAGGGTTACAGGGAGTGAAAGTGAGAGAAAAGGATGAGTATAGGGAGGATTGAAGAAAGGACAAAAAAATGAACAGGATTCAAGAAGATAGAAGATGGCAACTGGTATTGCATCTAAATTTTTTTAAATTGTATTTATCAGGAAAGCAGGTAAATGGAAGGGAGTTTCACTGTTGTAGCTATTTCAACAGTAAATGGGTGGGACCTAGATGCCAATTTAGTAGCATGCTTAAATTCATGTAGTTGGAGTACTAGAGAAAAAAAGCTTTTCAGAGCAGTTGTCATGAAAATATTTGTAAAAAAGACAGAGGGAAGCCATATTATGTTGATGAGAAAGTGACTGAAAGTGTGATGCCAAGTCAGCATCGGTTACATTACAGATTCTTCTTTGGATTTTTTCAAGAACTTTGATATGAATAGCTGGAGCACCAGATCAGATATGGCAATAGTATTCAGTGCATGGATGAATGGTAGATTTGTCAATGTATAAGAAAATTTTCTGGCATGATACAGTGACCTAACTTTCCTTGGAGTAGATGCAGCTATTGATTTGATGTAGTCGCTCCACTTCAAGTCAGTTGAAAAAATGAGGCCAAGAAGTCACAGTCTAGGAGTTTAGCATCAGCCATGTTGATGGCAGGAAGAAAAGTTTCACTATTCTGGTTAAATGAGAACAATTTTGAAAGAGTTTTTTGCCCCTCAAGTAATTTGATTGTTGTGTTATTTGTAATAGAAAAGAACATTTTCAATGTGCATGAATTCAATTTTTTTTTATCTTATTTCATATCTTGTTACTGGCTCAAAATTTTATATTTTCAGTACATAAATCACTAATATTGTGTTGCCCGTGATAACCGAGAACAAATTTTTTGCAATAAACCTTTTATGATTCTCAACCTGTATCTCATTCTCATCATGCTTTTATTTTAATAATGTTTTCCCAACAGAAAAAGGGCTTGGAGAATTTAACACTTACAGGGCATATTGAAGGCAAGAGAGGAAGATGGAAACAGTAAGTAACCTGCCTAATATGTTTATGTAAATGAATGGCAGAACACAGACTAGAAAGAATGGTAAGGGGTAAAAGGTTGCTGTAGAGAGACATGATTGGACAAAACACAACATATAAAAGAAGATATATAACTGGGAATATTTATCCCTTTTATCTGTTGCCAAGTATATGTTTTAATGTAGTTAATTCCAAATATTTTTTTGGCATTAAATATTGATGTAAATAGCAAGTTGCCATTGTGTGTTTAAAACGTTTTTATTTTCATACAAATCAATAAATATCAAATATGTAGAAGAGAATATCTAATAAATGTAATGCATACATAAATGTGTTAAACTATTTTAATAATTTAAATGTGTATGAAATTTCTTAAAACATCAATCGACCCAAAATTGTTTAAATATTCACAAGTTGTTGTGACACACAAAGTTATCCTTTATTTTTCAGAACTTTTCAAATGAACATTTTTTTATGAAAAAAATGATTCATTTTCATGTCTTGCTATTTTTCTTTTTAGGATTCTTCTTCTTTATTATTATGATTGTTATTGCATTATTTTATTAAAGTTGATAGGCTCAAATATTTAATGATACAGTTGTAGAATTTCCATGTGTATTTTATAGTCATACAAATTGCAAGGAACATATTCAATCATTAAATTAATATGACTCATCTGAAAATTCAAAACAGAAAAAAATTGAAATTTTTATGAATGCTGCAAATATTTTTAATAATATTTTTGTTTTTTTGTAAAAAAAATTGATGCAAATAGAAAGTTTTCATTGTCTGTTTAAAACGTTTTTATTTTCATACAAATCGATAAATATCAAATAAGTAGAAGAGAATATCTAATAAATGTAAGATATGCATAAATGTGTTAAAATATTTTGATAATTTGGGTATGAATTATCTTAAAATGTCAATAGACACATAAAGCAGAAAATTGTTCAAACATTCAAAAATTGTCATGTGGGCAAAATAAATATGCAAATTTCCTTTGTTTAGAAAAGGAGATGTTATCATTTTCTGAAAGAATAATGCACTTTTGTAAAATGAGTTTTCTCTTTCATGGCACCAAACTGATGACTGGATTAGATTTCATCTATTCCATCAAACTGATGACTTCCAAACTTTTAGAAATAATATAAAACTGACTTATTAAAATGATAGGAAAGTATAACAAAAAGTTTAGATTTCTATAAAATGTTGATACAGAAAAGTAAATGAATTAATAAAACAAAAAATCAACTGTTTTGTTATTCTTTTCTTATCCAAGTCATGAAAGCATGAATGTGTCTAGTGATTAAATCAACAACACAGAAATTGGATGTTATATAATAAATATATGAACATCAAAGATTAATTAAACTTGAGCTTACAAGCTGCCTCTTTTCCTTACAAAGGGATGGCTAAAAAGACTTAATATAAAGTGAAAATCTCTGAGTGAGTTTTCCTCAGTATCAAGAACAAGACTACTTTATAGGACCTGACATTGATAGTATCCTAGGACCAAGATGTTCTAGGTACAGAGGATGGCTTCATTTTGATTTTCAACTTTAGAGTCAATTTATATTAATTTACATTTTATATTTGTACACACTGAAGTATACACACACACACACATACATATATATATATATATATATATATATATATAAGTGTGTGTGAGTGTGTGCATGTATGTTTTTGTGTCTGTGTCTGCAAAAAAGTACCTCAATAAATCTATAGCCTAGATAGAAAAATCATTTATTTTACACACTTATTTATTATTTTCTTTTCTATGAACTTAATTCAGTGATTAACTATAAACTAACCATATATGCTGGCATACAAGGCAACCTTTTAACCTTAAAAAGTTCCCCCTCCCCAAATACAGGGCCATCTTTTACTCTAAGTATAAAATGTGAACCTAAAATCCAGTGGTTTATGGTAAGTCGTTAGCATTATTAGAGATTTTTGATAATAGACTAAGCCATGCCTCGACTCCTTTTTTCAATAATGTCAAACAAAAACACAACTGGATGTGTGTCTCAACAAGCCATTTAAAGATCCCATTCAAGAACTGTGGAATGAATACATGGTTAGCAAAGAAAAATCATTCAGATTACCACCATAGTCTATCAAAAATGGAGCACCCACTCATGAGGTAATGTAAATTGTGGTAGTTAAATGACTCTATCTTCCCACTGTTTTTTCATTAGAATTTGAGAAAAAAAAGTATATTTTTACTGAATTTATTTAATAACTTCAATACAATGCAGTTTAAAATACAATTTGTGTGTGTGTGTGGGGGGGTCGAATTGTATAGTGAATATAGCCCCAAACCTACATTTAAAATTTAAAATTTGTGTTGTCTTATATGCCCAGTTGTCTTGTATGCCAGCATATATGGTATTTCTTTGCCTCCATTCTTCCCATAATCCCCCAGGGTCCTATAAAAAAGAGCCTACATAAAGAGTAGTAACACATGATCTGATAGTCACTTGTAAAAGACTTGTAAGACTTTGTCGTCTTTTCAATGCCATTCAAGTGACATTAACTGGCTAAGACAAATTAACTTGTCTTCAGTTGGGAACTTTTTTTACAGCTCAACATAAAAAGTGAAAATCCCTTGTTGTTAAAGAAGAGAAATATGATATTTAAATTCTACATATCAGTCTAATGTCAGGTAATTGAATGGCAAAATCAGAAAAAAATATCAATGTAACACCTTTCAACCTTCAAAAGGGCTTCATCAGACTCAAATAATATCCTTTTGAAGTGAATTATATATATGGAGGGGGAGGGTGAACATATAATTAAAAACCTTGCTTAAAATTATACATCAAAAAGAAGCAATGAAGAAATACAAGTACATATATAACGATTTCTTTGTTATTATCGCTTATCAACCTTTCGCAGGTTATTTTAAACCAGATAATATTTTTAGATTATAAGAATTTTTTAGAGATAATAATGATTTACTGATAAGTTCTACTAATTAACCAATAGCTGGGGGAAGAAGAGGTTGATTCATACCTTTTCCAAGTATATTTGTGTGTAAATGAATATAACGAACCCAACTGGAATTGGAACTCAGTTTTCCAATTTCCAATTCTGAGTCATTTTGTATTACACCACCTGCACATCCAAGATGGCAGTATCTGGTATTCCCAAGCAGTCACCCATCTAGGCATTGACCAGGTTCAATGTTGTTTAACTTTGGTGATCTTACAAGTAGACATACATACAATGTTTATTGGGGGGTAGGGGTGAGAAACTATTGTGCAGTGGTAAAAAATAAGATATTTCTAAATATGGTCAGCTTCAGAATACCAGATGCTGTAGGCTTGGATGCATGGGTGGTGCAATGATAATGGCTCGGAATTGTTAATCAAAGAGCCAAGTTCCCATTCCGGTTGGGTTCGTTATATATGTAATTACTCTTGGCAAAGGTATGAACCCAACTCTTCTTCCCCAATCTATAGTCTAATTAGTAAGATTTATATCACTAAATTGTTATTATATCTCAAAAGAGTTCTTACAGTCCCCAAATATTTTCTGGCTTGAAATAACATCTATAGGGTTGATAAGCTGTAAAAAAAAAATCAATTAAATCAAATCAAACAAATAAAGAAATCCATTAAAATTTCAGTTGTGGCCTTGAGTGTAAGTTTATTGGTGAAAACTAGTAAATGATTGCAGACAGTTCCATTGAAGTTGCTGATAGCCAAAGCAAAATCTATTAAACTGAGTGCATCTACTGAATTTTTTGTTGCCAATCCCATTTATATTTTCTGGCTTTAAATAACCTGCAAAATGTTGATGGGCTGTGGCACATGGTCAGTGGGACGAGAACAATCTATCCCAATAGGTTAATTAAGAGGTTCAGTTTGAAATTTGGCAAGCACCTGATGAAGGCTAGAGGCAACAACAGCTGAAACAATGTGATACCAACAACAAAAATGAGGACAATAGTCCACACATAAATAATGTAAATAATGATAACTCATCTTCCGAGAAATTCAGAGAGATTCTGTTTGTTTGGCAGCATATCAACTCTTTATGGGTCATTTAATGCCAAAATTTTATTTTCTTGGGAGCATTAGTAATTTCTTTTACAAAAATGTATGGCTGGTAATTTTTTTTTCCTAAAATCTATTGCTAGTAATTTTATTCTTTTTTAAATGTACTGCTGTTAAATTTTAAAATTTTACAAAAGTATATAGCTAATATTTTTTTACTATGAAAATGTACTGCTGTTATTTTTACTATAAAAATATATTTTTATACTTTCATTGTTTTTATCCTAGTTTAGGGGTTAACTATTTGCCCATAACTTATACTCTATCAGGTGCTACCACCCTGTGTCAGAGTGGACCTGGCAACAACAACAGCAATTAAGATGTGGTTCCATGCTCCTCAAAACATCCTGATCAGAGGCCTTGCTGCCAAATGTAGTTTATCATCAAACCCAGGACAGGAATTCTGACACAAAATTACAGACTTGTAGAATATAAATTAAAGAAATCTTTCTTTAATGCTCTATGATTCCAAAGATATATTTTGGAAAAACATCCAATCAATAAGCAAAATTGGAAGGAAAGGGATTGTTCAGGTAAATATGGAGATTGCAGAAATCTCTTTCTTTCTCTCTCCCTCTTGGAATGAAAGTAATTGCTGCTGCAGCATCTGGCAGAGTAGAAATTGGTTCCCATCCTCAAGGTTGATTGTCCAAGAAGACCAGAGGAAACAGAAACTGGGGCAGGGTAGAGGAGACTTGCCACTTTGAAGAGTGAAAGCTAAAGCTGTCAGACAATGAAAACAAGAACTTCTGATCAAGTGGGAAGGTGTGAGTAGAAAACATGGTGTGAAATTTCACCCACACCAGCCAGTCTCACATTGTGGAAGCTACAAACATCTGAAATATCCAATGCATTTGGAAAAGCTGGTAGCTTCAAGCTTGTCCTAACAGTGTGCAAATATTCTCTCTAGACTTACAAATGTAGACATAGAGTGATAAAGTTCTTTGTAAAAGCTATTTAGAAAATATTGGAAAGTGCCTGTTTACATGCATCTGTATTGATTAGTTTTTTATGGATTATCAACCTGTAAATGGGTTATTGAATGCTTAAACACATGTCAGATTGTAGGTTGCTTATACTACCCAAATTCCCTCTCTACTGATTGTAACAGTAAAATTGTCCAAATTGTGTAACAGCATCCCAGAAAATGTTTAATATCTAAGCAACCACTAAACTAATTCAGTTTCTTTTTTCTGGGGTTTCATATAAGACGTTTAGCCATCTTGACACAATGTGTTGTAAGAATCACAGAAAAACTCTCTGAGTTATTCAGCAAGAAAGAGAACAGGTTAAAATCATTTTGTGTCAGCCTCTCTATGTCTTTCCAACTGAGCAACGGGGAGAGGAAAAAGATCATTCAGGCTTTCAGTAATGGTGCCAACATTTATACTCTGGCTTCCATCTTCAAAGTCCATTCAAGAACCATCAAGAGAACAGTAAATAAGTTTAAAAAAGGGAATGGCGGAAAGGAAAAATGGATCAAAAGATCCACATCAAGAGGGATCATCCTTTCATATTAGACCTACATTCATTCTTTTTGCTCAAAGTAGAGTCTGATAGTTTTATAAAAACATTGGAGAATTCCAGTAAGATATCTTTAATCATTTCTAAGATACAATGATAATGAGATAGTTCCTAAAATATTTTCTTCTTATTCTATATGCTGTGTCCTATACTTGGTAGCTCTTAGCAATATTTATCATTTTTCTATCCTTTCTGTGCTTGTTCATGCCATCCACTGACACAAGTTTATAAGGTAGGTAACTCTCTGTTTCCCTCTGTCTCTTTTGCTTTTAATATATCCTCTGAGTGTCAAACTTTCAAAGCTTTCTTTCCTTGCTATGTGTTCTAGATCTTTCAGCAACTGTTACCTTCATATTCCACAAATTTTTAGAATGTTTTACTCTTTATCAATTGCTGTGCAAATAGTGTAACAGTTTTTTCTATATGTTGTATCCTTTCAATAGGTAGTCGATCATGGCTCTCCACAACTTCTTATATTTGGTTTCCCTTAGCAATGTCAGTCTTTTTCAGTCTCTCCCATGCCATTAATTGACACAAACATGTTAAGTAGGTTACTTTCTTTTTTCTTGTTCCTATTAGATTCAGCAAGTCTGGAGAATGTCAAATTCTCCAAGCCTCCTTTTCTCATTATGTTTCCTCAAAATAAAAAGGATGCTTATCTTTAGAATCTGTTGTGACCAAGTAATTGGTTAAGGAATAACAAAAAAAGAGGCTGCAGATAAATAGTGTATTGAACAGTAAATACAACAGAAGTGTTTTACTCGACTTGGGAGTGTCTGTTAGTTGACCAGCGTTCAGTCTATATCACTGTTCCCCTGAGGCTTACTTTTCCTATTAACTTTATAGTAAGTGGAAGATTCCATATCAGACTCATTAGAGGGAAGACACGACAACAGAATCAAAGACAGAAAGTTGTTATTTTATAACACTTGATCCAGTGGTCAATTTTGGGTTAGCCTGGTCAGCAGTGACCAGATGTTCTGATCTTTGTCACATGCCACCTATACCAGAAGATTTTTTGGCCCACAAGGATGATGAATTGATTGGAGGGTCAATCCCACTCTGTTTAATAATGTTGTGGTTCAATGGTCATTGGCTGCTGTACACTTTAGTCAGCACCCCACTCTGCCCACACTGTGTTTCTTGACCACAGAGCTCGTAGGGATCAATTAATCATCATAGTGCTGATTCATAGCTGTGCTAGGAGAAATAAACATAGAAATATCTTTTTGCAGACGCAATAGAAACAAAAAAGTCTTTCGGTCAATTTTCGATTTAGTTTATGTTTTCCTTAGTATAACAAAAATGAACCCTTTCCACTAAAATAATTTTAGTAACACTTTTGCCTATTGCTGCAAATTCCTTGGAACAGGGCTTAAAGTCAGGAATTCTCTCTGAGTTTCAGAAGCAACTTTGCCACTAAATCATCTTGTTTTCTGTCTTCAACTCTAACTCCAACTGCAACTGGCTGTGTTACTTAAACGCTCCACTTACATTGACATTTGATTCAGAATTAGAGTGGAGACTGACAGTGTTTGGGAATTTGGGTTTTTCCTAGGTTTCTGTAACAATTACAACAAATGTCCTTTGTTGTCTGGTTTGTATTAGGTTGGTGCAAAAATAATGACGTAATAATGTCGTTTTTTGACGTATTTTTATAGTCAAAAAATGACATTATTACGCAATTATTTTTGCACTAACCTAATAATATTAATTATCTCTCCAAATTTGGAAGATCTCCTCTTCCTATGGGTACTGATTGCAGGTATTGGCCTACCTCTATAACTAATTCCTTCTCCTATTTATGCCTCACACCATTACTTCCCAATAGGCAGAGATAATTTCTCCATCTCTCTTGGTATCTCATCTAAGCCCCCCACTTCAGATGTTTCTTTGACAACTCTTACATTCAAACTGCATGATCAGAAAGGCTGTCTCAGCTTTTAGTTATTAATTGTAGTCATCTTTTTAATTTTCAATAATAGAATCATTGAATGACACTAGTTCATTTCCTATCTGAATTCCTTCAATGCATGACAAAATCCTAAGATTGGCCAAGCCATTACCACCTGCTGATAGACAAGCATAGTCTCTGCCTTTGTCCTCAAAATTATCAAATATTATACTCGGTTGACCTTTTCTTTCTTCATGGTAATCATGAGACATGGTCTCATCACTGGAAATTTTAGGCAAGTGGACATAAATCTATGTCATCTCATGCTTTTAAACTTCATTGTTCCAAGACATATTCCAAATTAACCCTTTTCCTTCCTTTTTACCACTGTCACATAGAGTCTCAATTTTGTATAAATTTTTTTTGGTTTCCCATTTACCTGACAACATCTTCATTGCTTGCATAAACCATACAGACAACATCAATAAGGGAATCAGCAGAAATTTAAAAATAGAAAATATATGTTCTGAAATTTTGAATAAGAGCATCAAAGATTTAACCAAAGCAATATTTTTGTCTCTGAACTTCCCACGACTTGTTCTGCAATCCATTTACACAAGATCATTAGGTAGGTTACTCACTGAATCCTTGTTCTGCAATCAATTTACACAGGGTCATTAGGTAGGTTACTCATTGCCTCCTTGTTCTGCAATCCGTTTACATAAGGTCATTAGGTAGGTTACTCACTGCAGCCTTGTTCAGCAAACCATTTACACAAGGTCATTAGGTAGGTTGCTCACTGTATCTTGTTCTGCAATCCATTTACACAGGGTCATTAGGTAGGTTACTCTTTGCCTCCTTGTTCTGCAATCCGTTTACATAAGGTCATTAGGTAGGTTACTCATTGTATCCTTGTTCTGCAATCCATTTACCAAAGGTCATTAGGAAGGTTACTCACTGCATCCTTGTTCTGCAATCCATTGAAACAAGGTCATTAGGTAGGTTACTCACTGTATCCTTGTTCTGCAATCCATTTACAAAAGGACATTAGGTCGGTTACTCACTGCAGCCTTGTTCTGCAATCCATTTGCACAAGGTCATTACTTAGGTTATTCACTGCAACCTTGTTCTGCAATCCATTTACACAAGGTCATTAGTTAGGTCACTGAATGTATCCTTGTTCTGCAATCCATTTACACAAGGTCATTAGCTAGGTTACTCACTGTATCCTACTTCTGCAATCAATTTACATGAGGTCATTAGGCAGGTTACTCACTGCATCATTGTTCTGCAATCCATTTACACAAGGTCATTAGGTAGGTTACTCACAGCATCCTTGTTCTTCAATCCATTTACAAAAGGTCATTAGTTAGGTTACTCATTGCAGCCTTGTTCGGCAATACATTTACAAAATGTCATTAGGAAGGTTTTTCTCTGTATCCTTGTTCTGCAATCTATTTGCACAAGGTCATTAGGTAGGTTACTCATTGCATCCTTGTTCTGCAATCCATTTACAAAAGGTCATTAGGTAGGTTATTCACTCCAGTCCTGTTCTGCAATCCATTTACACGAGGTCATTAGGCAGGTTACTCACTGCATCATTGTTCTTCAATTCATTTACACAAGGTCATTAGGTGGGTTACACACTGCAGACTTGTTTTACAATCGATTTTTACAAGGTCATTAGGTAGGTTACTCAGTGTCACTTTGTTCTGCAATCCATTTACACACGCTCATTAGGTAGGTTACTCATTACATACTTGTTCTTCAATCCATTTTTGCAATGTCATTAGGTAGGTTACTCATTGCATTCTTGTTTTGCAATCCGTTTACACAAGGTCATTAGGTAGGTTACTCACAGCATCCTTGTTCTGCAATACATTTACACAAGGTTATTAGGTAGGTTACTCATTGCGTCCTTGTTCTGCAATCCATTTACACAACGTCATTAGGGTAGGTTACTCACTGCATCCTTGTTCTGCAATCCATTTATACAATGTCATTAGGTAGGTTACTCACTGCATCCTTGTTCTGCAATCCATTTACACAAGGTCATTAGGTAGGTTACTTGTTGCCTCCTTGTTCTGCAATCCATTTTCGCAATGTCATTATGTAGGTTACTCAGAGTATCCTTCTTCTGCAATCCATTTACATCAGGTCATTAGGTTGGTTACTCACTGCATTCTAGTTCTGCAATCTATTTACACAAGGTCATTAGGTAGGTTACTCACTGCCTCCTTGTTCTGCAATCCATTTACACAAGGTCATTAGGTAGGTTACTCACTGCATCCTTGTTCTGCAATCCATTTACACAAGGTCATTAGGTAGGTTACTCACTGCATCCTTGTTCTGCAATCCATTTACACAATGTCATTATGTAGGTTACTCACTGCATCCTTGTTCTGCAATCCATTTACACAAGGTCATTAGGTTGGTTACTCACTGCATCCTTGTTCTTCAATCCATTTTTGCAATGTCATTAGGTAGGTTACTCATTGCATTCTTGTTCTGCAATCCATTTTCGCAATGTCATTATGTAGGTTACTCAGAGTATCCTTCTTCTGCAATCCATTTACATCAGGTCATTAGGTTGGTTACTCACTGCATCCTAGTTCTGTAATCCATTTACACAAGGTCATTAGGTAGGTTACTCACTGCATCCTTGTTCTGCAATCCATTTACACAAGGTCATTAGGTAGGTTACTCACTGCATCCTTGTTCTGCAATCCATTTACACAAGGTCATTAGGTAGGTTACTCACTGCGTCCTTGTTCTGCAATCCATTTACACACGCTCATTAGGTAGGTTACTCACTGCATCCTTGTTCTGCAATCCATTTATACAATGTCATTAGGTAGGTTACTCACTGCATCCTTGTTCTGCAATCCATTTATACAATGTCATTAGGTAGGTTACTCACTGCATCCTTGTTCTGCCATCCATTTACACAAGGTCATTAGGTAGGTTACTTATTGCCTCCTTGTTCTGCAATCCATTTTCGCAATGTCATTAGGTAGGTTACTCATTGCATCCTTGTTCTACAATCCATTTACACAAGGCCATTAGGCAGGTTACTCACTGCATCCTTGTTCTGCAATCCATTTACACAAAGTCATTATGTAGGTTACTCATTGCCTCCTTGTTCTGCAATCCATTTTCGCAATGTCATTATGTAGGTTACTCAGAGTATCCTTCTTCTGCAATCCATTTACATCAGGTCATTAGGTTGGTTACTCACTGCATTCTAGTTCTGCAATCCATTTACACAATGTCATTAGTTAGGTTACTCATTGCCTCCTTGTTCTGCAATCCATTTACACAAGGTCATTAGGTAGGTTACTCACTGCATCCTTGTTCTGCAATCCATTTACACAAGGTCATTAGGTAGATTACTTATTGCATCCTTGTTCTGCAGTCCATTTACACAAGGTCATTAGGTAGGTTACTCACTCTGTCCTTCTTACTTTCACTATATCCTGTGAGTGTAATATTCGCCAAACCTTCTTTTTTTATATGGCTGATAATTTTTGACTCTCTCTTTCTGATTCTAAGTATAAGTGTCTTTTCCTTTTTTATTTTTCCTTAAACTGTACTTGTTGTATACATGCTCCTTCTGAATCGGATTTTGAACTTTATGTATGAACGAAATCTTGGTAAAATTACTTTTCATTTATTTCTTTCTTTCTCTGCTCATCCATGCCAACCATTTACCAGGAGCTAAATCTAATAATTAGCAAAAAAAAAGAGAATTTTTCTTAAATTCATTTTTTTTAAAGATGCAGACGAGAAACCACACAAATTTTTGCCATTCATCTGAAAATATTTTCGTACATGATCATTATTATTTTACCATCTCTTTCTTATCTTGCTTATCATTAAGGTATATGCACACAAGTTTTCACAGCATTAATATATGTCTGCATTTGCAGTAGACCAAAAAATAGTAAATCTCTTCAATATAGCAACAGTCTCTTCACTCATCTAGTAATGCTGCTATTCCATTGACTTTTATTCTTCGATTTCCAATTCTTCAAATCGCTTTGCAAATTTCTTTAAGATTGTTGCAAATTTTCAGTAATTCTTACCTTCATATTTGTCATGGGTCCTTGCCTATAACTACACAATGAACTCTTCCTAACACTATGTATACTACACCTCTGAAGAGAGAGGGTCGAATTGAGTCGAGCGAATAGTAGTTCACTCCAAACCAGACTGACAGTCATACTAACACCTTCCACATCTTGTATTATTATTTCGTGTCATATACCTTCGTTATTTCTACTCTTGTGTTCGTGTTGTTCTTCCTTGGTCCTAACCTGGACCATAACAATATTCGACAAATTTTCAAGGGAGGCAAAAATAGTGTAACAATTCTTCTTCTATATATTGTGTCCTTTCAGTATGTAGATGATCATGGCTCTCCACAACTTCCTATACTTGGTATCTCTTAGAAATGTTTGTCTTTCTCCTATCCCCCCACTACCTGTTCTGCCATCCATTTGCACAAACATGTTACGTAGGTTACTCTCTCTTTCCTTCTGTTGCCTTCATTATATCTTGTTAGTGTCAAGTTCTCCAAGCCTTCTTTCACATTAAGTTTCCTAGAAATAAAAACATTATTTTCTCAATGTGCAGGTAGTGTAACAAGTCTTCTTCTTCTTCTGTGTTCCTTCAGGACATTGGTGATCATGGCTCTCCACAATTTCCACTGCCTTTAGCTCTTAATAACTTTTGTCTTTTTGCATTTTTCTCTCAAACCCTTGCTTTCCTTTGTCTCTCTTACCTTCAGTCTGTCCTGTGAGTATCAAATTTTCCAAGCCCTCTTTCCTCATTTTGCGTCCAAAGTATTTCAACTCTCTCTTCATCATGTTAAATAAAGGTGATCTTTTTATTGCCATTGACTCTAGAAATTGTTGTTTGTTCACATGTTTGGTCCATGGTATTCTCAGCATGCTTCTGTAGAACTACATTTCTGTTGCTTCTAGTCTCTTCTTCATTTGTGATGAGATTATGCAGCATTCACTATAACAATGAATGACTCTAAAAGAGAGCTCAGTTTCCAACCAAGTTATTATGCACCTTTTAGGAAAGGCATAAATCCATTTTTTCTTCTAGCTATGGGTTACATTGCAGGGTAGACTTGGGACTCTTGACTTCGGGTGGCATCAGTCTAGAAGTAAAACTAAATTCAAAAGCAGTCTGAAGGTGATTGGCTCTATCAGGGTATCTTGCACTAGATGTACCACTGCTGTTATTTTTCTTTTATATGCCATATCCCTTTAGGACATGGCTCTCCCAAACTTCCTATTCTTTATAAACATTATTAAGGTTGTTTTTTTCACCATCCACCCATCCTTATTCTCCTATCCATTCACACAAGCTTGTTAGGTAGGTTATTCTGTTTCACTCATTAATCTGTCCTGTGAGTGTCAAATTTTCCAAGCCCTCTTTCCTTATTATATGTCCAAGAAATTTCAATTTCATCATTGTCTATGTACTCTGTTCATTTTATTTTCAAAATCCTTTTGTAGAATTACATCCCTGCTACCTCTGGTTTTCTCTTCATCTTTGAGCTTTCAATATATCCTGTGAGTATCAAATTTTCCAAACCCTCTTTCCTTATTATATGTCCAAGAACTTTCAATTGTTTCTTTCTGATTCTTAGTATAAGTGTCCTTTTTGTTTTTATATCCCTGAAGACTTCTTCATTGCCGATGTGCTCTGTTCATTTTATTCCCAACATTGTAAAACCACATCCCTGTTGCCTCTGGTTTTCTCTTCATCTTTGAGGAAATTGTCCAGCATTCCCTAGCATATAAAGAGAATTGATATAGCATATGAGTTTACCACTATTAAACAAAATATAATTAATGAAGATTTTCACCAATTCTGTTATCCATTCATTTAAGCTCACTGACTTCCTCTGTCTGTTTTGCTTTCAATATGTCCTATGAGTATCAAATTTTCCAAGCCATCTTTCCTTATTATATGTTCAAGAAATTTCAATTGTCTGTTTCTGATTCTAAGTATAAGTGTCCTTTTTTGTTTCTAATTTACCTTAAAATTTCTGTTGCTTCAAGTTCCCTATTCACCTGTGAGGAAATTGTAAAGCATTCACTGCTTTATAGCAGGACGTTGGTTTCATGTATTTGGTGGACAAGTAATGTGCACTTGGACTCAGTGAAAATGTGTGAACAATAACTTAGCAGTACTAAATAAGAACTAGTTGAAATATCTCTTGATATGTACAACAGAATGAGAACAGTCTAAGCACATAGATTAAATAAAGTGTTAAGTTTGATTTCCCTTGTAAAGTCTACCCCTGTAGATTTAATAATTGGTTCAAATTAGAATTTCCCCATAGGTTACCTGGAATGATATATGCCTAGTAAAGGCCAGAGAGCAGAATGGCCAAAACATGGTAAAAATATAAAGATAAATAGTCCACATGTAAATAATATAAATCATGAAAACTTGAACTTCTATCTATTAGGTTGGTGCAAAAATAATTTCGTTTTCTCACATAGTAACATATCTTAGAAAACGAAATTATTTTTGCACCAACCTAATATATTTCTGAGATGAGGTAACTGCTTTCAGGCTGTTGTCCTCATCATTATTGTCATATTCAGGGCGTTTTGGCTGTTGTACACTCCTGCCTTCTTTAGGATCTGCCTATATTTCTGGGATGAGGTATTGTAACTGTTTACATTTTTCAAACTGTTGTCTTCATCTTTATTGTCATATTCATGGCGCTTCAGCCTTCTTCAAGTGATATATATTGAAATTTCAAACCAAACACTTTATTTTGTTATGGACACATGGCCCAGAGGATAAAAGTGTTGGTTGACGTAATTCAAGAGTGACTTGACCCAAAAGAGTCGTGAGTTAAGTATCTGACCACAGCAAAGGTAAAAAAGAAACTTGGAGAGTTGATTTACTAAAGGGAAGTAACTGAAACTGAGATATCTAGAAAGGGCATGGCACATGGAACTAGAACAATCTACCTCTGTCGATTAAATAAAGGGTTTGATTCAAAATTCAAACATATATCACCTAATAAAGGCCAGAGCGTACTATGACCGAAACGTTGTGAATATGATAACAAAGATGAAAACAAGTCTGAACAATGTAAATAGTGTAAATACATGAAAACTTATTTAAAAATTTAGCAAAACTAGAAAAACCAGACATCAGTCATACAGAGTTATCAATGACGTGAACAGTTTCAAAATTGACATTTGTAAATAAAACGAGGTAAAGATATCTCTTAAAAAAGTTGACATTTTATTTATATAGTCCCTTCTGGAATGAAAAACATCAATATTGTTTGGTTTCTGAAAAATGCCATGTTGAAAGGAAAGCTAATGAACGCTAATCAGCAAAAATTAGTTACAAAAAAATCTTTACTTTTTATGAGCAGACAAGCCAAAACAAAAATCCAAAATATATTTTTTTAAATATAGATATTTTTTTAACTATAAAAATGCTTTCACACTTTCCAGTTATAAAAATCAATACCTTATTTATATTCTTAATATTTTATTTCAACTTTTGTTTTCACAATGATCAGGATATTTGCGGATTTTGACAGATGCTTTTCTGTCTGTTTAATGTCACGGAAATGTCGATTCTGCCATTTTTATGGGATAATAAAGATAACATACAAAACAATAACATAACTGTTACAGAGCTGTTATGATTACATCTGATTCGAAGAGGAGACTGTGATATCGTATAAGGCTAGAGCCACTTTTATAGCCTGTGAAATACAAGTTGATATATTAAAAAAAAGAATTACTTGAAAATACGCTGCAAAAATGATATAAATATCTGATGTGAATTAGTGTTATCAATCTTCATTGACTGCTAAATACGCACACAAGTCCTTCAACTAATCAAATTAAGTAGACTTTCATAACCAATCAAACTAAGAGAATTTATTTTATGACAAATCAAATGAAGCATATTTTTTCACCAATCAAATAAAGAGGAATTTCTAACTAATCAAAATAAGGGGATTAGATTTGAAGCCCAAAAGTATGAAAATGTCCTTTTTTAGATGACATACTTGTAAGAAAAATTTTTCTGTCTAGTCTTCTGATACAGAAAACTACACTTCTTTATTTCTTGCTATACAAACCTTAGAATAGGTGTGAAGGTTTTTACTGTTTAGTGTCCTGTAATAATTTTATCATTATTGCTTGATCACATGTTATAGTTGTGTGTTCAAAATAATGTTCCAATATTACATATGGACAATTGAAGTCAAAACAAATAATCTGGTCACAAGATTTAAGTATACATTTATATTTCATAGTTTTGATGTAAAGATGTATTATATTCATCAATAGGTGTTGAAATCCCACAGTGCTTTCATATAGCTAGAGAAAAATCGGTTACTTGTATAACTATATTTTTTTGGCTTCATCACAGGTCATAGTAATGTGTTCAAAATAAAGTATTAATATTACATATGGACAAAGGAAAGCAAAGAATGTAATCTGATCAAGAGATTTAATATATATCCAGATTTCATAGGATATGGAATTAATAAATACAAAACTTCAAATACGTTGGTGCATGGATTAGCCATAAAAAAATTCAATATGGGAGATTTAAAACAGAATAGGCTGTATTAGAGATAGTTTCTCCCAACACCACAAATTGCTACAAAGCCAAAACAAAAACGGAAAACTCAAGTCACGTTCTTAAATAGCCTCATCTGATCAAGACTTTCATATGGATGGCATGCTTGGCACCAAACTCACTTCAAAATATCTAAACTGTTAGCTGTATACAACCATTTTCTCAGATCAATAGTTAAAAATGACTTTAATCAGGTGAAGACTGTGAGTCTTGGAAAAGAACATCACTATAGAATCACAAAGAACTGTAACGGATAACAGAAACTACATTTGTTGAAAACTTTCAACAGAAGCAACAACTGGAATTGATAGAATATATAACACAAAGAGAAAATAATGACATAATCAAGATATTGACATTCCACACCACTTCAAATAAAAGGTCAAGAAAGAAACCCCCATCAATACTGGACCGTCCTGGGTATGACGATAAACTATATCCACATCCAGGGTAAGACGATAAACTACGGTCAACAGCAAGGCCTCTGATCAGGAGGCTTTGAGGATCGTGGAACCTCCTCTTAATTGCCGGTGTTCCCAGGTCCATCCTGACCAGGGGTGGTAGCACCTGTTAGGGTCCCAGCTATGGACAAATAGTTAACCCCCGAAACTGAGGTAAAAAGCATTATAAAATTGTAAAAATAGGTTTTAATACCAGAAATTCGTTGTAAAAAATTATTACCAGCAATACATTTTTGAAAAAAAAATATTACCAGCTATACGTTTTTCAAAAAATAATATTACCAGTTATACATTTTTGAGGAAAAAAATATTAACAGAAATAGATTTTTGGCAAAACAAATATATTACCAGGAAAAAAAAGTTGTCGGCATTAAATTACCCATTGAGGTTGATATGCCGTAAAACAAACCAAACCAAACCATCAGTACTGGAATAGCTGCAACTGGACTTGA
This sequence comes from Acanthosepion lycidas, assembly GCA_963932145.1. Taxonomy (NCBI): domain Eukaryota; kingdom Metazoa; phylum Mollusca; class Cephalopoda; order Sepiida; family Sepiidae; genus Acanthosepion; species Acanthosepion lycidas. The sequence continues at coordinate 28,792,617 of OZ010590.1, forward strand.
GAAACCTGCTTTCCTGATTTTTTTTTTTTTAAGATAGAGATTTTATAAATTTCAACCCAAAGTAGAACTAGCTGCTCAGTCAATAAACGTGAAATGTTTTCTTATAAGGAAACAGATAATATTACAATTACCATTAGTTAAAGCAACATTTTGTTTATTGCAATGGTGTACATCCTTTTCTTTTTATTATGAGTTCCTTATAAGTGACAACATTACATTTTTACTATCATCTTTATTTTCTAGAGAATATCATTTTGAAAATGAGGCAAGTACTTAATATATCCACAAATTCTAATTAGAATAAATCCTTTTTACTAAAGTAAATCATTGAAATCTTTCTGGGGAGTTTTAACAAAAATATAAACAAGGAACAAACAAATTTAGGGTATGCACATAGTGTAAGGGGTAACAGTGTGCAAAATGGAATTGCCATGCTGAGTTCAAATTCCAGTCGAGACAGTCACATTCGTTTTCACACAAATATCCATATGAAAGGTATGAATACATCTCTCCTCATCTAAGCTAGAGTTTTTTGGCTTGATCACAGGTCATAGTAATGTGTTCAAAATAAAGTGTTAATATTACATATGAACAAAGGAAAGCAAAGAATGTAATCTGATCAAGAGATTTAATATATATCCAGATTTCATAGGATATGGAATTAATAAATACAAAACTTCAAATACATTAGTTCATGGATCAGCCATAACAAATTCAATATGAATTTTAAGAGTTTTAATAGCAGGGCAGACTGAGTTCTCTAGCCTTAGTTGGCATCCACTCTAGAAAAAGAAAAACTCTGAATTCAAAACTGGTTGGATGTGGGGCTAGCAATTCCACTTTGTAAAATATACTTGCCATGGAATCTACTGAAGCAACACCATGGTGTGGTTGTGAGCCTGAACACGACAGAGATTCTAAGAGGTCAACAATCAGTCAGAATTTGGGTGAATCTGCTCAACCTGTATGAAGTTAATACTGTACAGATTTTTACTGCTTTACATGACCAGTAACCTTCAGAAAAGATACCTTTTTTAAGATTGTTGTATATATATATATCTAAAGGGATTATTTCGAAGGAGACTGTGGAAACTATATGCTAAGGAAAGTAAAATTTTCCTAAACCAATTCCTAGTACATTTAAGTAGAAATTTAATGTGCCTTCTTCTCCCAAATTGTAAGAGAGGGCAAATGATAAAATAAATAAATCGATAGTCTCATGTCCAAAAAGAAATACATAAATAAAAATTTAATTATACTGTTACGGTGCCGTGTCTATAAAACATAAATAAAAATTAATTATAGCGTCGAAAATAATTATAATAAAATAATTATAACAATTATGATTATCATTAATTCACTCTTTCTCAACCAATGAGAATCGACCCTACTTTTCTCCTCTACACATTAACCACGTGACATTCTCACTGTTACACACGCAGTTCACATGGACACATCGTTAACACGTGCGTCAACGAAAATTTCATCTCCTTTACTTTTCAGGCCATAATAGCGACATTTATCTTTTAGCACTCAACAAGATTTCGAGGTAAGAAAATGCCAGACACTTGTATTTTCCAACTAAGTCATCTGGACATTCATTACGCTCATCTATTAAAAAAATTAAACGTGAAAGACTATATACACTTTATTTATTCTTTATTTTATCATCCTGTCGGATTTAGATCCATATTTGCTCTACACTTAACCCAAAACTTACAATTTTACTATGTGTTACTGTTTCTCATGTCTCCTACACCACAGGACATCCAGATTGTTGTATAGGAATAAAGTGTCGCTGCCGACACTGGAGTTTGAACATAGATCACTAGAGAGCAAACACGGGCGATTCCATTTGGAATAACTAGATCACGTGATGGTAAAGGAAAAGTATATATAAGAATTAGGTGACGTCTAATTGATCACTATTTCTATACTATCCTCTATTACTATACGGATCGCTATTTCTATACTATCCTCTATTACTATACGGATCGCTATTCTCTATACTATTCACTAAACTATTTCTCTATACTGATCACTATACGGATTACTATTCGGTGGTTACTTTCGAGCGAGTATTATGGAGCAAGTACTGTTAGTGCGATTTCTATTCGAAGGCGTCTGACACCAGTATTGTACAACGACGTACTATAGTTGTATCTGCCATTATAAAGTCTACTACAGCGAACATTACGAAAGTAACAATGAGTGTTTGTTGATATCACAAAACAGATAATAAATAATACTCGTTTTATTGTCTACACGTCTTGTTATTTCTCATGTTTACGAGTATTTTTATATATATAAATGTTAGGGGGTTCATAATTTTTTACTCAGAGTTATAACTCTCCTACAATAGATAGATATGAACAAACTAATCTCTATCTATAAAAGGCAAAACGTTTGTGTGTGTGTGTGTGTAACGAATGCACGGCCGCAATTTTCGACGGATTTGCACCAAAATTTGCATGCACATGCTCCAAGTTAGCGGGAAGTCCAAGACCGACTTTGCATTTCCCAACTCCCATCGATAGTGGAAATAATCGATTTTTTCATGCTTCTATGGCAGTTTTCATATAGTTTGCGGCCATTTTGTACTGGCCAGAGTGAGAGCCTATAGCTGGATGCCACGAATAGGCAGGAAGTTTCTATTGGCCAGCATGAGAGCCAACAGCTGACTGACACGAATCTTAACTATCATGCAAAAAAAATCGATAGCTGCATTCGTCATAAGTGGGAAAAATTTTAATCTGCATGGCACTTTACTCTAATTGGCTCATTCGCTTGCTTAAACTCAACGTTGATTCTGATTCCGCAGAACTGGATTGGGTGGGAAAAAGTATTTGTTGTTAACATTCTTTTTTCATTCGGTTGTTCCAGTTACGAGTCCTTTTTTAAAGCTGATCGTTTTGTGTTCATTTTGTTTAGTTCTTTTTTCGTAACAGATTTAATGTTTACTATAGATCTTAGAAAAAAATTCGCAGTGTGAGATAGGCAAGAAGTAAAGCTTGTAGCAACATCAGCACGGCAAAGGGCACTCCTTTAAAGGCAAGGAAGTGCAAAAATATTTTAAGTCAAGTGATAGTGATTGCTGTATGAGTCGTACGATTTTAGAATCAAGCACGGGCAATGCCGGGCCATGCTGCTAGTATATATATATATATAGAGAGAGAGATAGATAGATAGATAGATAGATAGATAGATAGATAGATAAATAAAAAATATTGCCCATCAGACATTTAAAATGTCTAAAACGATGACGGTATTGAAAACATGTTTGCAGATAATCAATATCTAATTAAACATTTTTTAAAAATATCGAAGCTTCTGAGTAGTAGAATTTTTATACATTCTAATGTCATTTTTGATTGTAATATGAATAAACACCAAAGTACGAGGGTGTATTGAAAAGTTCATTGGCTGACTATGAAGGAGTGATGCAAGAGCCGTGAAATCTTGTATGCATTAATTTCAACTCTTATTAATAATTGGATTGTTTCTTTCCAGGTAAGCTGACATCAGACTGTTCAAAGAAAACTGTACATCCTGTTATTTAAAAACGTCATCAATAGTAGATATGATGCCATCATCACTGTGATACTGGTTACCAGCCAAGTTCTATTTCATATTACGGAATAAATGATAATCAAATGAGGAAAATATGGACGTTGGTCAACCAATTCAAAGCCCCAGTTACGCACAGCAGCCATTGAAACTGTCGAGTTACCGCTTCTTGATTTTCAAAACCGCCACTAGGGGACGCTTTCCGGACTATAAATACTCGGCTATATTTTTTCTCGCTCTCTTCTTACCATATCGGCTTATTTGTCAACACGTAACTTTTGTAAAACACATGAACAATACATATACACAAACGTACGTACGCACATTCATTCACTACACATACTTTGGATCAAAAAGGTTTTCACATTCTTTTATTCCACACATCATTGTCTTTGTCTCTCGTATGCCTTTGTTGTTAATACATTATCATTCGTTTGTACATATATATTGGTTCTTGTTATTTCTTTGCGTTTCTTTACGCGGACTCACATCCCGAATCCGACATGTTCACTGTGGGTATTTCAGGAGACAGCGTTTATTTCCGATTTCAGACACCGACGTTACTAACACCCGAAACAAATTGGAGACAGCTTAACCGGCCCGCAACAAAACCAATGACTTATATGCTGGAGTAGTGTCATAATGAAACAAAACCCCTTTCGTCAGTTTTCCTGGGCGTTCGGTCTTTATAGCCCTTCATAATTAGGCAGTGTAATAATAAAAGCAGAAAGTACAACTCAAAAATTTGAATACGCAAATGATACTTGTCAGAAAATATTAAATTGATTGATTTCATTTTTACAGTGTATCAAGCCTTTTGGAGGTTATTTAAAGCTAGGAAATATTTTTTAGATTGGAATTTTTTTGGGAGGAGGGGGAGATAATAATGATTTACTAATAAAAGTCCTAGTAAATGATTCATAGCTGGGGGAAAGAGATCGGTTCATGCCTTTCTGAAAGGTATTTGCAAATATAACGAACCTAACTGGAATTAGAACTCTGCTCTCCCAGTTCCATTTCCGAGCTGTTATCTAGTACACGACCCGCAATTCCAAGCTTACGCCGCTTGATATTCACAAGCGGTCACCCATAATACCCAGGCTCGACGTTGCTTGACTTCCGCTGTTTCAACGAAATATGGCTTTAAGCCGGAAGATATTAATGGATTGAAAATGAAATATCTAAGATTATAATATTAATGATGAAAAGGAATAAAAGAGCGATGGACTGTACCCTGATTCCTACTCATTTGTTACAAATCATAAGAAAGGCTTACTTTTTATCTCACTAATGATTGAAGATGTAATATTCGAAAAAGCGTTAAAGAAACACAATGCATACATATAAACACAACCCCCAAAATATTTTTTTGATTATGACGCAGAAGCTGGAAGCGCTCAGAACACATTCGGTAATTTATATTCAAATTCTCGGCGGAAAGCAGAAAATGGTCGAACCAAATGAAATGAAATAAAAAAAAAGCTTAAACAAAGCAGTTTCGTTGCTTATGCGCAAATGAAAATTGCTGCCGAAATATTCCTCCAATAATTTATCTACCCATCTATCCACATATATATATATATATATATATATATATATATATATATATATATATATATATATATATATATATATACAATGGATTTTCATTCTTAATCCGACATATTTTATTACTTCAAACGTTATTTTTACTGAATCCCCGTATCTGAAATAGAAGCCCCCTTTTTAAATAGGGGATAATATTTTGTTTATTAAGTTTTCTCGATTGCCGAAATATGACCACAATAATTTATCTACCTATCTATTCACATATAAACATATATATATATATATATAAGCCCCTTTTTAAAAATGGGGTACACATTTTCTTTATTAAGTTTTTTCGATTGCATAAACTGGTAGATGAAAACTGTTTAAAAAACGGACCACAAAATGCGTAAATGCCGAGCGGATCAAGATCTGTACAAGATAGTAGGTGAATCGTCACTATATCTTGCCGCACACTTCGGATTGTCTAGAAAATGCTGACCCTCAGCCGAGTCGTGAACAGACTAGGTACAATGCGTACTTCAATTAAAAATACTATATCTTATATTTACAGGAATATGTTGTCTGATCTGAGTTTCGAGTTGCTGATTGGTTCGTCCTGCATAGTCAGCTTCACACTGATATTTGAATTTGTAAACAATAAAACTGCCTTGGTGGTAGAACAGGCCATCTTTGACGTACGAGGGAAAAACCGGTTTAGGCCCGAAGACAATACGTAAGCTAACCGCCGAAAAAGCCGATGTGAGACAGGCCAACACTTTGTTAGCTAGTGGCCAACCAAGACAATTTCAAATATATGGGACAGAGGACAGGACCAAAAGCCATCGGACCCTTGAAGCATTTAATTTTACGTTCAACCGTGCGCGTTTGATGGCATTCCCAGGATACCCATTATCACTGAAAATGCTATATATGTTCTCTATTTCTGTATCAAACCTGTCTGGAGAACATACCATCAACGCACCGTGGACTAAGGTAGAAAACAGGTTTATCTTGTGGGGCTTGTGGACGAAAGAATTCCAATTGGTATACAGACCCGTGAAAGTAGGTTTTCGGGACCGGTAATGAACAACACTTCCTTCCGTTCAGCCAATACGTCCAAAAAAGGCAGCGCAATATTTCTCTCTACCTCCATAGTGAACGGAAAGGAAGGATGAAGGGAATTGAGTTGGACATGGAAGGTTTCCGCATACTCACTGGAATCAAAGACAGAAAAAGTGTCATCCACATAACATAAGTATACATGGGGTTTTCAGTGTCTTTCAAACAAAGTTTTCCTTAAAACCAACAAAAATATTGGTTAACACTGGACCCAAGGGACTGCCCATTGAAACCCCACAGATTTGGGCATACATGAAGTTATTGAAACTAAATTCCACCTATCTCTTGCTAAATGCATACATTCCAAAAACAATATTTCAGGAATTATGGGAGGGGACCTGGCATCAGTTCAGATCTGTAAAGTGTCTTGGAGGGGAACATTAGTGTACAGACTAACAATGTCAAAGGATACAACGAGTTTGTTCCATTAAAAGGGATTGTTCATTCTTGCTCTCACTAACAACCGTTTGTGGAACGAAGACGGAAAAGAATAGCAAGGCAGTCAAACATTAAATCACAAAAATAATTTCTAAATCAGAGGATTTACACATCCTTCCAGTTAATAAATTAATCCTTTGAAAATGACATTCCTCAAACAACGGATCGCGTTCCCATCGACAATAGAAAACATGCTTCGTAATCCCTTTGAGGAGTATATTAAGCAAAGTTTCTAAACCAGACAAGCCAGTAAGGAGAAGGGACAGTAACATACAACAAGTTCACGACGCATCAACTTAAAAGAGCTGCCCATACTCATTCACTCGTCTTCTTCAAGCTATGTGACATTTACACTTTCCTCCTTGCTTTCTCCCTTGCCTCTTTTTCACAAAACACCCAAAGAAATCACATTTATTTCATTTTAGCAAACATCTACAAACAAGGAACTTCAACACACTTTAACACTCATACGCGAAAAAGTTAGTTGAAAAACACGAAAATAAAAATATTTTATATTTAAAAACCTTTCTCGCTTTTTTGTTGCGTGTTGATTCAAATCCACAACACACGTTCTCAGGTTAAAAAAAAAAGCACGGAAACGAGAACAATGAAAACGTACCAACAAAAACGAACAGTAAGTAGATAGCAAACTTCTCAACCCGAGCGCGGTTGATCTACTCAAACCTCCAATGATTTTTTTTTAAATTTTATTCCTTCTATCAGTAGATGTTTCGGTTTATTCTTGTTGAATTATATTACCACTATTGTTTAATTCACTCGTCTTAGACAAAAGACTAAAATTCTCTCACTGACCGAATCAAAGTGTAAGGAATATACTTACACACCCGCACCAACAATAAATATGTTATCATTCTAACAAACTAAAAAAGCACGATTCTTTTCATCAACTATTTGATAGGATTTAGGGCACATTTTTGAAGAAAAATTAGTAAGCACTTGTAAAAAGATACAAAGCGATTTGAGATGACAAAGGCTTGTGCGAATTTAATCAAGACCCTTTTAATTAAATATTTCATTAAGCCCAATTAATTATTAAATCTAGTAGTTAGTGATTAATTAAAAGAGCCTGATATTCAGAATAATTATTTTGTTTATGCACACACATGCGCATACACATACATTTTAACATACAATAAATTATCAAAAAGAATAGAAAATTTTTTTAAAAAATGGCGTATATTAAATGAAAAAAAAAAGCTATATTTAATGAATACATGTGTGCAATTTTTAAAAATTTGTAATGAGTTGTTTCTTTCTTTTTCTTCTACTTCTTCCTCATCAAAATTACTTCGCCCTCGTCTTATTCCTCTACAAGACTTTTTTTTTTACTTTCACCTCTCTTCTTTTTGCTACTTTTAAGTTAAGCAACATCGAGCCTGATCAATACCTATGTACATGGGTAACCGCATCGGAATACCAGGTGCTGTAAGCTTTGCTGTACGGGCGGTACCATGATAACGACTCGGAATTTGAAAACGGAGAGCCGAGTTCCAATTCAAGTCGGTTTCGTTATATACACTTGCGAAATGTATAAATCCACCCTTCTTTTCCCCAGCTATGGGTTAATTAGTGGGACTTGTATCAGTAAAATTATTATTATCTACTAAAGAATTCTTACAATTTAAAGAATATTTCTGGTTTTAAATAACCCGCAAAAGGGTTGATAAACCGTAAAAAACAAATCAATCAATCGCTTTCGTCAACATTACTTTGTCTTCTTTATCTTACACTTCCGTTTTTCTTCTTCATCAACTTTTCTTTTTTCTCTTTCTTTTTTTATTATTTCCCTTCTCTCTCATTTACACTTTTCTTCTTTGTCGACATCTCTCTTTTCTTACTTTTCTTCTTCTTCGCCGTCGTCTTCTTCATCAACGACTTTTCTTTTTCTTACTATTTCTCTTCTCTCTAATTTACACTTTCTCTTCTTCATCTACGCTTCTCCTTCTTCTTCATCCATGCCTCTTCTTTTTCTCGGTATTTCTCCACTTCCCCGATTACACTTTTTTCTTTTCTTCATCTACACATTTACTTTACCTAATCTCTTCCTTTCTATTTGACTTATTTTTCTTCTTAGTCCTGGATATGACGATAAACTACATCCGGCAGCAAGGTCTCTGATCGAGAGATTGGAGGCTTTGTAGAAGCGTGGAACCACTCCTTAATTGATGTTGTTCCAAGTCCACCCTGACCCGAGGTGGTAGCACCTGTTAGGGTCCCAGCTATGGGAAAATAGTGTTTTGACTTTTGTTTGATAGTTCACTCAGAAAGTATAAAAATACATTATGGTAAAAATACCTGTAATATATTTATTTAAAAAATGACCAGTTCTAATACATTTTTATCGTGAAATTACCATTTGTAATATATTTTATAAGAAAATGTCAATCAGTATAAGCATTAAAGTATAAAAATACAGTTTGATAGTAAAATTACCAGCAATACATCTTATGATCTACAAACTATATATCTAAAAAAAAATACGTCTGCCTTGAAAGTATAGAATTATGTACAAAATATGTGTAGTTGCAGTCATTAAATTGCGTGCAAAATACTTACATTTTGTCATTAAATAACCCATAGAGGTGTTGATATGCCTCTAAAAAACAGCCAAACCAAACCAGTCTTTTTATCTCTATCTACATTTCTCTTTTCTGTTTCTTCCTAATCAACACCCCTATTTCTTACTCTGTCTCTTCACCCCCATTTCTTACTCTATCACTTCTCCCCCATTTCTTACTCTATCATTTCTCCCCCATTTCCTACTCCATATCTTCTCCCTCATTTTACTCTATCACTTCTTTCCCATTTCTTACTCTATCCCTTCTCCCGCATTTCTTACTCTATCTCTTCTCCCCCATTTCTTACTCTATCTCTTCTCTCCCATTTCTTACTCTATCCCTTCTCCCCCATTTCTTACGCTGTCTCTTCTCCCCCATTTCTTACTCTGTCTCTTCTCCCCCATTTTTTACTCTGTATATTCTCCCCCATTTCTTACTCTATCTCTTCTCCCCATTTCTTACTCTATCTCTTCTCCACCATTTCTTACTATGTATCTTCTTCTCCATTTCTTACTCTTTCCCTTCTCCCCCATTTCTTACTCTATCCCTTCTCCCCCATTTCTTACTCCATATCTTCGCCCTCATTTTACTCTATCTCTTCTCTCCCATTTCTTACTCTATCCCTTCTCCCCCATTTCTTACTCTATCTCTTCTCCCCCATTTCTTACTCTGTCTCTTCTCCCCCATTTCTTACTCTATCTCTTCTCCCCCATTTCTTACTCTGTCTCTTCTCTCCCATTTCTTACTCTCTCTCTTCTCCGCCATTTCTTACTCTATCCCTTCTCCCCCATTTCTTACTCTGTCTTCTCCCACATTTCTTACTCTGTATCTTCTCCTCCATTTCTTACTCTATCTCTTCTCCCCCATTTCTTACACTGTCTCTTCTCTCCCATTTCTTACTCTAACCCTTCTCCCCCATTTCCTACTCTGTCTCTTATCCCCCATTTCTTACTCTATCTCTTCTCTCCCATTTCTTACTCTATCCCTTCTCTCCCATTTCTTACTCTATCTCTTCTCCCCCATTTCTTACTCTGTCTCTTCTCCCCCATTTCTTACTCTGTCTCTTTTCCCCCATTTTTTACTCTGTATATTCTCCCCCATTTCTTACTCTATCTCTTCTCCCCATTTCTTACTCTATCTCTTCTCCACCATTTCTTACTATGTATCTTCTTCTCCATTTCTTACTCTATCCCTTCTCCCCCATTACTTACTCTATCCCTTCTCCTCCATTTCTTATTCTAACTCTTCTCCCCCATTTCTTTTTCTTTTTCATCAACACGCCTCCTCTTCCTCGTCTTCTTTTGGCCAGGCTAGACGGGAGCTTAACTCATATCGTTTTTTTTTTTTTTTGTTTTGTTTTGTTTTGTTTTTTTTACTTTTTCTATTGAGCCAGAGTATGTAGTTTTTCCTGCTTAACTCAGAAATTGAACTCATGACAGCCAGGCATATAGCGTTGAAACACCAGTTCCTGTACGTTCATCGAAGTTAAGCAGCATCGATGCTGGTCAGTCCCTATATGGGTGACTGCTTGGGAATACAAGGTGCTGGATGTGCGTTTGGTATAATGGCTCAGAATTTTTAATCAAAGAGCTCAGTTGGGTTCATTCAATCCATTAACTTGTGAAAGTTATGAATCAGCCTCTTCTCTCCTCCAGCTATGGGTAAATTAGTATGTGGGTCATACACTGTCTTCCCCTCTGCCTCTTGCCTTCAATCTGTTCTGTGAGTGTCAAATTTTCCAAGCGCTCTTTCCTCATTATGTGCCCTAGAAATTTCAACTGTCACTTTCTGATAAGTATTTTTGTTTTCATTTTCTCTAAAACTTCGTCATTACTCACATGTTTAGTCCATGGTATTCTTAGAATCCTTCTGTAGAATACCATTTCTGTTGACACAAGTCTCTTGTTCATCTGTGAAGTGATTGTTCAGCATTCACGGCCATATAAGAGGACTGATATTACATTACAGTTCAGTACATTTTTCTAACGAAAGTTTTCTGTTTCTTAATACTTTGCTTAGATTTTGGAAGACATCTTTCGTTATACCAGTACATACATACATTAAATCATCAGTAAATTATAGTATTTAATACAATATAAACGCTATGTAAATAAGTTTATTATGTCGGTATGAACAGAAACCTTTTGACAGGAAATCAGCACGGGCGAAAAGAAAATTTTATTTTATTTTAATTATTTAGTAATTGTTTACCCACTACAAAGCCCATGAGCCACTCAAAGTAGAGGCTTACTGGTTGCCGTTTTTGCACGTAAGAGAAGGGAGTAAGAACTTCATCATATGAGGATATGTAGGAAAGATATCTGCTAGATTTAAGGAGATTATGATTGTAGCAATCTGTGAAGCATCCTCTTATGAGTATGTTCAACGAAAAGCGGTTCTTCGGAAAAGTTGCTCGAAAGGGACTTCCTCCTTACTAATGGAATACGAAGGGCGTGATTCGTTCTAGCGCACATAGCATAGTGGGTCCAAGTTGTGAAGGTCAAGGCTGATGGAACTAAGGATTGTAGCTCGTCGGAACATTTGCCATGGAAATAGCGATAGAGTTGTGAGAGATTTGCGATGCGTCTGTGCGCATGGTGACTGTAGAGCAGAAAATAAATAATTGCCCATAAGACTGGCAAATGAGGAGTAGACAGCAGTTCTCCATTTTTAGTTTGATCTTGTAAAGATGGAGTATAGTAGTCATGTACTTACTGGAACAATACAAAGAACCGAGCATTTTTCAAGCATTTTAAGCGAAGGCTTTTCTACAAGTTTCATAAGTATGGGGCGAACCTGAGTCCAAATTGTCGTTCAAGGCAAGGCGAGAACAACTTTTGAAATAATACCCATTCATTATGGTAGAAGAAATGAAAGCTCATATTGTATCATTAACGAAAAGAAAGATTAAGGAAAATTCTGATATAAAAATTATTTTTGTACACTCTGGAGTAGCAAAGATATTTGGAAAAGGTGACAGCGTGAAAAATTGTTAATCGATAAAAACAAAATCTTAATTTGTATAATAATATTTTTTGTCGAAAAACAAGTTGAATTTAAGATCTAACAGAAAATAACTAATTATTGTTTTTAATTTTCAATATATATTTAATAAAATACAAAAGTTTATATTCTACATTTCAAGAAAAAATGCAACAGATTAAGTGTGTACAACACAAGCTACGAACGAATAAAACACAAGACAAACAATGCCCTAACAGTGAGTTCAGGAGAAATGACAGTAGATTTGTTAAATGCCAGGAAGCTACAGCAAATTACACATCACCTAATTTGCATGCTCGACGTTTGATAAATATAAGTTTTGCTTTTTGGAACTTCTCTGGATTCTTACGAATATTCTCAAACTGCAACTGGTTGAATCTGCAGAAACATACAGGAAGGACCTCCAAGAGGAAGGAAACGAAAATGAATAAAACCAGAGAAAGAATACCAGATTTTGTGTTCATTATCAGATAGATAGATAGATAGATAGATAGATAGATAGATAGACTCCTATCAACCGGTTCACATCCCTTCCTCATCTTTTGAACAGGAGTAAAGGTTTATCCATTGTTCCATGTTTAGGATTCCAGTTCCTTTTCTTAAAGTCTTCTCATTCTCTTTTACTCTCAATAATTCCGTGTGTCTTAGTGACACTATCGCCTTGCTTGGAGTAAAATTATTAAAAAATAGACAGATAAATAGATAGATATGAACAGACTGAGATATATAGATAAATTAATAACAGAGATAGATAGATAGATAGATAGATAGATAGATAGATAGATAGACGCCTATCAACCGGTTCATATCCCTTCCTCATCTTTTGAACAGGAGTAAAGGTTTATCCATTGTTCCATGTTTAGGATTCCAGTTCCTTTTCTTAAAGTCTTCTCATTCTCTTTTACTCTCAATAATCCCGTGTGTCTCAGTGACACTATCGCCTTGCTTGGAGTAAAATTATTAAAAAATAGACAGATAAATAGATAGATATGAACAGACTGAGATATATAGATAAATTAATAAGAACAGAGATAGATAGGTAGATAGATAGATAGATAGATAGATAGATCTTCTTAACTTGAATATAATATCTTGACCACACCCATGCCATTCTGTAAGTAATTAAGGCCTACCAATTCGCAAATGTAGTTCTCTTCTTTCCAACAATATCTTCACTCGCCTTCATACACCTGACACAAATTCTTTTTAGACGCAAAATAAGAAAAAAGTAAAATTCAAAGACATAAACAAAAAAATGTGTAACCATCTTGAATTGCAACAAGCATTTAAAATAAAATTAAAAAAAATACTTAATAAGATGAAATATAGAAAGGGCTTTGCGGCTCTTAGATTGGGAGGAGATTTTTAAAAGTGGTTTTTTGGGGGGAAAGATGGGCTGAAAATTCCAAGGCAAATGAACGTAGCCCGTGCGAACGAACGCATAAACGCCAATCCTTCTTCAAATTGCTTAATCAATGTGTTAATGGCGATTGCAAGAAATGGTTTGGAGGGAGAATGGAAGAGAATGTTGTCGGAGGGTTGTGTGGAGAAGAGAGAGAGAGAACAAGGTGAACAGTAGAGAGGCTATTATCCTAATTCCACACTCCCACCACAGCCACCGCCACTAACTCGCTTTTCCCCTCCGGGAGGGAAGGATCCTGTTCCAATATTGATTAAAAATGATTAAGATCATGAATCATTCGTAACATTCCTTCCCTGGGCAACAACTCATCTACTCCAAAGCATTTTACCCCACCAAAAATCACTAAGGGCATTTCCATCAAGTCTTTTAAGGAAAAAAACATTTTCAATATAAAACCTACCACTCACTACCTTCATCGCACTTTTTTTAAATTGAGAAAAATATTTGCAATAATATATATATATATATATATATATATATATATATATATATATATATATGTGTCGTTCGCAGACAGTACTGTTTCACTGTATCGCAGCTCCTAAGTACGACAAGACATCCGAATGCCTCAAGCCAGGGTGGAAACCCAGTGTCAGTCAGAGTTTCTACCACTAAGCTATCTTCATTCGGCAAAGTGAAAGAGTTAAATCTAGCGCATTGTTTTTACGAAGTGCTTTATTCATTTAACTGAAGAGCTTTGCATTAGCACAGCTGGCTGTTGTTTATAGAATTAGCTTATCACTCAATTGAAATATATTTTCAGGGGCTAAATTATGTCATTCGCAGACAGTACTGTTTCACTGTGTCACAGCTCCTCAGTCCGACTAGACATCCTAATGCCACAAGCCAGGATTGAAATCCAACCGATTTGGTGTCACTCAGAGTTTCTACCACTGAGTTGTCTTCACTCGACAGAGAGAAACAGCTAAATCTAGCGTAATGCTTTTACGAATGTAAACAAACGCCAATCAGTCGGAGTTTTCCAATTCATTTTACTGAAGAGCTTTGCATTAACGCAGGCGGCTGTAATTTATAAAATTAGCTTGTCTCTCAACAGTGCTCAATTGAAATATATTTTCAAGAGCTAAATTATGTCATTTTCAGACAGTACTGGTTTGCTGTATCACAGCTTCTCAGTGCGACTAGACATCCGAATACCTGAAGCCATCACTTTAAGCGCTATATGTAGTGGATACTCGTATTTAAATAGGCACTTCGTTTATTTATTAAACAGTATTTTCATCTACCAGCCTGCGAAATCTTATTGTTGATATAATTGCACTATTGGGCAGGATTCGAAGCTGCGTCGTTACAGGCCTGAAGATTGTGTTCAAGCATGGAAAAGACTGAATCCTCTCGGTGCGAGTCACAGTGTCCTATTTTATATTTACATACGTTGTAGACAAAAACAATTTACTTACGATACAAAGATACAACTTCGTTTCAGTGCATTTCAATTGCACTTCGACTGGTGATAACCAACATATTTACATATATATATATATATATATATATATATATATATATATATATATATATATACATTTGATCAGTTTCGTATCCTAACATAAACAAAGCAATTTGTAAAGAAAGGAATTCCTTTTTTTTTTAATTTATTAATACGACAAATTTCTATTACTTAAACGTTATTTTCAGCGGATACTCGTATTTAAGTAGACACCCCGTTTATTTATTAAACCTTATATATATTAATTTTGTCTACCGGAGAGGGCACATTGTTCTCTACTAAGATCATACATGCTTGTGCATATATGGGCAACCCCGAAGCTGTGTAATGGTTAGTAGTTTGTCCCGCAAGAATAATTACCACTGAGTAGAGAGAAGTGAGTAAATCAGATAACTAGATATTAGCAAACGTATATGCGCGCTAACGCGCGCATACACAGGTAAGCAAATAGATATTTACTTTAAGGTGTAAACAAAACAGTGCCCAATGAGGTTTGGCAGAGCTAAAAATATATATTAATAAATATACATATACCTACGTTTGAAGTGCGACTTACGTTTTGTTGTTCTACCAACTCATCAGGCACGAATTATCAAAAAAAAAATAATATAATGGGTTTTATGAGAGGAACGCTAAATTACACCCAGATTCACAGCTCAAATTTGAAATAAGTTAAATATAATGTTGTGGTGTATATACAGAAAATAGTTTGCAGGCCATTGTAAAAATTAAAAAAAAATATAAAAAAGCAAGCTCAAATTTTAAATGAGGAACGTCGGGTAATTCGTTAAGTAATACTAGATGCTAAAATTGTTAAGAAGAGTAATCAGTAGGTTCTAATTCGTGGCTGACGAGTTGGTAGCACAACTAAACTGAAGTCGCACTTCGAACGTATATATATATATGTATATATATATATATATTGAACAATAAAAAAAATAAAAAATAAAAATCTTTAGACACACTGGGTTGTAGATTAATATTCTTTCGTTTTTTTTATTATTATTTCATTTAGATTCCTCGACTAGTTTCGACCAAAATGGCCATCATCGGGAGGAGAAATATTTCTGCTTGCTGGTAGCAGTAAACTACACAAATGAGTCTTTTGCTGGAGAAAATGAACTTTTGTCTGCAGTTTTCACTTGTTTTTTTTTTATTTTTTTTACCTTTTTAACATGAATCTTTTAACATTCCTTGTGTTGGTCAAACAGTCTCTTTTAAGTTGTTATTTGAGATAAGAGCTGGATAGATACATGTTGCTCTGAATTCTCTGGTCAGTTTGACAGTTTTATTGGACCTGGTGAGGGGATGTGCCTCTGTTTAGTGTTTGTGTGTGTGTTATTTGGATCATAGGGAGTGAGTGAGCATGATATGTGTAAGCGTGTGTATTGCTAGTGAGTATGATATGTGTAAGCGTGTGTATTGCTATATATATATATATATATATATATATATAGCCGTGTTTGAAATAAATTCCTCATCTTTTATTTCAAAAGTGTGTATTACATCTGTCAGCCTGCACACTCGAGAAAATATGCCCTCTACCAGGGTAGCAGACTGTGTCACGGAACAGAGAAGTCAGGGAGCATCATAGCCCAGGGAGCAAGATACTTTTTAACCTCTTAATGAAATGAATACGTCCTCCTTCAGTTTTTCTCGAAAACCCATAGCTACTCAGTTTCGTATCCGAAAAGTAAACAATGTATTTTATAACGATTTATTTTTCATACGACATTTTTGTCTGGCGAGGAGCGGTCTAAATATATATATATATATATATATATATATATGAGTGATAGTTTTTTTTTTCAGATTTGAATATTTTCTCATAATAATTCATCGACTCTAGAACAAGAATCCTCAACAGAATGCAGAAAGCACTGGACGGCCGTCTCTTCATTTTTGGGACTCATCGAAGAATCGATCCGAGAATCGAAACCGAATCGTTACGATACGACGCAAGCATCAGGCCTTAGTAACGAAAAGGTAACTAACTAGACTCAATATAATGCAGCGACTCTTAATTCGGGTGTTGATACTCATCCAAGTATACATAACTCATCGGAACCCGCCCAAAGAGCAACGTCTTCTTTCACCAAGTCACTCTCTCCAGAGCATTCGATGCTGGAACAAACATAACTTTATAAGTGATATAAATTTTTGGAGATTTAAATAATTTCTCATAATAATTCATAGAACAAGAATCCTCAACAGAATGCAGAAAGCACTGGGGAGCCGTCTCGTCCTACCAAGAATCGAACCTAGACCGTTATGATACAACGCAAGCATCATACCACTGCGCCAACGGTGTCCTATATATAAACTAAAATATAAAGTTTTAACTTAGCTAAAATTTTGTTGCATCCAAATAAAGTGAGAAAAATGAAAAATTCACTGATTGTGATTTTAAAATTGCTTGTGGACTTAATAATCAACACTTGTGTTTTGTCACATTTTAATCATGTATGGACTTTATAGTCCTTTATTGTCATTTAGATAATATCTTACTTATAAAACGCAGATTGTGTGTGTCTGTACGTTTATATATTGGATTTCCTACATTTTTCAACCGATTTCAACAAAACTTCACAGCTTCTGACAGCGCCAAAAATTGGAAAACACATTTGTTTTTGCATGAAATCAATTTGAAAACACGATAAAACACGATTCTGTCGCCAGAATGAAAGGGAGACAACTCATATCGAGTTATACTTATTATAAAACCCAGGTTGTTTGTGTGTGTGCGTTCGTTTATATATGGGATCGGATTTCCTACGTTTTTCAACCGATTTCAACAAAACTTCACTTTTCTTTGGCAGGTAGTGTTTCTTATTGTCTTGCACACTTTTTTCTTTATTTTTACATTCAGAATGCTTTAAAAATGCCACTTACAAGACAATTATTTTATAATAAAATTCTATTCAATCGATAGACTCATAACGATTGAAAACAATGTTTTTGTTTGAGTTTGGGTTTGACCAATTCGTAAAAAGAAACAGAAAAACAACAAAAAAAAACTAATTAAGACATGCGTGTCCGTCAACCTTAAACAATAATCTTTGTCAATTTTATTTTTCAGTCTTTATGATGGTCGATACTTGATCTATCTCTTACTGTTACATCCCCGAGCAACGCCGGGCTCTACTGCTAGTTGTTAGTATATGTATAGTTTTATGTATGTATATATATATATGTGTGTGTGTGTGTTTGCATATATGTATGTATATATTTATATATGTATATTTATATGTTTATATAGATGTATGCATTTGTGTAAGTATATATGTATGTGTATATATGTATATATATTTTTTTCTTTTTTCCTTTTTTATGTTACTGTATAGGTAGATATATTTATTTCTATGTGTGTGTATATATGCATATGTGTATGTATATGTCTGTGTATGGTATATGTGTGTATATAGGTATATTTATATGTGTGTGTATGTGTGTAGGTATATTTATGTATGTTTCTATTTGTAGTGATGAATGTGTGTACACATACGTATGTGTGTATTTTTTTACATATTTTTATATATTTGTACTATATATTTATATATATGAGATATTTATATATATTTGTGTGTTTATGAGTTTTCTTTTTTATATATTAGATAGTTTTGTTGCATCTAATATTGCATCATATATTGATAATTTTGTTGCTTTCAAGTGAAGTGATAAAAATGGAAAACTGAGTGATAGCGATTTTAAAATTGCTTGTGGACTTAATAATCAGCACTTGTGTTTTGTTAAGCTTTAATCTTGTATAGATTCTGAATCATTTACAGTCATTTGGACAATATTGTTATATATATATATATATATATATATATATATATATATATATATATATATATATATAGCTAGGAATAAGCATAATTTATAAGGCATTTTAATGTATATTTTAAAAGCTAAAAAACAACCGGTTTCGTCCCAGCCTTATCAAGTTTATTTCTGGGATATATTTATTGGACTCTAGCTTTCTTGAAATTCATATTTTTCGCCTCCATTGGTTATCATTAATATCAATTAAATTCACACGTTTATTTTTTATATCCCAGAAATAAACTTGATAAGGCTGGAACGAAACCAGTTGTTTTTTAGCTTTTAAAATATGCATTAAAATGCCATATAAATTATGCTTATTACTAGCTATCCTTAAATTCTATACTACAAAAAACTTATATATATATATATATATATATATATATATATATATATATATATATATATATATATATATATATATATATTAGTTTGTTTGTTTCTACTTATTTGTATGGGTGTATTTACTTCGATTTTTGTATCTGCGCTTCCATGTCGGTGTGTTGGCTTTTTTTATGTTGCTATATAAGTTGATATATTTATTTTTATGCGTGTGTATATATGCGTATGTGTATGTATGTGTATGTATGTATATGTGTGCCTATATGTGTATATATATATATATATATATATATATATATATGTGTGTGTGTGTGTGTATATGTATATTTATGTATGTATCTATTTGTAGTGCTGCATGTGCGTACACATACGTATGTATGTATTTATATATAATGTCTGTATTCCTGTATGTGAACTCATGCATATATAAGTACATATGAGTATTTGTATATATTTGTTTGTTTATGTGTATTCTTTTTTTATAAGTTAGCTGGTTTTATTTATTTTAAGTATTGCATTTTCCACGGACATTTGAATTTGGTGTTTGTTTTTTTTGTTTGTTTTTTTTGTTTTTTTTTTGTGTGTGTATGCGTGTGTGTATGCGTATATTTATTTTTTCTGTCTATTTCTATATATTTAATTGTCTTTTTTCTTTGCGTTTTTCATTGCCGAATATTTGTTTTCTTATCCCCCCCCTCTTAAATTTTATCTATTGAACCCTCTTTTTATCTATATATCTTTGCCCATGTATGTAAAATTTTAATAATGTTTGTACTCGTTTACTAACACTTTCAAATTTGAATCTTTGCGGGTGTGTATATGTCTATGTCTTTCTTTATTAATGTATATGTATCTTTATTTATGTATGTGTGTATGATCGCTTATATATGCCTTTCATTTGTATGTATATGTTGTCGGATTTTATTTCCTGTTCCTTTCGTGCTTTTGCTTGTTTATATATCGAAATATGTCTACGTGTGTTATAATTTGATTGTGTATGTATTGTCTTTTGCAAGATTTCATCCTCCCCTGCCCATATCACCAATTCAAATGTATCTAAGTTGTAACGATGTTTTACATCCTCATTAGATTAACGTTTATTCTGAGATTTTGGCTTTCAACTAAAACAAAATAAATAATAAAATATATGTATTTTTTCCTCAGTTCCTTCTTTAAATAATTTTAAAATATTTTAAACTCAATACAGGTTAAATTTAAAACTGGTAATTTTTAATTTTCAATTTTATAGTAAAATTTAATATTAATCAGAATGAGTTCTATTTTAATCTAATCCTAACATTAAGGCATTAATTATTATAAGCAAGGTTCGTTGTCAAGTTTTTTGAATTCTCATATACTTTTATTTTGATTGGTCATTGTAGCTTATGTACAACGTTTTCCTTATCGAGGGGTGTTTGGTTGATTTGAACCTTTTAAAACTCTTTATTCTACATTCAACACCAGAAGTGTTGAAACAAAATTACTATTTTTGTAGTAATTTTGTAACATTTTTATGTTATAATTGGCGAATAAACTAGCAGCATGGCCCGGCGTTGCCTGTGCTTGATTCAAAAATCGTACGACTCATACAGCAATCGCTATCACTTGACTTAAAATATTTTTACACTTCCTTGCCTTTAAAGGAGTGCCCTTTGCCGTACTGATGTTGCTACATGCCTTACTTCTTGTCTATCTCACAATGCGAATTTTTTCTAAGCTCTATACTAAACATTAATACTATTACGAAAAAAGAACTAAACAAAATGAACACAAAACGATCAGCTTTAAACTGGAAAAACCGAATGAAAAAAGAATGTTAACAACAAATACTTTTTCACACCCAACCCAGTTCTGCGGAATCAGAATCAACGTTGAGTTTAAGCAATCGAATGAGCCAATTGGAGTAAAGTGCCATGCAGATTTAAAGTTTTCCCACTTGTGACGAATGCAGCTATCGATTTTTTCCTAGTTAACATTCGTGTCAGTCAGCTGTTGGCTCTCACACTAGCCAATAGAATCTTCCTGCCTATTCGTAGCAGCCAGCTCTTGGCTCTCACTCTGGCCAGTACAAAATGGCTGCAAATTACATAAAAACTGCCGTAGAAGCATGAAAAAATCGATTATTTCCACTATCGATGGGAGTTGGGAAATACAAAGTCGGTCTTGGCCTTCCCGCTAATTTGGAGCATGTGCATGTAAATTTTGGTGCAAATCAGTCGAAAATTGCGGCCGTGCATTCGTTACTTACACACACACACACATCCTGCCTTTTACAGATAGAGATTATATATATATATATATATGTATATATATATGTGTGTGTGTGTATACGTGTATGTGTGTGTGCGTGTGCGCATATATGTGTGTGTGTATATATATATATATATATATATATATATATATATATATACACATATATATATATATATATATATATATATATATATATATATATATATATATTATAAAAATATAGTTTTAAGGTACGCAATGTTTATGCGGAAATGTGCTTAACATTAGAGATAGTGAGTATGAAGATATAAATGTGGACACTGATGTCAACTACAAGACATCTTCAGCCTGAAGTTTGCGTTCAAGCATGAAACAGACTGTCAGTCACCGCTTACTCTTGATCTCAGTATACAGATGACGAACATATATTAAAAGCATTTTAAAAGTGACATCGTTTTTGGTTTGGTCAGAAAAGTCTATTTGTATCTCATTTATTTATTTAATCAATTTCTTATCAGTTTTGTTTGGGGAAAGCATTTTCCGTATCATGGTGGATACTAGAAATAAATAATTCATGAATTTTATTTAATAATGGTCCCTAAGCGGAAGATTGGCGACGCAGGCAATTCAGACACACGAAACAGAAGCTGTAAAGTGAATCATTTTAAATGATGAGTTGAAAGATCTTTACTTCATTCGGAAAGAGAAATATTGCATGATGAACTTGCTAATATCTACGTTAAGAAGTTAAGAGCAAATATTCTATCCGCCAAATAATGTGATATTACATATTGCTTTTAAGTGTTCCATGTTATTGAGTTACTAATTGTTAATTTCTTCTTTCTTTTTATGTGACATGTCCTTTCTGGACGTAGGCGATCATGCCTCTCCATCTCCCTCTATCCCTGGCAGCTCTCAACGCTCCTTCCCTCAGCCACCTTTCTCAGACCACGTTCTCTCATCCACTTGCTTAACCCCGCCAGCTATGTCACACGTTCCTTTCCCTTGTCTCTCTTTCCCTCTATTCGACTCGTAAGTGTCAGATTCTCCAGGCCCTCCTTCCTCATTATGTAATATGTCCCGGAAAGGGATATATTTGAACGAAGTAGCTAAGTGGTTTTGGCTACTATAACCAAGTAGAATATGGTAGCAGTAATCGACTGGTACGCGTCGTAGTCGCAGGTAAGAAGTGTAGATCAATGGCGTAGTCCAATGGGCGTCGTTACAGACTTAGCTCTCAGACTAAGGCCCTGACTCTCCTACACGTCCGTCGGTATTTATGACGGACACCAGCCAATCATATTCCACTGAGGGCGGACACAGGTGTATGCATATTCCATTATATCATTATGTATCCCAGAAACTTCAGCTACCTCTTCCTGATATTAAGTATAAGCATTCTCCTTCTTTTCAACCTCTCTAAGACCTCATCGTTGCTCATACGCTCGGTCAATGATATCCTCAGCATCCTTCTGTAGATCCACATCTCTGTCACCTCGAATCTCTTCTTCATCTTTGAGGTAATCGTCCAAAATTCGCTGCCGTAAAGAAGGACAGATATCTCGTAACAGTTCAGTATTCTTTTCTTTGTTACCAAAGAAATCCTCCTGTCTCGCAATACTCTGCACAGCTTTTGGAATGTGTCCATGGCCGTCTTCAGATCTCAGTGTCGCACTTGCCGTCTTCTGTCAAGACGCTTCCCATACATTTAAACATCCGCGTCTGCTCAATTTTATTTTTCCCGCCCTGCATATCGCATTTCGGGCTCTTCCTCTTACCATGCAATCTGTCTTCTTGTAGTTTATGCTTAGTCATTTCTTCTCACTCTCCATCGCTACCTTCTGTAGGAGATTTTGTCATTTCTTTTCTGTGTCTGCTATCAGTACTGTGTCATCTGCGAATCTTATGTTGTTAAAATCGTGGCCGCCAATGCTAAATCGCGGTAGAATTTCTAATTCTCTCAGGATTGCCTCGCTGTATAAGTTGAACAGGTCGGTGCCATACGCCCATTTCTATTTTTGTATATTCCCTTGTTCCCTATGCGCATGCATGCTGTTTGCTGCCAGTATAGGTTCTTGATTATTCTGATATCTTTCCCGAATATATCAAGATTACTGAGCAGTTCCATCAGATCCTTGTGGCGTATTTTGTCGAAGGCCTTTGCATAGTCTATGAAACATAGGTACACGTCCTTCTGTATCTGTATCGCTCTTTGTAACATTCTTAGTGTGTCTAATTTACACATTAAACGTCCTCACAGATACCCGCCTGATAGTTAGGATTGAATGATAGGGAATTGGGAAGGACTCTGATCGCCCACGTCCTGAAGGGATATTGTACATAGAAGAAATTTACCCGTACTGTCAACATAGTGCCATGCAGATTGTGTTGATGACTACTTCAGAAGAAAAACTGAAAGTTCTAATTATAAAAGAGTTTTAATGCATAGTGGTAAGCAAAAGGGACATCCTAAGAAGAGAGTTGCACAAAGGGGACGTCAAAATTAAATTAGTGTAGAAATTTAACTAGTCATTGTAATGATAAACAACGGAAAATTTAACATAGAAATTTGAAGACGCATAATAATACGGAAAGACACTTGTCAGAAGATATTAAATTGATTGACTGATTTGTTTTCTACGGCTTATCAACCTATTGCATGTTATTTAAAGCCAGAAAATATTTTTAGATTGTAATAATATTTTTTTTTAGATAATAATGAGTTAGTGATACAGGTCATACTAATTAACCTATAGATGGGGGGGAGAAACGATGGATTCATACTTAATCAAAATTTGATAGACAAACAAGAAAGTATAATGCGAATATAAAGTGGGGGATAATTTCTATATTACAATCAATATATAAACTCATCCCTCGCTTTGTGGCCATGGTAGTTTTTATTTATACATTTACATTCCAGTGAATGTAAATAAATCTAAAAGACATGCCTGTGTAGCTATTCAGCATTTGATTGATTCATTCGTTTTTTATAGCTTATCAACCATTTGCAGGTTATTTAAAGCCAGGAAATATATTTTTAGATGCTAGGAATTTTTCTTTTAAATGATAAAGGTTTCCGTGACACAAGTCTTGCTAATTAACCCATAGCTGGTGGGAAAAGATATGGATTCATACTTTACCCAAGGATATTTGCTTGGAAGTGAACATAACGAACCCAACTGGAATTGGAACTCGGCTCTCGGATAAAAAAAAATCAGAACCATTATCTCTCACAGCATCTGTAAATCCAACCTTACTGCACCTGGTATTCGCAAGCAGTCACTCATTAAGGTTCGACGTTGCTTAACCTCGGTGATCGTACGGGAACCTGTATTTCAACGCGATATGGCCGTAAGCAGACGATAGTCAGAAATTCGAGCCTAAGTAGGCTATCCCATCAACAGATGAATAATATCGGGTCTATTTTATTGGCATTTTTATTTTTGATAATTTCTTCGTGTGTTTATTTATACATTGAAGCTCCTCATAGATATCAGCCAGATAGTATAGTATCCGAACCTAAGGGGAATATCCTATCAACGAGGGCTTATTATTAGGGATACTATATTGCCATTTTCTGAATGGGGTCTGGACATTGCAGTAGTTATCGGCGAGGCCTTTCGTTGCCATGATAAATTGTACAAGTATGACTGTACTATGGGAAATTAATCCAGGTAGGTTTTACGTATAGCAGATGGGGGGTTCTATCTACATCGGTTTCTCACGTCCTCATATGACCCTGGCTAACGCACACAGTAGAGTTAAACCCAGATCATCCACGCAAATACTTATCCATTTTTACTAATATGAAGGTCTACATGTTACATTCGAACTATCCAGAATTTCATCTTCATCATCACGATATCAAATCTGACTTCATGTTCCAAATTGAAACTGAACTCAAGTCAGTCTATTCCAGTTCAAGAATTTACAATCCCTAGCTGCTTGCCTCTACTCACAAAGTAAATTCCTTTAAATCGCCACTGTCATAAACTTCAGGTTATGTCACGGATGGGTTACCACATAAAAGAGAGCCCCCAAAACGAGGATCCTGATTTCAAATTCATGTGCTTTTATTCATCGTCTTCACTGTCTATCTTACTCAAGATAATGTTATTGCAATGTTTGACAGAATAACTGAGAAGATTGTTGATATCCTCTCTGATAATCCCTCAGCGAGCATTCATATTTGTGTTGATTTCAATATTCACTACGATGGGCCCACTCAAACAAAACCCAATAAGGTGACTACTGTCATTACGCCTCCATCGCATACGCGTTGGCGTAGATCTGGAATAAGTCTACTCGTGTTCCCGATATAGCTGGGCATCACGCTCACCGTCCTGATTTCTCCTCACCTCCTGTCCTGAGAAACGTTTCGTTGAGGGTGTTACTTCCCTTAGATACTTCAGACCACTCGCTAATTAATGTCAAAATTAAGGCCGGAACCAAAGACCTCTTCAGATGTCCCATTTCATAGTACAATCTGTCGATCAAAGCTGATTTAGGATAGCTTCAGATCTTATACTGTGAGAGCTTCTTGAACACACACACACACACTCTCTCTCTCTGTCTCATTTCGAAATAGATTCCCTCTGGAATGGAGAATTTTATTTCACACAAAATGTATCTACAAAGGCCGAATAGCCAGTCCTGGTTTAATCCTGACAGTACTGATGACATAATTCAATGTAACCAATACTACTATTTTTATAATAGGGTACAGTATAACACAGTGGTTTTTAACCGAGGCGGGGTGGGGGCACATGGCAGCAGGGTAAGTCTGGTAAGTTTTATTGTGCCCACAGTAAAAAAAAGTTTGGGATTTGGAGGGCTACAAGTTCAATGAAAGAGGCCACAATGCTACAATCCTTTTGCGCTCTATATTTAAGTTCAAATAAACTTAAATTATGAAATTGAAATATATTTTTGAGCTTTATTTACAAAATTAATTCCATTTTACTTACTGAATGATCCACGCATAGTTACCAACTCACAATATCCGCTTATATTAATGAATTCCCCCTTTTTTCCGCTGTGCAAGCTGAATTTTCCCCTACTTTTTTATTAGTTTTCATTCTTAATTATGCTGAGTTGTTAATAGGAAATAGCAATTCAAGAAATGAAATAAAATATTTATTTTTCCTCCAGAGGTGTTATTTCTTTTAAATTATTTTTAATTTACAAAATATTTTAAAATTTGTGTATGTATTTATAAGCAGACCCTTTTTAGCCAAAATGAAAGTTAATTTTATTTAACTGGTTCGGTTTTTAAAACAGTTTTGAAGTTTATATGGAGAAATATTATTGTTTATTTGTTCGGGAAATTATAAAATGAGCTTTTGATAAAGTAAACGGCTGGGAGAGAACTATCAAAATAATCACCAATCAAAAGGGGGCCATGAATAGAAAAAGGTTGAGAACCAGTGGGTATAACAGAAACCTTATTATATTGAGAACTATCCGCAATAATTTCAAGTGAGTTCTTATAAATGCAAAAAGCAGCTATGCGAGTTTAGTCCAAGCCAAAGTTGAAACAAAATAACTTGGTTCCAGTGAGTTCTGAAAAATGACAAAGAAGTTTCCCAACAGAATCAACCGATCAGTTTCTTCTATTATAAATGTCCCTGAGGTTATCTCATCCT
Source organism: Acanthosepion lycidas (assembly GCA_963932145.1). Taxonomy (NCBI): domain Eukaryota; kingdom Metazoa; phylum Mollusca; class Cephalopoda; order Sepiida; family Sepiidae; genus Acanthosepion; species Acanthosepion lycidas. The sequence continues at coordinate 28,819,791 of OZ010590.1, forward strand.
CGTCAGATAACGCTAAGCTCTTAGCAATGAACTTTGCCTGTAACTCTGCCTTAGACAAGGATCATCGCCTAGCTGACTTCCTCACTCTCACGGAAGGGAGACATTGTGATATCTCTGCCTCGGCTCGTGAAGGTTCCGGGCTCGTCAAAAGCCTTGATTCTACGAAAGCTATTAGTCAGGGCAAAATTATTTTGGTTTATCTTAAGAACCTTAACCCTGAGGTATCTAATTTTTTTTAAAAATTGTTTAATAGCTACCTGAAGGAAAAATGTTTCATAAGTCTATGGAAGGTATCAACAGTGTACTTTGTTTTCAAGAATTCATTCACGTCACAATATCGCCACCTCAACCTTCTTAGTGTCACCAGCAATCTTTTTGAGTCTATGATAAATAAGAAAGTTATTGATCACCCTAACAGAAACAACATTCTGAACGACAAACTATATTTCGCACCTCTATGTTCATTGTTGATGCCGTAACTGTCATTACACAGTGAATCAATGAAGTTATCTCAAAGGCCTTTGATGACATCGGGAATTGCCGCTCAAACTCTCCCGCTATGCCATCTCTGAAACCTCATTTTCTCAAGTATCAAGTCCTTTCTATCAGGTAGGTCATTGAAGGACGTTGGCAATAGTCAGTCCTCTGAAACCATTAACATCAATGCAGGCCCCTTACAATGCTTCCTGCTCAAGCCTACCCTCTTTCAGTTTTATATTAACAATCTGAGCAAGAGCCTACAAAGATCATTGTAAATATATATGAAGAAGATATTACGGTCTATGGGTGTACCTCTAAAAATCTAAATGTGGTAGCAGATCTCTTCTCTATTCTAGCTCAAACATCTCAACAGGAAACAAACTGACTTGTAACATCCAATGTCGCCAAAACCAAACTCTCATCTGAGTGAAAACCTGATTTTTTCCAGACATGAAAAATACTTGTACTCCAATTGCGGCTCCTTAGGGCTCAAAGCCACATCAGAACTCAACTGGGACTCATTTATATGATCCCTTGCTAAAGCAGTTGCAAAAATGTTCGGTTCCTTGTACATCTCCAAATATTATCTGACTCATTCTGGTACTCTGTATATTTTACAATATTTTTGAAATAAAGGGTTCAGTTCGATATTCTAACCACCTGAAGAAGGTCGGAGCGCAAAACAGCCGAAACGTTGTGATAAATATGACAACAAACATGTGGATTATAGTCCAAACAATGTAAATAGTGTACATAATACCTCGTCTCAGAAATATAGACAGATACTGAAGAAGGCTGAAGCGTACAACAGCTGAAACATTGTGATAAATATGGAAACAAAGATGATGACAATAGTCTGAATAATGTAAATAGTGTACATAATACCTCATCTCAGAAATATAGACAGATATCTCCAAAATACGTGGCTGACGTAGTTGTAGACTTAATATGAGTTTTTTGAACCATTTAGAAAATAATAATAATTCCTTTCACCGTTACCGCAAATTCGAGAAAAAAGATATTCTTGAGCCAGTGTAAAAATATTTTAGGCGGATGGATCGACACAGCCAATTCAACGTGAAGCATTGAAAAAAAAAGACAAATTTTAATAGCAACGCACATCACTACCGACGTTTTTTTTTCCAGGACATGCTCGACTCTGACACACAAGAGAAATACACAGCACCCTGACGACAACATAAGCACATTTCGTCGAATCACGCATCTCAACCACACTTCTGACATTTTCTTTTCAGTTCACAAGGACAATATTCAAAACTTTCATGAACCTTTTTCTTACATATTAAAAGTTTTCATTTCCTTACAACTTTTAATCTGGTGGGAGATAACTCCTCCTTTAGTTCGTTAACCCTTTCACCAGGGGTCTCTCTTCCCTGGCTATAAATAGTCGCTGACCCTTCGCCTCTTCCTCTTTTTCCTCAGGCTTTCAGCCTTACCACTTCGCAGATGTGAACGCTCACAGATACAGCGTTTCCCAAATGCTGGGAACACGCTAAGCACAAAACACGTACGTACGAACACTAACCACAACACAATACACACACACGCATAATATTCACCACACGCACTCCATGTAACTGTCCATGTAACTTGTAACCTTTTTTGTTATTAATACATATATTTGTTTACATATATTTATCGGTCTTGTGTTTGTTTTTCCTTGTCTTCTTTGGACTTAATTAAAGTCCAACTTTCTCATGGAGTTGGACCGGCTAGCAGGAAAATTTCTACCCACATGTATTCTACTTCTACTCAACAACATCGCCAACACGGTCCTCTACACCAACATCCTGACGATTTTCTCACTACTTTACATCAGCTTTGTTTCCCCGGCGTTGATTTCCGTGCTATTTCTGCATGCTGTTTAGTCCAGACATCTTACCAAGTTGCACAGTTCGTCTTCATTTCCATTCAATTGTCATCAGCCTGGGGTTTATAATCGCTTCTCCACCATTGCTAACTGTGTCGATATAGTTTTCAAGGACATCTGATATTATTCTTTCTAGAAATAAAAAAAAAAGAAAATATTTAAAGATCTAGGGGACAATAGACATCTTTAGCACATGCCAACTGATATAAGAAAGCAGTCGCTTACTCTTTCCTGAGCAAGAAACGCACTGACCGACTGTTAGGATAGCTGTTTGTTTCTATCAGCTTATAATCAATATTATATTTCTTCGTAGTAGTCCACAGTGCCTCGTGCCACACGTTGTCGAACAACGTTTTAAAGTCTTAAGATTATTCAGTGAATGTCAAATCCTTCTGGAGATGGCAGGAGAGCTGACCAGTCAAAATAACGTGGTAAATATTGCCAATCAATAAGTAAATTACACTTACACACCACTGATTCATACACACCCATAAATACGTATTTTTCTTGCGTGTAAAAATAGCAGCATACATATATACATGTTCGTATGTGTAACTGTAGTTTTCCTAACAAAATGTTTCTTATATACGTATTCTGAATACATTTATTAACGAAGTCTTTTCATCCCAATGGATTTTTTTTAATCACTGTGATGCCTTCCGTGCTATTAGCAAACAAAGCAACATTGTGAGCCAATGCGGAAAAAGGACAAACAAAGCAATACATAGAAGGAATAATATATATATGTGTGTTTGTGTGTGTGTGCGCACTTATGTGCGCGCGTGTGTGCGCGTGTAGCAAAGTCAGTTTTCAGTAATTTCTAAGGCACCTGTAGCGTTTCAGTAATTATGTCAGGGCTGATAAAAAAAACCCGAGACCAAGATATCTACAGAAAATCCAAATGAATTTTCTCACTTTTCAAAGTCTTCATTACCTCTGCAATGATAACCTGCATTAACTCCAACACTTCGCCTCCAGTACACATTCACACACACACACACACACACACACACACACACACACATATATATATATATATATATATATATATATACATATATATATATATATATATATATATATATATATATATATATATATATATATATATATGTTACATAGGAATATATAGCTGCCGACACTGGAGGTTGAACACAGATTACCAGAGAGAAAACACTGGCGATCCCATTTTGAATAAATTGATCACCTGATGGAAAAGGAAATGTATTTATGGGAATTAGCATGGCGTAAAAAGTGATCTCAGTATGGATTACTATTCGGATCACTATTCGGTGCTTACTTTTCTAGCAAGTATTATCGAGCAAATATTATTAGTGCGTGTGCTATTCGAAGGCGTCTGACACCAGTATTGTTCAACGGCGTTACTATAGTAGGTATCTGCGATTACAAAGTCTCTACTACAACGAGCATTACGAAAGTGGCAATATATATGTAGCTGGTGTAATAACAAAATTGTCCTAATCGTGTGATTGCCCATCCCACGAAATGTTTAATATCTGGAAAAAAATACTAAACTAATTGAGTTTCTTTTATTCAGCTTTTCAGATGAGACGTTTATCCATCTTGACAACATTTGTCGTAAGAATCACTGAAAAAGCCTTTGAGGTATTCAGGTAGAAATAGGACAGGTTAAAATCTTTTTGTGTAAGCCCTACTGTCTTCCCAAATGAGCAATGGTGAGGGGAAAAAGTTCATTCAGCCCTTCAGTGATATCAACACTCATACCATGGCTTCCATCTATTCAAGAACCATCAAGAGAACGGTGAATAAGTTTTAAAAAGAGGGAACAGTAGAGATAAAACCTTGAACAGGAGGTCGTAACAGGATCATCATTTCAACTTAGAGCTAAAGAAATCAATTAGAAAAGATCCAACTCAATACATAAAACGTTTGGCACGTGAAAGGGGAGTTTCTGTTATGACAGTCGAAAAAGAAGTGAAAAAGACTTCAAAATGAAATCGAACGTGAAACCTGAGAGGCATCTTGTTACTCCAGGACAGAAAGTTAGAAGTTTAGAGAGAGCAAAGATCATTTTGAATAAGTTGGAAAATGATCCTGGAATATATATATATATATATATATATATATATATATATATATTGAACTTTATTTCAAACCTTTATGAGTTTCTTTAGCTGTAATTAATTAATGGTGAACATGTCATTTTCGCTTATGATCGGGTTTATCACGATTTCTCTGTTATGGTTGGAAACTAATTATACATTCTTATTGCTTACAGTGTTATAAAAACCTCGGAGAATTCCAGTAAGATATTTTTAATCGTTTCTAAGATACAACGGCTCAAAGCTAAATCTAACAAATGGACAATTTTGTTTTTACATGATTTGGACAATTTTACAGTTACATCAGATACATGTGTGTGTATATATAGAGACAGACAGACAGACAGATGCTGAAAAGTTATCGGCACAACCATGAAGAATGATCGAAAGCCATGAAAGGCATATTATTAACCTTTCCCTGTGAAGTGTATTTATTCGTTGATATTTATTGCTTGAAATACCAATTTGGAGATGTGAGCCGGGTCGTTAACTTTCCAGCACAACCTAGACTGATATAAGGAGGAATGACTCTTAATTATACTTTATAAATAAATTACCCATGATCTAGCGAAAGTTATAAATTGAAAAGAAAAAAGTGCTCAATTTCTCATAGCAGAGTAAATGTATTATATTCCCACGACTTTAAGTTTCATATCGTAACGTAACACGAAATCTCTCTCTCTCTCTCTCTCTCTCTCTCTCTCTCTCTCTATATATATATATATATATATATATATATATATATATATATATCCCCACTTTCTCTCTCTTTTACCACTGGATCAACGGGACTCGGTGATGAAGAAACTAACTACACTCAATATAGCGCAGTTACTAACTTGCAACTTGCATTGTATCGTAACGGCCCGGGTTCGATTCTCGATAGTGGATGGGCACTGCTGAGGAATCCCAAATAGGACAAAACGACCGCCCAGTGCTTTCTGCATTCTGTTGAGGATTCTACTAGACTCGATGAATTACTATGGCTGATTTTTCAAATCCCCAAATCCCCCCCACACACACAGATACACACACAGACACACACACACACACGCACATATATATATATATATATATATATATATATATATATATATATATATGTATGTATGTATGTATGTATATAACCCTGGATGAAGGTACGAAGTTTGGTAGAGTCCGTTTATTAATTATGTAGGTGTATATACTCAAGCAGTATATATGGATGATGGAAATAAATACAGTTCCTGAGGAGCCTAATGGTGAACTTGCTTTCATGCTATGCTATGATATATATATATATATATATATATATATATGTGTGTGTGTGTGTGTGTGTGTGTGTGTGTGTGTATGTGTGTGTGTGGTGCAGCTCAATTTATATTACATCAATCATTCATACAAAAACAGATTAGTGAAGTTAATGATATAAATGTCGAGAATACATCTTCGCAAACAAATTTATTAAAATTATCTTATACAAGTTGAATTTATTAAAAACAGGGATCACAACATTTATGTAGAGGTTCGTGGGTTAATGAAATTTTAATAAATTTGTTTACAAAGATGTATTCTCGCCATCTTTATCATTAACTTCACTAATCTGTTTTTTGTATGAATGATTCATGTAATAATAATAATAATAATAATATATATATTAAGACATACACATAATACACATACTCAATTAAGCTGAAAAATCTAATCATCCTTGATAATGGCTAAAGGTATAGCCGAAAGCGCTCGGAAATATAAAATATTTGGACAGTTCTTACACACCCTTTGTCCAGAAAAGAAAGCTCTTGTCAGAACACAAGAAAAATTAAATAAAAAGCTTAACCGTAGTACCTTGTCTGTCGTTTTTAATGAAACATGCATAAAGGAAGGATTGCTGCCTAAATATACAACTATATATATATATATATATATATATATATATATATAAATATATATATATATATATATAAAAAGGCAAGAATTTCGCAATATTTATATAAATATCTGATGGCGACTAAATCTATTTTCTGACACGCTTTTTTTGACTCATAAATACTCAAGTACTAATTGCGCGGGAAAACACTTCGATTCCCGAGAAACCGCGACTATTATCGACTTTATTTAGCAAATTTAGAGAGCACATACCCCATCTCACTGCTCGAGAAACCAATCAACTAACACACCTACTCACCAACAAGCGAGTCATCTGCTGTAAGAGAATCTAACACCCTTAAGCCTTAACCGAAACCCACTGACTAAAAGACCAAACGACAGCCGGGCGCTGATCACTAACGTCTCGTTGGTTATTTCGATTATGCTTTATGATGACAAATATCCATTAAGTCTATTGGTATTTTGGTCAAATTTGTTCTAGAAAATTCTGAGTGGAAATTCAACCAGGAATGAATTAAGTAATAGCCAGAGATTATTAGTAGTCATTATATTGCCCTTAGAGATTAAAAGTACGTCTTGGTGCATGCATTTTGCAACGCTATTCTGTAAGAGATTAAGAGAGGTGAATGTGCGAGTGGCGTATGTAATGGATTGCGAATCGGAATGATAACCGAGTTGGAATTTAAGTGTAAATGCGCTTGGAAAAGGCATGAAACATTTCCTTCCCTGTAATTAATGTGTTAGATAGTACGACTTGTATCTTGAGAAATCATTGTTATTCTCAAACAATTGTTATTAAAAAAAATATTCACACGTAAGAAAAGAATTATTCTTGCAATTTAAAATATGTTTCGACTTTAAATAACTCACTAACGCCGAGAAGCCGTAAAAAAACAATTCCCTCAATGAAAATAACCTTAAGAAAGATTGATAGATGCAAGTATGATAAAAAATGGAAGCTGAAAGAAAATGACGACGCTAAATATACAAAAAAAAAAAAACACGGATAAAAAGATTCCTTTTTAATGATTGATTCGTTTTCTACGGGTTATCAACTCTTTGCATTGTTATTTAAAGCCAGAAAATATTCATAGATTGAAAGAAAATTTTTCAGGTAATAATGATTTAGTGAGACAAGCCTTACTAATTAACATTTAATGATACAAGCGTTACTAATTAATATTTAATGACGAAAACCTTGCTGATTAATACTTAGTGATACAAGCCTCACTATTTAATATTTATTGCGACAAGCCTTACCAGTTAATATTTAACGATACAAGACTTACTAATAAATATTTAGTTGGACACGCCTTACTAATTAGCATTTAATGATAGGAGCCTTACACTGTAATACTTAGTGATACAAGCCTTACTAATTAATATTTAGTAAGGTAAGCCTTACTAATTAATATTTAGTGAGACAAGCTTTACTAACATTTAACCATACAAGCCTTACTAATTAATATTTAATGAGACAAGCCTTACGATTTAATATTTAATGATAAAATCCTTACTAATTAATACTTAATGGTAAAAGCCTTACTATTTAATATTTAGTGATACATGACTTACTAATTAATATTTAGTGAGACAAGCCTTACTAATTAACATTTAACGATACAAGCCTTACTATTTAATATTTAGTGATAAAAGCTTTACTAATTAATACTTAACGATACAAGCCTTACTATTTAATATTTAGTGATACAAGCCGTACTAATTAATATTTAGCGAGACAAGCTTTACTAATTAACATTTAACCATGATAGCCCTATTAATTAATATTTATTGATACAAGCCTTACTATTTAGCATTTAACGATACCAGCCTTACTATTTAATATTTAGTAAGACAAGCCTTACTAATTAAGACAGCTGGGAAAGAAGAGATGAATTCACATCTTTCCCAAGGGTATCTGCGCGTAAGCGAATATAACAAACCCAATGGGAACTTGAACGTGGCACTCTGATTTCCAATTTCGTGCCGTTATTTGTTACACCACCCCCACATCCAAGTTTACATAGCTGGTATTTCCATGCGGTCACAAATCTAGCTACTGATCAGACTCGACATTGCTAAACTTCGGTGAATGTAAGGGAAGCGGTATATCCACGTAATATGGCCATAAACCGAAGATGTGTAACATTGTGTGTGCGAAGTAGCGTATAGTATGTTAAAATTAGGAAAAAGACCCCTTAACTAATAAAACCCCACACGTTGTTGGGAATAAATCGTATTTCTGAAATTTGATATATATGATAGTCATTGGACAAGCACAAAACCTTGTGATTGGTAATCCAGGGTATGACAATAAAATGCATTCGACAGCAAGGCATCTGATCAGGAGATTGGAGGTTTTGAAGAGCATGGAACCACCTCCTAACTGCTATTGTTCCCAGGTCCACCCAGCCGTGGGGTGTTAGCATCCGTTAGGGCTCCAGCTATGAGTAAATAGTGAACCCCACTGAACATTATATAAGTATAAAAATATATTTTATAGTAAAAATACCAGCAATACATTTTTATTTAAAAGAATACCAACAATACTTTTTTGAAAGCAGAATTAGCAACAATAAATCTTTATTTGTAGTTAAAGCTATAAAACTATGTTCAAATTTATTAGATTCTGGCAGTAAATAACCCACAGAGGTGTTGATATGCCGCTAAAGAAAAATCAAAGCACCAACATGGAAGAACTCTTTCAGGATATTAATCCATATAATATGCTAGAATTTCTCAAAGAAATCAAACGGCATTCCAAAATATATCATCAACAAAAATACAACATCATCTACACATATCACCGCTTCTTGTAATTATGACCACACAAACATGTATATGCACAAAGGCTGAGTATCATTTACCATGTATTCAATTGTGAAAGCAGAATAACATCTATCATATTTTTATTAATTCAAAGCTTCCAAGAAAATTAAATTCTGCATTAAATGACCCATGAAGGAAAATGATATGCCGTTAGACAAACAAATCAATCAATCAATCCTGGTGACTGGGTCACAAAAAAAGAAAAAAAGAAGGACGTGGCGGTATTGATTTTACGAATTAATAATTAGCAAGAAGGAAAGATGATTTCCTTGTAAAATAAAATAATAAATGGCAAAATGATTGGAGCTCTCTCGCTTCTCTCTCCTTCACTGACAAGTAATCGGTCGGTAAAATTTCCCTACTAAAACAATAAAAGCAGCACATACAGACCATACGTAGTGCTATTTAACACTCCTAGTTAAAAAAAAGTGTCCTGGTGAAAAGACGACTGAATTTGTTTTCAGCGATAAGCAGAGACAATCCCAGTTTGGTATATTGCTGTCATGAAGGATGTTTTCACGCAACCAACTCCACAGGCTACGGAACAATGACAATGGTCGCCAAACGCACATTCGAGCCACCATTCCCAACAATATATGATGTTGTGACATTGTCATATTTTTTTCTTTTCGAGTGAAGGTTGTTTTCCAAATTTCAAGATGGTTTCCTGTTGCTACAAGCATCTCGGGGCGATTGAAAATTACTTAATTAATAGTTAATGAATAATAATTGCAGGGTTATTTCCGATAAAAGCAGAGCTCGGTTATTAAGCGTAAATATACTATCTTTAATTATGTGTCGATCCAGTAGCATTCCAAGAGAAAGAATGAAATCTGGTATAGCATAATATATCTAAAAGAGATGGGTTTATATTTCTCTATCTGGAATGAGGTGCAAAAGAATGAATAGGGTACACTGCTGGAGACTGAGGAAATTGAAAGTAGCGGTACACATTAACCTAACTGGTATATACGTCAACTCATTGTGGTTTCCAAGACATTATGGATTTTTTTCTCAGCAGTAATGAGAATGTTTTCCGCATAGCAAAGATAAAGGAAACACCTGTTTCATACGGGTTTCTGTGAATGGAATCGCATATGTTGTACTCATTGCTGAAATGATCTGAGTCGGTCATTGTATGTGTCACCAGTTCTTTTCTGTCCGTTACTATTTTCTAAAAAAAGTGACATCTCATTCTTATGACTATGTGACTATCGAATGAATCGGGCGAAACGTGCTCAATCATGCATTTATTTATTCAGTAAGCGTCTTTGGCGTAACCGTGGTCACCACACCCACACCATCTCACAGTTGGGATTCATGATGACATTCAAGGCAGAAAAGTGTAAAGGCTTGCCGGTTCCTTTTGCAGAGGGGATGTTGAGGCTACCCCATCGTCCACCTCAGAAGTTAAAGAGGCAAGACGTATAAGAAGCTGATAGTTTGAAAATCAGTTTTCCTTCTCTATATCGGTGATAGCATATGGAGACCATGCGCTAATCTAAATACAGGGCTTCTGTCTCGGCCGGACCGACAAGGTTCAAAGCAATACAGTACATTACATTTGGAGAAAGCTTGACTGCAGGAATTGCCAGAAATTTGTCAGTGTTGACAGCCAACTGCCTTCGGGGCTCCACTCCAGGTTTTCGATCCCATGGCTTTTTCCGTGTTTGAATATGACCACACAAGGCAACGGAAGTCTTAAATCGGTTTTTTCCTTCTCCGGAAACGTGCTCACAAAATAAAATCAAACTGTATGAAGAATGAGTTTAGTAGTTCAAACAATTCTCAATAATGGTACGTCTACAAAATGAGAAATTTTATTGAATAGCATGAAGTTTCAAGTAAAACATACTAGAATTTTCTATTGCGTCCTAGTGGCATTATGGCCTTTCTTGGCGGTGTAAGGATTAAATAAACCAAGAAGAAGCAACATTATTCAATACGTGAGTGAATGGTTTTCGTTCTGTTGTTCATGCTTTGGACTTTTTCGTATCAGATAATTCTGTTGGAATTTTTGGGTAGCTAGTACTAGTGAGCCAGCCAAAATGTGCTGACTCATTTTATAGTTAACCAATAGAAGAGTTAACCAATCAGAAGGCTTAAAATATTCAATGCGACGTGTATACAGGCGGCCATGTTTTTTTTCCCGAATATTCACTGGCAGCCTTTGATATCGAAGAGTGAAGAATTACAGAACAGCTGCTGCTGCTGGTGGTATTGGCAATATAGGCGGATTTAGTAGAGTGTCTGACTCGTGAGTATTAATCTTTAACGTTGTTTCATTAAACAGATTACGTACAGCGCTGTATTATATATTCATAGACTATGGTGAACATAGTTAACAAATTCTTCTAAATAATTCGTCCTGACATGACGTTTTTGCCCGTTACCCAGAACCAGAATGTTCCAGCGAGCAATCTATCTCCGTGGATTTAATAAAGAATTTCAAAATACAAATGACACTAGACGAAACGTGGATATAAAAAGACAAGCATACTAGATTCGATCAATGCGTAATGTTTTATCTAAGAGAATTTCAGATATAAAACATATTTTCTTCTATAAAACGCGTTTCTGTATTTGATGTCATATAAAACGCATTTTTATTTATTTATTTATTTTCTTTGCAAAAGGCTTATTCGATCTATGTCTTATATGCGGAGTGCAGTCCACTCGAAGGCTAATTTTGTCCCTAACACTCACTTCTGCTGGCTATTTCTATCTATTTCTATTCTATTTCTATCTCAGACCTCTTCCTAGCCCGACCCAATAATAATAGTAATAGTTACAGCCACTTTCTCACAGACGAAACGTCTTAAGCCTCTCTCTTCTCTATCGCTATTTCTATGTAAAGTGCTCAGGCGAACTACATTCCTTAGTTCCACCAGTTCTAACCTTCGCGGCAGGGACCCGCTACGCACGTTTTAAAGAACCATCCTCATTCCCTTCGTATTCCATTGGTGAGATTTAAGTTTGACGAGCCGCTGCCTTCTGGAACCAACTCCTAAAAAGATGCTTCTTCGATCATTACAATCTTAACCTGTTCAAGTCTAGAGTTAACCGTTATCTTCCCCATAAACAGTGCCTTTTACTCTGTAACACTCTACCTCGAGTGGCTCTCTGGCCTTGTACGTGGTTAACATAAATGTAAAAGAAATTTCACCATTACGATTTATTGCTTTTATGTTGAGCTGTACTGCTAGCTTGCTTTTTATATACAGTAATTATTCCTGCTCTATCTAAAGTGATTTTATAATGTCTTGTAAAGTACTGATAGCTTACAGTAAGCAATACATGCTTAACTGCAGTACAAATGTAAATGCTAAAACGGGGTGCTTCTGTTATGCCGTTAAACACGGTATTTGTTTGGATTTTTTACAGTAAGGATCACCCTGTACAAGGTAGTCTAGACTTGAACAGGTTAAGATTGTAGTGACCGGGGAAACATTCTCTGGGGAGTCTGTTCCATAGAGTAGTGGTTTGCGGAAAGAAGCTGCTTGGGGGAAACTTACTTCTCGCCGATGGATTACGGAGGGATGGGAGTGGTTTGTTACTATATAAGTGGCATGGTGGGTTCTAGCCGTGAAGGTCTGACCTGGCGAAACCAGGAGATTCAGTTCGTCCGAGCACTTTCCCTGATACTAGCAATATAGCAGTTGGGGGCTCGTCACATCCTGCGAGGATGGAGGGTGGAAAATAACTCCTCTCCTACAAGGACTTGGAGACGCTTCGGAATATGAAAGACAGCAGATAAATCTCCATTGATAGCTGTGCCAACATTTTAAATATATATACATATATTAAATCTTCTCACCCCAAGCAAGGCAACAATGTCACTAGAACGCAGTGGGGTTACAGTGAGTGAAAGTGAAAGTGAAAGTTAAAGAGAAGACTGAGAATTGGGAGGATTGAGAAAAGGACAAAAAAAAAATGAACAGGGTTCAAAAAGACAGAAGATGGCGATTAACGTATCATTTACATTTTTGAAGATTGTAGTTATCAGGGAAGCAAGGAATCGGAAGGGAGTTCCACAGGTTAGAAGAGCGAGAAAAAAGACTGCTACATGTGGCGTTTTCATCTAGCTAGTTCAAGACTAAAATGGTGAGACCCTAGTTGCTAATCTAGTAGCACGCTTAAATTCGTGTAATCTGGGCGCCAGGAAAAAAAAAGCTCGTCCAAGCAGCTAGCATAAAAATATTTGTAGAACAGGAAGATGGAAGCCATGTCACGCCGATATAAATTATAACAATATAAATACATTTTTTCTAGAATAGATTATTGATCTACATTTACCAATATCAATTTACGATAAATATTTATGAATTAATGAAACTTTTATTTGGAATAAGTTGTGGTATTGGTTAACTAATATTATCCACAATTTTCCAAACCAAATATTGATTGCGATTTATTCAATATAAATTACCTATGAAAAATTACGTTTAAATGGAGAATTTATTTCACTCAGTGACAAAATTATATATATATATATATATATATATATATATATATATATATATATATATATATATACTACAATAATTTGTATATCGATTCAAATTTATGAATATATATTTTGTATTTTGTATAATTGGATATTTACAAATGAATATTCTCTCCTGTTATCGGAATTTTTTTTATTGATAGATTTTTTCTTACAGCCCGAAAGTATTGACTGGGTGTAATGGTTGATAAAAATACATAAATGATTCACATGTCAAAGTAAGTTTTTAATATTGCGTTCTGTAAAGTATTGATAAGCATACGTGGGGAAGTCTCGTTTGTAAGACAAGTTGGATGCAGTTTTAAATGTAAGACAGCGTGGCTGTTGTTTTAATTGTAAGACAAGGATGGCTGTAATTTTAATTGTAAGACGAAGATAGCTGTGTTTTAAGTGTAAGATAAAGATGGCTGTTGTTTTAATTGTAAGACAAAGAGAACTGTAATTTTAATTGTAAGATAAAGATGGCTGTTGTTTTAATTGTAAGATGAAGATGGCTGTTGTTTTAATTGTAAGACGAAGATAGCTGTTGTTTTAATTGTAAGACGAAGATGGCTGTAGTTTTAATTGTAAGATTAAGAGACTGTAGTTTTAATTGGTTTAAGTTAACTTGTATTTCTTTCGAAATGTTTATAGGAGTAGCTAGGGAATTATAAATAAAGTATACCAACATATTCCATTGCTACAATCATCGTTAATGTGCCCTGTTCCTTCCACTACTTCCTATCTGCTCTAAAAAAACGTTTGTCAATTCAATGTATCTCCTTGTCTGTACTCTGCTATGTATTCGCACAAAATGATTATGTAAGTGGCTCACTGTTTCCTTCTACATTTCCTTCTCTCATTACGACATGTAAGATTTAAGTTTACCAAACAATTCTTGCTCATGATGTATCCCAGAAATTTTCGATTATTTCGTGTGTTTTTCTGGTTACTATTTACTTTTAGGACTTCCTTGTTGTTCACATAACTGGAGTATAGATATGACCTATCAATGCAATAGTCTTTTCTTTGCTTCTAATGAAACATTCCCACGTCTTACTTAATTTCTATAAAGTCCCAATGCACCTTCAGATGTCATAATTTTCGTTATTTGGATGTTTTAGAAAAGTAAATATTATGTATACTTTATCAATCTTGGCCGGGTCGCACAATACAATAGGGACTTCATGGCAATAGGCAATATTTGATTGGTCTTATTGATGAGCTAATCAGAAAACAGGAGAAAACAAAAAGAAGTTCTTCTGATGGAAAATAATGTTCTTTAACTGCATTCTTTTCATTGTAAACTGTTCAGATATGTAGTTCGCTTAACTGAAAAAGAATAAGGCTATCACGACGAGTTAGTTGATAGGAATCGCAAAAATAGGGTATTTCAAACTGTTTTGACTCAGGGAAATTTATATGAATTTTTAAAGAGATTATCGTGAAATATTGAAAATAACATAGAAACAAATTGTCAATTGTAAATAAGGAAGCAGCATTGAAAACGGTCAAAAACAAAATCAACAACTGTCCACAAAGAGGCGATATATGTACAGGAAAATAAAGAAAGATTGAATTTGAGATGTAAAAGGAAAGATAGTAATGGTTAAATAAACTATAAGAAAAGCAAGAGATTGAAACATGCTCTATTTGCCGTCCATATAGATAAAAATTAAATAAATGCTTGCATTGAAAGACACAGGTATTAAAAGTTACCTGATGCAGGAGGAAGACGTTAAAAATAACAGAATCGTACTATACCAAAATGTTTGCTTAAGAAATTTAAAAATACCATCAACAATCTCTCTGGTAATGTTGCAGAGTTAAAAACGGACAGTGTTTGCGCTTCGAAATATAAAACAGAGAAAAGCAGGGAAAGATGTCATAGTAACAGACCTTTCGAAAAATGCAGGCAAGTTCCACATAGAATTAGCACAGCTTTCTCTACAGCATATACTGAACAGAAAAGTATCCCAAAACTACAATCGAAGAAATGTAATTCTTTTCCACAAAAATAAAATAATAAAACCCTTGAAAACTCACGACCTATCACTTTATTATCGAATATGCATAAAACTTTATTTAAAGGACTTCACGACAAAACCATTGACGAAAATCAGCCAAATAAAGATGCAGGTTTAATTTCGGATGGGATAGTCAGTTATTGAGTGACTAGTCAAAAATTAATCATCTACAAACAACAAACTGATCGAAAATAAATATGCAGAATATAGCAAACCATTTTGTTTCATATCAGTGGACGGTGAAAAGCTACTTGATTCAATAGGACACTCGTCAGTCTTTAACTCATAATGAGATCGAGGTACTAATGAAAAATATACAATAGTTATTAAAATATATATGATAAAAACCCAGCAATACTTTGACTATACAATGACTAAGATAAAATAAAGATTGAAAAAGGGGTGAGACAGATATGATTTCGTCTTATTTACATGATGCGTTGAAAATAAGTTCCAGAAAAGCGACTGGCAAGGAATGAGAGTAAACGCAAACGGAGAATATTTAAACCCCTCACGGATCTACTGATCCTATTTTACTAATATCCGAATCATCGGAAAAATTACAAGAAACGTGAAACCACCAGAATAGGAAAAGTTTCAATGTTAGCTTGAAAAATGAAGAAAGATAAAACAATTGTAATGAGGATGGTTCAAGATAATAATAATAATCTAAACCCATATTCTTCAGTAGTTTAAACTTTTCTTTCATATATCTAAACTATAATTGTACACAATTATTTAGAAAAATGAAGATTTCACTCAAATATCTTGAAATATTTCCAAATTTTCATTTGAAATAAAACAAAAAAGTACGAACTTTAAGCAAGACAGCCACTATACGGAAAAAATGAAGGCATCAGTTTAAACCATAGCAACCTGGCGCCAGTTTAAACTTATATCTTCTTTTTCCGCATCTATCTAAACTATAATTTTACAAAGTGAAAATTGCACTGAAATATGTTGGAAAAATTCCAGCTTTCACCTGAAATCAAGAAATATACAAACTTTCAAGAAAATGACCAAAATATATGGAAAGAGAGAAGGCGTCAGTTTAAATGGACGTCAGCAGAATATGAGTTCATATTTTTTTATCACATAAAGTTAGGTTATTTATTTCTCGAAGAAAAATTATATTAGCCGCCTTTTTTGACACCAAGAAACAGTTTATTCTTGACGCTGTTCGGGAATCGATGATTACAAGGTTCTTAGTCGGAAAGTCTGAGTTAGTGTTGAAGACAGGCTACAAAAAGGAAAGTGAATAATTTTAAAATGTGCGTAATTAAATTAACTGTACTTTTACAGTAGACGCGCACACACACACACACACACACACACACACACACACATATATATATATATATATATATATATATATGCGTGTGCGTGCATGCATATATACATACTCGCATCTATATATCTACGTACGCAAATGAGTGGCAAGATGAAAAACTTCTTCATAATAATAATAATGGTTATATTGATGCATTCAGTTTTATCAACACTATATAATAATTACCGTTTTGTATATATTTATATCTTTCGTGTCACGCTCTATACAATTAAATAGCACAACATTAATAATGTTTTTAACTCCTTTAATGTTATAATAAAGGATTTCTTCTAAATAAAGGGACATGAAATGACGTATCAATGATACTGTCTTTAAATGTTTATGCCCGTATCATACATAGAACAATTTATATTATAAACTCTTGGAGGACTGCTGTATCTCGTCCTGGGTATGACGATAAACTACATCCGACAGCAAGGCCTCTAATCGAGAGATTTTGAGGGGCGTGGAACCATCTCTTAATTGCTGTTGTTCCCATGTCCAACCTGAATCGGGGTAGTAGCATTTGTTAGGGTCCCAGCTATGGGCAAATAGTGAACCCCTAAAACTGGAGTCAAGACACTATGAAAGTATAAAAATACATTTTTTATAAAAGGCCCAGTAATACAATTTAATAGTAAAAAAAATGTTCCTAGAAATAGATTTTAATATAAAAACAATTCCAACAATAGATGTTAATAGTAATGAAACATGCCAAAACTCCCAAGAAAATTAAATTTTGGCATTAAATGATCCACAAGGAGCTGACATGCCGTTAAACAAACTACATTAAACTGATGTATATTATATCTGGTGCAAAGTACATTATCGGCTCTATAATGCCTATTATATAATATATGAGTACATTAGAAGAGAGGTCTAATCACACACAATCGTAAAACAGCCTTCATTTTGAACGGCACGTGTACACTATATATATATATATATATATATATATATATATATATATATATATATATATATATATATATATATATATGCCTTTCGTACAACGCCTAAGTTAGTAGATAGTGCAAAATTAATAATACTCATAATTGCTAGAATTTCTTTTAACATTTTAATCAAAAATATTTATCAACGTTGATTTTAAAAAGAAATTTTCCAGCAATCTTCATCGTGTAGATACGAGCTATATTTGATTGGCTGAGAAAAAGTTATATATATATATTTAGGCGACCAATGGTATCTATGATTCATTGATTACTCTTGGCCTCATATTAATTGCTCTTTGCTCATTATCTTTTCATGTTAAAAATGTAATGTGTTTAATATAACAGCGACTCAAAATGGGAGCACCTCTCGAAAGAACAAGATTAGTAACAGAACGACAAAGCTGGCGAGAACAAGAACAAGTTGAAGCAAGACGATCACTTAGTGAACAAATTTGTGTGAGTACATCACAAAAAAAAAAAAGACTTTAACAAATAAGACTGCAGTTTAATAAGCGTAGTTGTAAGAGAACGGATTAATTAAACGGTCCATTGGCTTCAATTTTAGTTGTGAATTCTTGATCTCCGATTTATAGAATCTCAATATATTGTTTTAAAACTATTGCTTCATTGTATGTCAATATTAAAACTACTAACAATTGCCTCAAAAATGATGGCACGGGTATACTAGTATAAAAGTGAAAACATTTGAGAAAATATTCAACAAATATTTATATCGAAACGTTAATGATAGAGAAACGCCCAACATATAAAATTTAAATTTTCACGTCGGACGTATCAATATATTAACTTTAGCTTATTTCATTCATCTTTTATCACTTTTTTAAAAACATTTATTGTTTTAATTAACCAACATTGTATTAACATTAATTTTGTCAGCTAGGAATATACGTTGTATAATTCTGGATATATATTTGATGTATAAGATTCCAGAATAGCGTACTTTTTAATGCATTTTGGCTTTAATAAATTTATTTCTTTTAAATCAGAACTACATTCTTTAAAACAATGTTAAGGTTATACCTAAAAAGGTATGTCTTACAAACAATCCATTTTAAAATCTTTCATTTAACTTTCTAGATGTATCACCTATGTATTTCTTGCAGTCTATTTCTTAAATTCATGCTTTAGGCATAATGTTGCTATCTCTCTCTCTCTCTGTCTTTCTCTCTCTCTCTCTCTCTCTCTCTCTATATATATATATATATATATATATATATATATATATATATATATATATATATCGGATAAGAACAAATGGAGTATAATTCCATTGTCTGTAGCATTTAATTTTTAAAACAGGGCTCAATACAGAGTAGAGCTTAATATTATTCATTAGATAAGATTAAAACAAAAAAGGATAAAAATCGCTCCACAATAGTTTTCATGTTTCAGCAATCATAATGCGCTTCCTCGGGCGATAGTAAGCTATTGGGTAGGGATTTTTAACATGTTTCAGCTTTAATCTCATATAATAAATAATACATATATATATATATATATATATATACATACATATATATATATATATATATATATATATATATATATATATATATGTATATATATATATATATATATATATATATATATATATATATATATATATATATATATATAATAGCTTTTATTTTCTTCACAAAACAAAATTATTAAATAAGTGATATAAACAAATTGTTACTACGTTAATAAAAACACCGATTAAAATAAAATAAAATAAATAAATAAGATAAGAAATAAAAAAAAAATAAAAATAAAAATAAAAAATAAAAATAAATAAAAACAAGCAAAATAATTTAACCCAAATAAATAAATAAACAAATAAACGACTTCCGGCAAAACAACCGCCATATATATATATATATATATATATATATATATATATATATATATATATATATATATGCACACACAAAAATATTAAACAATATATATAGAGAGAGAGAGATAAATATACATATATATATATATATATATCAACACTTTGTGTTGACTGTCAGTTTGTTTTGAATATCACACTGAGCGTGAAACTTAGAAGATATCATTCAGTCTAGAAGCAGATTGTGACTATGCAGTGTTGATTCCTGTATCCACACACACCATATCTATAAAAGCTGCCTTTCTGATGATAGCACTTTTCAACTATAAAAACAGAAAGTATGAAAGAATTTGTATCTGTGTGTAAATAAGTGCGTGCAAGCACCTAAACACAGATATATCAATAGATAGATAGATAGATAGATAGATAGATAGATAGATAGAACCTGACTAAAACAGACAGACAGATAGATAGATAGATAGATAGATAGATAGATAGATAGATAGATAGATAGATAGAAGTCAGCAATCAACAGACTTACGAGACCGTCTTCGTATAATTTCTCATTTTTACGTGTTAAATAAAATAATTAGTTGTAGAAATTAATTAAACTTAGACATACGGACATTTTGCAGTATTAAATTTTTCTGACAGAATAATTTGCTACAAATGTTCCTTAGTTGTTAAAGAATTTCGCACTAAAATATTTGATTGTTTAAGACGGACAATAAATTTTTAAGACATTTTTCGGGAACACTAGCGTTGGTGGGAGTGTAGTAAGAGAGCGTAGAGAATGACCGTAATGATTATTGTCCCAAGCACTTTAGGCCAAAACGTTAACCATTTTCAAGAGGTTAGTTCTTAATATATTTTGTATATAATTTGTATTATGCGGAAGTAGTGGAAATTTAAGCTATGTTAGAATAAATTTAGATGTAATTACACGTTGGCCTTCTGTCGTCGA
Source organism: Acanthosepion lycidas (assembly GCA_963932145.1). NCBI lineage: Eukaryota > Metazoa > Mollusca > Cephalopoda > Sepiida > Sepiidae > Acanthosepion > Acanthosepion lycidas. The sequence continues at coordinate 28,840,541 of OZ010590.1, forward strand.
ATAGTTTAAGGTTGAGCCTAAATTATCTGAATACGTCGTTTACAATTATAATGATCGTGTTATCAACAAGAATTTCTCTAAAGGTATAAGACAGTTGTGTGTCGGTGGGTAACTGCTTTTTTTTATGGCACGGAGATCACTTAAGAGTTTGTGAGCTTTAACGACGTCGTATATCCTATATAGTCGTTGTTTTTTTTTTATTTAAATAGCCACAGTCTTCTACTAGAAAGTGAAATTGATAGTCTAAATTTCTCTACCCATACATATATATATATATATATATATATATATATTAAGTTGGTGCAAAAATAATGTCGTTTTCTCACATATGTTACTATGTGAGAGAACGACATTATTTTTGCACCAACCTAATATATATATATATATATATATATATATATATATATATATATATATATATATATATATATATATATTAGGTTGGTGCAAAAATAATGTCGTTTTCTCACATATGTTACTATGTGAGAGAACGACATTATTTTTGCACCAACCTAATATATATAGGTAACTATAGGCGTTAGTTTTAAATCCATAGCTCTCGCTGGTTCTGTTGCTATTTAGGTTATTGTTTATAACTATGTTTAGATTCTTAACAAATGTAGGCATAGAAAATCTTGGTTATTGAATTAGGTCTAATCTCCGCTGATTGTAGTGTCAGTCCACCTTTATTGTCCGTGTTTTCTTAAAATATCCCCTCCCCTTTTAGTAGTTTAAATAAATCATAACCCCCCCCCCGGTGTTGTGTTGTTTTTTTTTTTCTTTTCTTGTCTTGTTATTCTATTCTTTTTTTCTTTGGTCACGTGGTATAGTTTTGATTGTCGCCTATAAATCTGCCGTTACTCTTTTGCCTCTTTAGCCAGCTTTTCCTGACGATCCTGACGATAGATCCCTGGGTAGATTTGTCGGGCTCACTAGGTTTGACTATATATATATATATATATATATATATATATATATATATATATATGCTAAAATAATTTGTATATCGATTAAGATCTATGAAGGCATATTTTGTATAATTGAATATTATATATATAAATTGTATTTTGTATAATTGAACACACACATACACACATACATACATACACACACACACACATATATATATATATATATATATATATATATATATATATATATATATATATATATCCGAATACAGGCTTGGTATAGATGGAATAAACTTCCGATAACCGAAATATTTTTAAAAACATAACAAAATAACGAAGACGGTCACCGGGTTAATTTTCAGTTGGTTTTAATACAAAAAAAAAATTATCCCTTCCCGTTAAACTTATTATCGTGACACTTTGTCTTTTTCTTCTAAAAAGGAAGAGGTCGGTCGGGAATTCTCTCAGCTGCAGGTCACATAGGGTTCAGCAGCTCCTTCGTCTGCTGTTGTCTCGTTTCATTTGCGTCTGTTGCCGTCTCTCCCTCCAACTGCCCGGCCGCTTAAGCACTATGTTCATATGTATTTCGCCCGACTCCCATGACAACTCAGGACTCATCAATATTCATATCAATGAATTATTTTCTCCAATTTTGAAACGACACTGACCTTCAAGCAAAACTGTCAGTTATTCAAAACAATACATTCTTTGACAACAAGCTTTGTTTATCCTTCCTTCTATATCCTGACGCCAATTGGTCCGCAATCGGTCACTTAATCAAAACGATAATTTTCTGATAACAAACTTTGTGTTTATAAATTATATTTTATGTCCTTGCCTTCAAAGAATTGTCTTTGTTGCCAACTTTTCAACATGACCGATTAAAATCTTTGCCCAATGTTGCATATTTACAGAACGATATTTCAGATTGTTTACATTATCGGCTTTGCGAATCATAAAAATTCCATTTGCCTTTCAGCTGACAAGCAGCAACATTTTATATTCCTCAAATCCATTCTGTGTCCCTGGTTATCAGAAAGATTTTTTTTCCCTCACTTCATATTTTAATTCATATTTTCACCTTCACTTTTTTTAATATGAATCCTTTTAATCCTAATTTCATACTACCAATGTCACAATAATGTCACATATTAATAAATATACTTTTTTTTTCTTCACCAGTATCCCGACTCGGAGTTTCATGTATCTTTCAGTTGCTGACTAGAGACTGACCATTACATAATTGATATTTAATAAATATTTCTGGTTAACGTCATTTTGGCGCAGTCCATATATTTTTGTGATGTCAACGAAAAGTCGTTGCCACTTTTGTAATGCCAAAGAATACTTGTTGTCACTTTCGTAAATGCTCGTTGTAGTAGAGACATTGTGATCGCAGATACAACTATAGTACGCCGTTGAACAATACTGGTGTCAGACGTCTTCGAATTAGTCTCGCACTAATAGTACTTGCTTGATATTACTCACTCGAATAGTAACCACCGTATAGTGATCTGAATAGAGAAATAATATAGCGAATAGAGAATAGCGGTCTGTATAGTAATAAAGGTTAGAGTAGAAATGGTGATCCGTATAGCATAGAGGATAGACTAGAAATACCGATCGTTAATCGCCAGGTACTTTCTGCATATATATATGCGTTTCCTCTATTGTCACGTAGTCTACTTTAATTCAATAATGGGATCGCCTGTTTTCTCACTGGCGATCTATGTTCAACCTCAAGTGTCAGCAATGACATTTTCTTCCTATATAACAATATTATACGGGGATCGCTGGTTAAAAAATGTATTTAAAATAAAAAAAAAGATTTATATTTTATATTTAAAATAAAAGGGGGTTAATATTTTATGTTTTTAATTTGTATTAAAGTAAACATACCTATAACTATAAAATAGTATATATGCTCGACAGAAGATGAGTAAACAGAAGAAATTTATTATTATTATTATTATTATTATTATTATTAAAATTCTGAGATTTTTGCTTGCAGTTAAATCTTGCAAAGCGATTCAAAATATTGGCATATTTTTTAGCATACGGTACCCCAAATGGGAATAGAAACAGAACGAAACAATAAAAGTCTGGTAACGTTTATTTTTCTGTATTTTATGAGATTTTTATTTTATAGAAAATGTCAAAAATGATCGCCATCTTATTATTCACCCATAATGGTATTAGTTTAAAATGTTCACACAGTAACCCTACACGAATCTTTGATTTCCTTTCAATATAAGTGTCCTGAAAAACATATAACGTTCTTATTTTGCTATTGGCGCTTCTTTATGTGCCGTGTCCGTTCAGTTCATAGACGATTATGCCTCTCCACAACTTCCTGCTCTTCATAGTTCTTAATAAATTTTGTCTTTTTGCTATTTCTTTTAAACCTTCTTCCGCTATCCATTTACACAAGCTATATTCTGCGTTGTTTTCCTCTGTCCCTCTTATGTTCAATCTGTCACGTGAGTATCAGATTTTCCAAGCCCTCTTTCCTCATCATGCAACATCTAAATTTCAACTGTGTCTTCATTATGTTAAGTATGTTTCCTTTTTGTTTACATTTTTCTCAAAACCTTATATCGTTGCTCACATTTTGCTTCTATGGTATCTTCAGCATCTTTCAGTAGAATCACATTTCTGTTGCTTCAAGCATTTTTTTCTATTAGTGTTACTCTGAATGTTAGTCATATTTTCTCTTAGTTCATACTAACAATGGCACCCGGTGTTGCACAGTCCCTTTCTTTTGATTAACTTGTCTGAGCCTTTTGCTAACAGTCTCTTCTCTCGCACTTCTCACTTGTGGAGCTCTCTTCCTGCCATTCGCTTTTCGGTCAACTCTTAAAAAATTTAAATACGATGTCTTTTGTTTTCTTAATTCCTGCTCTTTTATTGTTCTCATTCCTTAAAGTTTTTGTTTTTCTCATATTATTTTAGAGTCTGTGACCCTTGCGTCTTAGTGACGTTTTTACCTTGCTTGGGTTGGAATGTTTAAAATCAACTGCACAGCGCAGACATTGCTTTGGAAAATTTGCATATGCAAGAAAATGCTAATAAGCGAAACTCTAATTAAAAAAGTAACACAGTTTTGATTTTTTTGGCATATGGTATGTGATAATATTATAAATTATATGTTACATTTTTTAATATACAATGAATCATTCATACAAAAAGTAAATAAGTAAAGTTAATAATATAAAATAACGAAATCCCTAACTAAATTTTAAAGATGTATTAACCCACTAATCACTCGATGAATGTTATGATACTTGTTTGTTTTTCTTTTTTTGTTTGTTTTTTTGTTTTGTTTGTTTTTTTGTTTTTTTGTTTTTGTTTTTTTAAATTATAAACTGTATTAGGTCTTCTTTAAATTAGCAAGTACTTTCGACGGGTCATCCGGTCATCCTCAGGCATGGAAACTATTTTGTTTTTGGTAAAATTCAGGTAACACCCGAGACGAAAAAAATATAATGCAAATGGAAATATGTCCTTTTTTTTAAATGTGTTATTGATAATAAATACAAACGTGTGGAGCGTGCAGTCGCAACGCTAAGGTTGAATTTTTGAAAATTTAAGCGAGAGCGTTTTTTTTTTTTTTACTAATATGACCATTTAAGAATTTTTTTTTCTTGGAGTTTATCAGTCAATGTCGCATGAACTAAATAGTTCAATAAGTAGAGTAATGTCTCAGTTGTTATCCCGAAAATTTGCACGTCGGATCATTTCTTGCAAATCAAATATATGGTGTAGTTTAATTTTTATTACAATGAATCATTCATATAAAAAGTAAATTAATAAAGTTAATGTTATAAAATAGCAAAATCCTTTCGCTAACTAAATTTTAAAGATGTATTAACCCACTAATCACTCGGTGAATGTTTATGATCCTTGTTTTTTAAAATTATAAATTAGATCTTCCTTAAATATGTGTCCTCCAGTCATCCTCAGGCGTGGAAACTATTTTGTTTTTGATAAAATTCCATTAGTATCCGAAACGAAAAAATATAATGCAAATCAAAATATGTTCTTTTTATTTTTTTGTTTACATCTTTTAAATATATAATTAAAATTGTCAATATTGCTTACTTACTTTTACACACAGCGTACTTGTTTTGATTGCTAAGCTGTGGTATTTTGATCACAGCTTCGCAATCAAAAATAAAAGCTAATAGCACTATTTGCTTGCGGTTTGCTCCTGCACATCTGACCACAGTTCCACGTAACATCAGAGGAAAATCACTCTACAATGTGTTATCGCTTAATTAACAAATATGAAATCGTAGCTGATGAAAATGTGATGTCTATTTGCATCAGCTTTTTGATTAATATGACTCGAAATTTGTTTTACTTTTTATGCGGAAATCCGATCACAGTGACGAATATATCAAAAGTAAAGCAAAAAAAACAAAAAACTTTCTAACTTAACCTCCTTACAATAATACTTTAATATCTGAGGGAGTGTTCTCGGCCTGACCAGGGAGGAATTTCAAATGAAAATTCTGATGTTTACTTATTTGGCCAGGTTTTGGAAAATGAGTCATTCAGGGTTATTTTCAGCGACCTTCTTGTAATTCGTTATAACGATACGTCAGTCGTTCTAGCGTTAAATTATAAAATTAGGAAAGTATTCAACGCTATAACAACAGAATGGTTGTCGGCGCCATGATCGACGCCATCATATATTCGACATTATACATTCATTGTAAAGTCTCAATGTGCTTCATTATTTAATGTCTGGCTGTTAGGCGTTTTCGAGTTAAAACAAGAGGAGGATAGAAAAAGAGAATTATACTGAAACGAAACAGATCCATGAAAAGAAAGGGCACAAATTTGACACCAACACACGCGTGCAAAGATCACACACACACACTACCCTACATGTATAGCAATAATAATAATAATAATAATAATGATCCCTCATCTTGTATCAGGTTGCATGGTATTGGCACCCACTGAATATAAAACCCGGCACGAGAGAGTTTGCCAATATCTGCACTGGAAAATCTGTAACTTCTACGGGAAGGAAACTGAAAGGAAATGGTATGAACACCACCCAGACCTGGCTACGGAGATAGAACCTGTTACAATTTTATGGGACTACACAATACACAATACACACACAGAACAAGCAAAACTAACCGCCCAGACACTGATATTAGAGATCGCACACAAAAAAGGTGCCTCCTTATTCATATGACAGTCCCTGCAGACTGCAATGTATCTTTGAAGATCTTCAAAAAGTTATCAAAATACAAGGACTTCGAAATCGGAATCTTAAAAATGTGGTACATAGAAACATCAACAATCGCCGTTGTAGATGGAGCCCTCGAATTGGTTGGAAAAGATTCCAGTAGACTAATTGAAAGGGTCCCTGGAAATCTATGCCTTAAAGAAATACAAGAAATTGTTCTCACGAGTATAGCCGACACCTTACAAAGGGCTTTATCTATGTCATTTTTTTTTCAGTGGAAAACATCATGATGCCATTTCTAACCTTAGGTCACTGGGCGGGAAATGGGTACACATCAGAAATCAAAGGAAATAAAATAATAATACAAGTGAGAAAATGCGCGAAAATTACATGATTTTTACGTGTTTTTTCAGGATGGCAAAACTTCTGCCGAAAAGCACTTAATAGATAACTAGCGTTATAATATTGAATAAATTATGAAAAGTTCACGTGACCTATTTGGTTAGATGACAAGAGTCTCACATCGAAATGCTCATCAGGCCTGCTCTTCGATGAATTGTTGGACTTGAATACTATATTCATGCACAACGCAATCTTCTGTGCATGCAACTCTGAGTCGTGCTACCAGTGAAGAATATATATATATATATATATATATATATATATATATATATATATATATATATATATATATATATATATTTAGTTGGATTGATGTGTGTTTGTGACCTTAGGCTTCACGCTTTTGCGATCGTCAGACAAACTGATTACTTTTTAAAGTTTGGATTTGTACAGGGTTGCGTATATCGGAGTTTTTATGGAAGTGGGAGGAAAAATTGTTGTCGGGACGCCACTCATACTGACGTAAACATACATACATACCCGTACACTAATTGACGTACGCAGACACACACATACACGCACGCTCACCCACCGGAGCTCACACAAACATAAACATATATGTGAACAGTATGGGACTTAGTATATATACGTATATATGTGTCGTTGAGTACATACGTACGCATATATATATATATATATATATATATATATATATATATGATTATTAACTTTGTTATATTACATCGAGCACTATTTTATTACCACCACTCAATGTGCAATATCTTATATATATATATATATATATATATATATATATATATATATATATATATATGTCCATATGAAATGAGAACGAATCGAATATAAATTGACTGACGAGGCAGATTTTTTCCGCAGTAGGTTGCCATTTCTTTCTGCGGTAGACCAGTTGATATCCACGACTATAGAACTCAGTCTGTCCTGGGGTGGGGGAGAAGAGGATTCATATCTTTCCGAAGAGTATTAGCCCGTAAGTCAATGCAATGGATTCGACTGAAATTCGAACTCGGTTCTCCGATTCCACAATCCTAGCCGTATTCCATTAATAGGGCTCAATACAAAAATAGAGCAATAAATATTCTCTTGCTATATTGCAATAAATATTGCTATAATATTCTCTTGCTAGATTTTGAAATTTGACAATGGCTTCTTTTTATATTTAGAATAACATTCTTGTGTCATATATAGCTTATCTTTTGTCTTCAGTAAAATCAATTTCGATTTAGTATATTTTTGTTCATTATTCTTCTAGTACAGCTAGTAATATTTTAGAGGTATATGCGTTTGGCTGACATTTTGACATTTTCCATTGATTAGTTTTATTAACACCTTATTTAAGTCCCTTTAGTTAACAGTTGCATTCTATTCTATATGATCTAGTTATTTTTTTAATTATTTTTATATGACCTATCTGTTTTAAGTTTTCTTTGATCTACATATTTATATTTATATAATTGTGTTTGATCTATATTTTAATAATTTTGGTATCTGTCTATATTTCTGAGATGAGGTATTATGTACATTATTTACATTATTCGGACTATTATTCCTCATCTTTGTCGGAATGAGTTGGAATGTCGAACTTACCTCTTTATTTCGCTCACTGGGGTAGACTGTTCTATGTTTAATGGATGTCGGTTAATCTGTTAATTTCCCTCTGAAAGTTCTCCACTGCCTTAACCGGGTATTGAACTCACACTCTTTGGGTCCTGTCACTGGATCTAACCAACGCATTTATCCACTGTAGATATCTATGTATAAATTTCTGGGATTTTAAACCTAATGTCTTCAGGAACCATTTTTACCAGTGCTCATATTACAATTTTTTGCTGTTATCATTGCATATAATTACCAGAGCTCATATTGCAACTTTTGTTGTTATCGCTTTTCTCTGGCACTCCTTATTACTGGTTCCCATACTGTATTCATTTCTATGCTTGGTCGGCTCAGGAGATTTTTGTGGCCTAGCATATGTGCTTATTCCTGAAGTTTAATAATTTTGTCTGATTATTTTTTTTCTTATAATTTTATTAAAGAGCCATATTATTTACCGACTATAAAATTGTGAAATTCTACCTTTTAACTAACAAGGAATACGGTTTATCATTACCTTGTTAAATTACGTTTCCTTTCTCACAGGAAAGGTCATATAACTTTGTTAACATTGTAGCAAATTTATATTTTGTATTGAATATAACGTCTAATGTTGTCGATGATTTTTAATCTGTGGGTCATGACCTCTTACTTAGCGTAGGCCAATTTGATTGGTGGATCTGATTATAAACATAAAAATTTGGCTCCTATCCCCTCCCTCTACTTTCCTATCTTTTACCTTTATTCTTCATTTTCTCTTCTTTCCTGCTTTTTTCTTTCTTTTTTCTTCTTTCCTACTTTTTTCCTTTTTCTTCCTTTTCTCTGTAAATGAGACTGTATCTCGTGTCTTTCTTTCTTACTACTTTTCTTTTCTTTTTTTTCGCGTGAAAAGAGGGTGTATGTGGTTTTAAATTTCAATAAATTCTCTACTAACCACTCATTTACTAACGTCTGATGAGATATGTTGGTACGCATCAAAACGTGATTGCATTTATGGAGCGTTATACTCATGTTGATGCAATTATCCTAAAATAAAGCATATATATATATATATATATATATATATATATATATATATATATATATATATATATATATATAATCCTTTATTCTAAAATCCTAACATAAAAAAGTTATACAATCACTACAAAAATAGCCATTTTGTTTCATCACTTCTGGTGTCTTCTCAAGTGATGGTGTTGAATGTAGAACACTATCACTTGAGAAGACACCAGAAGTGATGAAACAAAATGGCTATTTTTGTAGAGATTTTATAACATTTTTACATTATAATTTTTTAATAAATGATTATATTTGCTCTACTCTGTATTGAGCACTCTTTTAAGAATAGTATTTGTTAGTTATTGGAATTTATTCCGTATATACCAATCCTATACTTATATATATATATATATATATATATATATATATATATATATATATATATATATATATATGAATTTTGATCTGAAATGATCATTGTGTAATATCCAAATTATGTTATTACTGGAGAGGCGTAGAGATAAGTGCATTAACAAGAAATGGGGTTATCTTGGAACATTCATCTTTGTTTAAAATAAACATTTTTTTATTAGTAGGCTACAAATGCATGTATAAACACACACGCGTACACACATATTTAAAATTTGCTATATTTATTGGGAAATTGTGTTCACTATCGGAGACAGCTTTTGTAGATATAAAGTGTGGACACTGAAATTAACGTTTCATACTGACTGTCATTTTCCCGCCTCAACAGATCTTTAGACCAAGTGTCACTTATGCTTTCGCGGATTCAGTATATAGGTCACAGGGTGCCTGTGGAAAAGGAGGCTGGGAAATGTGTAACCAGCCTTACTCTGTTCTTTTGGTTGTAGCAAGTACTTTAAATTATTTCTTAAATTTCGTTTGTTAAATTTGTTTATTTTAATGTATTTATTCATTTTTAATTATTATTTATTTATTTTTTCGTTTCTAAATTATGCTATTTGGAATAAATTTTATTAAATTGAGGTTACGGAATCTATATTTCTGAGATTTTTTTTTTTTTTTAAGCGTTTCACCCCAAGCAAGGTGTGAAGCCGCAAGGGGTTACAGAAGGTTTGGGGCAAGATCAGATAGGAGTGATAGAGGAAAGAATGCGAAGAAGGATAGTGGATAGATCAAGGCAACTGGAGATGTCGATTGACATTACATTTGAATAGTTGGAGATTATAGCTCTCCGGGAAACTGGAATAGAGAAGGGAGTTCCACAGGCGAGAGGTGCGAAATATGAATCTATTGGAGTAGAAGAGACAGCTACATTTAATAGTTTCGACAGTGAAAGGGTGAGAGCCGGATGCCAGCCTCGTAGGGCGCTTTTAATTCATGAAGTCTCGGAACCAGCGAATGCAGCTCCTCGGAGCAATTACCATGAAAGTATTTGTTAAAAAGACAGTGGGAGGCGACGGCACGTCTGTGAGAGAGCGACTGCAGACGAGATGCCAGGTCATTGCCAATTACATTGCATATCCGTCTTTGGATTTTATCAAGAACCCCGAGGCAAACAGAAGGGGCTCCAGACCATATATGGCAGCAATACTCCATGCAAGGGCGAATTGTTGATTTGTAGATCTGAAGGATCGATTCCGGGGAGAACAATTTCCTGGCGCGGTACAGGGAACCAACTTTCCTTGCGGTATTGTCACTATTTACACTATTTACATTGTCCGTACTGTTGACTTCTTCTTTACCCAACAATTACAAATAATAATAATAATAATAATAATAATAATAATAATACGAGCTCTGGTAAAAAAAAAAATGTTGCTGCGATATTAGGTTTATGAGGTCAAAAAATTCACTCAACGGCGCAGTGAATGAAAGCGTTGGGTGATTGATTCTAAATGCTACTTGACGCGAAGAGCTTCAACAAAAACATTGTGAGAGAACAAAAAATTGGTGAGTCATCAAGGCCAATTAACTAAAACTGAGATATCCAAAGTCATGGCACGTGGAATTAAAACAATCTACCACCGTGGACTAAATAAAGAGTTCGATTTGAAATTCCTAAAAATATCACCTGAAGAAGGCCGGAGTGTAAAATGACCGAAATGTTCTGAATGTGATAGTAAAGATGAGGGCAACAGTCCGAACAATGTAAATAGTGTAAATAGGTTACGAAATGTTTCTTTATCTTTTGAATTGTGATGTGTTTGTAGGCAGCGTAGTAGGAATTTGTTCTTGCATATATAATATATATGTAAGTTTTTCTGTGCACGCGCATGCGCCTGTGCATGTAGGTAAAACTCAGTGCTAATATACTTACATTATATATATATATATATATATATATATATATATATATATATAGGTATGTGTGTGTGCCAATACATCAATAAATGGAATAAGCAACTGCCATAAATTGTCAACTTTGGCGTGTAGGGGACAGGGAAAAGTGTAAAAACTCAAAATCAAGGGAGTGACTGTTTAACAACGTCAAATATTTTTCTTCCTTTTTCCCAATAGAAGGCGGAACTAATCGTAGCTAATATGCAAATAAAAGAGGAAAAATTGATTTTCCATAAACGTTAGCGAAAAAAAAAACGGAAGAAAACACAATTTTCCTATCACCAGTTCTCCATTTTATCGTTTCATTTTTCCCCCATGGATCTATATAGAAGCTTCCTTTTAAACGAAAAAAAACCTTGCTTGCACAGCAGAGAAATATAAATTATTTCACTGCTACTTGCTTGTTTCAACAATGTACCACCTTTAAAATTGAAATCATTGGCGTATCAATCAATGAAAAGTTCTTACTCATTGCGTTTTTTTTTTTCGTTCGATTAACGTACGTGCTAACAAAATGGCTTAGACTGGTTGAAACAGTTTGTCATACCAATTACCCATGAACTCGCAATTTAGAAACCAAAATTCTATTTCTATTTCTCTCTTTCCTTACCTATCTCACTGTGTGTATGTGCGTGTTTCTATATAGGTCGTGAACTAACATGGCTCCCTTTTGTCCGGTACATCCTTTTCTTTACAATTCCTTGTTCGCGCAATACAAAGCCCGAGCAGCACTCAATGTAGAGGGTTAATGTTATATAGAAAGACAACAACCATCGCAATGCTAAATTGTTGAACGTCGACTTTCACATTCTCTGAGTCATAGGAAAGGAGTCGCAAAGTAGTCGCAAAATGTGTCGCATGCATCGCCAACTCTAAATACAGAATTGTATCATTATTTCATGTAATTAAACCGTTTCTTCACTAATCTTTTGTTCCGGTGAATTTTCCTTTTAACCCGAAATAGGAGCTTATATGTAAGGATTTTTGAACTCACGTCAACCAAGAATTTGAGAAACGCGCATTGGAACAATAGCAAAAACAGTTATTGGAACAACAGCAAAAACAGTTATTGAAACAATAACAAAAATAGTTATGGGAACAATAGCAAAACAGTTATTGGAAAGATAGCAAAAACAGTTATTGGAACAATAGCAAAAACAGTTATTGGAACAATCGCAAAAACAGTTATTGGAACAACAGAAAAACAGTTATTGGAACAACAAAAAACAGTTATTGCGAAAATAGCAAAAAAGTTATTAGAACGACAGAAAAACAGTTATTGGAACTACAGAAAAACAGTTATTGGAACAACAGAAAAACAGTTATTGGAACAATAGCAAGAACAGTTATTGAAACAATAGCAAAGCAGTTATTGGAACAATAGCAAAGCAGTTATTGGAACAATAGCAATAACTGTTATTGGAACAACAGAAAAACAGTTATTGGAACAACAAAAAACAGTTATTGCGAAAATAGCAAAAAAGTTATTAGAACGACCGAAAAACAGTTATTGGAACTACAGAAAAACAGTTATTGGAACAACAGAAAAACAGTTATTGGAACAACAAAAAACAGTTATTGCGAAAATAGCAAAAAAGTTATTAGAACGACAGAAAAACAGTTATTGGAACTACAGAAAAACAGTTATTGGAACAACAGAAAAACAGTTATTGGAACAACAGAAAAACAGTTATTGGAACAATAGCAAGAACAGTTATTGAAACAATAGCAAAGCAGTTATTGGAACAATAGCAAAGCAGTTATTGGAACAATAGCAATAACTGTTATTGGAACAACAGAAAAACAGTTATTGGAACAACAAAAAACAGTTATTGCGAAAATAGCAAAAAAGTTATTAGAACGACAGAAAAACAGTTATTGGAACAACAGAAAAACAGTTATTGGAACAATAGCAAGAACAGTTATTGGAACAATAGCAAGAACAGTTATTGGAACAATAGCAAAGCAGTTATTGGAACAATAGCAAAGCAGTTATTGGAACAATAGCAAAAACTGTTATTGGAACAACAGAAAACAACAGTTATTGGAACAACAGAAAAACAGTTATTGGAACAATAGCAACAAAGTATTGGAACATCAGAGAAAGATGTTCGAAATAATACTCTGCAGAAATCAAATGAACCTAGTACTACAGTTTTATATATCACCGCCTCTAGTAATCAGGTGCACACAAACATGTATATGCATAAAAGCTGAGTATTGTCTACCATGTATTTGACTGTGAAAGCAGAATAACAAATATGATATTTTTATTACTTCTAAGCCCCCAAGTAAATTAAATTTCGACATTAAAGGATTCATAAGTAGTTGATATGACGTTAAAAAAATCTTTATTCTGACATCCATTTATTAAAACTCGAAAAGTAGATTTACTCTGTGTCGTAGGTGTTAGATTCTCCTCACCTTCCTTATTTATTATCTGTTCCTAAAGATTCAGGTGTTTCTCCCTAGTTGTCAGCAAAAGTTTCCTCCAAATTCCTATTCTTCTTAAAACTTCCTTTTTTCTCACATATTCCTCGTGGGTTTTTTTTTTTTTCTCGATATTCTTCTGCGGAACCACATAATTACATCGTTTCTTCGTTTCTTCATCTGCAACGAAATTACCCGTCATTCCACTACCATACAAGATATTAGATATTATATATCAGTCCAGTACTCTTTACTTTGTTTCTAAGGACATTTTTCGATACTTTCCTGTATCTCTCCTTTTCTGAATGCCATAATTTTTGATTCTCATATTGCTTCTGATCTCTGCGTTTCACGTTCTGTTATCTCTAACTACACTAACCTGATCGTTAAATGTCCTCATCTGCATGATTCTGACGTCTCCAGTATATAACTCACACGTTCGGTAGTCTATTTTGCTGACAACCATAGATTCTGTCTTCTTACAGTTATTGGCTAATCCTTTGTCTACAAATTCTATCTGAATCTAGTATCAACACAGTGTCATCTGCATTGGGTATATTATTAAGATTGTGTTCTGATAGGTCATCTCGTCTACTTTGAACCACTTCGCTATACAGCTGAAATAAATGCTTAAAGCATTTCTTAGCGGTATATAATTTAATTATCGCGTCATCATTAAATACACGGAATGTGTCGTCTACATATCGTAAATAAAAATTAGGTTAGAAGAACATAGAAATCATTTTTATTCATAGAGCCCCACGAAAATATTTGCCATCGCGTGCGCCAAAAGGAAGCCCAATACAGGAGAGCAACTGTTCCCTATTTTTGAAAGTCCTTGTATAAAGACTTAATTTCATGTTGATTGCTTCGGTGTACCCAAGTCCACGTTTTCAGATTTATATACTCGACAGCACTTTTTTCTGTCCCAGAACCTTGATGAAAGCTTTTATTCACCGGAAACTTATGATCTGTTCTCCTAATACGTTAGAATAAGAATTAAAATTTATTAGAGAGATATCTGGCGATCCTGTTTATCCTTTGGACATTGCGTAATCAAGCGTAAGTGAACAATTGAACAATTTCGTATGCTCAAACATTTCAGCCCTGAAAAAATATCCTGTCTATTTAAGACTACCCTGGATTTGTTAAGCCAATGCGATTTTTGCTAAACAAATCTTGGCCAGTATATTATTTTTCTTCTAATCCACGAGTTTCACAAACTCCTAAAATGTTATTATTTTAGACGTTTTATATTTGAGACAGTGTCATAAAATACTATATCCTAATTATGATATAATCTATGTTCAGGACAGTGGCTGGAAAACGGTGAAGCGACAACGCGTATCCTCTGACGGAATGAAGAGTCGATTCCAAGGGACCTGACTCTCTCTACACCATTATCTGATATTTAAGCGGTGAACTGATATGTATGCTCTTAAGATGGATTGTGTAGTAGTTACGTGCTAATTCTCCACAGTGATGTTATCGAAACACAACCTCTAGTTAACAGGCCGTTGACTCTTGGAGTTAATCCGCTCTTTGATTGGTTTTATTTTTCTTCATACTGAGTTCCTAAATACTCTTCTTAACAATACTAAAATGGGAAGACGGAAACAGTTTAATCCCCGACAAGCCGATAAAAAGTAATGACTATACTTTATCTTCATTTCACAAAAAGAGTTGTACTATTTTCTCCTTTCCTCGAGTGTTGTGGACCCTCTCATATCGGTTGTAGGAGATACGTAGATTTGTTCTCAAGTTACAATCGGTGAGAGTTCAAAGTGGTGCACCATTGTGTGATCTGTGTCGGACTGACTTCCTCATTTTGGCCAGGAATTCATGTCTTATATATATATATATATATATATATATATATATATATATATATATTTATATATATTTATATATATATATAACTAAATGATACACGTAAACCTCTGCAAAACAAGACCTAAGTCTCAAACTTAGCAGCCGTACGCCAAGCTCTCGAAATCTTGTTGCGTTTTGTTTTTTTTTTTGTTTTTTTCAGGCAGTAAATGTTGAATAATTTATTTGCAGACGAAGAGGAGATAACAAAGATATAGTTTTACAAAAGGATGATGGAACATATGATCAATGAGAAAGCTTTAAAGATGTAATACTTAAAATTAAAAAGAGACAGTTTAAATTTCTAGGGTGCAATGAAGAAAGAACGCTTAAAAAAATTGACTCTCAAATGACCTATAGAAAGCAAAATAGACAGGGAAAACAGTGAGGAACGTACCTGTCTGTGCAAATGGATGCTAGGACAGGGAGTGGAAGCGACATCAAAAAGCGAGTGATTGCTAAGCGCAACAATGGATAGGAAGTTGTAGAAATCCCAGATCCTGAATGGATAGGGCAATAACAACAACAACATCAACAATGAGGAGGAGTAAAAGAAGAAGAAGAATGAGGAGGAGTAAGAGAAGAAGAAGGAGGAGGAGGAGGAGGAGAAGTAAAAGAAGAAGAAATATTTGTGCAGTTTTTTTTCTTTTTCATTTGAATAAACCCGCCCACTAATACATTAATTTAATGATTTCTATCTTTTTTAGGATCTCTGTATATTGATTGTGACATAATTTAAAGTAGGTACCTCCACTTTTTCGGCATAAATTTCGATACCCAAGTTTAAAATACATTTTTTAAAATGAAAAAACATGCTTGAAGATTTCATTTTAGCTTTACTTGAAAGTTGAATCATTAAATTTATTATTTCCATTAAGTAAACAATTCTGGTATATTTCAGATAGAAACTATATACATTGGAATGTCAAATTTAATTTTAAATTTTTAAATTTTCAAAAAACCCGCCATTTTCTTAATTTTAAGAAATTTGTAAACAAACACAAATTTATCGATTTTAAAAATATTTAAAAAAATTTCTGACACGTCATTTTAGTAAAATTAGAAAATTTAATGTTAAATTAATCTGATTTAAAAAAAATATTACTTAATTATAGCATAAAAAAGAAATATACAACGAATTATTAACGATTGGTACCGTAATTTTGATCCGATACTTGATCCACGTGTCGATTGACAAGTGATGACAGCTATGACGGATGACCATAAATGAAAATTACTAGAAATCTGAGTGAACCCTTTTATTTTTAGTTTTACTGTTATGTCTATTTATTAGAATAAAGGGACAAAACTCTTTTTATAATAATGGCAATTTCAGTCTACCGTACATGGAAATAAGGAATGTATTAAGTAGAAAAATACAACATAAAAAATTATTTGAAAAAAAAGTGGAATCAATAAATTTATTAAACTTGGCAATTTTGAACTCGTAAATTTTGTTTCTACTTAATTACTAATTATCAAAAGGAAATAAGCTAATACAGAGTTTTGCACGATTTTTAAACTATTATAAATTATTATAATCAAAATGTAAAACAAATAAAAAATTCTTGTAAAATTTAATTATTCATCAGAAAAAATTTATTTCTTCAGGCAATAATGACCTTAATATTACTTATTTACAAAAGCAATTAAAAGCTTTTCTAATTAAGTAATATCATAGTTTTATTGGATTCATTATTTTTCTATTCAAAGCTCATTTTACAAAAGTTGGAACAAATTAGAAAAATAAAAGTAGGTGATTTACCATCTCCAATGACTCTTACTTTAAACAAAAAAAAATTGTAAGGAAATAAAAAGAATTGAAAAAAATTTCGGGAAAATAAGTAAGTGGGGTGTAACATATTAAAAAAAAAAATATTTTTTACTAAAATTTACTAAAAAGAAATATTTCAAAAATAATTTCATTCATTGGTGAAATAAGTCCTGAAAATTTCATTAAAATCGGACAATTACTTTAATTTTACAAGAATTTCCAAATCAATGGGTTTTCAACGGGAAAAAAGCGCAAAAAAAAACAATGTTATTTTTACAGCACCGCGATGACGTAAAAAAAAGAAAATTTTAACCAAAATTTCGAACGTGTTAAAAAATATTAAAAAATATCAAAAAATAATTAAAATACACTTTGGTCTTTCATCTTAATAATAACATAAGCGTTTTGACGATAAAAATTTATTTTCGGTAAGTTTGTGGCATTTGTTTATTACGCTATGCTGTTTTCCCGCGAAAAAGTGGAGGTACCTAATTTAAAGATAAATCGTGAGATAAATAAATGTTTCGGTCTTATCTATCTATCTATCTATATATATATATATATATATATATATATATATATATATATATATATATATATATATAATTATTTATTAGAAAACTATAACAAATATTATAAAATCACAATATACAAAAATAGCCATTTTGTTTCAACAGTCATAGTGTTTTATCAAGTGACGGTATTGAATGTAGAATAAAGGGTTTTAAAAGGTTCAAATCAATCAAACGTCCCACGCTAAGGGGAAACGCTGTTACATAAGCTGGAATGACCAATCAAAATACAAGTATATGAGAATTCAAAAAACTTGACCACGAACTTTGGTTATAATAATAATTTAATGCTTTAATGTTAGGGTTAGACTAAAATAGAAATCATTCTAACTAATTAATATTAAATTATAGTATAAAATTAAAAATTACCAAATTTAAATTTAAAATTTAATCTATATTAAGTTTACAAATTATAAAATAATTTAAAGGAGAAGCTGAGGAAAAAATACACATGTTTTGTTATATATTTTGTTTTTATTGAAAGGCCAAATATTAAGTTGGAATAAACGTTGAAATCTAATGTTGCATTGAGCTCCCTTACGACTTAGATATATTTGAAATGAAAATATGCGCAAGGGAGGGTGAAATCTTGCAAAAGACAATACATACACAATCAGATTATAATACACAAACACGTAGACTTATTTAGATATATAAACACGCAAAAAAACGACGAGGCAGGAAATAGGTGTCAACGACCTTAAAAAAACGACAACATATACATACAATGAAAGGCACATATAAGCGATTATGCACACATAGATTGATAAAGACACGCACATATACACACAAAGAAATATTTAAATTTGAAAGTGTTAGTAAACTAATTCTAACATCCTATCAAAATATAATTTATGCAGGCAAAGATATATACATAAAAATGGTTGAATAGATAAAGTTTAATATGGGTAGAATAGAAAAATAAATATTCGTCAATGAACAACATAAAGAAAAGGGACATTAAAATATATAGAAATGGATAGAAAAATAAATATATACAGTTTAACCCGGATATAAGAGAATTGTGGGGACCGGAGAAGAAGCCTCTTATATCCGGGTTTCTCTTATATCCGGGTTTCGCTTATATCCGGGTTTGGTCTATTTTGTTTAGGTAAGTATGGCTCTAATTTGGGACTAGATACAAATCTCTCTTATATCCGGGTTTATCTTATATCCGGGTCTCTTGTATCCGGGTTACACTGTACACATAAAAATAACACTAATATATAAAAAAGAAAACTCCTAAACATAGAAATATATATAAATATCTCATATATACATATACACGTATTCGTACACATACACGAGTACAGATATATAACAATATGTGAAAGAAAATAAAAAATACATACAGATGTATGTGTAAACACATTCTTCACTACATATAGAAACATACAAAAGTATACCTACGCAAAAACATATACATACACATATACCCATATATATATATATATATATATATATATATATATATATATATATATATATATATATACATACACCCATACGTATATGCATATATACACACATAGAAATAAATATAAATATATCAACCTACACATCAACATAAAAAAGTAAATAAACTAAATAAATATATATATATACACATATACACAGATATACAAACACATACATACACATATATACACATACGCAAAGATACGCACATATATAAACACATACATACACATACATAAACACAAATATATATATATACATACACACATACACATATATATACACACATATATATATATATATATATACACATACATAGACCTACACATATTCTAAAAATATTATCTTAGTGACAATATATATATATATATATATATATATATATATATATATATATATATATATATATTAGTGGCACGGTGGCGTAATGGTTAGCGGCTTCGATTGAGGAATCGGAAAGCCATTACAATCATTTACGTGCTAATACTCTTGGGAAAGGTATGAATCCTCTTCTTCTCCCTCCAGCTATGGGTAAATAGTAGGACAGTCTGGGTCCTATATCCTTGGATGGCAACTGGTGTAGGAGAAGGACAACTCTGAATTCAAAACCTGCGGCGGATCGTTTGTGGATCTTTTAGCACATAATGCACCAGGTCTCTGTATTCGACCCTTTAAAATGTGTGAATAGTTCTGCACAAATCCTTCACCACTCTAATCAAATCTCATGTGCTGGTGTCGGGCTGTCGGTTCGTAGGAACTGACCCTCTTGAGCCTCATACGCCGAATTTGACGGGAGAGTCGAATATTCAAAACTGACAATCAACACGAAGTGTTCACACACACACACACACATATTTTTTCTTTCGCACTCTCTCTCTCTATATATATATTGTTTGATATTTTTTGTGTGTGCATATATATATATATATATATATATATATATATATATATATATATAATTATTAGTTCAGAAAGACACTATACAGATGCCTTAGTGTGTAAACGTAAAATAAAATTAAAATATTGCTTTTTATTTTGGTAATTATTTTTAGTCTAATTTTTTTTCTAAAATTATACTTCAGGCATAAGCTACGTGAAAAGACAAATATATTCACGCTAATTTTTATGCAGATTTTTATCAAACTTTCCTAATCTTGTTGCAAGGTTATTTTTTAATCATAGAATAAGTAATTAGGAGAGGCGCATATTTTGGCAAAGTTTTATGCTAAGTCTTTTTTCGATTTTTTTCATGAAATGAAAATTTATGTTAAATTTTTAATTGCCAATGGTGTTTTTCAACTGGCGTATACAATATATGTGTCTACTGGAAACCGTGTTTTCAGAATTCACCAATTTATATGCGTTGTGTCTATGTGGTTTACTAATTTGATGTTTACTTTTTTAGTTCGCTTGCCAATTGTTAAATGCTTTAAACTTGTGACCTCTTGTTGCATAGAGATTCTACTAATGTGTCATCACTATCAATTCATGGAGGTAGATTGGATTAAAGTTATTATTTTATGAAGGTGTTAATATATCTGCGGAAAAATACTACAAAAATGTCAGCAATATAAATCACTAACAGATTACATTAAACCTCGGAAACCGTTAACATCTGCTTGAAGCTGGAAGGTTGCCTAGACTTAATATAAGGGCTCTCAAGTACTTTCAAATACTAACCTCTCTAGGGGTGTTGTCCTTGGTATGACAATAAGCTTCATCTAGCAGCAATGTCGGATCGGGTGTTTCTAAGGAGCATGTAACCACCTATTAATTACTGTTGTTCCCAGGTTCACTTTGATCCAGGGTAGTACACATCTTAGGGTATTAGCTATGGCCAGATAGAGGAAGAGCCTCAAACTGAGGTCCAAAAATATAAACATAAAAATAAGTTAGAAAAATTTACCAGCAATACATTTTCATAGTAAAAAATAAAATTACCAGAAATACATTCTTAAAAAAAATACCAAAGCTCACAAGAAAATAAAACTTCAGCATGAAATGACCCATAAGATGTTGATATACCATTAAACAAACCAAAGGAAATCAAACACTAGGGAAGAATATTTCCAATTTGTAGTTGTCGGAATTCAGTGTTTTCTCGATTAATGTTAGGTGATCAATTAGTAGAGATTTGAAAGATGGCTGAGTCTTAATGCGGGTTTGGGCGTATCATTGGGTTTGTAGTAGCAGGCTAAGAAGATATAGTTGAATTGTTGTGACCAAGTAATTGATTAAGGAATAACAAAGCAAGAGGTTGCAGATAAATATTATATTGAACAGTAAATACAACAGAAGTGTGTTACACGATTTGGGAGTCTGT
Source organism: Acanthosepion lycidas (assembly GCA_963932145.1). NCBI lineage: Eukaryota > Metazoa > Mollusca > Cephalopoda > Sepiida > Sepiidae > Acanthosepion > Acanthosepion lycidas. Next base: position 28,862,388 of record OZ010590.1, read on the forward strand.
ATCGGTTGACCAGCGTTCAGTCTATATCACTGTTAATATTTAACAGACCCCCCAACCGTCCAAACGTGGGAGGTATGTGACACAAGGCCGAGTTTACCGTGGGTTCTCCGTGCCCGTAGGCTCGGCCGAAAATATTCCCGTAGAACCCGCATAAACGGGTTCAGGGTCTGTCTACCTCACCGGACGAAACTTTGCCCTTCGGCAAAGTCTCGTCCGGGTTCCTCCCTGCCAAAGGCAGAGAGTTCGACTGCTGAACAGGCTTACGTGTTAACGAAAGTGTTTATTCATTATACCAAAATAATGAAAAAAAATTGGATGGTAAATCCAAGAGTATTGTGTTTTTCTGGTAATTCAAAAGTTTAAACGTAAGGAAAAGGTTTATTTCTGTCATTCTTTTCCTATTGTTTTTAATGTAAACTGTGGGAGATGCCCATTCGCTATATTCAACATTTGCCAGAAGTCCCATTTTCTCAAGACAGCTTAATTTCTTTGTCAATTTGATTTAATGAGGCAAATAGGACGTTAAGTCTTTTTTTTTTTTCTTAAAAACTGGGTTTACGTCTGGCTTTACGTCTGGCTTTAACTCAAACTTAGCAGACATTTTGGTGCATTTTCATAGTCCTCCACTGAAAACATCGGGAATTTTTTTCAAGTTCACCTTTCAACATTTCTGCTTCGTTAGTCAAATTTTTGACTTTTTGACATAATGAATTAATCAGCATATCCCAAAGTTGAAACTGTTCTAACCAATCAGACCCGAACAGATTACCCGTACCTGTCTATTTTTCTCAGATTAGTTATTATGCACATTATTTACATTATTCGAACTATTTTCCTCAACTTTGTCGCAATATTTCTTACAATGTTTCGGCCGTTGTACGCTCCGGCCTTCTTCAGTTCGGCATTCAAACCACCTGAAAAAGGCCGGAGCGTACAACGGCCGAAACGTTGTAATAAATATGGCGACAAAGATGTGGACAATAATCCGAATAATGTAAATAATGCAGATTACCCGTATTCTTCATAATATACGCCTTAAGTTTTAACGTTTTACCTTAGAATGGCACGTTCGTAATAAATTTGCCCATAAGCTTAATAGTGTCGCCAGTTACTCCTTTAGCTATTCGGTTCGTTCTTAAAGTCGGCTTACCCAAATTCTTTCATGTTTGATAATTCATTACGAATAAGTGTAAACCCGAATCAAGCCGTGACCGTATATTTTTGTTACATATTTGTACTTCAATATATTTTCTGAGGTCACTACATTCTGGTTCATCAGACTTGGTAATTTTAACAAAATTTTTTTCTTGTCTTGCTCTTAATCCTGCAGTGGGAACGTTTGTGTCCCACTTTATCGCAATTAAAATATTTTTTATCTTTAAAAGGACAATCTCTATACCAATGCAATTGATGACACCCGAAACGTGGTCTTGACGGCAAAGTAACTTTATTATTTTTTGGTTGACCCTTTTTAATTTTTTCTTTGGCGTATGTTTCTAATGTGAGCCACGCCTCTCTGTTCGATGTTTTTCAAATCCTCTCTGACTCTCACGAAACGTTGGCAATCCTCGGCAACTTGCTGTAAAGTAACGTCGGCCTCGTTTTCAAGCTTGTTGTGTACCCTACGACCTATTTCCGCTTCTTTCGCTGAAATCAAACCCTGGACGAAAATCAGGTATTTAAAATTATTGGTGCTTAACTCTGCCAATTTGAAATCATCGCAGTGTTAACTACACTCGCGAAAGTAGAAGAATCTTCGTCTTCTTTGCGGATGAGATTCATACATTTCCAAAGCTTGTGAAACACTGACGATTTTGGACTGAAGATTTCTGTTAATGATTAAACCGCCTCTTTAAATTTCAAGTCGGTGTTTTTTTTAAGCAAAATATAGTTAACAGACTTAATATATTCTGCTGTGCCTAATTTCCTGAGGAGGAGACGAATCCTTTTATGGTCAGCCCAATTTGCACAATCCGTATTGTATAAGTCCTCGTAACGTTTAAGGTACGAAGCGAACGTAATTTCATTTTAAGGTGCATACGTGAAGTTTTCAATAGCACTCCATATAGCATTCGGAGAGAACGCGTTTTCGCGATCCTCATTTTGTCTTTTGTTGGACAAGTGGCTTTGCTCATTCTGTGTATTAAGGAGCAATTCCTCAAGCTTCTGTTGTCTAACCAGAATTTCTAGGTGCAGTTTTTTATTTTCTTGTTCATTTTGCAAATGCAATTCCGCTTGGTCTCGTTGATATTTCTCTTGTCTTTCTTGAAATTGTTACCAAACAGCAAATGTTGTTCCTGTTGGTATTTTAAAAACTCTAGCATTGCACTTTTAAATTCGTCCATTTTACTGCGATGGTACGAAATATTAAGAAAGGGAGGGGGAAAAAATTTATTTTTTCACTTCACCCAACAATAAGTCGGCTTGACTTGAACAATTCTTTTTCAGAAAAATTTAAAAGCGGGAGAGCGGGTAAATTTTTACTTTACTCGCTTCGTGAAAACAATAAGTCTGTTTGACTTATACAGTTCATTTACTGTCTTGTTGGAAAAAAAAATAACAAGGTTCACAAACCTTCTTCCCAACTACTAAATTGAACTTGTAAAAATCCTATTGTTTTACGGAATTTCTTTCTTTTTTTTTTCCGCTGACCGTGTAGTAATTAACACTGGATGTCCTTTTGCCGTAGAGTTTCTTTCTTCACCAGTGTTGTAGAGACTGGAAAAAAATTTCATGATTTAACGTGAAGACCGTTTATTCGAGTCCTTCGTTGCCAAGATTTTGTGACCAAGTAATTGATTAAGGAATAACAAAGCAAGAGGTTGCAGATAAATAGTATATTGAACAGAAGTGTGTTACACGATTTGGGAATCTGTATAGGTTGACCAGCGTTCAGTCTATATCAATGTTAATATTTAACAGACCCCCCCCACCGTCCAAACGTGGGAGGTATGTGACACAAGACCGAGTTTACCGTGGGTTCTCCGTGCCCGTAGGCTCGGCCAAAAATATTCCCGTAGAAGCCGCATAAACGGGTTCAGGGTCTGTCTACCTCGCCGGACGAAACTTTGCCCTTCGGCAAAGTCTCGTCCGGGTTCTTCCCTGCCAAAGGCAGAGAGTTCGACTGTTGAACAGGCTTACTTTTCCTACTAACTTTATAGTAAGTGGAAGAGTCCACAATAGCCTCATTAGAGGGAGCACACCACAACATGAAGTACCGCGTTCTGTTAGGGTGTTGGCGATAATGGCTCTCCACAATGATCTGTCCGTGGAAGCTCTCAATAAAAGTTTCTTTTTTCTATCTCTCCTAAATGCTACTCCAAAATCCATTCACTGAAACTCACCAGGTAGGTTATAGATTGCTTTCTTCTGTCTCTGTTGCCTGTTCTGTGGGTATCAAATTTTTCAAATCCTGTTTCTTCATTATGTGCCCTATAAATTTCAACTGTCTCTTCTTGTTGTTAACTATAAGTATCCTTTTTGCTTCCATTTTATCTATAACTACGTCGTTGCTCACATGTTTTGTATATAGTATTCTCAGTATCCTTCTGTAGAATCACATTTCTGCTGGTTCAAATCTCTTCTTCATCTGTGAGTAGATTGTCTAGCATTCACTACCATATGAGAGCGATATGAAAACAATAAATTTACCAGTCAGTGTCAAAAGCAAGCTGTCGTCGTCATCATCATCAGTCCAATGACTGGGCGTGGTCGCGGTTTCTTCCCGTCGACCACTGCTCTGTGAAACAGACTCCAAAGAGGATGTTTCTCAGATCACTACAATCTCAACCTGCTCAAGTCTAGGGTTAACCGTTATCTCCCCACTTCTGTCTGTATAAACTGCCTCTTCCTGTAAGCATCCAGGATTATATAGTCAGGCTGAAAAAAGGATGAGCCCAAAATACAGCTTAAAAATCGGGGATACTAAAATTAAACATGCATTATTTACATTATTCTCATCTTTATTGCTATATTTACAACGTTTCAGTCGTTGTACACTTCGTCAACTTATATATATATATGTGTGCGTGTGTACTCAAAATGATATCTTGAAGCAGCTGTTTCCTTTATAGGTCATCATATCTATACGTGTGTGCGCAGATTACATCAGACGTTATTTTTAGTGGATTATGTCAGATTAAAACACAATCCATTAAATCTAAATAAAAGATTATATGAACACAAAAGGGACGTTTTACAAATTAATACGTCAAATGTGTTGGTTGCACAGCGAAAAAAAGAGACTGGCTTCAATTCTGATGCAAAAAATGCTACTCTGATGAAAGGAGAAAATATTTCACTACGACGTAAATGTCTAGAGAATGCCTTAGTAGCAAGGTCATCTACAGTAAATTTGCACCCTAGATCTTACAACATTTCACAATTCCTGGCAAATCTTCTAATATCAGTGTGGAAGACCTGCTTGCAAACGTGATGGAAAGAAAAATACCCTAAAGGAATTCTACTAAAAAAATAATTCTAAAATTTTCATCACCCCTCTGTCATGCGCATGTGTAGTCCTACCAACATAACAAACTTAGTCAGATTAAGTCCTTAAGAACGAAACGCGTCACAAGTACACGTTTTCCATATTGTCATACAATTTCCCCAATTCTGTTCTTGATATATATATATATATATATATATATAACTTTTATGGAAGTTATTCAGCTGATTGATATGGGATATATATATATATATATATATATATATATATATATATATATATATATATATATATATTAATGCATATTTGGGCAGCAACTTTTCATTTAAACATCTTTCGTTAAATATGACGGTCAAGGAAAATTTTATTAATTTTTTATTTAGTTTTTCCAGCGTTCTTAAATTTTCCATTTGGTGGGAGTGAGGAATCCGACTACCTCATACATTTTCTTATGTTTGTGTCGTAAATAACAATTCAGTCCCGCTAATGACCTGCATGCAAGTGTACATATGTGCTGCAGCGTGGATCTCGCTACATAGCTACAGGAATATTTCCTGATGCTTTAGCCGTTGTCTTTTGTCTTTCAGCCGGGTAATACGACTGATTTCGAAATTTCTGACACCACCCTGGAACAAATATCGCCAGCTATTTCTATCCAGAGCAGCTCGCGCGAAGTTAGTATGAGGAACATTGATATTGAAAAAGCTCACTCTTTAGTTTGTCTTTACACCTGAGCCACGGCTTCCAACTGTCCTTTGTCCACTGTCAAGCTATCTATACATGAGGACCTTAGGTATTCAGTCGCCACTCATCCTTGCAACATGATAAGCTCAGTGATTTAAGACCTTCCTGGTGTAATCCGGAAGGTCTCAAATCAATCAAAACTATAGCCACAGATTGCGTGGAAACAACTTTTATGGAAGTCATTCAGCTGATTTATATGGGATATATCTATCTATCTATCTATCTATCTATCTATCTATCTATATATATATATATATATATATATATATATATATATAAGTAAGTAATATAGTAATATAGGTAAGTCCTATTGAATATGGTATGAAAATCAAAATTGCTGAATGTCGATCTATTCTTAATTTATTTTATAAATATAGCCAGTACAATGCGGCCGTGTTCAAGATTAATGTTATAATTAATGTTATTCAGGATTGGTTTCTTTGTTTTTTTTATGTGTTCCGACCACTCTCAACAGCTTTTTCGAAGGTAGGTTGGAGTGATTTCCCGCCGGTTTTAATCAGAGCTCAATACGGACAAATATCAGCCTTCGTATATATATATATATAAATATATATATATACAGTGTAACCCGAACATAAGAGAGTTGTCGGGACCGGAGAAGAAGTCTCTTATATCCGGGGTTTTTCTTATATCCGGGTCTGGTCTATTTTGTTAAGGTAAGTATGGCTCTAATTTGGGACCAGAGAAAATCTCTCTTATATCCGGATTTCTCTTATATTCGGGTCTCTTATATCCGGGTTACACTGTATATATATATATATATATATATATATATATATATATATATATATATATATATATATATATATATGTAGCGCTTTGCCGACCGATGCATCATTCTGGAAGGCGAGTTTTTCTACGCATGTTAGAAGCTTTTCGTTGATGTGGTTTGGGAAGATGTCAGTATCTTTTGTATTTTTGTATGCGCTTCTCGGAACAACTTTATTTGCCATACAGTTTAGGAGAAAATTTATTCTATTTCTCAGAGAGTGCGCCTTAAAATCCTGAGATACAATCTCATCACACTTAAAAATATGATTCCAACTCGCTACATAAGAGGTTTCATGTTTCAAAACAAGAGCCGAAAACTTCAAAATAATATTTGAATTAACTTGAGTTAAAGTAGGCTCTGTTCCATCTTCAAGCGAAATTTTTTGGGGAATGACTTATTTCTGAAATTTACGAGTTTTAATAGTATGGTCCTAATTGAAATCAAAAATTTCCATGGTAACATCAAGGGCGGATTGTTTAGAATTGGCAGGGGAGAGGTGTTAATAATTTGTATCAGTATAGAGTTATTTTCATAGATGCCGGGTCAGGGTAAGGTGGGGGTGGCTAAATTTACGATGGAGGAAGTTTTCGCATAGTCTGGCTTGAGCGTCTACGGAGATTTATTTATTTATTTTTATTTTATTCTTTTATTATATCTCTTTATGAAAGGGATTTGTGTATATAAAAAAAGCCGTAACGTTTGTTATTTGACGACTTCATAAAGGGTTATCAGTTTTTGTAGGGTATTAAAACTATGTATATGGGCTATGGGTTTTAAAATTTATTTTATTGTATGCGTGTTTTTAGCTAGTTATTCAGAGCGTAAGTTCGGTTGTGTCGGCAGAAAACCGTTAATTCTTGCCGGTTGTTTAATAGGTTTTTATTGTTTAGAAGCTTAATAATGTGTAGTTTCTCATGGAGGCACAAAGGGCATGGGTCATCCCAAGTTTTGCAAGTTCTAGTTCTGTTAATGATTTTCCATTTTACTTTAGGTGTCCTATTTTTTTCTTTCAGGTGCCAAAAATATTTAGATAGAGAGGTCTGTTGTCTTAAGTATATGTTGTTGAAGGATCATTTATGCTGCCTCCATCTGGTTTTAAAGGTATTTTTCGTGGACCCAATGTATATCATATTATTGTTAGGGTTCTCCGTGGATGATATAGTGCATTGGTATACCACAGATTTGATGAAGCACTTATTTTCTAATGGGCAGTCTACCGGGTTTCTACAATCGCATAATTTTTCCCTATCATTATCAGATTTAAGTGTAGAGTTATTAAAACTATTCAGGTAAGGGGGTTTGTTCAGGATTTTATTATTGTGTCTTCTTATTATACCTTCTAGATTTTCAGTGCAGCTGTAACTCAATTTTAGTGTGTTCTTCCAAACCCCCTTACCTGAATACCCATCAGCAATTCTGGTACACTCATATCTGTTCATTTTTCGACATTGTCCAACCAGTTTTGCGTTGCATTACGGTGACTTGCATGATGGTCTTGTAATGTATCCAAACCTCGCCATTTTTGTATCTGTCTATATTTCTGAGATGAGTTATGTACACTGTTTACATTATTCGGACTATTGTTGCCATATTTATCACAACGTTTCGACCTTTGTACGTTCCAGCCTTCTTTATATGTCCGTAACTCTACCCACATGCCTCCATCAATTCCGACGAGATGGTAAGCTTGGACGTGGAGAGTTTCTTCACTAAGGTACCCACGGCGGAGGCAGTCTCAGTAGCCAGCAGATTGGCCTCTGACTCATCCCTAGAACAGACTAGTATTCCAATAGATAATCTGATGAAGATGTTGACTTTCTGTACACAAACAACACACTTCGGAATGGGATCAAACTTATATCGACAGAATGAGGGCTTAGCAATGAGCTCACCATTGTCACCAGCAATGGTGAATATATACAAGGAATACTTTGAGGAAATGGCATTAGAATCTATATCTCTAAAGCCAACTCTATGGTTAAGGTACGTAGATGACACCTTCATACTCGGGCCACATCAGGAAGATATTCCGGTTCTACTGGACCATGTGAAATCAATAAGAGATTCGATACAGTTCCCGATGGAGAAAGAGAGTAACAACACACTCCCATTCCTGGATGTTCTAATATCTCGAACAGAGCATTGGTTCAAGACATCCGTATACCGTAAACCGATTTTCACCGGACAGTACCTCAATTTCAACTCCCACCATCCATACTGCGTAAAGAAAGGGATCGTCCTCTGCTTACAACACCGATCAAAAGTCATAAGTGGCGATCCAGAGACATTAGATAAAGAATTAGTCAGTATAAGTAGTACCCTACAACGTAACAACTACCCTGGGTACATGACAGCAGCCCTAGTAAACTGGGATATACGGGTACAAGAGGAGGACAACAACACTCAGAAAACAGTCTGCCTGCCTTATGTTAAGGGGTTATCAGAGAAAATACAAAGGATCTGCGGTCCATGTAACATCAGGACAACCTTCAAAAGCTGGACGACACTTCGCAGATATCTCTCCCGGGTAACTCCCCCCCATATAGGAGAACATGACTAAAGACTGTGTGTATACCGTCCCGTGCAGCTGCGGAAAGAAATATAAAGGAGAGACAGGCCGCCCCCTTAAGGTAAGGCTTCAAGAAAACCAGAAAGCTGTAACACGAGGGGAAGTGGAAAAATCAAGCGTGGCTGACCACATATGGAGAGAAAAGGGAGATCACCGCCCTCTGTGGGATCAGTTTGAAATCATAGGCAAAGAACATCATTGGAACATTCGTAAACTTAAGGATCCGACCAAGCATAGAAATGAATACAATATGGGAACCAGTAATAAGGAGTGCCAGAGAAAAGCAATAATAACAACGGAAATTGCAATACGAGCTCTGGTAAAAAAAAAACAGCAATAATAACAGCATAAATTGCAATATGAGCACTGGTAAAAAATTGTTTCTGTAGATATTAGGTTTATAATACTCAGAAATCCATACACAGATGGCCTCAAGGACACATGACACAGTGGATAAAGGCGTTAGTTAGATCCAGTGACAGGACTTAAAAAGTGTGTGAGTTCAATACCTGATTAAGGCGGTGGAGAATTTGGAAAGGGGAATTAACAAGAGATAACTGATAAGTGACATCCATTAGATATGACATGTGGAACTAGAACAATCTACTTCAGCGTGCGAAATAAAGACATTCCAACCACCTGAAGAAGGCCGGAGCGCACAACGGCCGAAACATTGTGATAAATATGGCAACAAAGATGAGGACAGTAGTCTGAATAATGTAAATAGTGCACGCCATTTTTATTCGTTTGACACTGGCAAGAAGAGGTTCCTGGTGTCCCACAAAACTTTCAACCCATTTCCGCACAGATTCATTGTTGTTTTTTGTTCCCAGTAGAAAATGCCAAGGTGTTTCTAAAACGCTTGGATCCTTCTCTCTGTATCTGTAGGAGAACATGACTAAAGACTGCGTGTACGCCGTCCCGTGCAGCTGCGGAAAGAAATATAAAGGGGAGACAGGTCGCCCTTAAGTGTCCACGTACGATAGCATCGTGTTAAAGTGGTTTTCAGTTTCCGTCTCGACGGGTTTGAAATCAGAGTTGTCCTTGTCACGGACTGGCTACTAGTTAAGACTAGAACGCCAAGTTCTCTTACTGTTTAATCTATAGCTTGAAGAGAATATATGAATTCATAACTTTTTCAAATCCAATAATGCGGAATTTGAACTCGTCTCATTGATTCCGCTTTTCGCATCGATAGCCGTCAAGCTAGTCGCATATTTAATTCTGTGCGCAGAGTGTAGTTGTGGGGGAAATAAGAGATGGATTCGTCCCTTTTCCAAGGGCGTTAGTGATAAAGTGACTACAACCGACGAGGGGAGATTTTGAACCCGCATCACCGATTCTGTTTTCCTCGGTGTGTTTTCAAAATCCAGAACGATGGGCGATTCGAAAGCAATGAATACGAAGTGGTCTTTCAAATCAGTGCAAGCTTTAAGATAATCCATACTCATTTAAATTATTTAAAAATTTGGCTTCGCGTCCGTTTACCGGGCACACCGTCCTGGAGGAAGACGACTTTATTAAAACAGTTGACTAAATGGAATAAACTTAATTGACTAAAATAGTAGTGCAATCTCATAAAAATATATCGAAAAGTACACCTCAGGCCTCATTGAACTATCGGATCAGCATAATTGAACTATTGTTACTACTTTGTCTAGCGTTAATTGTTATTTGGTTGAATATAATTGCTTATTGAAAGCGGATCTAGCACAATCGGTAACTCTATCGTATTTAAATCATCTGGTTTACATTATTTGTCGCAGTAATTATCAGTACTTTATGTATAGTTATCAAATCTATTGAGTTATTTTATTTAAGTCCGTGTCTTTCTCTAGGACCGTGTACCTTTTAAACAAGACTCGAGACAAATATTTTAATACGTGTATACTACATTTATTAGATACATACATAATTTCTTTTAATAATTTCATAAAAAGCCAGGCGATATTATCTCTAAGATGCAAGGTGTTACTGGGAATGAAAGAGTAAAGACTTTAGTGAGGAGAAAGGGAAATAAACGTACGTGTTTCAGGAAGCTAGAAGATGGCGACTGGTGTTGCATTTAAATTCATGAAGATTGTCGGTGACAGGGAAGCAAGAAACTTTTATAGGTATCTATTGTTGGTTATTATTATATATTTGGGGGTTCACTATTTGCCCATAGCTGGGACCCTAACAGGTGCTACCACCCGGGGTCAGAGTACATCTGGGAACAGCAGCAATTAAGAGATTGTTCCACGCACCTCAAAAACTCCAATCTTCCAAACTGAGGCAGTGCTGTGGGATGTAGTTTATCGTCATACCCAGGAAAGGACAATAAAAGAACCGGATTTAGGAAGACAAGATGGTAAGGAGCATTGCATTTAAATTTCTGAAGATTATAGGTGGTAAGGAAGGAGTATATCGGAAGAATATTCCACAGTTGAGAAGTAAAAGAAAAGAAGCTATTAGAATAGAATTTACATTAGTAAAATGAGACCTAGTTGCCACTCAAGTAGTACGTTTAAATTCATGCAATGAGACATCAAGGAGGAAAGCTCATCAGAATAACTGCCATGAAAATATCTGTAGAAAAGACACCGAAAAGCCATGAAACGTCGATGAGAAAGTAATTGACGTCAAGATACCAGTTCCGGATCAATGATATTACAGACCTTTATTTGGATTTTAACGGTTGCCTTTTAAGCATGAGTGATCTTGTTTTACGCCCGTCCGTGGTATTCTGGGCATCATATAGAGCTATGTCTCTGTCGTCGCAATTCTCCTTTTCATCGCTGAAACAATAGGGTAACATTCGCTGTGATATCCATATCTACTAAAAAGTAGTTCTATATTCACTACTTTCTTTCTAATAATTTTTTTTTTTTTTGTTCTTTAATACTTTGTTTAACATTTTTAATCATTTCACCCCAAGCAAGGCGATAATGCTATAAAGATGCAAGGGGTTACAGGGAGTGAAAGAGAATTAAAAGACGTTAGTGAGAAATAAAGAGAAAAACAATAAAGGAACATGTTTTAATCAGACAGAAGATTGCGACTGGCGTTGCATTTAAATTTTTGAAGATTGTAGTTGTCAGGAAAGCAAGAAATCGGAATACAATTCCACAGAGGATAATTGAGAGAAAAGAAACTATTAGGTTGGTGCAAAAATAATGACGTAATAATATCGTTTTTTGACGTTAATACGTCAAAAAACGACATTATTACGTCATTATTTTTGCACCAACCTAATATTAGAATAGAATATACATTTGTATCTATTCAGTTCAGCAGTAAAACAGTGAGATCTAGTTGTTCTTTTTTTATTTTTTTTACCCCAATCAAGACGAATATGCCACTAAGACACAAGGAGCTACTGGAAATAAAATAGAAGGAAAATAATTCAGAAGGAACCAGAAATCCAATCCTAAACAGGAGGCAAGGGATAAACCCCTATTCCTGTTCAAAAGACCGAAAAGGAGTGTGAACCGGGCGATAGCCGAACATATCTATTCCTATTGGGAAAAGAAAAAGTTACTCTATAGTAAATAAATGCTTAGAGTTTTAAGCAGAGATGTTAGAAGTATGGAGTTGAAGTAGACTTTTGAAGGAACCGGAAACCCAATCCTAAATAGGAAACAAGAGATAAATTTGTACTACTGTTCAAAAGACCGAGGACGTGTTTGAAGTAGTAGCAAGTCGAGGCAGCAAGGAGGAAAGAGCATCAGGACAGCTTCCATTAAAATATTTGTAGAAAAGACAAAGGGAATCCGCCTCGCGTTAGTGAGCAAGAGACTGAAGTGGAGACATCAGGTCAGAATCGATTTTGTTACTCATATTAGTTACTTTGTATACAAATGACAATGTTTTCAGCAGTCAAACTTTTTATTTCATATTTTCTACGAGAAAAAACCCGGCGCAAGAAATACAAAAATACTGATCTGTGAACAATTTTTAACATACAACGTGTGTTAGCACGTGCGATACCCTGTCTTCATCAGCCGCCGACCAGGGGTGATATCACGGTTTCGGTGGCTATGGCGGGACCGCCACCCCTGGCGTCACCAGCAGCGTTTGCCACCAGGCAGGGTATGAAGATAAGCTAATTGATCGTTCCTTTAAGTAAAATCTATCCGCAATGAAAGTTTCCTGAACGCCGTTATTGACGCGCCCGTAAAAATCGTTATAGATGACCACGCAAATATTTCATTTGCGCATGTTAGGTCGTGATGTTGCGCGCATTTTATTTGCTTGTTTTGATCTCGACCAAACCCAATTTGACGCGTGTTGAACATTTTTTTAGAATCCGATGCGAAACGCTTTTCAGCCAACGGCCAGTGATGCCTATTTTTGAAAGTAAGGAAATGACCGAATGTCCCAGAAACCCATGACACCCAATCTCAATAGGCATCACGTTACACGTCCAACCATTTTCCATACATTCGGCATGCAGTGAGTCGTACCGGTTTTTCTTTAGTTCGTGCGCCTCCAACCTGTTCTCTTCCCAGGGGACTGTTAACTCTATTAGGAAGACAGTCTTTTTTGAGTCGGACCACAATACAATGTCGGGACGCTTGTCTGCCTGTGCGATGTGTATTGGAAATTTTAAGGATGTCATTAAATCCACTGAAACCTTCCAATCACTGGCACTACTCAGCAGCTTTATATTGGGGGCTTTTTGTTTGTTGTTTTTTTTGCAGGGCATTCCCCTTCCTTATGGAATTCGATCTTAGTTTCCTTGGTTGCCACAAGGTGTTGATTTGCTGTCTCACATTGTGTTCTTATTAGATCCCTTATAACCTCTAATATCTTGTTGTGTCGCCACGTGTACATCTGGAGCAATTGTGGACAAGCAGAAAGCACATGACGCAAGGTACCTCGGTCTTTTTGACACGAAAAACAGAGATCTGTATCTGTGTATTCGCACATTTACAAGTTTGTTTCATTTGGGAGAAGATCGTATGTAGATCGAAGAAGGAAAGATATCGCCAGATTAGATCATATGTAATGTTAATGTTATATTCCCCATTTTTATTGGCTGTTAGATATCTAGTTACGAAACTCCGATACAACTCTGACTGGATTTTAGAATCAAAACACAAATTTGTGTATTAAATATCCAGTCAATTCACACTCACACACACACACATACACACACACACACACACACACATACATACATATATATATATATATAGATAGATAGATAGATAGATAGATAGATAGATAGATTTGTACAGCAAAAA
>OZ010590.1:28881168-28913668 GCA_963932145.1 Acanthosepion lycidas
CGTCCAGACGGGCTTAACCGCAAATTTAACAACTTAGATAGAATTAATAAACCCCATAAATCAGGCCCTATCCACATTTCTCACCCACCAAACAAGACAGACATGCTTGCAGAGGTGTTTAGGTCTCACACTTATACACACACTCACATAAATATATACACATACGCACATCACATACAATCCCAAAGAACTAAAAGATAACATACACTTAATATACATATCCCATTCCCAGCAACCAATAAAACTGTCAAAATGACCAAGGAACGTATTCTGAAAGTTAGGAATCTCCCATCCCCTATCTTAAAATCAACTTGAAAGAGGCCGTTTAACGATAAAAGGACAAATGAAAACTACAAAGTTCACTTTCTTCAGAAACTGTCATTCACTCCTGTAGTTCACTGCTACTAACAAGCAGGGATTTTTACTCCTGATGATGGCCGAAACTAGTCGAGGAACATAACTGAAATAATATGATAAAGAATATTAATATATAACGCAGTGTGCCTGAAAATTTTAATTTTTTAATAATTTTTATTGTTCAAAACATATATATATATATTGGACTTTCTTCTCGTTCGTAGGAACCGGTAGCCAGAAATATATACATATGTATATATGGTTTCATTATAATAGTGAGGGCTTTGTGCAGAAACAAACACACTTGGTGCGCTCTATGCCACGAGGTCCCCAAACGACCCTCAGCAGGTTTTGATTTCAGAGTTGTCTTTCTCCTTGACCAGTTGCCATCCAAGGCTGCATAACCCAGTCTGTCCTGCCATTTACATATAGCTGTTGGAAAGAAGAGGAGGATTCATACTTTTCTCACGTAAGTGAAAGTAAATGGATTCGACTGGAATTCGAACTCGGCTCACCAATTCCTCAATCCAAGCCTCCCCTATCCATTACTCCACCGAGCCCCCCCTCTCTCTCTCTCTCTTTCTCTCTCTCTCTTTCTCTCTTTTTCTCTCTCTCTCTCTCACTATATATATATATATATATATATATATATATATCAATTGAGTGACGAACAAATACTCTAGATTTTGATTCTGATATCTTTAGAAAGCCTGCTTTTTTAAGGCTCGATCTCCTCCAAGACATTATCTGGTATAAGAGAACTCAATGTCAAAATTGTTTGCAAACTAGAAAAATCTTGTTTATAAATTTGTATATCTCACTTTGACAATTTTGCAGATTCTAGTTGCCATCAAACCAATGTGGACAGAAAGCGAATCGCACGTCAAAGGAATTTACACAATTCTGTGACAGCTCAAACACAAGGCGTGATATCTCAAATCCTCACTGGGTATAGTGAAGTAGTTATCCAAACCAAGCGAAGCCATATAAATTATCAACTACTTACGACATTTCGTCCATATTAAAACCCTGTCGTAAGTTGTTTTGTATATATATATATATATATATATATATATATATATATATATATATATATATATGCATACATATATATATATATATATATATATATATATATATATATATATGTTATGGTTATCCGCGTGAGTTCGAATCCTTGTTCACCAAGTTGTTGTGGATTCCGAGATGAATTCGGTCTCCAAGGAATGACAAACGCAATAATTAAATATAAGAAATAAAATGTATTTACACAATCATACAAAGACTAATACTGTTAGTAAGTCCAGGAACGTGGTTAGTAGCAAATACAGATAGATATATACAGTCTCGAAGTAGGACTTCCTTAGAGTCTAAGTGCTTGCAACTGACTTCTACAAGAGGTTATCTCACACTATCTCCGTTCGTATATTCTCTCACTCTCCGTATATCCTCTCTCTATCCGACTACCGACTGCCGACTACCCTCACTGACTGTAACTCTGGGTATTTAACGGCAGCAGTCCAGGTACACTTGGTAGAGTCCACTTATATGAAAAAGGGGTGGACCCCATAACAATATATATATATATACAATTTATTTTCTGTTTCACAAACGTTCTTCCTATTTTGGTTACTGTAAGAAGGCAGAATGCATGGTCGTCAGCAGAAGAGGAAGCACAGGTTATGACCTACTTACAGGGGATGTCAAAATCATGTAAGATCAGAAATTGAACACTCTGGGAAGTACAGCAAGAGACAATGGAATATGTAACATAGAAATCCGAAGATAGGAAGTACGTGTCGGAGTTAGCTCCTTCTCAGTTCCTTAATCCTTCACTAGGGGTCTCTCTCCCCTGGCTATAAATACTTGGTGACCCTTTGCCTCCTTCTCCCTTCTACCTCGGGCCTTGGGCCTTATACCACCTCGTGTTGATGAAGTGCGGTAATTCTTTTCTTTTTTTTCAGCTAATATCAATATGTGAGCTCTCACCAATACAGGGTTTCCCAATTTCTGGGAACACGCTAAGAACAACACCAATACACGTACCACAATACACACACACACACAATATTCACCACACAAACTCAATGTAACTGTCCATGTGATTGTAACTTGTTGTTAATATATATATATATATATATATATATATATATATATATATATATATATATATATATATATATCTTTGTATATAATTATCGGTCTTGTTTGTTTTCTTTGTCTTCTTTGGACCCAATTAAAGTCCAACATTTTCATGTAGCTGGACCGGCTAGCAGGAAATTTTAACCCGCGTGTGTTCTTTATATCTTCGCCTCTACGGTCCTCTACATGCGAAAACTACCTTTCGGAAGTGATAGAAAATATTAGAAGCAAAGAAAAGAAAATGTACATGAGCAAGCATCTGCAACAAGGATATGAGCGGCCAGTCAGTATAATCTTTATGGCAGTGAATGCCGGACAATTTCCTTACAAATTCAGAAGAGACTTGAAGGTGTTCTCCAAGCTATGACTCCTAAGAATATCTTGAAAAGAACATGTGAGTTTTAAGCAGAATAAGAACTATTACGAAATTGCTGCTATTAATAAGAAATAGATGAGATCTGTAGAGGACTGTAGAGGATGAGTGTATATCGTAGAAGAACACATGTGGGTAGAATTTTCCTGCTAGTCGCTCCAACTACATGAGCAAGTTGGACTTTAATTAAGTCCAAAGAAAACAAACACAAGACCAATAAATATATGTAAACAAATATATGTATTAACAAGTACAAGTTACAAGTACATGGACAGAGTGCGTGTGGTGAATATTATGTGTGTGTCTTGTGGTGAGTGTTCGTACGTATGTGTATTGTTCTTAGCGTGTTGTGGTGAGTGTTCGTACGTACGTGTTTTGTTCTTAGCGTGTTCCCAGAATTTGGGAAACGCTGTATCTGTGAGAGCCCACATCTGCGAGGTGGTATAAGGCCCAAAGTCCTGAGGGGAAAATAGGTCGAGGCGAAGGGTCAGCTAGTATTTATAGCCAGAGGAGAGAGACCCCTGGTGAAGGGTTAAGGAAATAAAGGAGGAGCTAACTCCGACAGATCTTATTAAATAGATTGAAGAAAGAGGTCCTAGGACATGTAACACTTACAAGATATGCATATAAAAAAAGGCAGAAAGAAACAGAAATGTACCATATTTAAGGGAATTGTGTGTATGGACGGGAGAGCAGGCAAAAATAGTGATGTTAAACAGTTTTATAACAACAAAAGACAGGATATGGTCGAGGGCCATGATCCCCATGCCCATAAGATAATCATGATTCATCTTTCTTCATTTGTCCAAACGAAGATTTTCACCTTAGGGAAGAAGATTACAAGAGGCAAGAATTTTGACTTTTTTGAATCCGTATAAACGCCTCGATTTTTTTAAATACACACGACATTATCAGAAAATAAGAACGATAACTGTAGTAAATTTAAAGCTAGAAAGTATCTGAAAATTAATAAAATGTTAGATTACGACGAATATTTTCTTAAATTTTTAAAATATCTAAGTACTTAAAAATGATATACAAATGGCGCTAACGTTATATTCAATTATTTTTTATGGCTAAAGCCTCCATAGAAGAAAATTAGATAAACATCACTTTGTCATCAAGCTGTTAAATATGTCAAGAACTTAAATAAACAGCTACCGCCGTGTTAAGAAATGCATTTCTGCAATATTTTAAACTGAAATTAAATAATATTTGTTAGCTTAATTATTCTTTAAATCAGCTATTCCCATCAAAAAAAGTTTCAGAAAAGTATATTTATTTTTTAAATATTTTTTAATAAAGAGAATTACACTGAGATGAAAGAACGAATAAAAATGGCTCTAATCAACTTTAAACAATTTTAACAACAAAAGACTCCTTCCTTTAAATTAGTTTTGAAATACAGCAAAGTATTTTTCTTATTGGAAATATTAAATTAGATTGAACTTAAAACTCAACTAAATTAAAGATTCAAGAAAGTTTTTAAATTTTAATATTTATTTTAAACCTTAGGTATCGCGTTTTCTGTGGTGGTTACTAATTTTTAAGACATATTCTATTTATGGGCAAAAGTGATCAGTAACTGAGATAGAGCGTATGTAAATATTAAATATAAAATTAGAACTGTGTTCAACCCCAGGAAGCGACAGTCTGACGATTTTGCTCAAGCATGAAACAAACTATCGCCTCTCGGTGCTGAACTCAGCGCCCCCTTTATACGTGCATATATATATATATATATATATATATATATATATATATATATATATATATATATGCACGTATATATATATATATATATATATATATATATATATGTACGTATATATATATATATATATATATATATATCCTAACATAAATATATACATATACATGTTAGGAGGCATGGTTGAGTAGTGGAGTTGTGGATAGTGGCTCAAATTGAGGAATCGGACGGCCGAGTTCGAATTCCAGTCGAATCCCTTACATTCACTTACGTGCTAATACCATTGGGAAAAAGTATTAATCATCATCATCTCCCTTCATGCGTAAACAACAGGACAGACTGGCTTATATAGCCTTGGGTGGCAACTTGTCTAAGAGAAGGACAACTCTGAATTCAAAACCCGCTTGACCCTCATACATCGAACACGACGGAGAGTCCACAATTATATATATATATATATATATATATATATATATATATATATATATATATATATATATATATATATATATATATATAAAGAGTCATGAGGAAGAACTAATCTTATTCGACGCGACGGATTTTTCAGCTACATGAACGTTCACAAATTTAAAAGCCTTCACAAACTAATAACATCCTCACTTTTGTATATAAAGACGTGCAGCAAAATAAATCCTACATTTGCCTTAATCTCTGAGAGGAAGAAACTCGTCGGATAAGATAACTTTTCCTTTTGTCTTTTTATTCTTTTTGTTAATTTACACACACACACACACACATATATATATATAAATATATATATATATATATATATATATATATATATATATATATATACTGGGTGTCCATAAAGTTTGTGTGCACTATAGAAAATTTATACCTTTATTTATGTTTGCGATAGAAATAATCTGTAAATAATTTTATAAAATTTAATGTATCTAGTTTTAAGTATAGCTAAAATAACTAATGTGATTTAAGGCATTACTGTAAATCAGTTGGCAAATGTTTTCCGTGAACTGCAAATTCGTATTTCCCTTTGTATTGCTATTGATGGCGGACATGTGGAAACTTAAATAAAATTTCAATAAAACCTTAAAAAATACAGATTTACTTATTTCTGATCCTTTTTACAAATTGTTTCTATCGCAAATACGAATAAAGTCATAAATTTTTTAAAGTGCACACGAACTTTATGGACTCCTTATATATATATATATATATATATATATATATATATATATATATATATATATTGCTTTTGTGTATAGATTACATGATATTTAGACTTGATATGATTAAACGGATCTACTGTACAAATACAACAGCTTATGGTGTATTTTATATCAGTGTATAATATTAGTAATATAAAATGGTTAATGTGGATTATCATAATAAATGAATGAGAGCGTTGCCAAGTAACTAGAACATTAGCGCTCCGACCTCCAGCAAGGTGTGTGTCTTTATTATTGTGAATATGCCACCCTGAATAATGGTACTCGATTATGTAAATTTGTTTATCATAACGATAATTTCTCTTTCGAAAATTTAAACTAAAAAACATTGACTTCTTTCAATAGGAGCCTTTAGAGATTTTTTTTTCAGAAAGATTTAGCGAAAAAAAGCTCAGCTTAAACCTGAATATGTACAGCTGCCTTTTTATGTACACTGCATGAAATTCACTTAAGAATCCAAGTTCTAAATTGAAACGAGATATTAAATTGCACAGAAACTCCAGGAGGGAATTGCTGATTTAATCAGAGGTGACAAGAGACTCAACCACTAATCTGGGAAGAAACATGGAAAAAAGATTGTTTTAGAATACTTTAATAATGCCATGTATGGAAGAACGCGTGGAAGAAAATGCATTATATCGACATATGTAGATATACTAGCCAAATACCCATTCTCTGAATAGAGAAATATAAGTTGTCATATATGTGCTCTTACCTCTCTAAATAACATTTTCTGCAAGACATCTATTTTATAAAGTTCTTTTTGTCATTATGCTAATAATAATAATAATGAATTCAGCAAAACTGCTATTGAGAAATAGTTTAATAATTAACTAATTTGTTAGTGTTTTAAGAAAATGTAGGATATTCTCTGTCAATTAGCCCCCAAATATTAATTCATCCCAGAATAAAAAGAATTTATATTCACACCAAATTCACTTACAATGAGCCCTTTTCATTGTACTCCGGTTGGGTTGACTTTTGCGATCGCTCCAAATGCGTTCGACTCGGGTGCACTATTGCTAAGCGTGGTGTCTACATTTGTGCTCACCCCGAGAAACAAGCCAAAAGCACGTGTTTGTCTTTTTTCTAAACTGTAAAAGAATTCCTTATAAGTACCTCGAATATCATCCGCACTTACGAAATGTGAATAACCCACTGATTTTTGGAAAATTTAATTCTCAGGGTTGGAGTTGTTGCGTGGTAAGCTAAACAAATTTTAATTTATAATTTAAAAAATTGTCAAAAAATTAATGAAAAAACAAACTTTGATTTATAATTTCTTAGAGTAAATTAATATTCGTGATAAGTAAATAAGTAGATTATTTAGAGTGAATTATCCACCCCACAAAATGTTTAATATCTAAAAAAAAAACAAACCAAAAACTGAGTTTATTTTTTTACAGATTTTCAGATAAGACATTTAACTATCTTGATACCATTTATTGTAAGAATCACTAGAAAGAGAACAGGTTAAAATCGTTTTGTGTCAGCCTTACTATGTCTTTCGAACTGAGCAATGATGGGAGGAAAAAGATTATTCAGGCCTTCAGTAATTATACCAACATTTATACTCTGACTTTCATTTTCAAAGTCCATTCAAGAGCCATCAGGAGAACGGTGAATAAGTTTAAAGAAAGGGAACAGCTGAGAGGAAAACTGGATCAAGAGGTCACAACAAGAAGTGGATCATTATTTCAACTTAGACCTAAACAGATCAATTAGAAAAGATCCAACTCAATCCATAAGACGTTTGCCACGTAAAAGAGGAGTTTCAGCTCTGACAGTGCAAAGAGCAGTGAAGAGACTTGAAAATGAAATCGTACGTGAAACCTGTGAGGTACCTTGTTAATCCAGTACAGAAAGTTAGAAGGTTAGAGCGGGCAAAGATCATCTTAAATAAGTTGGAAGATGATCCTGAAACATTATATATATATATATATATATATATATATATATATATATATATATATATATATATATCCTTCGTGAGCTTCCGATCTTTTACGTCATTTTTGTTTATGCTTAATTTCATCTCGATTCTTCTGTTAAGCTTGAAAATTAATTGTACATTCTTATTACTCAAAGTAGATCTTCGGTGATGTTATAAAAAAACCTCCGAGAATTTTTAATCATTTCTAAGATACAACGGTTCAAAGCTTAATCTAACAAATGGACAATTTTGCTTTCACACGATTTGGACAATTTTGCTGTTACACCCGTTCTGCGTCAGATATTTGAGAACATTGAGATAATCATATTATCTAGAAGATAAAACAATATATTTTTACAAATCTAATCATCATCAGCTTCGATTATTGCCTCGATGCAGTTGGTCATGACGTCCCAGTTAATAGTCTTTAATGAGTCCTTGGTATCATGGGCATGCTTTTTGGTCTCCCTCTCAACAGCACCCCATAGGGTTTAGCTAACAAAATCTAGGAGGTCAAATGTTAGGGATGACATGACCTTAAAAACGCTAGATTTTGTTTAGGAAGCGTTTCCGCGTGGTTCATCCGGGTTCTATTGGATACGAAGCGTCGTCTTTTTATAACGGTTATAGAGTAGTTTTCACAGTGGAGGCTTGTATTTCAATAAGTCGTCCTAAATTAGGTTCGACGTACAAAACGTTAGGAACTTGGAAATAAGAGTTAATGACGCAGCAATCTAGGTATGATGGTTGGTACTTCAATGTCCGATAACGACTGACTCGCTCAACACCACTGGGTATTTATCGATCCACCCACGAGGATTGAATGTGGCACAAGGCCGGGTTTAATGTGGGTTTCTTCGAGCCCGTAGGCTCGGCCAAAAATATAGCCTTTGAACCCGCCTACTGTCTACCTCCCCGGACGAAACCTTGCCCTTCGGCAAAGCCTCGTCCGGGTTCCTCTCTGCTAACGCAGAGAGTTCGACAGAAGGCGCGCGCTGTCAGAGACCGCGAAACGCAACTGAGTCGAACTGGCCACTGCTACTCCTACTTATTATCTGTGGGAGAGTCTATTACAATAGAATAGGTACTATAGTATAACAATAACATAGGATCTGTATCTGATGTCTGTATGCATCACGATTGTTGACTCTAACACAGAGAGACACACAATGACCATCATTGATTTTCCGGGTTTCTTATCGATTATAGCCTGGACTTGCTGAACAAACTCGTCATTCTTGATCATGGCCATCTCAAATTACTGGAAACTCGGGCAGTTGCCCAGGACGCCATCAAGGCCGAATGTGCCGTCATGCCGTCATATCATGTGCTTGGGATCTTCCATTCAAAAAGAAAATAATGTGAAAATAATAAATGAAATGAAATAATAAACAAAAGCGTAAAACATTTTAATTATGTGACTTTCTTGCTCCAAACTTTTTAGTTGAGCACTCTTAGCAAAATCATGGTTCTGTGGTATATCTGGCACATTAAGAAACCATTTTTTTCCAAAATATAGAAACTAGAAAAATCGTATATACACACAAATTGAATAGAAAGCCTTTCAGTTCTGATTTGACGACAGAAGAATTTTCAAGATAGAATCCAAATTTTCAATATAGGATCCAAATTTTTAGTTTATTAACCAAATCAAATTTAGTGTTTTTACATGTTTTAAAGATTTTTCTGGTTTTTAGAACTTAAGACCCAAAATTTAGGGGATTTTTTACCATAAACTAAAACAATCGAGAATGTTCCGTTTTCTTTTGGTCACTGAATGCAGATTCTTTCCAAAGCTCTTATTAAAAACCCGAAAGAACTGAAGACAATTAAGAAAGCAGCAATCTCCGATTCTCCATGGTTGGGGGCTAAAGTAACGAGAGCGGCACTGTCTTTTCATCACCTGCGTTAGGGTTGAATCTTCCATTACAGTGGAAGATCTTTATTTAAAGTTAGTCCCTTACGGCTTTCCAAAGATGTTTTCTCAAATACCTGACGCACGCTGTATATATTGTATGCGTTTCTGTGCGTGCATACATTACCCCGATGTAAAAAAAATGTATAACTGGAAAATCAGACTGGCTTAAAATATATAAATTATTTACGATTTTTCTTTCTTTTTTTTCTTTCTTTTTTTTCTTTCTTTCTTTTTTTCTTTCTTTCTTTTCTTCATTTCTTTCTTTTCTTTCTTTCTTTCTTTCTTTTCTTTCTTTCTTTTCTTTTCTTTCTTTTCTTTATTTCATTCTTTTCTTTCTTTTCTTTATTTCTTTTCTTTCTTTTCTTTATTTCTTTTCTTTCTTTCTTTTTTTCTTTCTTTCTTATTATTTATTTATTTATTTTTATTTTATTTTTTCATGTTAAGATTGCAAAAAAAAAAAAAAGTGAAAATGATTGCGATATCCCAGGGAAAATTATTTCTGATTCAAAAAAATTAAAAAAAATTTTTTTTTTAAGTAAATTACTACAAGGAGATATTTTCCACAGATATTTTGACCTAAAAAATACTACTACATCGTCTCATATCAAAATATAATAAAATTTCAAGCTGAGAAATATTAGGTTGGTGCAAAAATAATGACGTAATAATGTCGTTTTTTGACGTTAAAAAATACGTCAAAAAACGACATTATTACGTCATTATTTTGCACCAACCTAATACATGTAAGTTAAATGGCACAGACATGTAGGAAAATAGTGAAATATATTTACAGATTTATGCAGGTTTACAAGGAGGTGCTAAAAAGTTATCTTTCATACTATAGCGAACCACCCTCATTCCATTCGTATTGGTAATGTGCTTTTTGGTGTTAAGAATGTAGGGTCAGTAATCGTGAGTACCTAAGTTTAAAATAAAATAAATTGAAGACTAACCTTCCCCTATTCCTTGTGCTACATTTTTGTATTTGCAAAATACATTTTACTTCCTTTCGTATTCCATTGGTGAGAAATACGTTCCACTCGAGTAGGTTTATAATTAACAGTCAATTCGTGTAGTTTATTATAACAATAACAACTTCACTATTTACATTATTCGAACTCTTGCATAGAAATGAATACAATATGGGAACCAGTAATAAGTAGTGCCAGAGAAAAGTGATAACAACAACAAAAATTGCAATATGAGCTCTGGTAAAAACATGTAATGATAACAGCAAAAAATTGCAATATGAGCATTGGTAAAAATAAAATGATGTTGAAGACATTAGGTTTATAATACCCAGGAATTCATATACAGATGTCCTCAAGGACACATGGTACAGTGGATAAAGGCGTTGGTTAGATCCAGTGACAAGGCCCAAAAAGGGTGAGTTCAATGGAGATTTGGAGTCAGGAGATAACTGACATCCATTAAACATGGCACGTGGAACTAGAACAGTCTACCCCAGTGAGCGAAATAAAGGGTTCAGTTCGACGTTCCAACCACCTGAGCGTACAACGGCCGAAACGTTGTAATAAAGATGAGGACAATAGTCCGAATACCAACTTCGTATGGGAGCCGGCTGGTGTTTCAACGTGATGTGGCCGCATTGCTTTCTCTGTTTGGTGGGCAGTGCGTAGATATGATTTCTCTCTTTTTTTTTTTACGCACATAAATATTTTTAAACTCACGTGAAAAAGAACGGGCATTCAATCAAAACGTTTTCTTTATCAACCAACTTTAAATGACAACAATCCAGGTCCCACCTGTTTAATGTTGGAATATTTATATGCAGCCGCAACTTCTACACCCGACAGTTTTCGTCCTGGTTAAGGTGTTAACCTATATCCGCGTCCTGGGTAAGACGATAAACTACGTCCAGCAGCAAGGCCTCTGATCAGGAGGTCTTGAGGAGCGTGAAACCATCCTTTTAACTGCTGATGTTCCCAGGTCAACCCTGACCCGGGGTGGTAGCACCTGTTAGGGTCCCAGGTATGGATAAAATGTTAACTATTACCAGCAAAAGGTTATGAAAAAAATTATTACCAGCAATACAATTTTAAATGAAATATATTACCAGAAACAGATTTTTGACAAAACAAAATATTACCAGCAATAAAAATTTTGTCAGCATTAAATAACCCATTGAGGTTGATATGCCGTAAAACAAAATAAACTAAACCAATCTAAACCAAAGAATACATATTCTATTCATACGAATCTATCCTTAAATGTTGTCAGCATTAAATAACCCATTGAGGTTGATATGCCGTTAAACAAAATAAACCAAACCAATCTAAACCAAAGAATACATATTCTATTCATACGAATCTATCCTAAAAATGTTGTCGGCATTAAATAACACATTGAGGTTGATATGCTGTAAAACAAAATAAATCAAACTAATTATTTCGCTATAAAATTGTATTGTTAGCCATTTTAATTTCAAAATGTATTGTTGTTCATTTTACAATAAAAATGTAATATTGGTAATTCTACTATAAAATGTATTATTTGTCATTTTGATTTAAAATTTATTTTGCTATAAAAATGCATTGTTGGCAATTTTGCTAAAAATGTATTGTTGATAATTTTATAAAAATGTATTCTTGGCATTTTTACTATAGAAATATATTGTTATACCTTTCTACTGCTTTGCTTTTTGTTTGGGGATACACTGGCCATAGCTGGAACCCTAACAGGTCAGGGTGAACATGGGAATAATAGCAATTAAGAGGTGGTGCCATGTTGCCTAAAACCTCCAATTTCCTGATCAGAAGACTTGTTGCCATATTTCGTAAATCATTATACCTAAGACTTGCCCCTCTGCAAAAGTGCTGCCTCAGCCGACAGGATTTGATTTTTTTTTTTTTAACTTTTAATGATTTAAAAAGAAGAATTCTTTTTTGCAATTGAACTATAGAGTTAGTTAAAGCGATATATATCCTAGATTACTCATGCTGAAAACAATAAATCTCTCACTCCCAATGCCTTCTCCCATCATGACATGGGTGATCATGGTCCCCCACAGCTTTCTGTCCTTTCTTGTCCTCGGTGATACTGTCTCCTCTATCATGTCTCTTTGTGACATGTTTTTGTCAAAGTTGCTCTCTTTCATCAATGTTTCCAGGGAGTGCCAAATTTTCCAAGCCTTCTTTCCTCGATATGTACTTAATGCTTTTCAATTCTCCTGTGAACGTTAAATTCTGCAAGGATAGAGGTAATTGGATAGATTGAAACTGTAGATTATTCATACAGAAAATATATGCACCACAAATGTAAGATTACTACAGTAGCCATGTATTGAACTCATAACTCTTTGGGACAAGTCACTGTATCCAAAATGGTTACTGGCACATTTATAAGTACGCCAAATTCATACACTGTTGTCCTCAAGGACACATATCCCATTGACTTGAACCAAAGAGGTGTGAGTTCAATACCTGGCTACTCTAGAAGTGAAGAAAAAAACTATAGATATGAGTTGAAGGAAGATAATTGAAACATCCAGAAGAGGC
The DNA here is from genome assembly GCA_963932145.1 of Acanthosepion lycidas. NCBI lineage: Eukaryota > Metazoa > Mollusca > Cephalopoda > Sepiida > Sepiidae > Acanthosepion > Acanthosepion lycidas. Next base: position 28,894,332 of record OZ010590.1, read on the forward strand.
ATGGCATGTGGAACTAGAACAGTCTACCCCGGTGGCCGAAATAAAGGGTTCAGTTCGAAATTACATTCACCTGTAGAAGGACGGGGCTACAACGTCCGAAACGTGAATATGGCAACAAAGATGAGGGCAACAGTCCGAACAATGTAAATAGTGTAAATGTTAAATTATTTAAACATATCCGTCTATTTGTGGACGTATAGGTAAACTAATATAAACATAAATCGTCAGCCAAGGGAGATAACTCTTGGAAGAATGTTATGTGCCTTACGGATATATTTTATTACTTGTGTTCATCATATGGAAGATCCAAGGGCCACTCAAGGTGGAGAGTTACTGAAGGCGGTTGTTCTGTGAGTAAGGGGTACAATTTATAAAGTTATGTGTGAAAGACAGCGATTCACCTTAAATTTGAAGAGGTTAACATTGCCTTGGTTGAGAAAGAATCCTCCTGGAATTCTGTTACACAAAGCAACTGTTCTTGGTAAGAAGTTATTCAAGTGGATCTTATTACTTACTAATGGAACACGAAAGGAATTGTTGAGGCGCACCCACCTTCTCATCAGAATGGACTGATCTCTCTACTACTAATAGGACGGTTCTGTAGAGTTCAGGAGATCAGGTGACCACCACACTTCCGTCTCTCTACCGGAAGATACTGTTGGACGTTATACTCTTTCTGATTGTTACTGACTAACCTGCGTTCGTTTGACTACTAATCTCTCTGTTGTAAATACCTCTTCGAATATACCAGTATTTTTCCCTACGTATGTGTTTGTCCTTATTTCAATACGCGCACGCGGAAACACTCAACATCTCAACAGTATCTTCCGGTAGAGAGACGGAAGTGTGATGATCACCTGATCTCCTGAACTCTACAGAACCGTCCTATTAGTAGTAGAGAGGTCAGTCCATTCTGATGAGAAGGTGGATGCGCCTCAACAGGAATGGGGGTTGTTAACCTCAATGTACACGGCGTGGCAAATCTTATCTTGTAGGTTTAGAGTTGGGGGAACTGGGGAATGTAGCTTGTCTGAACATTGCAGGCAAAAATGCATTTGACATTTGGTATTTGACATATATATTTTGGCATATATATTTATATTTGGCATTTGGCATATATGTCATAAAGTGTGATACGTGTGTACCGATGTTAACTTCAAAAGGATACTCTTAAAATTATGCCAAAACATTATTTAATCGGCTAATGTTATCCAGTGAATATAATTTGTGTGATTCTCTGATTTCTTCATGTTCCTACAACAGAAATTAGTTGACCATTTTACTCGATCATGTCTGCATATTTTATACTCATTCTGAAATAAACTTATTATTTTTTAAATTATTTTGGGTCTACGTTTTTTTTTATAGTCACATGCTGATAATCAATGGCGTAGAGAAAGCAAAGGAAGTACTTTTCGTTTGTTTCCACTTAATTAAACAAAAGACAGCTATTAACAAAAAGTAATAAAAAAAAATAAACTTAAATGGATAAAGCTTTTCACAGCATATGGGATGTGCTATTATTATTTCCTTTTGTTTCTGGTGTATACTTATTTCTTTCTGGAAATTATTTATATTGTCATCCGCAGACAGCTCATCAGTGTGGCTAGACATCCGGTTGCCTCTAGCTAGGATTGAAACCCGACTGAATTGGCGTTAGTCAGGGATTCTACCACTAAGCCGTCGGCGCACAGCAGGGACAAAAGTGAATTCAAACGTATTTATTTTTAGATAAACACACAGTGACTGAGAGAACTCGATTCAATTTACCGAAGAGTCTTGCGTTATTAGCCATAATAGTCACTTTTTACAAACTCACACTTCCTCCACAGAGAGCTCAACCGAAATAAATTTTTCAGGAGCATATATATTGTCATCCACAGACAGACTGTTTCGCTGTATATGTATGTATGTATTAATTCAAACATTATTATAGGAGGCATTTATTTTAAATAGATGGCTTATTTTTATTTATTTGTGTGTATTGTTGGATATATGTTGAAGAAATACTTTTGGCTTTACTTCAGCTGCATCAGTGTGTGAGCGGAAATCGGAATTGGTGAAAACATAAACAAGAAATGCATCCGAAGGCTAAAATAAACAGGCAGGTGTCCCGAGCGGAAGAAAATGCGTGCTGGCGTGGGCGCGTGCCGAAAGTGGCGTGACCACACCAAGTTGTGTCGGGGACATACCGGAAGAAGACGTATCCACGTGAAGTTGCGTAGGTATCCAAAGGTTATTTAACTGGTCCGATTCTTGATCGAGACAGAGAGGCTGGTTAAAAGGTTCGATGATTTGTCTCCATCAATTTCTGTGTGCACAATTCTAACCTTTGTGATTCTCTCTCACTCTACCCATTCGCTGCAACTCGAATACTAAAGATATTTATTGTTGTAACCTAGAGAAAGTTACTGAATAGACTAATCAAACCAAGGTTGGTAATGAACGATAATACTTAGGGCAATAACAACACAAAATTCGCCAGCGGCGCGTAAAAGTAGTAGTCAACTGAATTCTACAATGAATCTCCAACTGCAGACCAACATACAGTGTTTACTACTGTATTTATGTGAATGGGGACATACCCATTATCGTCCGTATGTATGCTATAACATTTATATATTTCTATATATTAGTGTCCGACGCCTTATTTGAGCCCAGCAGCAATAAACTACAGTATTACGTCTATCAGCCTACGCATTTGTGCAATGTAAGAAACTTTGCCCTCCAGCAGGAATCAAACTTTCATCTCCCTTTGTAGAGGAAACTACCGTATTATCTGGCGTGCTTTACCGCTGAGCCACATAAGATTAGCAAGCAAGGCTCTTTTTAACCTACTTAAGGAAAGCACACTTCACTCAGATTATTTTTCACTCTCAAAAGCCCATGTCTGCTCAGTTTAGTATCTGGAACGTAAACAAAGCATCTTCTGAAGAATTAATGGGTTTGTTTATAATCAGACATTTTTATTACTTCAAACTTTATTATTAGTGGATACTCGTCTTCGAAATAGACACCACGTTTTTATTTATTAAAAAGTCCATATTACGTCTACCTGCCTACTCTTACACATGATTTATGACCTTTTAAAGACAGTTGTTTCCTTTAAATTCCGAAAAGATTTTTTTTATGATTGATTCGTTTTTTTCAGACTCATCAACCCTTTTCATGTTATTTAAAGCCAGAAAATATTTTTAGATTGAGAGAATATTTGGAAAATAATAATGATTTACTGATACAAATCTTACAAATTAACCCATAGCAGTCAGGGAGAAGAGGTTGTTTCATAGCTTTTTTCAAAGGTATTTGCGCGTAACTGAACATAAATGAATCCTACTGGAATTGGAACTCGGCTCTTCGATTTTGAATTCCGAGCCGTTATCCATTACACCACTCTTACATCAAAGCTTACGGCACCTGGAATTCCTAAGCGATCACCCATCTAAGTAATGACCAAGCACGACGTTGTTTAACTTTGATGATCGTACAAGAACAGGCTTTTCAATGTAGACACGGCCCTAAGTATCTGAAAGGGTCTAGTTCATCTGCAGTTCTGTAAATCATTATTCGCGGTCCTCGTTTTGAATTTGTGTTGAACTGACATTGGCGATAAGTTTCCAGTCGCATCACTGCAGGTGGCAAGAGAGAATTACCCTGTCAACTAGGAGGTAAATTAAGAATGGCAGTCAACAATTTGGTAACGCTACATAAGTGCTGGTCGTGAGAAGGTTAACGTTTAGTCAGTTCAGGAAATCAACGGGAAAGAGAGAAGGGGTCGGGCATTGTTTCCGAACACCAATGTTCTCTCCCCACCCACCCACACACGAGAGAATTTCCAAAGAGTAAATAAGAAAAGATCAATCCTACTTCCTCTCCCACGGTTAGCTATAGTCTGAGCCGGAATTCACTGTCAGACTTGTAAAGCATACTCCGTGTTATCTTAGATTCTGGGAGATATAACTATGAAAAGAAACTTAAAATTTATCTAGTATATCAAAAAAGTTGATGCAAAAGTCTATATTACATTCGCTTCCTGCATCTCCGTGAGTAGAAACATTTGAAAATAAGTTAAATTTAAATTTAAAGCTTCGTAAATATTATAGTAAATAAAAACGTATATATATATATATATATATATATATATATATATATATATATATATATATATATATATATATATATATATATATGTTTCTTATAAATGATTGTTTGATTCCTGTTGGTGAAACAACGACAATGATACGGTCTAAAAGGTCACTGGATCCCTGGAAATGTATATTTATATAGTCTTGACAGACGCTTTAACTATTATTAACTTAATTGATGTGTATAGTATATATATATATATATATATATATATATATATATATATATATATATATATATATATATATATATATATATATATATATCACACCTACATACGCACACACATACAGATACATATATATATATATGTATACTATATACAAACACACATAAATATATATATACATATGTATACACACACACACACACGCACACACACACACACACATATATATATATATATATATATATATATGTATATATATATATCAGATCTCATTATGGGATCAAAGAAAAAAAATACATACTTTTCATTGTTTTCGCATCTGACTGCTTCATGTGTACAGTGTTTTTTTCTGATCGATTGTACAATGGGAAAATAGAGAAAACTTTATTTTGCTATATATCAGAGACTGTCATTCACGCCTGTGGTTCATTGCTACTAGCAGGCATGAGTATTTTCTCCTGATGATGACCATACTGGTTGAAACTAGTCGAGGAACCTAATTAAAAAAATAAATAAAACAAAAACATTACTAAACAATCCAGTGTGTCTAAATTGTTAACAATTTTTATTATTCAAAACACACGCACACACACACACACACACACACACACACACACATATATATATATATATATATATATATATATATATATATATATATATATATATATATCAGGCGGCATTTAAGCTGCAGAGGTCTCTTGATTGGGCCTTCATCACAATAGTTAGGGAGGTGTAGATACTATAGGCTACTACTATAAACTACGGAAAAACTCAAAACTGATTGCTGCATTTAAGTATTAATTAATTAATTAATATTTAAGCTTACCATTTAAAGTTCTAACGATTATTCTTCTGCTGCCACTTAGTTTAAAGACAATTTGATGTACTTATGTCCTTACTTTCCGTACAAAAAATTATTTTTATTTCATGGGTGACTTTCGCTGCATATCGCAATTAATTTCCGATTATTCCCATTAAAAATCTCCGATTATTCCCATTAAAAATCGCCGGAAACAATCGCAGTTATGAAAACTTTGGAATCCCAAATTTCAGGATTGCAGGTCTGGATACGGCCCTGAATGTTTTTAATTTGTTCACGGAATCAGTTTGATTCCAAAATGGTATATGTTGGGCTACGGCCTCTAGGAGTAATGTTGTAAAATGTGTGACAAACTGACATTCGCATTTATCATATATATATATATATATATATATATATATATATATATATATATATATATATATATATATATATATAATATATATATATATATATATATATTTATATATATATGTGTGTGTGTGTGTGTGTGTGTGTGTGTGTGTGTGTGTGTGTGTGTGAGTGTGTGTGAGCAAATATATGGATATAGATCCGATAGTGTGAAGAAAAATATACGGAAAAAGCAAACAAAAATCCTAATATGCAATACTCTTATGTCTATCGTCTTTTCATGTTGACTTGAATATCGTCTAATGTTAATTATGTTTTAATAACTATGTCCTGAAGAAGGTCTACTGGACCGAAACGTCTGACGTTGACATTATATTAACATTAAAACAGCATAATTGCATATTAGGATTTTTGTTTGTTTTTTCCGTATATTTTTCTTCATATATATATATATATATATATATATATATATATATATATATGATAAAATACACTTTTCAGATCTGCTACAGTTATGGGTTAAAGTGCAACTCGACAAAAAGGAAAAGTTTTCTTTGCTACATAGAAAAGTTTTCCTTTTTTCATTGTTTATATACACTTTATATATATATATATATATATATATGTGTGTGTGTGTGTGTGTGTGTGTGTGTGTGTGTGTCTGTGTGTGTGTGTACGTGGGGCTTCAGGCGTGCGTTTTTGTGTGGGGCACAGTTGTTAGCAAGCTCGTTTTCCTAGCATGAGAACCATACCCGGATCTTATAATTATCGAGTTGTCATGGGGGATGAATTCTTGTTATCTGTCCGGTCGGAGGAGGCGATCCTAGCATGCAGCACTGTTTGAAAAGTGCGTCCCAAAACATACTAGGCGTAGATCCCAACCTTGTGAGTGAAAGCCGTCATTTACGCGTTCTAACTCTCTCTCTCTCTCTCTCTCTCTCTCTTGCTCGCAGTGACTGTAACTAAGGCTCGCGAAACAATATAAATGTGGAGCTCTGTTGGTATTCGCTGTTTTTTTTTTTTTTTACTTTGTGTCAGAAATTTAACGTACTAGACGATTTCTTTCGCCCTATTCGTAAGTTTCTGATGCTTTCTTTTCTTTTTTTTTTTCCAATTTTTCCTCGGATGCCAATTTCATTGAAAATTGTGCTATCCAGGTTTTTTCACTCACCGAGATTAAATAGAATTACTTTATATATATATATATATATATATATATATATATATGTGTGTGTGTGTGTGTGTGTTGCGGAAGTAGTAATGGTAAAGCGTTTGTATTTGAATAAATGAATAAGTATTAAATATTTTATCCCACATTAGCTAAAAAGTCCTCATGAGTTTTATTGCAATTTACTATCTCTTATTTATATGAATTAGGCTTCTTAACCCAAAATGACATCAAAAATAAGAAGCGAAAAAGACTACAGTCAACGGAAGAATGAATGAGGCGATTAAACTAATTTCTCATATATTTTGTGCAGTCTGCTCACAAAATGTGACTAATAAGCAAATAAATATTTCTCATTGTGAAACTCATTTTGTCATTGCGATGCAGTCCCCTTTGCACTGGGCAATGATACGACTCACCACGAAAAAGAATTTGCCCACCTCTATGTTAATATAATAAGTGAGAAAATATATTTAAAAACTCATAGGTTAAAACCTTATGTAGTTAGGACTTGACACTTTTTACAGGATGGATGGGTTAGCATTAATATAACGTTCTGCTGGACATAAAATGAAGAAATCGTTTCTTTTTTTTTCTTTTTTTCACAGTTAACTTTGAAATGCGATTTATATTTCAATTTTTTAATTTTATTTTTTATGTTAACTGAAGGAACAAATAAAACAAAATGGATGCTTGTTTGGTAACTCCAAAATTGCACTTCACCACTTGCGGGTGTGCGTAACACGGCCTAAGAATCCTTGATTTATTATTTAATTTTTGGAATTTAAAGAACTTCAGCTACAATCAAAAACGAATGTTCCGTTGTCGATAATCTAAGACGTGAATCCCAGGGGTTATCAAACCCCAACCAAACTCCACATACTCTTCTGATACATTGACACGCCCAAATTCTCAAAGATCTTTCAAATACTTTCTAGATACGTATCAGTTCTTCGTCTGAGCACTTGGATCAGAAGAGGGGACTCTTTTCTTAATGCTCTCTAAGATCCCGGATAACAATTCAGAAATCCTCAAATGTTGCAACCCACTCCACAACCAAAGCGAAAACCTTTAATTCCAGTAACAAACTGTCTGAAAAACTTTCTCTGGGGATTTCCAAAGGTGGACAAGTCCTTGACACACATTCTTTGACTAGTGCAGTAAATTTCTTTCTTGAATTTTACCAAATGTCGTTTCTCATTCTCGTTCTCGTTCATCCCGACTTCATCTTCCTTCCATTCTACACGAGTTTTTTTTTTTTTTTTTTTTTTTTTCACTCAACCATTCCGATTACCCCTCTCTGCCACCGCTTTCTTGTTCTCTCTGGTTTGGTAATTGTAAGGTTGTCATTGCCCACTCTAACTACATCCGGGGACTCGCTGCGTCCAGAAAGGTTATCGAAGAGAAAAGAGGTGCAATGAAGAGAAACAATGATTGAGACAGAAAATGAAAGAGGGAGAAAAAGAAAAGTGATGGTAGTAGGGAATATAGAAAGGGAACCATTACAAAGCGGAATAAAATAGAATAATGGATATGTGCGTATGTATATGATGAGTGATTCGTGGATGGAAATATGAATAAACATACAGAATGGTCCACATAGGAACATGCATCATTCTGTGTAAATAAAGAAAATGAGGAAATCAAGGATGCAGAAATGGAAATAAAAGCAAGCGAAATGGGAGTTTTTAGTGGCAGAAGAAAGATGGAGATGATATGAAAGAAATATGGAAGTATAAAGAAAGAATGTAGAAACAGAAAAAGAAAGCGAAGAAAGAAAAATGCAAAAGATGGAGAGAAGCAAAGAAAAAAGAAGGAAAGAGAAAGAAGAAGAAAGCAAGAAGAAAGAAAGAAATTGGGACAAAGGGGAATAAAGAATGAATAAAGAAAAGACGAAAATAATTAATTGGAAAAAATAAGACTAGAAAGAAAGAAAGAAAGAAAGAAAGAAAGAAAGAAAGAAAGAAAGAGTGAAACACATAGAAATGAAGAAAAGATAAGGGAGCAAAAAGAAATAAAGAAAGAAAGACAGAAAGCGAATAGAAAGGAAAGAAAATATCAAAAACAGAACGAAGCATAGAAAGAAAGAAAGAAAGAACGGAAGAAATGAATAAACGAATGAATAACGAAAAGAGGGAAATAAAAATTCAGAAAAAAATTTGGAATAAAGGAAAAAAATAAAGAAAAAGAATCGCGACACAGAAAAGTAAACGAATAAACAAAAGAAAGAAAAACATTTTAAAAAGTAGCATATAAAAATGAGAAAGAAAGGAATGAAGAAGAAATAAAGAAAATACAAAAGAAGAAAATCGGAGAAAAAATAAGACTGCAATAAAAGAAAACAAGACAAAAGAAAGAAAGAAAGAAAGAAAGAAAGAAAGAAAGAAAGAAAGAAAGAAAGAAAGAGCAGGGAATGAAAATAAAATAAAAGAGCAGAGGAATATTTTAAAAAGATGAAGAAATGAAAAGAGAAGGAAAAGAACATAAGACAGAGACCAAAAGAAAGGGGGAAAATAAGAAAGAAAGAAAGAAAGAAAGAAAGAAAGAAAGAAAGAGCAGGGAATGAAAATAAAATAAAAGAGAAGAGAAGAGGAATATTTAAAAATGAAGAAATGAAAAGAGAAGGATAAGAATAGGAAGATCAAAAGAAAGAAAGAAAGAAAGAAAGAAAGAAAGAAAGAAAGAAGGATTGAAAATGGAAAGGACGAATGCAAAATATTGTGCTACTGGAAAAAGAGAACTTGAAAATAAAGGTGTAAAAAGTAACTTTGAGCCTGACAAAATAATAAAAAAGAAGTTTTAAAAAAAATGAATGTTTTCTTACGGCATCATCATCATCATAATCACCATCTTTTTGCAATTTTCAATCTCATAGCTCCCACAATCAAGCACCCCAACTTGTCTACAATCCGGCCTTTATCTTTGCAGTCATTTTCTTTGACCACTCCCACATGCATTCTTTTTTCTTTCTTCCTCATGGCAATCAGCATCACCTTCTCCTTTAATGTCTATTTTTTTCGTTCTCATCACTACCCCCCCTCTCTCTCTCTCTCTCTCTCTCTCTCTCTCGCATCAAGTACAACTTGTTGACAACTATCGACAAATGAATAAGAAAAATAACAGAACAAGACACAAGCTGACAATAAAACTAACAAACACGACGGAGATAGAGTTAAAGAGATTGTGAGAGATATAGAAGGCGTTAAAAAAGGGGGGGTGAAAAAAGACAGTCTCCTGTCAAACGAACTCTGGTTCGGACAAACACAGGAAATGAAATACACACTGAAAGAGAAAAAAAAAATAAAAATGTGCCTTGAGTGAAGGTTTATTGTTTAGAATATTGGATTGGAGAACAGAGGTTCTAAAGTTCATTTAACGCTAACTTAGAGTCAGTTCCGTTCAACCCCGTAATGTTGTTCTACGAACAGAACAGAGGCAAGATCAATCCATACTTACGACTATTTTTTATTAATTTTTGTATCCCTTACAAGGCCCAAAAGCCATTCAAGATAGAGCGTTGCTGAATTTTTTTTTTTTTTGTATGAACAAAAGAGAAGGGTGTAAGTAGTACAGATTATAAGGATATGTAGGCTTGGTTTGGTTTGTTTTACGGTATATCAACCTCAATGGGTTATTTAATCCCGACAAGATTTTTATTGCTGGTAATATTCTTTTTTCCAAAAATGTATTGCTGGCAATATTTAAAAAAAAAATATGTTGCTGGTAATATACTTTTTTTCCAAAAATGTATTGCTGGTATTTTTTAAAAAAATGTATTGCTGATAACATTTTCTTTCCAAAAAATTTTAGCGAATTTTTTGTTTCCAAAAATGTATTGCGGCTAATACTATTTTCTAAATATGTATTGCTGGTAATATTTTTTAATCCAAATATATATTGCTGATTAGATTTTTTTTTTTCAAAAATGTACTGCTGTTAATAGTTTTCCCAAAATGTATTGTTGGTATTAAAACCTATTTTTATACTTTGAACCGTGTTTTGAACCGTTTAGAAGAAGTAACTATTTGCCCATAGCTGAGACCCTGACAGATGCTAGCACCCCGGGTCAGGGTGTACTTAGGGACACTAGCAATTAAGAGATGGTTTCACGCTCCTGAAAACTTCCTGATCAAAGGCCTTACTGTTGGATGTAGTTTATCGTCTTACCCAGGACACGGATATGTAGAAAAGAAGACCATTAACCTTGAACTTGAATAGATTAAGATTACAATGATTAGGAAAGAGTCTGTTCCGCAAAGTAACTGTTCTTGGGAAGAGTGTTGTCCGAATGGAACTTGCTAGAATAAAAAATAAATGGATATCTTTCGCCCCAGTTTAACTGACATGATAGGTCTTGGGGCAAATATCTCAACTGGTGGAACCAAGGAATGTAGCTCGTCAGAACATTTACCATAGAAAAAGCAAATATTAACGAGAGTCTTGCAGTGTTTCGTAAGCGGCCAAAAAGTTGTAGAGTTGAAAAAATAATTCACAAAGTCGCGTAGATGCTTTTGAAGTTGTCAAGGTTTATTTACTTGCCCCCCACTGAGTCAGGTTGTGACACAAGGCCAGTTTTTAACATGGGGACCCAAATGTTTTCACTCGGGCCGCTAGTCCATGGTGCCTACCTAGACCGACAGAATGAACTCTTCCGAATGCTATACATACTACGCCTCTCAAGAGAGACGGACGGATATGGTATTGGTATGGTATTGAATCGAATCGAGCTGATAGCAGTCACGCCAAACCAGTCGGATAGTCTTACTAATCTTTTCACTTCTTGTATTATTTCTCGTGTAATATACGGTGTGGGGTAGTAAGTATTTTTATTAATATACACTTAATAGCTCTGTTATTTAGCATTGGGCATTGTTTTTCTTACACCAAAGGATATATGTATGCATTTGTATGTGAAAACTTACACGTACATTTGGTTATATTTAATCATTTGATTATATTCTTATTATATATATATATATATATATATATACATATATATATATATATATATACGAGAGAGAGAGAGAGAAATATAGGGATAGAGTGAATGCAGGAATTAACACAGCATGGTGTCTGTTGGTCTCAATGCGATGGCCAGACGAAGTTCCTCTTCCCCTTCTTTAGGGTGGCCGTATATATAGGTCTCTTGAAGATTATAGAAAGTCGAGGAAGTAGGAAATCAGCCATTACAGTTCTTTTGTTTAGGCTTATTTATGATCATGAACTCTACATTACATTATCACGTTGAAACATCGGTTCTAGTACGATAACCGAAGTTAAGCAACGTCGCTATGGTCAGTATCTAGATGAGTGATCGCTTGGGAATAACTGGTGCTGTAAGCTTGGATGTATGGGTCGGAATTGGGAATCGCTGAGCAGAGTTCCAGTTCCACTCAGATTCGTTATATTACCTTATGTGCAGTTTACCCTTTGGAATGGTAGGATTTCACCTCTTGTCCCTCCAGCGATGGGTTAATTAGTGAGGCTTGAATCAGTAAATCATTATCTTCGAATAATTGTTACCATCTAAAAATGAATTCTGGCTTTAAATAACCTGCACACCGTTGATAAACCGTTAAAACAAATCAATCGATAAATCTAGTGTGTATTTATTTTACTTATTAATGTATTTTATTTATTTATTTATTAATTTTGCATGTTTTCTCTTTGATTCTAAGTTTTGTTAATTGGAATAACGTTTATTAGATTTTATTTAGTGTTTCTGACAATTCCCAGACTTCCTTCCGTTCACCCCAGTAACCTATATATAGATCTCGTAGTAGTGGCACTTGGTTTGACAGTTGAAGTGTGAAGTGGGGCATGAAATTGACAGGTACTATGCAGTATTATCCACATTGTCTACAGTAAATTATAACAATATATTTTATGTGTATGTGTTGATATATATATATATATATATATATATATATATATATATTATGTTCCATGTTCGGAATTATCAAACACGCCTGTGTTCTTCATCAGCGGATGTGATAAATAAACAGAGGGACGGTGGAGACTATCAAACGTTAGGTCTTGATGCTTAGTAGTTTCCTGCTTGTAGGTGGAATTTTTAATAAAAAATATGTTCCTGTTCCGTTGCTGTCTTTGATTTCTAATGTAACAATCTGGCTATCATAGAAAACTTTCTATAAATATGAAACTTACATATCAACTTTATAAATATTATAAAAGCTCGGTAGGTTACCTGTCGAAGATAGAATACCCTCGTCTATCAAAAGGTTTTATGGTTCAGTAAACTATCTCCATGTCCGCAAGAAGAGCGCGCCACAAAGGAGGCACAAGGACTTTCTTAAAGAAGAAGTTTCGCCCAACACCGCAAATTGCTACACAACCAAAACATTAGCCTGAAAACTCGAGTCATCTGTATATAAAATTCTGTGAATTTCGTTAGTCCGTTCGTAACACCCCCCCCCAAAAAAAAATAACCATATATTGACCAATCAAAAACAAATTTTGGGGAGAAGTGCAAACAGATAAGTGGGTACAAAGTACAATTATTTGGGTGCGTAGTTTAGGACGATAAATTTTCATTTTTTTTTTTTTTTGAAAAATTAAAAGGTTTTATTGAACGAAACGTAGATTTTGTAAATCTCGACATAAAAAGTTAGCGATAACTTCAACAATACTAAATACTGTGAGGATTTTAACACGCGTCAGATTCAGGTGTTCTTAAATAGTCTCGTATAATCGAGTCTTTAATATGGATGTCCCACATGTCGCCAAACTCGTTCAGAAATATATAAAAGCATCAGCTGCATTTAACGACTTTCTCAGATCACTAGTTAAAAATGGCTTTGAGCAAGTGAGTCCTGCAGGTCTTGGCGAAGACCATATTTCTTCGAACCTTGTGGACTGATGCTACAGAATAACAAACAAAGAACTTTACCAAATAACAGAAACCACATCACTTGAGTTCTTTCAACAGAAACAGTAACTAAAAGAAATAGTATTTAAAACGAAGAGAAAATGATGATGTAATCAAAATATAAATTTTAACTGATAGCAGTACCGGCTGCTCAGTCAATGAATGATGAATGTTTCCTTATAAGGAAACGGATAATATTACTGTTAACGTTCTTTGATGAACATCTTCTAATATGACAGTTTTTCGAGTTTCTACTATCAATCATATCCTTAATAGAGCCCCAATCAAAGCAATATCGAAGTGTCACATAAGGCTACTCTATTGTCTAAATAAGCAACTACACCGACTCGTGTAATTTTATATATGAAACGTCTTTGACAATTCTTGAGTAATGTACTGGTGTCTCGTCATGTTTGAAGATTGTCATGTTTAAAGATCGTCGATTTAAAGACTTTTATGGAGATTTCTGTGAAAATGTACTGATCCAACATGGTTTTCACACCGTAACGTATCTGTAAATGAAACAAGACAGTTGAATTCTTGCTGATGAAAATACAATCGTTGGGCTTGAGTGACATTTACCAATTGATTCCATGAATTAGTAGCCTCTTTCAAAATGTTCAATTCTAAAGATGTGTAATTGATTTACACACACCAAAGAGAGTCTATTATTATTTCTTTTGAAAAGAGTGGGAGACAAACAATGTCATTGGGTGACGGATTTCTTCTCCTATGTACCGTGTACCCTAAGAAACTCTTATCCTTTGTAGCTCTTAGCAATGTTTGTCTTTTTACTACCCTTCCAGTCCTTATTTTGTTATCCATTTACACAAGCTCTTTAGGTACGACACTCGTTGCTTTTTGTCCTTTTTACTTTCCATATCTTCTGTGATAATCAAATTTTCCAAGCCGTCTTTCCTCATTATGTGTCTAGAAATTTCAACTATTTCAGATTTTATGCGTAAGTGGCTTTATACTTCCATTTCCTCCTTGCTTACACGCCTCTAATATAATATTCTCAGTATCCTTCTGTGGAACCACATTTCTATTGTTTTCGGTGTAGGTAGCATTTGATAAAAGATTAAACAATTTTAAGATCTGAAGGCCACCTAGATATTTAACTAATTATCTGATATTTGAGGGAATCATCATTTACCAACCTTACTGCAGATTCAGGGATTCAAGAGCAAATCTTTTATTTGTAAAAACGTGGTCTCTCAATGATGCAGCACGTTCCCTTAAATTTATCATTGGTTTAGGCAACAGAAACAACGAATAGAATGGAACTAGAGAAATATTTAGAAATTTGCAAAAATAAATAGATAAAAAAAAGAATAAAACAAAGAGATAAAAAAAAACGAATAAAACAAAAAGATAAATAAAATAAAGCAATAAAAACGGAAATAATTAAAATGGACGAAAAGAAAAAAAATACGGTAATTGGCAATAGAAAATTAGAAACAAAAATAAAAGAAAACAAAATAATGAGCTAACCGGTTATCGCTCCTCACTCATCTGAACTCGATCGGGGAAAGAAACATTTTCTGTGCACACTGACTAAAAAGGAAATGAGGAAGGGTTTTTTTTTTTTACTGTGTTCACCTGTGAATCTTTCAAAGTTTATCTTCCAATGTATTTCTTTTTAATCATTTAACCCCCAAATAAGACGATAATGAAAGTAAGACGCTAGGGGTTACTGAGACTGAAAGAGAATGAAAATACTTTAATGAGGATAAAGGACAGTAAAGGAACAGATTTCAGAAGGAAATAAGATTGCTATTGACGTTGGATTTAAATTTTCAGAAAATCGAAGATGTCAGGGAAGCAAGGGACAGAAGAGATTTGCACCGGTGAGAAGTGTGAGAAAAGAAACCCTCAGAATTATGCTTACGATTACATCTAGCAATTTCAACATTAAAACGGTGAGACCTAATTTCCAGTCTAGTAGTAAGCATAGTGAAGGCATTTGTAGCAGGGGTAAACAACAATTACCTATTTAACGGATTTGTAAGAATATATTTTAGAACTAGTACAAAAAGATGCGGTAAAGTGTAAAAGATTATGTAGAGCAACGAAAGATGGGACATTGTGGAGAGCTATGATCGTCCATGTCTTGAAGTGTCATGACATAAATAATAATCTCGGAAGTCTCAATTTTTCGTCATATCTCCAATATTTTCAAATTTTTAAAAACCCCTCTAAACTATTTTAAGTGCTCCGTCAATGTCATTTTAAAATTTAAGCGAATAAAACAAAGATATAAATAGAATAAAGCAATAAAAACGGAAATAATTAAAATGGGCAAAAAAGGGAAAACAACTCCGGTAATTGGCAATAGAAAATTAGAAGCAAACATAAAAGAGAAGAAGAGAATGAGTTAACCGGTTATCGCTCCTCACTCATCTGAACTCGATCGGGGAAAGAAACATTTTCTGTGCACACCATCTAAAAAGGAAGCATTATATAAAATATATGTGGTAGGATTGAATTCAATATCTTTATAAAAAGAATATACACATATGAATATATTATTGATATGCATATATTTTCTTTCTCATGTTTCTTTTAGTCGGTGTGCTCAAAAGTTTTACTCCACGCGATGGAGTTCTGATAAGTGAGTAGAGATAACTAATTTGCTCATATTCTGCTCTTCTTATTTTTTATAGAACTGGAGAGGTCATCATCTAACAAAACAGATATTTAAACAGAAGTTGAAATATCTGTGAAATGTTATAACAGAGGAGGGAAAATGCGACACCGAAATCTGAACGTGCATTGCAATAGCAAAAGATGCCTTTCAGAAGTTAAGCAACTTAATAAGATACAGAAAATATTCATATTTGAACTTTTATGGAGTGTCAATCCTCCTATATGGCAATGGATGCCGAAAAGTCTCATAGATGAAAAAAAAAACTGGAGGCAACAAAAATGTGGTTCTACAGAATGATACTGAGAATTCCATGTACGAAGCAATGAAGAAATCCCAATGAAAATTGAAATAAAAATCACACATACCCAGAATCATAAAGCGACAGCTGGAATTTCTTGTTTGTTTGTTTGTTTGTTTGTTTGTTTGGGGTTTATGGCATATCAACCACTGTGGGTTATTTAATGCCAAATCAAGTTTATATGAATTTTAAATGCCTATTTTGTATGGAATAAAAAATGTATAGCTGGCAACATTATTGTTTCAAAAAAAAAAAAACGTACAGCTGGCAACATTACTTCTTTCTACAAAAAAAACGTAGAGCTGGCAACATTACTTCTTTCTACAAAAAAACTTAGAGCTGGCAACATTACTACTTTCTACAAAAAAACTTAGAGCTGGCAACATTATTGTTTCAAAAACTTAGAGCTGGCAACATTATTGTTTCAAAAACTTAGAACTGGCAACATTATTTTTCTGAAAACATTATCTGAGACCTTGCTGTTGGATGCAGTTTATCGCCATACCCAGGACGCGGATGTAGTTTACCGTCATACCCAGGACGTTGGAATTTCTTGGAAATAGAATAAGGAAGGAGTGTTCGGAAAATTTGACACTGACAGGATAAATCGAAGCTAAAAGGGCCATGGCAAGTCAAGAAGCCGCCTGCCTGAAGAAATGACGTTTAGGACGGATGGCAAACAGACAAAGGTTACTAAGATGTACAAGGGATAGGAGGTTGTGGAGAGACATGATCACCGATTTCCTAAAGGCATATGGCACGTAAAAGAATAATAATTTCGTATTATGAACTACAGTAAGTGGTTCCTCTTTTTGTCTCTTTTAATTATGTCTTTTTTCTATTGCTTTAATTACATTTTATACCGTTAAGATCTTCAAGATTAATAAGACATATGTCAAACCGGCTTCTCCCTCGGGTGACGCAGCCATCAATTGAATAAATGGGTGACTATTTACAATGCTACGTAAAAAAAAGTCTATTCAAACAAGAAAAGGATATTATTGAGAAATTCATGTTCAGGGCTGAATGCTTAAAGCAACTTTTCTGTTAAAATCAAACAAGTACAACAAATTTGTCTTTTAACAGAGGACGGAAAGTGCGACACTGAAATTCAAAGGTGCATTGGGATAGCGAAAGACGCCTTCCAAAGTCTAAGCAAAGTATTAAGAAAGAAAAGAATTTCGTTAGAAACAAAGAAAATCGTACTGAACTGTTATGTAATATCAACCTTCCTATATGGCAGTGAGTGCTGGGCAATCAATTCACAGATGAAGGAGAGAGTTGAAGCAACAGAAATGTAGTTCTAAAGAATGATACTGAGAATTCTATAGGTTGAACATATGAGCAACGACAGAGTTTTAGGGAAAATGGAAACAAAAAGGATTCTTGTACTTAACATCAGGAAGAGAAAATTTAAATTTCTAGGACATTAATGCGGAAAGTGGGCTTGGAAAATTTGACACTCACAAGATAAATTGAAGGCAAGAAGTCCAGAGGAAAACAGTGGATGTCCTACCTAGCGAGCCTGAAGAAATGGATGAAGAAATGATAGCAAAAAATAAACAAATGGTCCATTGGTTAAAAGTGTTAGTTGGATCCAGAGACTTGACATCAAGTGGTGAAGAAAAATCCTGGGAGAGTTGAGTTAAAGGGAGATAACTGAGATATCCGGAAGAGGCATTGGACGTGGATCTAGAACAATCTACCCCAGTGGACGAAATAAAGGGTTCAGTCAATCACCTGACGGAGGCCGGAGATTACAACGACCGAAACGTCGTGAATGGCAATAAAGGTGAGGACATGTGAAGAAATGGAAATAATGCAGATTTATTTCCATTTCTTTCTCCCAAAACGTCTTCTTTCTTCTTTAGAAAAAATACGAACACTACCTCTCTCCTTAAACTTAATAAATAATGCCTTCATTATCTTTTCACTGGGTATATTCATCCATCTTCGTCTTTGATACCAATTTTGCCATCAGTTGCAAAATTTAAACTGGTTCGTCTGTCGTAGACATTTTGAATTCTGCACAATAACTGAAAAAAAAGCAAAATATTAAAATTAAAATTAAAAAATACGAAAACTTAAGGAATTAGCACATGTGTTGTGGTGTCTTCCCTCTAATGAGGCTATTGTGGACTCTTCCACTTACTATAAAATAGAAGGAAAGTAAACCTCGGGTGAATAGTGATATAGACTGTTCTACCGAGGCTGTAACTGTTCGCAACTCCTGTCGAACTCTATGCCCAAGGCAAAGAGGAACGAGGTTGTGCCGAAGGGCAGAGTCTCGTCCGGGGAGGCAGATGACCCACGTTAAACTCGGCCTTGTGCCACATGCACCCTCGTGGGTGGGTGGCTACTAAATATCAACAGTGATATAGACTGAACGCTGGTCAACCGACACACGCTCCCAGGTCATGTAACACACTTCTGTTGTATTTACTGTTCAATACATTATTTATCTGCAACCTCTTGTTTTCTTATTTCTTAACCATTTACTTGGTCACAACACTATGCCACAAAAATCTCCTGAGCCGGCCAAGCATAAAAATGAATACAATGTAGGAACCAATAATACGGAGTGCTAGAGAAAAGCAACAATAAAAAAATTGCATGATATGATCTCTGGTAAAAAAAAAAAAATGGTTACTCATATGCAAAATATTAAAATTAGTGTGAAAAGAGTCAATATCATACGAGAAAATCAAATCGTCCTTTCCATACACCTAAAGAGGATCTTAAAATAGGTTGGGTTGGCTGATTCGACGATATATCAAACCTTTTGGGCTTACACCGGTTCCCGTATGATCACTGAAGTTAAGCAACGTCGAGCCTGGTCAGTA
>OZ010590.1:28918668-29111168 GCA_963932145.1 Acanthosepion lycidas
TGGAAGAACCATCACCGTAGACATTTATTGCCAGGAACTTGAGGGTGAGAACGAAACATTACGTCGAAAGTGTCCTAATTTGGTAGACCCAAACAGTTATTATTCTCCATTATGTTATTGCAAGGTCGCATTCTACGAAAAAATCTCAAGAAGAAAATATATTGTTAAGATATATTTTTTTTTTACATTCTCCATACTAAACCAGAGTTAGCAAATACAGATCTTCATTTACTGGAATCACTTCAATACATTATAAATGGCAGAATATTCGGAAACAAAGAAGATGAAAAAAGGTCTTTCAGATTTGTTTTCCATTTACTTCATGTTGAACTGCAATTGTTGAAAATGAAGGTCACATTTTTTTTAATGAATAATATTTATCTAAATTCAACGAACATTTGTTTTTACATCCTTTCTCGTAAAACGTAATTAATTCCCGTATTCTATAAGTTTAGGCATAATTTCTTTTATATATTTCTATATTAATACATAGAATTGTGGGTGATTTGAATGATTATTGATTTCGTTCGAATAAAATTTGTGAGTTGCATTTTGAGAATGGCGGGTTTTACGTGGCTTGCAGTGAAAAAGTAAATATTATCTAAGTAAGACAAACTTTTAAGGATGCACGATAACATTTAGACTTGCAAAGTGAGAAGCCATGTCGATATTTTGACTCCTTTTTCTTTTTCATATAAGAGACCGCGGGGGCCTTTCAGCATAAGATTTAAACAAAAATAAGTAAATGCAAACAAACATGGGTAAAGCTCTCTTACACTGTTGAATATTTGCTAAGGGAACCCTAACAAAATCTCTTTATTGATCTACGGCCTACCATTACAAAAAAATGCATAGAATATATGTGGCTCCCAAAGATCCTTGCTAGGACTTGCAAAGGATTCCTTAAAAGACAAGTTCAGCTAATTCCTGCTATATATATATATATATATATATATATATATATATATATATATATATATATATATATATATGTACATTTTTTGGCATATATCGCAGAAGCAAGGATGCAACAGAGTTATGCTAAGGTGTTGAGTTGTTGTAAGGAGTTGAGTGACGGTTTTGCTTCTTATTGCTCGCGGTATGATAATGTGGTAAGTATATAAAATGCACTTAAAATATCTTGAGTTGCACCCAACTGTGTCCAGAGCATACGCTAATGCCTGCAAAGAAATACAAATTTAAACGTTCACATATGTTTATGTATGCAATTTACACATATATACAAGATATAACTGTACAAAGAGATATGTGCAGGTATAGATATGGATAATCATGATAAAACGTATGTGTTTATAATCCAGTAATAGAATTAGGGAAGTTGGGAAAAAAGGACTGATCATAAAACAGAATACATTTATCTAAAGTTATTATTCCATAAAATATAAACGTTTGGGGTACGTACGTTATACCATATTTTATTATGAAAGTCAATGCTTTTTACAATAAAATAATATGAATAAAAACAAAAGGAAAACTTACCTTAGCCGACATGTTTCATCCTCTGAGAGACTTTATCAAGGCAAATGCAATGATTTTATTTTCTAATAAGTATCTATTATTGTTTATATTTATGTAAAGTTATTATTCCATAGAATATAAACGTTTGGGGTACGTACATTATACTATATTTTATTATGAAAGTCAATGCTTTTTACAATAAAATAATATGAATAAAGACAAAAGGAAAACTTATCTTAGCCGACGCGCTTCATCCACTGATGTCATATCAAGGCAAATGCAAGGATTTTATTTTGTAACAAGTATTTAAGTACAAGAGCAAAATGTTATTGTTTTTGCCAAATATTTACATTTAAGAACGCTCATAAATATTCATCAGGTTAGCCGAAAAGTCAGGCAAGCTATGGAGGGCGCGAAGTGACACAATTCTATGTCAAACAAACGAAAGTAAGGGATGTTATTGAAGAAAGTTTTAATATCTATTTATCTATCTCTTTCAGTTTGTTAACATCTCTGTTTTTTCATCATGTTTATTTCAACATGTTCGCGTTATCTGTTCAGATCTTTTTTCACTCTGCTCATCTCTCTCTCTCACTCTTTCTCTCTCTCTTTCTCTCTCTCTCTCTCTCTTGCTCTTTGTCTTTCTTTTTTATTCTTAATTCTTTGTCTATTTCCCTCTCTTCATATCACTCGAACTACTCAAATTTATTTATTGTGGCCTCTCTTCAATAATTTATAGGGAATACAAAATTTTAATACGGATTTAAAAAAACAGACATTTTGAAATTATACATAAATATATACAAAAATATATAAAACGAAGGTGGGTAAGGACAATGATGAAACATTCTCACTGTAAAGCTTTGAATCGAAAATATAACAACGAAGTTGAAACGGCAAAAAAGGCGAACCGGTTATCATTTTTCGTGTTACAGAATGCAGAGCCCGGCCCAGGCTAGAAAATTACTGGCCAAAAGACTTGTGGGCGTAGAATTCTGACCGTGATGGATTGCTTTTGTCTAAGTTTCGTATATGAAACCAAAACGGCTCCAAGTTGGCAAAGAGCCGTAAAAATTTTGAAGAGTCGAAAAGCTTTTCGCACCACGATTCCTTCGAGAGGCTAGCACGCACGTAGCGAAATGATAAGCCAACGAGGGGGCATACGTTCTCCAGTAAATCTTCCTCCCGATCCCACATAAAATCGACGCTACCACGTCTGTTCCTCTCGTATAATAAAGGGAATATGAAAAACAAAATCGTCCTGTGTTGATACAGTCTATGAAGTGGCGTACGGGTTTAATGCCAATGGAAAGACGGAATAAAAAAATCGCTCTGAAGAGCGAATCGAGGACAAAAACATATAATATGACACATCCACTAAATTAAAATTGGGAGAAAACTGATCAATCCTTTTTCGTTGTTTTTTCTTTGTTGTTGTATTTTTCGATACATCACCTTATGATGAGTATATATATATATATATATATATATATATATATATATATATATATATATATATCTACTAGCAGCATGGTCCGGCGTTGCCCGTGCTTGATTCAAAAATCGTACGACTCATACAGCAATCGCTATCACTTGACTTAAAATATTTTTCCCTTCCTTGTCTTTAAAGGAGTGCCCTTTGCCGTGCTAATGTTGCTACATGCCTTACTTCTTGCCTATCTCACGCTGCGATTTTTTTCTAAGCACTATACTAAACATTAAATCTGCTACGAAAAAAGAACTAAAAAAAATGAACACAAAACGATCAGCTTTAAAAAAGGACTCGTAACTGGAAAAATCGAATGAAAAAAGAATGTTAACAACAAATACTTTTTCACAGCGAACCCAGTTCTGCGGAATCAGAATCAACTTTGAGTTTAAGCAAGCGAATGAGCCAATTGGAGTAAAGTGCCATGCAGATTTAAATTTTCCCACTTATGACGAATGCAGCTATCGATTGTTTTTGCATGCTAGCATGCTAGTTATTATTCGTGTCAGTCAGCTGTTGGCTCTCACGCTGGCCAATAGAATCTTCCTGCCTATTCGTGGCAGCTAGCTATTGGCTCTCACTCTGGCCAGTACAAAATGGCCGCAAACTACATGAAAACTGCCATAGAAGCATGAAAAATCGATTATTTCCACTATCGGTGGGAGTTAGGTAATGCAATGTCAGTCTTGGTCTTCCCGCTAACCTGGAGCATGTGCATGCAAATTTTGTTGCAAATCCGTCGAAAATTGCGGCCGTGCATTCGTTACACACACACACACACACACACGCACACGCACACACACACACATGCTGCCTTATATATATATATATATATATATATATATATATATATATATATATATATTTGCTTTTACTGTTCCTACCACTTTATATTATAAATTTGTCTCCATATTTACATATACTGTTAAAGTGTCCGTTTTTAAAGCCCCAATCTCCTCTTCAGTAAGTTTACATTTTTTTCAGATATTATCCCTGATTACACGAAGTTGGATTTTATTTGGCCAGACAATGTTTTCCCAATACAATTAGTATTAACCAACCAACCAACACTGATAACATTTCCAGGGTATAATTATATTTACATGATAAATATATCGTATTAGTTTCACTTTACAATGTATATTCTCAAAAAAATAAATATTTATAATGAATTGTTTTGGAAGTGTCAGATTTTATTATGCAAATAGACCAAATTTCTAAATACACTATCGTTCAAAAGAAAGACAGGCGGAGGCTTTAAATCGAAACAGCACACATACATCTAGATATGAGTGTTTTTAAATATAAATTATCAATATGAATATTCGCCTTCACGCATATGTACATGCAGGTAGCGATTTTCCAAGCGTAGCTTAGATGGGGCACAAAGCCGAAAGTATGGGTGCCCAGTGAGGATCGAACTCACTACTCAGTTGTAATTATTCTTGCAGGACAAGCTGCTAACCATTACACCGCATCGGGGGTGCCCATATATGCACAAGCATGTATGATGTTAGTAGAGAACAATGTGCACTCTCCGGTACACAAAACTTAATAAATATAATGTTTAATAAATAAACGGTGCGTCTACTTAAATACGAGTATCCGCTGAAAATAACGTTTAAGTAATAGAAATTTGTCGGATTAATAAATTAAATTTTACATATTGCTTTGTTTACGTTAGGATACGAAACTGCTCAAATGTATATATATATATATATATATATATATATATATATATATATATATATATATGTATAGTTTCTTTTCCCCGTACTTCTCGCTTCTGGAACGCACTTCCGATTTATTCCTTTCCTACAAACTTCAATGGATTCGACTGGAATTCGAACTCGGTTCTCCGAGTTCGAATTCCAGTCGAATCCATTACATTCACTTACGTGCTAATACCCTTGGGGAAGTTACGAATCCTCTTCTTCTCCCCGCCCCCAGCTATGGATAAATAGCAGGACAGACCAGGTTCTATAGCTTTGGATGGCAACTGGTCTACCGCAGAAAGAAATGGCAACCTACTGCGGAATAAAATCTGCCTCGTCAGTCATGTATCGAAAGATACATGATCGCCTAAGCGTGTATCATGCATGGCACATAACTGACTGACAAACTTCAAATATTTAAATGCAACGGCAACCATCATCTTCTGTCTCACAGAAACCTGTTCTTTCTGTGTCCTTTCTCCTCACTAAAATCATTCATTTTCACTCGGAGTAACCCCTTACGTCCTATTTGCATTATCATTATGCTTGTGATAAAAGGATTCAAAATATGTTATAAATATATGTAAAGGGTATTTCATTAAGACGGATTATATATGAGGGTGTTTCATTTAGACGGATCAAAGTCAGCAGTAAATAAATCAGTGTTATTTGTAAAAAATTATTTATTTCTCTATTGGACCATGTTATTTAAGTCATAGCAATTATGTGTGAAAAATAATATTGCCCAAATGTCGGCCAAATCAGAAGGAAAAAGAAAAACATTAGACGCTTAAACTTAATTCACCTTGAAATCGGTCCAAGTTATTGGAACACCTTTATATATTCCTTTGTCATACCAATGATTTAAAACAGTGGAAAACGAAATAGAAATTCATCTCTTATCAAATTCTTTAAATCATCAAACGTTATTTTACTGAATTCCTCTTTAGCTTGCACTGAGGAATGGATGACATATAAAATCTGGCAGCAAGTTCTTTACTCGGAATGTAACAAAATGGCATCTCTCTAATGTGAATCATTAATAACGAAAAGCGAATCAGAGAACGAATAATAAAAATGTGGGACTGCCTGTGCACACAATGAACGCACAAGTTATGATTTGCCGATATAAATCATTGACGTTCTTTTTTCACCAGAAGAACCATCGCAAAGCAGGATATTAAAATGCCCACAGCCAATCAGAACCCAGCATTTTCAATATCAAAATGCCCGGGGCCAATCAGCACCCATGATTTTCAATATCAAAACGCTGAAGGCTAATAGGAACCCGCCATTTTTAATAAGAGAACATTGAGAACCAATCACAACTCTCCAGCCTCAATATCAGAGAAATGCAGCCAGAGGGCACAGATTGGAACAACTTCGTCTTAAAGGTAAACATTTTCATGTACCAGAACATATTTGTTTTATTATTAATTATGCTTTCTTCTGGGAATTTTCAAGAAGAATCGTTTCTTGAATCTGCGACTGTCATCCCCTCAGGAACGGATAGCAACAATGATCATGAAACGCAAGAGATTTTCTGTGGATAAAATGTCGA
The DNA here is from genome assembly GCA_963932145.1 of Acanthosepion lycidas. NCBI lineage: Eukaryota > Metazoa > Mollusca > Cephalopoda > Sepiida > Sepiidae > Acanthosepion > Acanthosepion lycidas. The sequence continues at coordinate 28,924,913 of OZ010590.1, forward strand.
GAAGTGGCCTCATCCAAGAATCTGCTAGTTCTCTTTTGAAAAAATCTATTTTCTGTCTTCAATTCGTTGCTTGTCAATAATCTTTTCAGTAAGTATGCCCTTAAGTGCTGAAACACGCTGAGGTAAACATTGACTAGGATTCAAACAGGAACACCAATTGAGAAACATTGTCATATTTTCTGCAATCTGTCCCCCTTCAGCAAATCAGGGAGGGGCAAAATCATAGTGAAAAGATAAATTTAAATAAATTTATAGTGTTATTAATTCAAGCAAAAAATACGCTGGGAGTTATCAGCAAATATATTAGAGAAATTGATGTTACAAAAATAGAGGTTTGTTAGGATATTAATCTAAAACGTGCGACGGGAAAGTAGGTTTTAATATTAATTTGTGCCCTATACCAAACAAATCTGATAAGTGTATTAAAAGACATCTTGATGCTAAGTAATGGTTAACAAGCTAATATGACTTGCTGGGCGCTCTGTGATAGTAGCTGTGTGCACGACGACATTCGTTTGCTTCTTCTACTACGTAACGTGTCCCTTCATGACGTGGGAGATCACGGCCCTCCACAACTTCCTATCTTTCTACGCTATTTACGTTGTTCTGGCTATTGCCCTAATTTTTATTGCCATATTCACGACGTTTCAGCGATTGAACGCTCATATATTTTCAAATTTCGAACCGAACCGTTTGCTTTGTTCAGTGGATAAAAGCGTTGGTTAAAGTAATCCAGTGACTTGACCCAAAGAGTTGTGAGTTCAATACCTGGCCACAGCTGAGGTGAACAAAAACTTGGAGAGTTGAGTTACTAAAGGGAAATAACTGAAACTGAGATATCTGAAAGAGGCATGACGCGTGGAACTAGAACAATCTACCTTGGTGAACGAAATAAATGGTTCTGTTCGGAATTCCAACGTATATCACTTGAAGAAGGCCGGAGCTTTAAACGGCCGAAACGTCGTGAATTTGACAATAAAGACGGGGACAATAGCTCGAACAATGTAAATAGTGTAAATAGATACAACACCTCATCTCAGGAATATAGACAGATATTTGTAGCTTTTAGCAATATAGTTGCTTTTTAGTAGTATCAGTCGGCTTTTTACTACCTCTCACCCTCCTTGTGATGCCATTTATTTACACAAGCTCGTTTGGTAGTTTCTTTGCTGATTCCCTCTGTCGTATTCAGTATATCCTGGGAGTATCAAATTTTCTAAGCCCTCTTTCCTCACTATATGTCCTAAATATTTCATCCATATCTTTCTGATATTTAGTTTAAGTGTCCTTTTTGTTTCCGTTTTCCTTAAATCTTCAACGTTGCCCACATGTTCTGTCCATGGTATTCTCAGCATCCTTCTGTAGAACCACATCTTTGTTGCATCTTTATCTGTGAGGAGATTATCTTGCATTCACTGCCATATAGGAGGGTTGATATTGCATAGCAGTTCAGCATTCTTTTCTTTGTTTCTGATATTTTCCTAATATTTTTCGTCATTTTTTTAAAACCATTTCTAAATATTTGAACTTTTGTATTTGTTTGATCTTAGTATCTTCAATGCATAGTTTCCATCTTCGTCTTTTTCCTTTGCAAGCAAACAAATATTCTGCTTGTTTTACAATTAATGATTAGTCTTTTCTTCTTGCTTTCCTTTACTATTTTTCCTAGGATATCCTGCAGTATTCGTTCTGTCTGCTATCAACGCAGTGTTAAGATGGTGCCTTGTGATAATAAATCCTGATAGAACTTCTACAGGGTGCCCAGTAACTTAAGCGGTAAATTCAGGAAGAAATTTATTTAGCTATCATGATTCCTGAACAAACTGAACAACCACCGTAGATAAGATAACCTAAAAACGAAAACATTTTTTAAAATGCACATTAAAATATATAAGTTTAGTAAACATTAAGAGGCACGCTAGAGTAATGGAGAATCGAGTTCGAATTCCAGTCGAATCAATTATATTCACTTACGAAAGATATGAATCCTTTTCTTTCCACCACACCCTAGCTATTGGTAAATAGCAAGACAGACCAGATTCTATAGTCTTAGATGGCAACAGCAGAAAGAAATGGCAACCTACTGCGGGTAAAAAATCTACCTCGTCAATCATATATCAAAAGATACATATTCACCTATGCGTGTATCACGCATGGCACATGACTGACTGAAACATTTAGCGAAGGTCGATGAATGCCGATAGGTACAAACTCACTTTCCTTCTTTCTTACGTACTTTCTTTGGAGTTGTATAATAGATATTATGACGAGGAATAATCATTTTCTTTAAACTTTTGTTTCATATTCTTATAGATATAGAAATCCAGATGACGAATATAAAAAAGAAAATACTAATTTTTCTAATTTTTTCTCTTTGCTGTCTTATTTCAATTGTAAAATGATACGCAAATGGAAGAAAAAACAAAATATGCCCATTTTCCCGTGAAGAACGAAATACAAATAATTAGTAATCTGGAGTTTGTTATATATATCACAGGGTGCCTAGTAACTTAAACGGTAAATTCAAAAAGAAATTTATTTTGCTATCTTGATTCATGAACAAACTGAACAATCATCGTAGATTTTCGAAATGTTTGCCTGAATGTCCAACACAAATTTGTAAACGTGATAACCAGGAAAGCAGTAGCTTTGCGGATAGTGTCAAGAGGAATTTCCTACCAAGCTTCAGTTAAGTTCCACTTCAATGAATCAATATCGACCATGTCACGACGACGGTTTTGCAAGTGAGTTAGGAGTATACTCCAGATACAATAATCCATAAAGTTCAGATCTGGGCTTTTAGAGGGACACTGAGATGGACCAATTAGAGCTGGTGTATTTTATCGAGGAATAAATTTTCCGCTTTTTTACTGTGCACCCTGTAGTTTTCTTAGGACTGCCTTACGGTAAAGTAAGTACTCTCACTAATTCGGTATACGTAATATTTAAAAATGAAAAAGCTTCCTTAGAGCTTTCATTTTAGCGTTAATTGAAAGCTAAAGGATTTAAAATTTAGTATTTCCAGTCAGCAAAATATTCTATGGTGTATTTCAAACAGAAATTATATTGATCGGAATCGAATTTTTTCAGTAAAATCAATAAAAATTAGCCATTTTTGACACATTTGTAAACAAAATTTAATTCATCGTTTTAAAAATCTTGCAAAAATAAAATATATAATTTCTGAAATATTATTTGAGAAAAATTAGCAAATTTAAAGTTAAATCAATCTGATTTGAAACAAATATTACTTATAGCATAAAATGTTGTATATAAACATTTCATAACTACGGACTCTTGTTTTTATGACGTGTTAATTGATTCAGTGACAGCTAATAGACAGCCGAACGTGTTCATAGTAAAGTGTGATGGATCAGACGATAAAGTTTATAATGGGTGACAACCCTTAAAACACGTGACCATTTAATGATAGATTTATTGGTTTTTACATATATACTTCAGAAATTTCGCACGTAATCACACATACAAAAACAAATCGAAATACTTTAAAAAATATTCTGGGTTGTCAGATTGTAATAAGCTTTACAATATTTGATTAGTAGATATAGTTTTACTTAATAACAATATTTCCTAAGACTTCTCATATTAAAAATGAATTTTAAAAGATTTAAAATCTTTATAAATTATTCAATTTAAAATTGTAAAAAATGAAAATAATTCTTATGGAAATTCATTTTTCATCGATTTTTTTTCTTCAGACAATATTATTTTTTTCTTCAGACAATATTATTCCTAAAATCAATTTAAAATATCTCTAATTAAATAATGTCTTAGTTTTATTGTGTTTTTTATTTTTAATTTCAGAACAGATTTTCGGTAAGACTGGGTCCGATTTTACAAAAGAAATTCGCTGATTTAAAGTCTTCAAAGAATTTTGCTTTTATAGTCACTAAAAATTATCACGTTGAATTTCTCAAGTTTTCATAAAATTAAGTAAGGGAATGAAACTCATGTAAAAAAATAGCTTTACCAAGATTTTCTAAAATCTTTCATAAATAATTTAATTCATTTTGAATAAGTCCTGAAAATTTTATTAAAATCCGACAATAATTTGATTATTAAAAGAATTTCCAAATTAATATGTCTGTCACCGCAAAAAAGAATCCAAAATTTTCTATGCTAAAAGTTAGTACAACCGCTGACGGCAAGAAAAACAAATTTTTTTATTCAAAATTTCGAATGTTCTAAAAAGGAGTACAAAATTTAATTAAATATTCAAAATAATACTTTATTTTTTTCCACATGACGATTTTGACGATAAAACTATGTTTTTATTACGTTTGGAGCATGTTTTCATCACGATATACTGATTTTTTTAGCGTTTTCGTGGAGGTACCTGTTGGAGTTAGCTCCTGCTTAATTTCCTAATTGTCACTAGGGGACGCTCTCCCTACACTATAAATACTGGGCGACTTCTTGCCTCGTTCTCTTTTCACTTTACATTTCAAGGGACACATTTAAAAATGTAATCTCTCGTAGAAATCAGCGTTTTTGTCCACTTGTGGGAAAACGCCATTAAACACACATATACGTACGTACGAACATTCACCAAAGAACAAACTCTTTACGTCCACACACAAACAGAAATGTTGATGTTTTTGTCACTTGTAAATTTGTTGTTTAATATATATATATTTGTTGACATTTATATATTGGTCTTGTTTGTTTTCTTTACATCTCCGGTTGGACTCAACTTGAGCCTGACATTTTCTTGTAGTTGGACCTTCTAGCAGTAATAAACAGTGTCCTAAATTCAACAACACACAAACCGACACGGTTCTCTACATGCCTACTGTAAAGTTTGAATCAAAGTTCTTAAGCATACTAGAATACATATTTATCTTAAGCAATGGTTAACAGGCTAATCATACAGGATTTCACTTCTATAGTGACAACGTTCCCTACTGGACACATTATACATCTCTCTCTCTCTCTCTCTCTCACTCTCACTCTCACTCCCCCTCTCTCTCTCTCTCTCTCTCTCAATCTCTCTCTCTCTCTCTCTGTGAGCGTGTATGTGTGTGTACGTGTGCGTGTGCGTGTGCCATACCAAACTGTTAAGTATGCTAGAAGTCATCTTGCGGTAAAATAATGTTAATCAATTTTAGTTGATTTAAATATGGGAAGAGTTTGGGGACAATAAATCTACTCCCTTCAACAAGAAGACGGAAGTTGTTCAGATTCAGTTTGTGTGGCTATTTACTTGAGTATCAACCACTATGATGTATGACTTTGGAACAATTCTATTCACCTTTGTAAATTTTCGGTTTAATATAAGCTAAAGAATTGAAAACCTTGTGGGTATTACCGACCAAAACTTTGCCAAAAGCATTGATAGATAATTTGTCTGGCTTTTTGAAAAGTCTTATGACACACTTGGGATTATAATGCTAATATATGCCAACTGGCACACACACACACACACACACACACACGCATATATATATATATATATATATATATATATATATATATATATATATATATATATATATATATAAGGTAAAAGACAATAGAGAAACTGTATTATTAGCCGATGCTTTTTGTCCAATGTCTAATGATACAGTTTTACTAATGTCTTTTACCTTATACATATTGTCTTTTTCTGCAGGTTAACTCTGATAAATTTTTCATATCCATATCTATATCTAGCTAGCTATCTATCCATCTATCTATCTGTCTGTCTCTTCATAACTACCTATCTATCCATCTATCTATCTGTCTGTCTCTTCATAACTATCTATCTATCTATCTATCTATCTATCTATCTATCTATCTATCTCTTCATATCTATCTATCTAGCTATCTATCCATCTATCTATCTGTCTGTCTCTTCATAACTATCTATCTATCCATTTATCTATCTATCTATTTATCTGTCTCTTCATATCTATCTATCTAGCTAGCTATCCATCTATCTATCTATCTGTCTCTTCATATCTAGCTATCTATCCATCTATCTATCTGTCTGTCTCTTCATAACTATCTATCTATCCATCTATCTATCTGTCTGTCTCTTCATAACTATCTATCTATCCATCTATCTATCTGTCTGTCTCTTCATAACTATCTATCTATCCATCTATCTATCTATCTATCTGTCTGTCTCTTCATATCTATCTATCTATCTATCTATCTATCTATCTATATATATATATATATATATATATATATATATATGTGTGTGTGTGTGTGTGTGTGTGTGTGTGTGTGTGTGTTTGTGTGTGTATGAATACAAGGAGTCCCCCAAAAATGTACTCACTTTTTGATTGATTGATTTGCTTGTTTAATGGCATATCAACTTCTTATGGGTCATTTAATGTCGAAATTTAATTTTCTTGAACCTTTGAAGTAATAAAAATATTACATATGTTATTCTGCTTTCACAACTGGATACATGGTAGATAATACTCAGCTTTTGTGCATATACATGTTTGTGTGGATATGATTACTAGAGGTTGTGATACATGTTCTATGTTATAGTTTTGTTAGAATACAGTTTTATTTCCTTAAGAAGTTGTAGAATATTATAGGGATTAATGTCATGAAAGCATTAGTGTCTAGTAACGCAGCATATTCGAGCTGCTGCAGCTGTAACAGGAAATCCAATTCGAGGCTTAGAGGTGCATTGACCATTTGATGAAATGGATATCATACCTGTACAAATGTATCAGCACCTGCTGCTTACTATGTAAACAGCTACATTCCTTGCTTGGGGAGAGTAGTAATTCTGTAGACGACACTCATGGTGTGTAATAGAAAGAGAAAGTGGTACCGATGACATAAGCAGAATATCCTCTACTAAACACATAATGATACAAGTTTTACTAATTAACCCATAGCTGGGAGGAAAAGAGGTGGGTTCATGCCTTTCCCAAGGGTATTTGTGCATAAGTGAATATAACAAAATTAATGGAAAGTGGAACTAATATTAATAATTCTGGGCTCTTATCGATTACACCATCCACCCATCCAAACTTACAGCACTTTGTCTTCCCAAGTGGTTACCCATCTAGGTACTGACCATGCTTAATTTTGGTAATCATACAAGAACATGATGTAACTGTAAGCCACTTTTTGATTTCATCATCAATTTGAATATTTATAAACATGCATTTAATTTCATTTAATATTTAATTTAAGACATTAATTTTCTTTGTAAGTCAATAAACACTACTTTTAAAAATTTTAACTGTTAATTTTGTTTACCAGTTAATAAACACGAAATTTATTGTCATTTAAAGAGTGAATACAATTTTTAGGATACCCTTTATATATATAACGTGTGTCCTAAAAATTAAACAATGAAGCAATTTCACTTAAGGTCTCTTGAAAAAGAATATAGTGAAATGAGAAGTAATCGTTGCATATTATTCAGAATGCTGACGGTTTAGAACTTAATTCTATCTAAATAAATGTCTTCTATTTAAATTTGGAGGCATGGGGCAGTAATGGATAACAGTTCGGATTTAGGAATTGGAGAGCCGAGTTCGAATTCCAGTCAAATTCATTACATTCCCTTATGTGCTTATACCATTGGGAAAATAATGCTTTGGGTAAATAGCAGAACAGACTGGGTTCTATAGCCTTGGGTGGCAACTGGTCTAGGAGAAGGACAACTCTGAATTCAAAACCTGATACTCCAGGTTGTAGGTTATGCAGTAGGCTAACTATGTACTCACTTAAAATCTGTTTTTTTACAGAAACCACAATGATATCCTATGGCCCTATGTTCCTCAATGAATTTAAGGGCATAATATATATATTTAAATTTAAATCCATTATACAAATTTAAGTTTACTTAAATAAGAACTTAAATATATTCATAGTTCTGTATAAATATGTGAAGAGTGCAGACTATAAATAGATTCCCCTAGACAAGATGTAAGTTATCCATATTGAGTTTATGTCACCATTTACTTGAGTATTAGTCACTATGATATACTAATTAAAGCACTACAGGATTTCATGGCAATGGTAAGTATGTTTCTTACTGGTAACTTTATAATTGTGGTCCAGTGTCAGACAAAGTTGATAAACATAATAGAAGGTATCTTGGTGTGAAGTAATGGTTAACAAGCTAATCTCACTGTAGCGAACTTGTTTCATTACTGTAATGAACTTGTAACTTAATTGACCCTCTGCACTTGTAATCATGTGTCACGTGAAGCTGATAAGAGTACTTGAAGTGATGTGAAGTAATGGTTAACAAGCTAATTTCACTGGATTTCATAACTGTAGGTGGATCAACTTTAAATCTCCTTCACAAATTTTTCCTCTGTTCAGACTCTCAAGTCTCACAATTTCAAGTTCTTCCCTGACATTATAAACCACTTTCTTCCATAAGACCTGATCCAGTGCTAAATCCTCTGACTGACCTCCCAAGAGTTTCCCTTTGTTTGCAGTCATTTTTCACACTGTTCTTAAACCTAATTTCTGGTTTAAGGGTAAGCTTCTCGCTTTTGGCATGCTCATTATATAGGCGATGCTTAGGGATACTGCAATCCCCATATCTCCCTAAATGGCTAGTCCAATGTCGAATGATCATAGCTTCAATAATCTGCTAGCTCTTTCTTTCTACAGATCTAATATAAATCTTTTAGTATATACCAAAAATATAGAGAAGACACTACTCGCTAAAATGCTTGAACTCTAACATAGAAATGTCTTTATTCCTTTATCTTTTTATTTCATTGTTTCTCAATAATTTATTAATCCTTTTTCAAATTCTATTTTTATTTGTATACTAGATGTGTTTATTTGAATAATAATAATAATAATAATAATAATAATAATAATAATAATAATAATAATAATAATAAAGCTAATTACCCAGGCATCGTGATCAAAGACAACAAAAACAGAATGTGCTTTCTTATTGTCATGGCAGTACCTGCAATGTATCTTTGAAGATCTTCAAAAAAACTATCAAAATATGTACAAGGATCTTGTAGTAGAAATCTAAAAAATGTGGCACATAAGGATTTCACTAATTCCAGTTGTAGTTGGAGCCCTCAGATTGAGTGAAAAAGGTTCCGATAGACTCAATGAAGGATTCCAGGTAGCCCAGTCTTAAAGAAATACATAAAATCATACTCACAAGTACAGCTCACACCTAATAAAGAGCTTTATCTATGTAAAATGTGTTATCTTTTGGTGGGGGGGTGATTACCAAAAAAATGATCAGTGGAAAATGTCATAATGCCATTTCTGATCTTAGGTCATTGGTTGGGACCCAGAAGGAAATATGTATACAACAGAAATCAAAGGAAATAATAATAATAATAATGATAATAATATTGATAATATTCTTTAAAAAAACATATTTTCCTGAAAAATTCTTTTAAGAGAAAATGTTGATTACAATTTGTATAGGAATAACCGCAAAATACTTTCCCCTCCCCAATTTATAGGCAAAAACCATACAGATACATGCTGTGATTTCCTCTCAGTCTCATCTGACACTGTTCCCGTTTTTCTTGTCTTGATTGTCCTGGGTAAGACGATAAACTGCATCTGACAGCAAGGATCAGGAGGCTTTGAGGAGGCATGAAACCATGTAGTTTATCATTATACTCAGGACAATTGAAATCATGTTCTCACCTGGCCAATCACTTGAAAACCACTTCAGACCTTTCAAGTTTTATTAAATCAAAACTTCTTCTATATGCCATTTCACTTGTGGATGTAAGTGATCATGGCTCTCCACAATTTTCTGTCCTTTGTAACACTTTGTAAGTTTTGTTTTTTGACTATCTCTCCTGACCAGTCCTGCCAACCATTTACACAGACTTATTAAGTATGTTGTTTACTACATTCCTCTGTTCCTCTTGCCTTCAGTATATCCTGTGAGTATCATATTTTCTAAGCCTTCTTCCCTCATTATATGCTCTAGATATTTCAACTCTTTCTCATATTTAGTAGAAGTGTCCTTTTTTGTTTCCATTTTCTATAAAACTTTGTCATTACTCGCATGTTCAGTTCATAGTATTCTCAGTATCCTTCTGTACAACCATATTTCTGTTGCTTCAAGTCTCTTCTTCATCTGTAATGGGATAGCCTGGCATTTAATGCCATGTAGGAGGATGGATATTACATAAGAGTTCAATACTCATTTCTTTGTTTCAAATGTGACTATTCTGTTTCTAAATACTTTGCCTAGCTTTTGAAAGACATCCTTTGCTATCCCAATGCATCTTCAGATTTTGGAGTTGTATTTTCTCTCCTCTGTTAAAACACTTCCTAGATACTTAAACTTTTGTACTTGCTTGATTTTGGCCTCCCCCTATTTGCAGTTTGCATGTTCCTCTCTTTGGCCTCCTCTATTTGCAATTTGCATGTTCATCTCTACTTTTCACTGTCAACCATACATTCTGTCTTCTTACAATTAATGTTTAGTCCTTTTTTCTTGCTTTCCTTTACTACATTCTATAGGATTTCCTGTATTTTACTGACTATGTCTGCTATCAACAATGTATAATCTGCACATCTAATGTTGTTAAGATTGTGGCTGCCAATAATAAATCCTCTCAGAATCACCTCAAATTGAATACATTTGGTGAGAAGATGCATCCTTGTCTTACACCTTATTCTGCTTCTGTATATTTACTGAAGTTAGAAAGTACTCCAACAAGAGTATGTTGTCTAAGAAATATTGGATATTTTAATTTTTTGCAAATGCTTGCTCTCAGCTGTATCCTGTTGAATCACCTGTTCTTGTTCAATCACTAAAGTTAAGCAATGTTGAGCTTGGTCAATACTCAGGTGACCAGTCAGGGATACAAATGTGTTGTAAGTTACATGACAGGCTTAGCAAGCCAGTGATGGATAAAATCTCACTAATTATACTAACAGAAGACCTTGATACATGGAGGTATGATTGGACTGACAAGTTACTAGACCTACCTGGATTTGGATGAATGAGGTGAGTGCAGATGCTGAGAGATTCATCTGTCTTTCTCTGTCCCATGTTCTATAAAGATCTGGGTTATCATGGTTCTCCACAGCTTCCTGTTATTGTTCTCATCAATACTTTTTAATTTATGACTTCTATTTGCCTTTGTAGTATTTGTTCCTACATCAAATTTGTCAAATAATTTTCTTGCTTCTGTTCTATATCCCTCTGAGTTTTAAATTCTCCAATCCTATTCTCCTCTAACCAACATTCAAAACATCTTAGCTGCCTGTCCCAAATTAACCTAAACTTAGAATTATTTCTGAGAAACATTGAATTAACAATATCCTACCTTTAAACTAGCTTGTGTGTTTTTTATACTACAGTCCACTCAATACAGATCTATGATCAAATCATGCCATTCGATCGACAAAGTTAAATGGTGTCAAGCCTGGTCAGTACTTAGTTGGGGAACCACTTAGGGAACACTGGGTACTGTAAGCAACCTCCTACAATCCAAAATATATTTCAGATTTATATAACCTACAAAGGATTGATAAGCCATTAAAAAACGAATCAGTCATTAAATACAAGGCTCTAGAGACACTCAAGGTAGAGGGTTAATGTTAAAATTGTTATGATAAATAATATGAGTGAAAAAGGCAGTGGTAGAAAGTTAATATTATGAGGATAAGGAGGATAGATAATGACTGACCTCTGACTTGAATAGGTTAAGTTTGTACTGTACAAGGAAGCATTCCCGTGGGAGTCTTTTTCACAAAGTGACAGTTCTTGGGGAAAAGCTGAACAGAACATTCTCCTTGCATTCAAAATTCAGAGAAAATGATGGTAATTCAATTCTGTACTGTAATTTTTTTTGTACAGTGATGTTTGCACAGTACAAGGCTTATAAGCCACTTGAGGTAGAGGATTACAGAGTAAAAAACACTGTTTATGGGGATATGTAATAGTTAAACCTAGACTTGATCAGCTTAAGATTAAGACTCTTGCTAGTCAGATCCACAAAGCAGCAGTTTGTGAAAAAGCTGCTTGAGTGGAACTCACTAATGAAATACAAAGTGTCTGTTTATGGAATGGTGAGTCTAAGACATAATGGTTAAAACATGTGGATCTAAGGAATGTAGTTCATCTGAACACTTTCTATGGAAATACAACAAAGAAATGGAAACCTGGTGAAAATTAATATAAAAGTAAAAGGTTGTGTAAGTCTTTATTAAAGTGGGACCAACTTTACTAACAAATTTCTCTGTAGTTCTTATTTCTTTCATATAATTTGTCTTTTCTATTCTCAGCATTCATTGCTAGAACTGTATTGCTTTTATTTCAAGTCTGTCCTTCATCAAGTTCATCCTTCATCTACCATACTGCTATGTAATGTATAGAGGTAGACATTATCTAGCAGCCTGGGTAATGTTAGTGGTAATGGTTATGGTAATGGTAGTGGTAATAATTATGGTAATGGTTATGGTAATGTTAGTGGTAATGGTTATAGTAATGGTAGTGGTAATAATGATGGTAATGGTTATGGTAATGATAAGGGTAATGTTAGTGGTAATGGTTATGGTAATGGTAGTGGTAATAATGATGGTAATGGTTATGGTAATGATAAGGGTAATGTTAGTGGTAATGGTCATGTAATGGTGGTGGTAATAATTATGGTAATGGTTATGGTAATGATAAGGGTAATGTTAGTGGTAATGGTTATGGTAATGGTAGTGGTAATAATTATGGTAATGTTAGTGGTAATGGTTATAGTAATGGTAGTGGTAATAATGATGGTAATGGTTATGGTAATGATAAGGGTAATGTTAGTGGTAATGGTCATGTAATGGTAGTGGTAATAATTATGGTAATGGTTATGGTAATGTTAGTGGTAATGGTTATAGTAATGGTAGTGGTAATAATGATGGTAATGGTTATGGTAATGATAAGGGTAATGTTAGTGGTAATGGTCATGTAATGGTAGTGGTAATAATTATGGTAATGGTTATGGTAATGGTTATTGTAATGGTAGCTGTTTTCTTGTAAACAAATATCTGGTATTAATTAACCAAGCAGCATTACCCTTGTTTGAAACATATCAAATTGTTTTCTTTAAACAATTTTTTAGAAAAATAAGCTTCTCAACTCCAGTAACTGTTATGGCTCTTTTCATTACTGATGGGGATCTTTCTGCCTAACATATTGTTTGAATTATTTCTCTTCAAGTTACATGTGCTATCCATTTTAGTTGTTGCTGCTGTTGAAAGTCCTCAAGTGGAATGGTTTCTGTTATTTGGTACTGTTCTTTGTGATTCTATAGTACTAGTCCACACAGTTTGAAGAAGGGTGGTCTTTGCCAAAATTCACAGGCTTCACTCGTTCAAAGACATTTTTAACCACTGGTCTTAGAAATACTTGTATACTGCTGATAGACTGGATATTTCTGAACATGTTTGACACCATGCATGATAGCCAAATGAAAGTCTCAAACTGATGAGGCTATTTAGGAACAGGACACAAATTTTTAGATTATTATACACACATGCATATATATATAATGGGCACATGGCCAAGTGATTACAATGTTTGCATTCTGACCATGAGGCCCATGTTCAAATCTCACCATGATGGGGTTTCTGTTATTTGGTACAGTTCTTTATCATTCTGTACCCCAGTCTACAATGTTTGGAGAACGATGGTTCTCACTAAAAGCTTCCTTCACTCAAAGCCATTTTTAAATATTGATTTGCCCCAAAATATAGGAATCTCACCCTCTACAACCAACAATAGCAGATGACTCGTATTGCCTTAGTTCAACACCTAAACATCACCTATACCGCACAGCTTCAGCAATTCCTCTGTTTATATTTTTAATCTCATCATTGTATCTTTCAAATCATCCAATTCCTTTGAGTTAAATGTGCTATCCATTTTAGCTGTTGCTGCTTTTGAGAGTCTTCAAGTGATGTGGTTTTTATTATTTGGTACAGTTCTTTACATGTGATTCTATCACACCAGTCCATATGGTTTGAAAAAGGAATGGTCTTTGCCAAAATCTACTTTGTTTCAATCATCCAAAGCCATTTTGAACCACTGATCTTGATTATGTGATTTATTTTATTTTCAAGTTACATGTGTTATCCATTTTAGTTGTTGCTGTTGTTGGAAGTCCTTAAGTAAAATGCAGTTTCTGTACAGTCTTTGTTTGTCATTCTGAAGTGGCAGTCCAGAAAGTTCAAAGTAGCATTGTTCTCTCTAAGACCAACAGGCTTCACTGACTTGAAGAAATTTTTAAACATTAATCTGAGAAAGCAGTTTTACATAGCCAGCACTTTATATATTTCTGAATTGCCTTGCCACCTTATATGACTTCGATATGAAAGTCTTGATCTGATGAAGCTATTTAAGGACATTACTTAAGTTTTTATATTTGTAGAGAGGGTCATATTAACCCTTTACATGACCAGGGCATTTTCGTGTGTACTATCCAAACATTCATCCTTGTTTTCAGATTTATAACTACTGCAAGGCAACTCAGTTTATTTGGTAAATAGAATTTGCTGATTTTTTTGCATAAAAAAAAAACCTGTGCATCACATATGATGCAGAGAATGTACAAATCATAAGTTATTTATACTCCACTATGTGCATCATGTGATGCTAAAGGTTATCATCATTTCAATAAAGTGTAAAAAGGTAGATATCTTTCATTTGAGACTTTACATTGTCAGTCAAGCATCCTATGGTCATATATGATTCACAAAATATTAGATTAGGCCTTTCCTCAGATGTCCTGCTCAATAGTAGACTCTTTTCTTAAGTGTCCTCAGTTTTACCACTCTCTTAAAATCATGGCTTGTGTGCCCCACATATGATGCACGGACACATCATATGTCCTCTGCATTCTATATGATGTACAGGACAGGTACAGGGTTAAATACAGTAGAAATGCCCAACCAACTTCACCCAAATCAGCCAAAATTAACAAACATCAGATCTTTTTTTAACCCGAGAACACTAACCATGGGTATATAGTACCCAGCACAAATTTTCCTATTTTTAATTACAATTTTCAGTACCTGATTTTCTTAACTAAATAATGTTTTCAGTTCCTATTAATGTTAACTCAAAGTAAAAAGTTTGAGGTTCCTGCATGTAAAATATTTCAAATAAAGATTTATATTTAATATTGTTTTTGATATTTTCAATATCAGGTATGATATACCCATGGTTAGTAGCGGTGTAAATTTAATTGATGGTTAGTGTTCTAGGGTTAAGGGAATCTTGGTCAGGCTGACAATTCTCAGTATTACACCTTTTTAATTTTCCATCTTTTGTTTCTTCTCTTTGCTTAGATAATTTTATTGGCATTTTAAAACATCTTGTGGAATGACAAGAACCTTTCTTCTGTTAGAAGACATTTCCATCAGGATATACTTTAGACATTTGGGAATAATCTACAATAGGGAATATACTGGAATTTTGCAGAGATTTTCACAACTAAGTAGCCATGAAACGCTATTAATTCAGAAGGCACTTCATATCAAAATGTCTACTTCTTCATGTTTGACATTCGAAGACAGTCAAGCTAATATATTTCACTGAGTATTTTAAGATGCTTTTAGGAGCATCCCCAACAACGTCAAACCTGCTTTCATCATTAAGATCACTTGACAAAACGTGTATTTTTTCTTTGTAACTCGAGACAACATGGTTCTGCTCCTTGACATTATTTTAGCTTTTGGCACACTTTCAAAATTGAAAACCCTGTTCAAACAATCTTCTAGCCTCTGTTCACTGAGACGCATAGCTGTTTTCAACAATTTTAAATTCCTTCAATGAGAGTTTGCTTTCTGTTCCTTGAAACTTGTCTTCTAATGCCTCTGTTGTGTCTTGGTGTGGGGTTATTTGTATATTATTTTCTTGCTATTGTTATTTCTTGCTGAAATTCTCTTCAAAACGAGGAGTGAAACATACTTTCTCTATTTGCAGAACCTCTAGAAAACCAAGATAAGATTAACCAACTTGAGAAAAGTTTGCAAGGAAATCAGCTGTGTTATCATGAATATAGTAATTCTTTGGAGGCATCTTCTTGTTAAAGTACAAGAACATTACTATAAATTAGGTTGATAAACTATAAATAATGCATTAATTAGAGCTTGATACAAAGAAGACATATATATATATATATATATATATATATATATATATATATATATATATATATATATATATATATATATTATAAATATGGCAAAAAGTTTTGTTCGGTGAATTTATATTGTCATGTATCATGTTACACAACAGTTGAAAATGTTGATATTTTTCATAGTTACATATAAAGTCATCCACCTATTTATTTTTGTGAGTTATCTTTCTTCCACTGTGATGATAGATACATGTAATCTCTCTATCTATCTCTCTTTCTCTCCCTATATATATATATATATATATATATATATATATATATGTTTTATAGTAAAAAAAAAGGAACAACAGTAATCCGGTGTTCTAACTGATTTTTTTTTTTTTTCAGTGCTCAACGTAAATCTACAGAGAAAACATTATAAATTAACTGATTTAAAAACATGGTTTCATTGCTACACAGGAATTACCATGTTTCAAAAACAGAAACCAAAAACTTCAAATTCAATTATATTAAATTAAAAGCATTACTTCTGTTTCATCTTTAAGCAAATTTTGGAATCCAAAATTAACATGAAGATTAAACAGAACTAATGATTTTAATTTAATATAATTAAATATGAATGTCCTGTAGGAAGCTGGCATTTCTCTAAACAGCTAAATTAAAACAATGAATTTTTTTTTTATAAATAACGGAACCAGTATCAATATAAGGTCAAAATGACACCTATTTTTTACCAATATCAGATATGATTTGCCAAAGATCTATAATATTATAGACTTTTATGTATATAACATGAACAATTTTCAAACAAGAGATTATTACATGTTTTATGCCATCTTATTATTGTTGCTTTCTATCACAGCACTTGAAGTCAACACACTCTTCATTATTACTATCATTTTATTATTAGATTTCATTCATATTATCATTGTTGCTTTTTATTACACCACTTGGAGTCAACACATTTTCATTATTACTATCATTTTATTATCAGGTTTACTTCATATTATCATTGTTGATTTGTATCACACCACTTGGAGCCAACACATTTTCATTATTACTATCATTTTATTATCAGGTTTACTTCAAATTATCATTGTTGCTTTTTATTACACCACTTGGAGTCAACACATTTTCATTATTACTATCATTTTATGATTAGATTTCATTCATATTATCATTGTTGATTTATATCACACCACTTGGAGTCAACACATTTTCATTATTACTATCATTTTATTATCAGGTTTACTTCATATTATCATTGTTGCTTTTTATTACACCACTTGGAGCCAACACATTTTCATTATTACTCTCATTTTATTATCAGGTTTACTTCATATTATCATTGTTGCTTTTTATTACACCACTTGGAGTCAACACATTTTCATTATTACTATCATTTTATTATCAGGTTTACTTCATATTATCATTGTTGCTTTTTATTACACCACTTGGAGTCAACACATTTTCATTATTACTATCATTTTATTATCAGGTTTACTTCATATTATCATTGTTGCTTTTTATTACACCACTTGGAGTCAACACATTTTCATTATTACTATCATTTTATTATCAGGTTTACTTCATATTATCATTGTTGATTTGTATCACACCACTTGGAGTCAACACATTTTCATTATTACTATCATTTTATTATCAGTTTTACTTCATATTATCATTGTTGCTTTTTATTACACCACTTGGAGCCAACACATTTTCATTATTACTATCATTTTATTATCAGGTTTACTTCATATTATCATTGTTGCTTTTTATTACACCACTTGGAGCCAACACATTTTCATTATTACTATCATTTTATTATCAGGTTTACTTCATATTATCATTGTTGCTTTTTATTACACCACTTGGAGTCAACACATTTTCATTATTACTATCATTTTATTATCAGGTTTACTTCATATTATTATTGTTGATTTGTATCACACCACTTGGAGTCAAAACACTCTTCATTATTAATATCATTTCATTATTAGATTTCATTATTATTATCATTGTTACTTTTTATTACACCACTTGGAGTCAACACATTTTCATTATTACTATCATTTTATTATCAGGTTTACTTCATATTATCATTGTTGCTTTTTATTACACCACTTGGAGTCAACACATTTTCATTATTACTATCATTTTATTATTAGATTTCATTCATATTATCATTGTTGATTTGTATCACACCACTTGAAGTCAACACATTTTCATTATTACTATCATTTTATTATCAGGTTTACTTCATATTATCATTGTTGATTTGTATCACACCACTTGGAGTCGACACATTTTCATTATTACTATCATTTTATTATCAGGTTTACGTCATATTATCATTGTTGAATTGTATCACACCACTTGGAGTCAAAACACTCTTCATTATTAATATCATTTCATTATTAGATTTCATTATTATTATCATTGTTACTTTTTATTACACCACTTGGAGTCAACACATTTTCATTATTACTATCATTTTATTATCAGGTTTACTTCATATTATCATTGTTGCTTTTTATTACACCACTTGAAGTCAAAACACTCTTCATTATTAATATCATTTTATTATTAGATTTCTTTCATATTATCATTGTTACTTTTTATTACACCACTTGGAGTCAAAACACTCTTCATTATTAATATCATTTTATTATTAGATTTCATACATATTATCATTGTTACTTTTTATTACACCACTTGGAGTCAACACACTCTTCATTATTACTATCATTTTATAATCAGGTTTACTTCATCTTATCATTGTTGATTTTTATTACACCACTTGGAGTCAACACATTTTCATTATTACTATCATTTTATTATCAGGTTTACTTCATATTATCATTGTTGATTTGTATCACACCACTTGGAGTCAACACATTTTCATTATTACTATCATTTTATTATCAGGTTTACTTCATATTATCATTGTTGCTTTTTATTACCCCACTTGGAATCAACACACTCTTCATTATTACTATCATTTTATTATCAGTTTTACTTCATATTATCATTGTTGATTTGTATCACACCACTTGCAGTCAACACACTCTTCATTATTAATATCATTTTATTATTAGATTTCATTCATATTATCATTGTTACTTTTTATCACACCACTTGGAGTCAACTCACTCTTCATTATTACTATCATTTTATTATTAGATTTATTTCATATTATCATTGTTGTTTTTTATCACACCACTTGGAGTCTAAACACTCTTTATTATTACTATCATTTTATTATCTGGTTTACTTCATCTTATCATTGTTGATTTTCATCACACCACTTGGAGTCAACTTGCTCTTCATTATTACTATTATTCTATTAATAGTATGACATCTTATTATATTTTTTTTTTTGCTTTTTATCACAAAACTATAAAATAATAAAAAAGTTGTATCTTCCAACTGAACTTGAACTAACATCCTGCAGCTCAAATATCTGTCTTTCCTGAATGTTGCTTTAATCACTTTATTTTAATATTCAATCCACTTCTTTCTGCAATATGAATTTAATTGAAATTAACAGTTTTGATAATAACCAAAGAAAAATAACTGAAAATATTTCCTCTTGGTGAAAAATTCAAGATAATATTATCAGTAATACTATTAATGTATTTTATAAACAAACAAAATAAAAGTGAAAAAATAACAGTTGAAAATTAAAAATTCATTTAATAATAAATTTTAAGATAATATAACTCTGAACAATAAAGTTTTTAAGAGTAGCTTTGAAAATGAAAAGATTTGTTGATGGTGTGACTGAACAAATTGAAAGTGCAATCTCAAATAAGGAAGACACAATTAGGGAAAAGCTTGGCATTACTTTCTCCAAGGACAAAAATCTTGAGCTTCAGCATCGGAATTACAAATTTAGAAATATTCATTTTTATGGAATTCTTTTGCATCCGATTTGCATACTGTCAGCAAAATGCTACGAGCGGGCGATAAAATATCGGCTTTTATTTGTTTAAATTTTTCAAAGCATTGTCATCACATTATTATTACTAGTGTCAAGGGTATTCACAGTCTCCTTCCACTATATAAATATTTTTCTTTGAGTTTCTGATCTAACTGACACTTGTTGCTAAATGGAATATAATCTGCCAGAGAGAGAGAATAAAAATCTTCTCATTTCAAAATGGAAAAAAGATCTGAATAGGAAAAAGTGTAGAGGGTGGGTGAACCAATCAAACCTTTCTCTGCCACCTGCAGTGGCTGTTGTCGCATAGAAACCCTGCCTCTGTAATAGAAGAGTGTAAGAGCAGGTGTCCATTGGCTCTGGGCATGGAACAGTAGAAGAATAAAATTTAGTGTTGTCATAGCAATTCTTTGATAACAAAGAATTAAAACAGGTGGATGGGGTCTACAGAAAAAAAAAACAGTAAAAAACAATAAAAACAAGCACTACTTACTCACTCAACTTTTAATGATTGTCGTGCAGTTGCAAGAGAGGTGGAGGGCAATTAAAATATTTACATTTGTTAGGAATTGAAGAATAAATACAGAAATAAAAAAAAACACCTGCAATGAATTATTAGAGAGAATCTTTTACTTGGAAAAAATAGGCTCTCTAAAACAGAAATCAAGGTATTCTGAACTGTTGAAAACAGAAGAAAAAGAGGCAGAAAGAAAGGTAGGGGGGAGGCAAGAAGAGAAATGAAATCATGAAGAAAAAGATAGAAAGAGAAGAAGAGTCAGGTGAAAAGATGAAAGTAAGATAGAGAGAGCATAGGAAATCAGTGAGGATAGAGAGAGAAGAGAGAGAAAGAAGAAGTGAGTGAGGTGTTGGAGAGGGAAGCCGATAAAGTGAAAGAGAGAGAAGAGGAAAAGAGAAGATAGGTTGGAGAAAGAAAGGACTAAAGAAAGGACGAAAGAAAGAAAGGACGAAAGAAAGAAAGAAAGAAAGAAAGAAAGAAAGAAAGAAAGAAAGAAAGGACTGAAGAAAGAAAGAAAGAAAGAAAGAAAGAAAGGACTGAAGAAAGAACTGAAGAAAGAAAGAAAGAAAGAAAGAAAGAACTGAAGAAAGAAAGAAAGAAAGAAAGAAAGGACTGAAGAAAGAAAGAAAGAAAGAAAGAAAAGAAAAGAAAAGAAAGGATAGTAGAGGATAAGAGGATAGGATGAAAGAGAAGAGGAGGGTGAGAAGGAAAGTGAAGTAGATTGTTTGGAGAAAGCGAGGTAAAGAAATGAAGGGGATGTAAAGAGAGGAGAGTGATTGAAACAGATGGAGACAAGAGAGAGAGAGAGAGAAGGAAAAGATAATTTGGAGAATGTAAGGTAAAGAAATGCAAAAAAAGAAAGAATATGGAAAAAGATGAGAGGATGACAGAGAAGGATAGGGAAGAGAGAGAAAGAGTAGATAGTTTGGAGAAAGAGAGGTAAAAACCGAAGAAAAGAAAGAGGATGGAAAGAGAGGAAAGGATGACAAAAAAAGCATAGAGGAGAGTGAAAGGGAAAGGGAAACATAGGATCTGGAGAAAAAGAGAGTGAGGTAAAGAAATAAAGAAAAGAAAAGAGAATGGAGTGGATGATAGAAAAGCATAGAGAAGCAAGGGTGAAATGGAAACAGATAATTATGAAAGATAAAGAAAGGGAAAAAAGGACAGGATGATAGAAAAGGATAGAGATGAGAGAGAGAGAGAAAGTGCGAATAGGATGAGGAAGGAGAAAGAATCAGATAGAGAGTAAGGGAGGTAAAGGAAGAAAAAAAATGGGATGGAGGGAAGAAAAAGGAAAGTTGGATAAAGACAAGAAGGATAGAAAGCAGATACTTTGAAGAATGCTAGGTAAATAAATGAAGAAAAGAAAAAGATGGAAAGTGAAGAGAGGATGACAAAGAAGAATAGAGAGAGTGAGAGGGAAAGGGAGCAGAAAATTTGCAGAAAGAGAGGTAAAGAAATGAAGAAAAATAAGGGGATGGAAAGAAAGGAGAGGATGATAGAAAAGGATTCAGACCAGAGGGAAAAAGAAAGAAAGTGAGTATAGCAAAGGAAAGGGAGGGGAATCAGATAGACAGTTAGGAAGAGTGAAAGAGAAAATGTGAAGTGTGGAATTAGAAGGCTAGCAGTACTTAACTTTATTTTTTTTAAAAAAAAAGGAAAAGATCTTGCCTGACAATTGAAATATCAGAGTTTGCTTTTAACCAGAAAAACTTCTGTTTATTTATTTATGAAATTTCAAAAGTGTTAATGCTACTTGTAAATTAGATATTTATACAATTCACATAAGAGTGGATGGTAAATAGCTTCTGGTAAGATTTTTACCATGCCAAATATACATATGTATGTGTGTGAGTGTATGAATAAATATTTATAAGCAATTGTGTATATATATATATATATATATATATATATATATATATATATTTAAAAAGAAAACAGACCACTTTAAGGTACCATTATAATAATTTATTTCACCAGAGCCCTTTTAAAGGACGCCAGATCATCAGATAGCACTTCCAAAAGCGTCATTTAAAAGGGCTCTGGTGAAATAAATTATTATAATGGTACCTTAAAGTGGTCTGTTTTCCTTTTAAATATCAGCTCTGGATTTACATTGAGCTCTCAGGATTTCATCCTCCTTGGGATTACCCATACAGATTACCAAGTTCTTCATAACTTAAATATACATATATATATATATATATATATATATATATATATATATATATATATGTATGTATCCCCCCTCACTTCCTTGCTTTGTTAATTTACATATGTTTAATACGGCCCGTCAAATATGTGTAAATTTTCTTTTCATTTTTTGTTTGGAAGTAAAGTCTGATGATCCACAGTCCTTTAAAAAGACTGGTGAAATAATTTATTACATGGAACCTGAAAGTGGTCTGTTTTTATTTAAATTATTTGCTCTGGATTTACATTGAGCTCTCTGGATTTTATCCTACTTAGATTTACCCATACGGATTACCTAGTTTTTCATAAACTAACCATATATATATATATATATATATATATATATATATATATATATATATATATATATATATATATAAAGTATTTTACATCATGACAGGGAAATTTCTATGTTTTGGAACTTTAAAATTGTTCCATTATCAAACGATGTTAGGTAACTTTGGTGAAAATGATTTACTTTTGAAAACAGAATGGTATTTTATTGAAGAGCTAAGAAAGCAGAGGAAGAAGATCCCAAAGTTTTATGGATACATAGCATAAAACATAACAGGATATACCTATAAAATTATTTTAAATTCCGAAACAGAAATTTCACTGTTGTAATGTAAAATATTTTTAAATAAAAATATTAAAATATTATGCCTTACATTGTATCAAGCACTTTTTAAAAAAAACAAATGCTAAGGAACTGTGGATTCTTCATCTGACTGTTCTTTCTCTTTATTTGTATATATATATATATATATATATGTATATATATATATATAAAGGTAACTATACTCGTTTCAAAAAACCTTCAAATTTTTGATTTGCCAATAATCAAATCAATCTTGAAGGAAAAAAACGTTTTAAAAAAAGGAAGAGCTAGAAACATGAAAGTCTGTAAAAAAAAATCGCACAGATACAGGTTTAAAGCCCAAAGAAAAAACCACGACATGAGTAAAGAACTAACTAACAAAAGAGCTCAATACAACCGTAGAGCAGACCTAGATAAACCTACCCAGGTTTCACCTAAGCGGATCATCAGATCGATCCGCTTAGTTGAAAACTGGGTAGGTTTGTCTGGCTCACTAGGTTTATATATATATATATATATATATATATATATATATATATATATATATATATATATATATATATATATATATATACACACACACACACACATACTTTCATGGTAATTGTTCTGATGAACTTTCCACTCTGGTACCAAGACTTTATGAATTTAAGGGCAGTACTAGATTAGTTAGGTCTTATTATTTAACAGTTGAAATGTTAGATGTAACCAAAGTTCTATGCTAACAGTTTCTTTTATCACACTTCTTGCTTGTGAAACTCTCTTCTGGCTTCTTGCTTCCCTGTCAACTTTAATCTTCAAATATTTAAATGCGATGTAAATTGTTATCATCTGTCTTCTAAATTCTTTTTTTTTTATTGTTTTCTCCCGCTAACCCTTTGCCTTTTAGTGATTTTATTGCCTTGCTTTGGATGGAATGATCAAAAATACATATTCAAATGTTGCAGCGATACAAGACACGATCTGAAAATAAAAATGTTAAGTCATTAGCTAGCTGAAGACACCTTTGTCACTTGCCTAAGCATCATACTATTGACAGTTTAAAATGGTAGATATTTCTGCCACGCTCTGTATTATGGATGCTTAATACTTCTCAGCTAAACCTGCATCCTAAAAATCCAATCAAATGACCAAATATTAGAATTTATATTGAAATCCTATCTTGGCTGAGCCATGAACTTTTCAGCACTTCCTCACATATATTTCTTAGATTACATGATTCAGATGTACTAAAAAAATAACTAAAAATATATTCCAGAAGGAGACTAACTCAAATAAAAACCAAAATGAATAGAAACCATAAAACACTGAATCACAATGTATAAAAATATTACAAATCTTTTAATTCATTATGTAGAAACATATACATCTACAGGTTTTAGTAAAAACATTATATCTGTTCTTTAATTATAATATATTTTATAGTAAAAACAAAAAGCTTACCAAAATAAACACAAAATCACATTTTATGTTATGAGGGTCAGTCAAAAAGTAATGTCTGTTCTTTAATTACAATGGCTTTAATAGTAGAAGCATACAAAGCTTACAAAATTAGTCTCCATCATTGTTATAGTATTCACAGTTTGAAGGAGCACATGTAAGAAACTTCTTGTCTGTTTTTTACCTATGTGTGATTTGACTCTTTTACCTGATTAACACTGGAGAACTGCTCTCCTCTAAGTGATGTCTGTGTTACGCAGCTCCAGAAATCTTGGGAAGCAATCAAACATTGCTATGTCAGCATTCTAGGAACCACTGTGAACAGTAGTCAAGAAATTGCACTAAACTTTGGGCACTGCCTTGCCACACCTGAAGGATTTCACATACTTTTTCAATAGTGACTTTTCAATCAGCTATGAGAAAATCATACTGTTCGACTTTGTTCTCATTCACATCACCATCAGACTTGCTGCAAAGGTCAGTTTCATATTTCTGTCTAGGATTGCCATTAACTCTACTGACCTATCTCTTTTGTCTACATCAAGTGCAGCCTTTCTATAAACATTTACTAAACTCATGTGAATGTTTGCAGCACCTGTTGCTTCCAAAAACAAAGTTTCTATGCAGCTTTTTGTTTTTTATGTATCTCCAGAAGAGCAGCCATTTTTGAGAGAGGATTATGGGTAAGAAAAGAGAAGATAACTCTGTAGAGACTTCTCAATACTTTATGGTTTATGACTCCTACCAAGACACAAGAAAATAAAATAAAACTTAGCACTTCTAAAGGATGCTTTTAAAATTAGATTTAAATAGGCTTTTTGGCTGAAACTTGTACCCAGCTAACAAAATGATATTGCTACAATATTTCTACAAAATTACATAGAGGTTATAAAAATGTTTTTTTTTTCGTACAGTCCCCACAATGTTCCTGCAACTTTACAAGGTAATGTTGCAAATACGTTGTCTTGCATTGTTACATTAACAAAAGATAGATAATAAATTCCAGAAAGATATTAGAATGTATATTCTGAGTTAGTTATTCTTAATTAGAAAAATACGAGAAGAAATATTATACCTTCTATACATATTGTTAAGTGAAGAAAGATTTTTCAGATTTTATACTTGATCAGTGCAGATTTTTTCAGCTACAGCACTTGACAGAATTACTATAGTGCTGTGACAATGTTGGGGATAAGCAGCCAGTTTTGGGTCAGGAAAATAGTTGATTGCTATATTGTAGTAACATTACTATAATGTTCTATATCCCTCAACAAAAATACAACGTATATGCAATATTGCAAAAACCTAGCTAAATAGAAATGTGTGTTCAAAAATCCTGCCCACTGTCCAAAATCTTACCTAAATATCAGAAGTTTTTTTTTCAATTCCGTCATTGTTGTACCAAGAACATTTCAGCACTCCTTGTATTTTGTGTTGAGTGTAGTTTTTGTAAATGCAAGAAGGTTTACAGTATAATATAATGTAAAATTAGGTTTTATGTAGTCTTAACTTTCCCAAAACACCTGTTGCAATGCATAAGCAAATGTAGATTTTTAAGTAAAAAGGTACAAAGAAAATAATTAAATCATTTAAATTTAACACATTTGCCTAAAGATCTACTGAGAAATACACAAAAGTATTCTTAGGCTATATCAACTGCATATGCAAAAAAATAAACTAAACAGGATATTTCCACACAACACACACAACTTTAAAAAAAACTCCTGAGGAACAGTCTCTAAATAAGCAAAGAAAATATTTGTCAGTAACATTTTAGCAATATTCCCATGTAAAAAGAATAAAGAATTCTTAGCTTGAAAGCCTAATTTACATTGTATATAATAGCTCTATTCTATTGATTATGTTTGTGTATATACTGTACCCTCCAAAAGTCTTTGAACAACAAAGCCAATTCATTTGTTTTTGTGGTTCACTGAAGATATTTGTGTTTAAGATCAAAAGAAGAATATGAGACAAGAATTCAGAATTTCAAGTTTTATTTCCTGGTATTTACATTTAAATGTGTTAAACAACTTAGGACATACCACTTTTTGTTTGAATGCACCCATTCTTCAAGTGAACAAATCTGTTGGAACCCATGACTGACAGGTGTTTCTTGTTGCCCAGATGTTGCCTTTTAGATTTATTATTTAAACATAAAATAGCTCTCAATGAATACCCCTGGCTTCACCTGTAAAGACTGCATTTATTGTTAAAAAAGATAAAACAATATGAATACAAGATAACTGTCTATGGGTAACCTGATACAAAAGGTGGTATGTCCTAAGCTATTTAACAAATCTAAACGTAAATACCAGGAAATAAAAGTTGAAATTCTGAACGCTAGACACATATTCATCTGTTGATCTTAAATACAAATGTCTTCAGTGAACAACAAAAACAAAGGAATGGGTCTTGTCATTCCAGTATTTTTAAAGTAGATTATATATATATATATATATATATATATATATATATATATATATACACACAAATAGAGAGAGACAGAGAGAGAATAGCCAACTAATATGGAGTCTTGAAAATATGGTGTGTGTCAGTGTATGCTTGAGGACAAGTTATGTAAACAATCTGAAAGATTGTCATAACAACAAGAATCAAGCCAACTATACCAATCTGCCAACAATACTTGTGTTGTTTGCAACAAGACTTACATATCATCATCTGGATGGAGGATGCACATGGTGATAAATATATATACATATATATATATATATATGTAAACATTACATGAATCATTCATACAAAAAACAGATATAGAAGTTAATGATTTAAATTTAAATGTAAATTTAAATTACATGTAAATTGAACTGCACCACATACTTGTTATATATATATATATATATATCATTATTATTATTATTATTATTATTATTATTATTATTATAGAATTTTAGATGTGGACAAAACCAATTAACCACTACAAAGATACATTCTTCTTTCAATGCCTTATTTGCATCTCGACTGGTGGGAACTAAAAACTATTTTTAGTTATTGGTCTACTCTTGGTATTGAGCCCTCTTTTGAATTAATGCTGTGAACATAAGAATTTACATCATTCTTGCTCTCATTACAGCTGGGTACATATATATATATATATATATATATATATATATATATATATATATATATATATATAAATATATACATAGATAGATAGATAGATAGATAGATAGATAGATAGATAGATAGACAGATAGATAGATAGATAAGAATTCAATATATATATAAGAATTTAATATATTGTATATATATATATATATATAAATATATATATATATATATATATATATATATATATATATATATATATAAAACCCAGATAGATAGAAATATATGTACACATACACATGCGTATATGTATGTGTGGAAAGTATTATTCCGTTAACAAAATAGACAAATGATCTGTAAGATAATGGCAACACTCTGGCCCACCTCTTGTTCAGGGAAATTTACTACAAAAAATCCAACAACAACAATTGTGGATGTATATACACACCAACACATGGATACATGTCTGCATCCAGTCCTACATTGTTCATATATGCGTATGTTTGTGCGAACTAAAATACATACACCTGCATGTATCTATGTCTGAATACGTATGAGTGACATCCTGAAAGGAACACAGAGAAGAATTTTTCCTCCCAACCATCAAACACCACTATACATAACCAGAAATAGATTAAAAATTTTAAAAATTAATCAGTTTGTCTGACAATCACAAGGGCATGAAACCCAGTGTCACAAACTCACATCAATCCAATTAATATATATATATATATATATATATATATATATATATATATATATATATATATATATATATATATATACATACATACATACATACATATATATATATATATATATATATATTTATATATATATATATATATATATATATATATAGGAGTTTAATTTATTTATATATATATATATAAGGCATTTAAGAAAATATTTTTAGGTACCTATGAACCTGTATGAGGGATATATAACTCAATAAAATTTTTTCTCCCTCCCCCCCTTTATCCTCTTACCACCTCATTTTCGGTATTCTTCTTGTTTCCAGTGTTCTGGTATACTGGAGTAGTTTTCTGGTTTATACATCCTTCCACTTTCCTGAAGAGACCTAGCGATTGAGACCCAAGTTGGGAGGTATACTGACATTTTAGCGATTTCTTAAATATTATATATATATATATATATATATATATATATATATATATATATATATGTATATATATATATATATATATATATATATATATATATATGTATATATATATATATATATATGTATATATATATATATATATACATATATATATATGTATATATATATGTATGTATATATGTGTGTATATATATATATATGCATATATATATGTGTATATACATATATACATATATAAATATACATATATACATATATACATATATATATATATATATATATATATATATATATATATATATATATATATATATGTTGTGTAATAGCTAAATTGTTCAAATCCTGTAACAGCATATTTAACCATCCCACAAAACTATAAACTGAGTTTATTTTTACAGTTTTTCACATAAAACACTGAGCCATCTCAATACCATTTGTTGTAAGAATCAATGAAAAATCCTTTGACTTATTCAGCGAAAAAGAGAGCATGTTAAAATTGTTTTGTGTCAGAACCACTGTCTTCATAACTGAGCTATAACGAAAGGAAAAAGATCATTCAAGCCTTCATTAATGGTACCAACATTCATACTCTGATTTCCATCTTCAAAATCCAATCAAGAACCATCAAGAATTACTTTAAAAAAGAGGGAACAGTAGAGAGGAAAACTGAATCAGGAAGTCACAACAGGAATAGGGATCATCATTTCAACTTAGAGCTAACGAGCTCAATTAGAAAAATCCAACTCAATTCATAAGATGTTTGGGACATGAGAGAGGAGTTTCAGTTATGACAGTCCAAAGAATGGTAAAAAATGACTTGAAAATGCAATCATATGTGAAACATGTGAGGCAACTTGTTACTCTATGACTGAAAGTTAGAAGGTTAGAGAGGGCGAAGATCATTTTGAATAAGTTGGAAAAAAATCTGGAATAATACATATATATATCTGAAGTTTATTTCTGTACTTCACGAGTTTCCAATCCATAGCTTTGAACATGTCATTTTCATTTCTATGCGATTTCATCAGGATTCTTCTGTTAAGCTTAGAGTGTAATTATACATTCTTATTGCTCGAAGTAGAGTCCAATAGTGTTATGAAAACCTCATGGAAGATATCTTTAATCAGTAAGATATCTTTAATCATTTCTAATTTACAACTGTTCAGAGTTTATTCTAGCAAATGGACAATTTTGATGTTCCACAATTTGAACAATTTTGCTGTTACACCCGGTATATATATATATATATATATATATATATATATATATATATATATATATATATATATATATATATATATATATATATATATATATATATATAGAGAGAGAGAGAGAGAGAGAGAGAGAGATAGATAAATAAGACAAGGACACTTGGCACAGTGGATAAAGGTGTAGATCCAGTAACAGGACCCAAAGAGTGTGAGTTCAATACCTGGTTAAGGCAGTGGAGAACTTTCAGAGGGAAATTAACAGGAGATAACTGATAACTGACATCCATTAGACATGGCATGTGGAACTAGAACAGTCTAACCCAGTGAGCAAAATAAAGGGTTCAGTTCAACATTTCAAACACCTGAAGAAGACCAGTGCGTACAACAACCGAAACGTTGTGATAAACATAGCAACAAACATGAGGACAATAGTCCAAATAATGTAAATAGTGTACATAATACCTCATCTCAGAAATATAGACAGATACATAGATAAATAAGAATTTAATATATTTATTTATATACATATATATGAGAATTTATTATATATATATATATATATATATATATATATATATATATATATATATATATATTTATATATATATATCAACAACATATTACTAAAATCAATGACTGAGTGGAAAAATTTATGTTGATGCAACTACACATTTGCATGCAGATGGGAGGCTGAAATTTTTACTTTTTAAAATTTAAGTTTTATCTTTATATATGTGTTTGGGTAAAGCGTCTTGCCTCTTTCATGTAGGTTCTTTTTGTCTGTTGTTTTTATTACTTTTGTTATTGAGTACCCCAGATCTGCCAAGAAAGGAAAAATGTTGTAAGAATCTGGATGCAAATTTACTATCAATGATCTAGCAATCAAAGCCCTTTCTATACATTTTTGTCTTTGTAAATTAGTTTCCTTTTTGATTAAAATAGCATTTTTTAAATCAAAATTGTCTCCATAGTCATGACAGTGAGCAACTAATGCACTGAGTGTGTCATTTTAAAAAAGATCACTTTTTTGATCATATAATATTTTATTTAAATTCATCGATGTTTCTCTTATCTATTCCTTCTGTGCAGTTACTAGTACAGTTATATATATAGAAATATTTAAAGATATTTTTGTAGGTACAAAATTTAATGATCAAAATAAAAGTATAAAAATTAATAAAATTAGAAATCACACCCTGCCTTTGAATGAACTCGTCCCGAACACCTATAGTTCTGCCATATGCGAACACCTATTAAAAAACAGAGATTGTGCGGCCAAATTTAGTGTTGACTGATTCACCGTGTTGTCCCGGTCTCTCTCCTTATTCCATCTAAAGGTTCTGGAGGCACTTTACATTGGGTCCCATAAGCCTTCTTTGTGTAAACAATGTGAGTGTTTGTTGGGACTCGCTGTCATTTGTCTCCAGTTCCTTTTACATATTTTTTTTTTTTTTCACAACTTCCTTTTATTGTACATTTTTCTCCCATTGAAGCCTGAAGAACGGGAGCGAAACCAGTTCCTTCACCCGTTTTTTTTTTAATATGTCTCGTAATATTAAATTTTATACTTTTATTTCAATATATATATATATATATATATATATATATATATATATATATACATACATAAATATATATATATATATACATACATAAATATATATATATACATACATACATACATAAATATATACATAAATATATATATATATATATATATATATATATATATATATATATATATACATACATAAATATATATATATATATATATATTTATGTATGTATATATATATATATATATATATATATATATATATATATATATATATATATAAATATATATATACAGTGTGTCCGTAAAGTTCATGTACACTTTTAAAATTTATATCTTTATTTTATTTGCGATAGAAATAATTTGTAAAAAGGATTAGAAAGAAGTAAATCTATATTGTTTAAGGTTTTATTGAAATTTTATTTAAGTTTTCACATGTCCTCCATCATTAGCAATACAAAGGGTAATACGATTTTGCAGTTCACAGAAAACATTTGCTAACTGATTTAGAGTAATGCCTGAAATCACATTAGTTATTTTAGCTCTACTTAAAACTAGTTACATTAAACTTTATAACATTTTTTACAGATTATTTCTATCGCAAATACAAATAAAGTTATAAATTTTTTAAGGTGCACATGAACTTTATGTACACCCTGTATATATATATATATATATATATATATATATATATATATATATATATAGTATACTATAGTTACCTAGTACAAGTAATAGTAAGATCCTCCTTCACATTTTAGCTTATTATTTTATTTTTTATTAATTAAGTCTTTTATTCATTTAGAAGTTGTTGCAACAAATTTTATGCTTAGCTTAAGAAATTATTTTCAATTGTAGTTGTGATAGAGTTGTAGGTAGAATAACATATTTTAATTCATTGAGTTTGTTAGAATGGTCCACACTTCTATTTTGAAATATTTTATGAGCCTTTTTTCACATTGAATATGAAATAATTAGGGTATTGGAAGAGCTTAAAAGTATTTTCAATGTATTTCTCCTCTTTGCATAAATACTGAGGACTACAAATTCTGATTCCTCTTAAATAGAATCTAACAATTATTCAGGATTTTATTTTGCTTATACAGTTGCAGCCATAATATAAAGAAACAACAAAGACATAAATACGTGTATTACTTAAAAAGTAATGCATGAATAGCAATGAAATTTTTACCGAATAAAGATTTGGGTGTAATGTATAAATATTATACAAAGTTACAAAAATTTACATAATAGTTTTTTTTTTAAATAAAGATTAAATGGAACAAATGAAATAAGCTACTGAACAAAAGTTAAGGAACGATGTTAATAATTTGCATAAACTTTTAATTTACATTGTTAAAAAACTCAATGGAGCTTTTCAACAATAAGTAAAAGTTCATTTATCATTAGGACTTTATTTTTAAGCAATATGGCAAATTCTACACTTAAAACACTCTCTTTTGAAGAAAAAAAACTCATTATCACTAACTATCAAGAAAAAAAGTCAATTTCAGAAATTTCTGATACTGTTCATAGGTCTAAAAGTGTCGTTAATCATGTAATTAGCATGTATAAAACCGATAAAATGTTCGATGCAAAACCCAAAACCGGCAAACCTCCAAAAACATCGCAAAGAGAAGATCGAAGAATTGTTAGAATATCTACAAAAACCTGTTTTGAAACTGCTACATCAGTTGCCTGTAAATTTAATGAAGAGACAGATAATAAGATCTCAAGGAAAACAGTTGCTCGCAGGTTAAAAAATGCAGGATTGCATGCCTGCATTCCAGCTTTGAAGCCTCTCATTTCAAATCGAAACCAAAGGGCATGCCTGGAGTATGCGAGAGGACATGTTGTTTGGACTGACGCACAATGGGATACAGTTCATTTCAGTGACAAGTCCAAGTTTACTAGATTTGGTTCTTATAGTAAAAACCTTTCGGCTGTTGTACTTTACAACCTTCTTCAGGTGACTGCTATTTTCAGTACCATTCTTTGAATTTTGAGCCAAACCCTTTAAGGCAGACAAATCTGATGCCAACTCTGCTCATTCCAATTCTCAACACTGGATTTGAACTCATGTCCATCAGTTAAAATGCAATGTTTAACCAGCACTTGCATTCTTTTCTTCTCATACAGCCATGTTTCTGGCTATTTTATGTCTTGCTTTTGTGATTCTGATTTCTTTTTCTTTTTTCGCTTTTTTCTCGGCTTTCCTCTCCTTGTCAGAACATAGGCACTTGATGTCTCTGGTTGCCGTCATGATTGGCAATTTTTCAAAATATAATAATATCCCCTGAGATTTTGTATCCACCTTTATCTCAGCATCATTCAAAAGCCAGTATCACCTGTTGAGTCACTCCCAACACAAGCAAATTTTCATCCTGTATCATAGACTTCAATATTTCAATATCAAAAGTGATCATGAAATAGAATATATATACTTGCAAAAAATGATCTCATCTCTTTTTATAATATAGACTAGCAGTAGAGCCCAGCGTTGCCTGGGGATGTAACAGTAAGAGATAGATCAAGTATAGACCATCATAAAGACTGAAAAATAAAATTGACAAAGATTATTGTTTAAGGTTGACAGACACGCATGTCTTAATTAATTTTTTTGTTTTGTTTTGTTTTTTGCTTTTTTTATGAATTGGTCAAACTCAAGCAAAAACATTGTTTTCAATTGTTATGAGTTTACTGATTGAATAGAATTTTATTATAAACAATTGTCTTGTAAATGGAATTTTTAAAGCATTCTGAATGTAAAAATAAAGAAAAAAGTGTGCAAGACAATAAGAAACACTACTTGCCCCAAAAAAGTGAAGTTTTGTTGAAATCGGTTGAAAAATGTAGGAAATCCGATCCCATATATAAACAAACACACACACACACACACAAACAACCTGGGTTTTATAATAAGTATAACTCGATATGAGTTGTCCGCCTTTCATTCTGGTGACAGTGATGCCTCTTAATCATGTTTTCAAATTGATTTTGTGCAAAAACAATTGTGTTTTTCCAATTTTTGGTACTGTCAGAACCACCGCAAGGTAATTTTGCGTAGTCCTGTGAAGTTTTGTTGAAATCAGTTGAAAAATGTAGGAAATCCGATCCAATATATAAATGAACAGACACGCACACAACGTGGGTTTTATAATAAGTATGATGAAGCATTGTCAGCCATTATTAATTTTTGACTGGTATTGTTTTAATTTTAATTTCAGTTTCAACACAAATATTCAGGCACTCAATCTATTTCTTTTATCATAATTTTCGTTGCTTTTCATCACAACTATCAAAGAAATATCATTAAATTAAATATCATTTCTAAACAATAAATAATAGTCCCAAATAAGTAATGGTTGGCAATGCTTCATCTAATAATTTTTAATACAATAGCCTAATAGTGTTTTGTAGAAAGATGACCAACTTTTGTTACGCTAAATTGTTGAACATAGACTCTTTCAGTCATTATTAGAGGAACATCAGCTCATAGGACCAGGAGTCACAAAGTGTGTCATTGCCACACAAACTATAGTATTCACAAATTGTATTATTGATCCATAGGATTAAACCATCTCTTCACTAATCTTTTGTTCCAGTGTTTTCCTCGGAATCTTATTAATCAGAACTACAAGCTTATATGAGTATTGTAACAAATAATTAACAAATCAACTCTTCTGTGTTCACTAATTTGTAGATGACATGTAAGCTTGAGGAACTAGCTATAAAAGAGTCATAAGCATCATCTTTGAGCTTAAATATCCACTACATTTAGAGCCATTGAATTTTATTGCTAGACAATGGTATATTTCTCTTTCTATGAACTGCAAGTAGCTCCTTTAGGAACATTGTAAGTTACAAAACATCAAAAAAATAATATATATCACTATCTATAAAAGGCAGGATGTGTGTGTGTGTGTGTCTGTGTAACGAATGCACAGCCACAATTTTCAACGGATTTGCAACAAAATTTACATGCACATGCTCCAAGTTAGCAGAAGGCCAAGACCAACATTGCATTTCCCAAATCCTATCTATAGTGGAAATAATCGATTTTTTCATGCTTCTATGACAGTTTTCATGTAGGTTGCATCCATTTTCTACTGGCCAGAGTGAGAGTCAATAGCTGGCTGCTACAAATAGGCAGGAAGATTCTATTGGCAAGCATGAGAGCCAACAGTTGACTGACACGAATGTTAACTAGCATACTAGCATGCAAAAAAATCAATAGCTGCATTCGTCATAAGTGGGAAAAATTAAAATCTACATGACACTTTACTCCAATTGGCTCATTCGCTTGCTTAAACTCAACGTTGATTCTGATTCCGCAGAACTGGGTTGGGTGTGAAAAAGTATTTGTTGTTAACATTCTTTTTTCATTCAGCTTTTCCAGTTACGAGTCCTTTTTTAAAGCTGATCGTTTTGTGTTCATTTTGTTTAGTTCTTTTTTCGTAACAGATTTAATGTTTAGTATAGAGCTTAGAAAAAATTTGCAGTGTGAGATAGGCAAGAAGTAAGGCATGTAGCAACATCAGCACGGTAAAGCACACTCCTTTAAAGGCAAGGATTGGCAAAAATATTTTAAGTCAAGTGATAGCGATTGCTGTATGAGTTGTACGATTTTTTAATCAAGCATGGTCAATGCCGGGCCATGTTGCTAGTCTATCTATATTTCTGAGATGAGGTATTGTAATTATTTACATTGTTCAGACTGTTGTCTTCATCTTTATTGCCATATTCATAACACTTCGGCTGTTGTAAGCTCTGGGCTTCCTCAGGTGAAATCTCCTAAGCCAGACAAGCATAGAAATGAATGCAATATGCGAAACAGTAATACAGAGTGGTAGAGAAAAGCAATAATAGGAAGAAAATTGCAATATTAGCTCTGGTAAAAGTCAGTCAGTCAGCTGTTGGCTCTCATGCTTGCCAATAGAATCTTCCTGCCTATTTGTAGCAGCCAGCTATTGGCTCTCACTCTGGCCAGTAGAAAATGACTGCAAACTACATGAAAACTGCCATAGAAGCATGAAAAAATCGATTATT
Organism: Acanthosepion lycidas; assembly: GCA_963932145.1. NCBI lineage: Eukaryota > Metazoa > Mollusca > Cephalopoda > Sepiida > Sepiidae > Acanthosepion > Acanthosepion lycidas. The sequence continues at coordinate 28,961,687 of OZ010590.1, forward strand.
TCCACTATCAATGGGAGTTAGGAAATGCAATGTCAGTCTTGGTCTTCCCGCTAACTTGGAGCATGTACATGTAAATTTTGTTGCAAATCCGTCGAAAATTGCAACCGTGCATTCATTACACATACACACATACACACACATACACACACACACATCCTGCCTTTTATAGATAGAGATTATTAGGTTATTATTATTACTTATTATTACAATTCAGTCTGAAATCAAAGTGCAGTATCTGTTCTCCTCATGTATAATGATAATAGTAATATTAGTAATTTCCTGATTGATTGGTTTGTTTTCTTACAGATTATCAACCTTTAACACATTATTTAAAGCCAGTAAAAGTTTTTACATTGTAAGAAATTTTGGGCGAGATAAATATGATTTAGTGATGCAAGTCCTACTAAATAACCTGTATCTTGGAGGAGATATGGACTCATACCATACACAAAGGTATTTTTTATTAAGTGAATGTAAGGAACCTGACTGGAATTGAAACCTGGCTCTCCAATTTCCAATTCTGTCATTATACATTACACTACCTGCACATCCAAGCTTACAGTATTTGTTATTCTCAAACAGTCACCCATCTAGGTACTGACCAGGCTCAATGTTGCTTAACTACAGTGATAGTACGATAAGTGATGTTTCAACATAATACATCCATAAACCTTCTTATAAGGAAATATTTGGCATTCAGTTACTGAACTGCCAGTACAGAAATTTATCAATTTTTTCTCTTAAAACAATTTTTCAGGAAAATAGGCTTCTCAAGTCCACTAACTGTTATTGCTCCTTTCAATTCTGTTTGGAGTTTCCTTCCTAACCTTTTGTAAGGTGGAATATCAATATCTGGATTATGTCTTTATTTTATCTTGGAGTTAAATTTGTTACCCATTTTTGTTGTTGTCGTCATTGGAAGTCCTCAAGTAATGCAGTTACTGTTTTTTTTCTATAAACGCTTTGTTTGTGATTCTGTGGTTCCATCTTTCTATTAAATAGTAATTTACCAACTGCAAATATGTGTATTTCTTGATGTCGATGCTCACATTTAAAGGAAACTGAAGTCTTTGCAAATGCAATTGAAGCAGTCAGGAGAGAACTGCTAGAAGCAATTATAGTTAGGTCAATTGACAGTTGAAGCTACTATCAGTGTAACTGATAATGGACAAAAAGTAAATAGTTTTAAAAAAAATTCTATCTAAACATCATTTTAGAAGTTTTTATTTCTACAACATTACCTTTTTATTATTCTTATGATTAATCAATATAATTCTGACATTATGAAAATCACTTAAAACAAATGGATTTATGGCCCCTGGGTCCCCTTGAAAATAATTTGAAAAATGTCCCTGGAGGGCTAGCTAGAAAAAAAGAAATTATTTTGAACATTATATTAAGATGATACTCTGAGATGAACAGCTTTAATTGCTTCATTAAATGTGGAGAAAACAGAATAAAAAATAAAACACAAATATAAATGCTTTCTTTATCCTTGTTTCATGATAATAATAATATACAGAAAATAAAAAAAAGCATGTTGTTAATAATAATAATAATAATTACAATAATAACAATAATAATAATTTTCAAAAAAACTATGAAAAACAATTATCCTGAAATGGAAATATCAAAAGTGTGGCACATGTGGGCATCATTCTAGTTGAAGTTGGAGACCTCAGATTGATTTGAAATTTCTTCAGTAGTTACAAGAAGTACAAAAAAATTGAAAGATACAAGAAATACAAAGATTGACTCATGAATAAATACAAAAAATTGTACTCGCAGATACAGCTCACACATTAAAAAGAGTTTTATCTATATACAATATATATGATCTTGGGGTTTTTTTTTTCCCCAAAAATCAGTGGAAAATGAAGTTATTTCTGAGCTTATGTCTGTAGCTGGGATTTTGAAAGGAAATTTGTATACAACAGAAATAAAAGATAATAATAATAATAATAATAATAATAATAATAATAATGACAATAATGATAATGTCAATAATAATACAAATAATGACAATAATAGCAATGATAATAATAATAATGACAATAATAATAATAACAATAATAATAATAATGGCAAGAATGATAATAATAATGGAAATAATAATAATGTTGATAATGATAATAACAATAATAATAAAAATAAAAATGAAAATAATGTTAATGATAATAATGACACTAGCAATAATGGCAGTAATTTTAATAAAGATAATAATAATAATGACAAAAATAATAATAAAAAACAAATGATGAAAATCAAAATATACCCTTGACTATATAAAAAAAACTCTCGATGAAAGATGCTCAATAAATTTCTAAATAAAAAAATCTTTCTTTATACCAGGTCTCAGAAAAACTGAAAATAATAATAATGATAATGAACTGAATCTGTAGAAATTGGACAAGAAAGATTATACATGATCTCAAGGCAAGTTCAAATCCTGTCATCCTCCGACAGGATTCGAACTTGACATGCCTTTAACCAATTTGACCACAGAGAAGCATTTGGTTAGCAAGATCGAATTTACTGTATTTGAACATCAAGCTTCCGTATAGGATACAGGTTGGAATCCTGTTGGAGGACGAATATTTTCCATTAAAATTTCTCGGACATCCAGGCCAATAAATGTTGTTTATTACTGTTTATTATAAATAGAGCATTTACTTAAATATTTGTATCTATAAAAAGAACGTATAAACATAAGAATGTCTTAAAATAATTGTCGGACTTTGTCCATTTCATAATGTGTGATGTCATTTGTTTACATTTGATACGCCATGAGCAGACATGAATGTATGAGAGAGATTCATGGAAGATTGAAGTTTAAAGACAGTAAATTCCACCTTGCTAACCGAATGCTCCTTCGTGGCCAAATCAGTAAAGGCACGTCAAGCTAAATGATAGTTCCGTATAGGATACAGGTTTGAATCCTGTCGGAGGACGAATATTTTCTATGAAAATTTCTCGGACATTCAGGCCGGTAAATGTTATTTTATACTGTTTATTATAAACAGAGGATTTACTTAAATATTTGTATCTATAAAAAGAATGTATAAACATAAAAAAAAATGTCTTAAAACAAAGTGTTTTTATGCAAATATGTGTCAACTGATTTTCAGCAGCTGCATCTTTTCATAGCAAACAGTTTTCTTATTTGAAATGTTCATAGAACTTGACATGTGCTGGATACAGGGAAAGTTCAGATGTTTCAGTAAATGTCATTATTCACAATATGAAGGAGAAAGGGAAGCCTGACTTTGTAAACAATACTTTTAGTTGATGATGAGTCTTCTGATTTTCCACATATAATGCTCTCTCTTTTTGCATTAAGGAAAACGCTTGACTTACATATATATAGATGAGTTGGCATTTTGAGTTGACTGATGATGACTTGTTGCAAATTCTCATATTTATTTGTTTTTGGGAGACACAAACTGAAACACTTTTGGAATTTACTCAGAGCAAAAGTGATTGGTCAAAAATTCTCTTTTGATAACTCCTGATCTGTTTTCTGCAATGTCCACAAATTTTTAACCATATTTGAGATTTGGTGGATGTAGTGACATGAATTTCAAACTGAACACTTTATTTGCCTCACAGGAGTAGATTGTTCTAATTCCACATGCCATGCCTTTTGTGGATATCAGTTAGTTCCCTTTAGTAACTCAACTCTCTAAGTTTTTGTTCCCTCTGCTGTACCCAAGAACTGAGCTCAAAAAAAGAAGAGAAATGGCCAAGAAGTAGTCAAGCATTCATCTTAATTTTGAAACTGATCAGGAGACCTTCAATCATTCTACAGGGGTAGTCTGTTCTTATTTCAATCCCCAGTTCTCATCTAGTTCTTAGTTTCAGTATGACTCTTTTTTTTCGTTTTTTTTTTTTTTTGCTTGCCATGTTTCCACTGTGTCCTAGTACACCCTGATTAACCTAGAGACTGATTGACAGAGAATTGTCCTAAGGTACAATAGCCTAGTGGATTAAAGCATTGGTTTGTGAATTTGGCGATATAGTAACTGTGGGTTCAATCCCTGGGCTGGGCATATGTACTTGGATACCATGGAAACAGACCAAACAATAACTGAACAGTACTAAGAATAAGAACTGGTCAAGATATTTGCAGACATGGGCATGGAATGAGAAACGTCTACCCCTGTAATAATAAAGGGTTCAGTCTGGAATTCCCTGTGTGTTACCCAGATCAGTATACACCAGATGAAGGCTAAAGAGCACAACTGAAATATTGTGATAACAACAACAAATATGAGGACAATAGTCTGAATGTAAATAGTGATACTGAATGCTTTTTCAAAACATTTTTCTTTTTACCTATAGGCTTAACAAGCTGAAGCCTAGGACCTCAAAATCTAGGGCCCCTCCAGCCAAGATGTATAATATTTTGGACACTGTCATAGGCCTCTTTTACACATGTCTTAAAGCACTGTAAATTCTAAATAATCCTTTAGGAATTTTAAACACTAATCATCATTCCCAAATTGTTTAATTTAACACTCTTCCATTTTCCTCTACTTATGAGAATGGAGAATTTGAAGAAGCCTTACAAGTGGAATAGGGCCTCTCTTTATCTAAATCCAGCCCTGTCTATGTCCCTTTTTAGTGATGCCATATAGTAGGAAACTTTATATAACAACAGTCTCTTGAATATTTTGAAATATAGATTCTTTGCAATATTTCCAGTTTGTGCAAACATCTTTCCTTTAGTATTTGAGAAATACAAATTGGGAGAATGGTCTTTATTTTCCATTTGTGTTTTAAGCCGTTGACCATAAAGAAGGCTATAAATCTGGTACATTCTGTAATAGATACTATAATATAACAAATACTGAAGATTAGAAAAAGACTAACTCAAGAGGTACTTACATGTCAAAGGAATTCTTGGGAAAGAAGCTTATTTCAGATAAATCTCACTTTAGTTATAAAACTCTTAAAAACAATTCCAGGCACAAATTTTTGTAAAAGTCATTTTTCCTAAAGCTTCTTACATTCTTTCCTTTTTTTTTTATCATTTTTAATGTTTTTGGTTTCATCCAGTTTGTTCTCTGGTCATTTACAGGTAATTCTTTGGCAAACTTGGACCTTCATGCTCCAACCCCTAAAAAATATGTCAAAATTATGTTTTTTTTTTTTTCATTGACACTGCTATTATTTTAACTACCCTCACTTTTCAGCAATGTTTATTCTTTTAAAAAAGCAATGATTAGAATTGTAATAAAACCTAAAAATATGTAAATGAATTTTATACATTTTCTTTGTTCTTGAGAATTGATAACAAAAATAATAAATGTTACGTATTAGTTTTGTGATTCCTTGCAAATCCTCGTCGCCATTTTTGTGATGTTGAACGGCTTTTTGCTTGGTACTTTTGCTATGTCAAGTGAAAACTCGTTATCACTTCCAAAAATGCTTGTTATATTCGAGACTTTGTAGATGCCGGTACTTGTAGTAACACCTTCCAATAAAATCCTCACTAGTAATACTTGGTCAAGTAGTAATCACCAAATAGTATAATGATCAGAAGAGAATCGTAATCTGTATAGTAGTAGAGTAGATATAGTGAACGTTTAGCAATAGTGGATAGACAAGAAGAGTGAACAGTAGTCCGTATAGTCATCATGCTACTTCCTATTTATTCACTTCCTTTATGAGCACGTGATCTATTTAATAATGTAATCACCCGTGTTACTTACTGGTGATCTAGTTTCAAACCATGGTGTCGGCCACAACACTTACTCTTATACAATAATTAGATTATTTATTTACACCATTATATTGTTTATTGGGATGGTTGGCAAAGCATCAGCTAATTGCCAATCAATTCCAACTTTATAAAATGGTAAATAATTTAGGATTTACTTACAGTTAGTTCCCATATTTTAATAATTTAATAAATGTTTATAAATTTATGAATAAAAAATTATTTATATATTATCTTTATGAATTGGTAAATGATAAATATTACATTGCATTATTCTAATTAATTGTGTTATTTTTTTGAATGTTGTAAATATGAAATTATTCTTGTAAACAAATATTATTGTTGTCAATTTTCAAGAACAAAGAAAATATATAAATTCACTTCCATCATATGTTTAGGTTTTATTACAATTCTAATCAGTGCTTTTTAAAACAATAAAAATTGCTGGGGAGTAAAAGTAGTTAAAATAACACCAGTGTCAAGGGCAAAAAACAAAACTTTTGACTCTGCATTTTTTGGAGGGCATGAAGGTTCAAGTTCCCCATTTTTTTTTTCTCCTGTGCAAAAGTATTGATGTTATTTGCATATAACTAGGTTTGTGCAAAGGTCACAAGCTTTACTTTAGATTAACACATATACCTGAAAATGGTTGGTGAATGGAGCATTTGAAACACTATGCAAAAGACAAGAGGCTGGATGACCTAAAAGTCTCATTTAATATTAAGAAAATCTTAAGAAAGTAAAATGCTTTGAAAACTATGAATTTTTTAAAACCCTTTTCTGTGCAGTTTTCTTTCTGTTCCATTAAGTTTGCAGTCAAATAAGCTGCCAGTCATTATTATCTATTTATTCCTTTAGTAAAGGTCTAACAGAATTTTACTTGGACTTCAGAAGTTATTTTCTATAAAATCATATTCTTCTAGAATCTCCATGAATACAGGAACCAATCTCTAAACATGGTGAACTGATTATTACTCTTAAGAAATTTTAGACTTCCATGGAATACTTGCAATCATAGCTGTACTTGGTCTACTAATGTTATTTTGCGAAGAATATATGTTCTTATCAAGTTTTATATTTCTTATTAATATGTGAAACTCATTTGTACACTTGGTCTACTAATGTTATTTTGCAAAGAATATATGTTCTTATCAAGTTTTATATTTCTTATTAATATGTGAAACTCATTTGTACACTTGGTTTACTGATGTTATTTTGTGGAAAATTCATATTCTTACAAGATTTTAGACTTCCGTGGAATACTGCACTCATATCAGAACTTGGTATTTTGTGACAAATTCATACTCTTATGAAATTTTATATTTCCATAGAATACCCACACTCATATCTACATTTGGTCTACTAATGTTATTCTGTGAAGAATTCATGTTTTTATCGAGTTTTATACTTCCTATCAAAATGTGAAACTCATCTATACACTTGGTCTGCTGATGGTATTTTGTGGCAAATTCATACTCTTATGAAATTTTATACTTCCGTAAAATACTAACACTCATATCTACACATGCTCTACTAATGTGAAAAATTCCTGTTTTTATTGAGTTTTATACTTTTTATGAATATGTGAAACTCATCTATACACTTGGTGTACCGATGGTATTTTGTGGCAAATTCATACTCTTATGAAATTTTTTTATTTCCCATGAATACTAGTTATCATTCCTACACTTGATTTGCAGTTGTTAATTTTGATAAAAACATGTGCCACCTACTTCACTTTTTGCAGTTTTCAATATAGTTTTCTACATATTACTTGACACTAATTCCAGGGATGATACCATGAAATCTTTTCCTTCTATTTGTGACTTAAGATAGGACTATACAACCTTTATAGAATGAGAGAAAACAGTCTCAGAATTCTGACTATGGTTATTTTTAAAAAGTCTTTATTTTCATTCCTTAAATTTACACAGCTGCTAAATAGTTTATTGATATTAATACCATAATTCAATCTTAGAACATGAATATCGGAAAGTGATTTTTAGCTTTAATAGAACATAATGCTTTGTTTTCATTAGGAGGTTAGCGTAGAATCTCTTATGTCTGGTATTATAAAAATGATCAAGAAGGCAGAATGCCAAATGTCAAGAAACAGAAATAATTGCTTGACCAGGATTACTTGATTTTGGCAAAACATATTTTGGATTGAGTAAACAGAAAAATATCAGATAATCTGCCATACAGATAAATGAATATTTGAACAAACAAGAATTATTATTATTTTTTTATTAGGTTGGTGCAAAAATAATGTCGTTTTCTCACATATGTTACTATGTGAGAAAACGACATTATTTTTGCACCAACCTAATAGAATTATTATTATTATTTTTATTTTTATTTCCTTTGATTTCTGGCGTGCACACATTTCTTTCCGGGTCTCGCCCAGAGGCCTAAGGTTAGAAATGGCATCATGACATTTTCCACTGACACAAAAAAAAAGTATTTTACATAGATAAAGCCCTTCATAAAGTGTGGGCTGTACTTGTGAGAGCAATTTTTTGTATTTCTTTGAGGCATGGACTTGCAGGAATCCCTTCAATTAGTCTACTGGAACTAAAATCCTAGGGCTCCAACTACAACAAGGATTGTTGATGTTCCCATGTGCCACATTTTTGAGATTTCGATTTTATTTCAATTTTTATTATTATTATTATGATTATTATTATTATTATTATTATTACTATTATTATTATTATTATTATTATTACTATTATTATTGTGAGGAGGCATGGTGGAGTAATGGATGGTGGCTTGGTTTGAGGAATCAGAGAGCTGAGTTCGAATTCCAGTCGAATCCATTACATTTACTTATGTACTAATACCCTTGGGAAAGGTATAGATCCTCTTCTTCTTCCTTCAGCTATGGGTAAATAGCAGGACAGACTGGGTTATATAGCCTTGGATGGCAACTGGTCTAGGAGAAGGACAACTTTGAATTCAAACCCAGAGTGGAGCCCCTAAGGCGGATGGATGGCACTTTGTGCTACCTTCCAGCAACTCTTGCTGCCGCGCTGGTACCAAACCGTATTGGTTTATCATCTTCTTTGGACTCTGTTAACAAGGCCGAGGTGGGGGGGAACTAGACATCCGGGCAGCCCTAGTTCTCCATATATCCTGCCCAGGCTCATAGCGCACTGCGCTAATCCATCGTCTCTCAGGACGGATGGATGCTGATGATGATTATTATTATTATTATTATTATTATTATTATTATTATTATTATTATTATTATTATTATTATTATCTGCTAGTGAGAAATTAAGTTTTCTTACCAGACAATATGCACAAAATTTTTCATAAGTGTGTGAAAAGGTTTGAATTTTAAAAGCCTATAAATCTTATATTTTTATACTTGCAAGAGTTTTCCCAATGTCTGATACCATTTTTTGTTGCTTTTGTTGTTACCACAACATTTTGGCTGATTTATTCTAGACCCTTCTGCAAATGTAAAATATCTTTTGGAAAAGGGATGCATTACCATCCTAGGAATTGTTTGGATGATGGACCCCATTGTTAGCAACTATAATTTCAACAGATCCTATGATCAAAATGCCAAATAATATAAACTGGTTCAATGGTTATGCAACCAAATGAAACATAAACAATTTGATGGTCATGGCACCTAATATAATTTGAACAACTCTCAATTGTCACAGCACCAAATGTAATATAAACAGATTCAATGGATGCAAAGGAAAATATAATAGAAACTGGTTTGATAATCAAAACTCAAAACATAATATAAACAGACTCAAAGGATATTGCACCAAATGTAATATAAAAATGTCATTTGATTCCAAAAATGTTATGCCTTCCTTTAATCCTAGCACATTTGCCAAATATGAAAGGCATGTTCTTTAATCACCTCAGCCATGACAGTCTTTGATCACATCATCTCTCAGAGCATGTTACATTATTTTTCTTTCTCAATTACCTCAATAAAATAATGTAACCACTGCTCTCTTATCTCTAGAAGAAAAATATCAAGTCTTTTTTTTATGAAAAATCCTCTCTGAAATGTATACTTTCTTTCCTCTTTATTAGAAAATTATAGTCTTTTTTAATCAAATGTTTCTTCATCACATCTGAATCTGTATAAACTATTTTTTTATAAAGTCTGTTTTATGATGTTTTTGTTTTTAAAAACTTTTCTTTTCCATTTTCAATGATTCAAAATTTTCTTCAAATTAGTTAATCACACTCCCTGTAATTTTTACGGATCCATCTTTGAGTATTAAATATTCAAATTACTCAGTCAGTTATGTGCCATGTGTGATACACTCTTAGGTGATCATGTATCTTTCGATACTTGACTGACAAGGCAGATTTTTCCTGCAGTAGGTTGCCATTTCTTTCTGCAGTAGACCAGTTGCCATCCAAGGCTATAGAACCTGGTCTATCCTGCTATTTACCCATAACTGGGTGGAGAAGAAGAGGATTCACACCTTTCCCAAGGGTATTAGCACATAAGTGAATGTAATGGATTCAACTGGAATTTGAACTCAGCTCTCCAATTCCTCAATTCGAGCCGCTATCCATTACTCCACTGTGCATCCTTAAATTACTCACTCTTACAGAAATTCAAATCACAATAAGAAATAAATCTTGTACATTTCCTGATCTAAAAAACAAACTCCTGATCTTCGATATATAAGATTTATATTCATATGCAATGTCTCTAAAAGTTAATAATTGTTGCAATTCTCTAAGAACCAGACAAGATATTTGAAGCAACAATCACAAGTAAAAATAGTAAATTGGCCAACTGAGCAAAACCAACACAGATGTTCTTAAATATTTCCAACTTAGGTTTCCAACCTACACCCTCTTTCTCTTTCTTCACAGACAATATACACATATGTACAGTGCTGTTCGATAAAAGTGACTCATCTTATCCTTTGAATTTAGCTCAACTTTCATTTCATTGAAGAAGAGAACATTCTTCCAGTCTTCTATGGTGAAATTTTTGTAATAGTGAGCCCATTCAAATCTCTTGACTTTGTTGGCTTTGCTTATTAGTGGCTTAAACCTTTGAGTACAATATTTGTAACCTTGTTTTAACAAGATTTGTAACCTTGTTCTGATGGATTGTTGAAGAGGCAAGTCTAACACCTTGCTCTTCGCTTGGTTAGTTATAGTCCTATTCTTCACAACTTCTCTCCTGATTACCCTGCCAGTTCTATCGTCAATCTTTTTCTTTTGTCCCCTTGTTTCCTTCCTTGGAGCAGGTGTGGTATCATTATGTGCCCTAAGTACTTGAGAGACAGTTGATTGTGAGGTTATAGCAATTTCTGCAATTTCTCTTGTAGACTTGCCTACTTTTGAGATAGCAATAATAGATGCCTTAAGTGGCATGTTTGCACCCTTTCATCTGGTTAGTGACTTTAGTGGCTATTTCAAGCTGTTTTTATACTGTATGAGGCTTTCTGAAATATTCTGGAATACTCTAGATTTAATTTAAGCTGTTCTAGAATTAGAGAATTCTAGAACAGCTTAAATTAAATCTAGAGTATTCCAGAATATTGTTCTGAGTGTATTATAAAATAGTTTTCAATATTTTGTTAAAAGCTATTTAAATTTACCAGTTTAATCATTAGAATGTGATATCTGTTTTTTCCTGAATCTCATTTATATCCAAATTTATAATTATCAATACAATACCTTAGGGTGAATAAACTTTTTTCCTAGGTGGTCAGAAAGGGGTCTTTATATTAGTAAGATTAAAAATTATTTTAACCCCAAAAACAATAGACAAAAAATATTTTTAGTAAAAAATCAGGTGAGTCACTTTTATCGAACAGCACTGTATATATATATATATATATATATATATATATATATATTTAAGCATTTCACTCCTAGCAAGACAGGAGTGACATGAGCATGTAAAGGGTTACAGAGAGTGAGAGCAAGAGTAAAGAGGGGTGTTTGAGGAAAGGATATAGAGAAGGATGGGGATCAGGATCAATGTATCAGAAGATGTCGATTGACATTACATTTGAATATTTGAAGATTATAGCTATCAGAGAAGCAAGTAAGAAGAAGGGAGTTCCACTAGTGGGAGATGCAAGAAAAGAATCTGTTGAAGTAGAAGAGGCAGTTACATTTAACTGCTTCAAAAGTAAAAGGTTGGGACCAAAACACCAAGCTAGTAGCATCTTAAATTCATTCAGTTGGGGTACCAGTGAAAGTAGCCCGTCAGAGCAGTTGCCATTAAAATATTTGTAGAAATGACAGAGCGAAGCCACATCACATCTGGGAGAAAGTGACTGTAAATGAGTTGCCAGATCAGGACCAATCATATTGCATATCCATCTCTGGATTTTTTCTAGGTCAAGATGAACAGCGGGTGGGGGGGCATCAGACTATATATGGCAACAGTATTCAATGCAGGTACAAATGGTAGGTTTGTAGATTTGAAGTATATAACAAGCCTATTGTTATTTACATACAAAATCTTCTAATGAGCTACATTTCTCAGAACATGCTATGTTACATCCACAGGGTTGAATCATCCGGATTCCCTTTATATTCCATTGATGAGAAGGAAGTTTCACTAAGACAGCTTCTTCACAAGAACCACTACTTTATGGAACAGACTCCTAAGGGAGTGCTTTCCTAATCATTAGAATCCTATCCTATTCAAGTTTAGGGTTTATTTTTATATATCCTACATATCCTCATAATCTGCATTTACTTCTAAAATCATATAAAATCCTCATTATGTAACACTTTTACCTTGAGTGACTCTTGGGCTTTGTATAGGGTGAACATTTAGTAATATGGTAAAGAAATCAGTTCTATTATTAACCTGATCCTTGATAAAGGGAAGTAACTGTCTGTCATGTTGTAAGTGTTTATTAATCAGAAACCAAAAAAAACAAGCAAATAAACAAATTCAGTTGTTGCAATGAGAGGAATTCAGATTATTTATGATGCAATATTTTTTTATCTTAAAAAATTACAAGTACAATGGAATACATTGTTCTTATGCAAAACAAACAGTACAGTTTAAGTACCAGTAAGTAGACTCCATTTTTTTTTTTTGAGAATAAAGCATTTTATTATCACTATTATATTATTAATAGTTCTCTCAATATATATTATAAGTGTTGCTTCTTTTCTCTGTATCAATACACACTTCATTATTATGATTAAATTATTCCTAGATTTACACCATTTTATTATTGTTTCTTTTTATCCCAACATTCTGACTCAATACACTCTTCATTATTACTATTATTTTATTATTAGTTTTATTCCATTTTGTTATTGTTACTTTTTATCCCAACACTCTGTGTCAATTCACTTTTTATTATTACTCTTATTTTATTATTAGCACTCTCTACTTTATTCATCTTTCGAACTCACACCTAAGTGAGATTTCAGAAGCCACTTAAATACTGTATATTTTATTTTTCTTTCATGATTATTTAATAATTTGAGACATTTGGGAGATAGTAATGCTCACCTTGTCAGTTTTTTTCTCATTTGCCAGACCAGTAAATATGCAAATTCTTATTTGTAAAAATATCTTAAATTGCTAGAATAGTTTATTTTTTCAAAACATATCTTGGAAAATATTCAATATTTTGAGCATAATGTATTTTGCTTATTTGGTATTAAAAACCAGCCATTATTTTATAAACAAATTAATATATGCTCATAAACAATCTCCTGTGTATACACATTAAATTATGGGAGAATATGATATATAAATTGTATGTCTCAGACTAAAGATGTGTAATTAGTATTATTTTATGACTAGCTTTACTCTATATTATTATTGTTGCTGTTTATTGCAAGCCTTGGGAGAATATGATATATAAACACTATGCATCACATTAAAAGATGTGTAACTGAATTCTTTAGTTTCTTATATTTTGATTCAATATTTTTTGCAATGATGTACAAGTTGGAAGTACCAATCAAGGTAGATGGTTACAGAATAAAAGACATTGTTTTGGGGAATATTGAATACCCAAGAATTGAATAGGCTAAGATTGTAGCAATTGAGGGAACATCTTAGGAGTCAGATCCACAAGGAAACAGTTCATGAGACAAAGCTGCCTAGTAGAACTTATATCTCACCAACAGAATACGAAGGGAATGAGGACAGTTTGCTATAATGCATGTGGTATGACAGATCTTAGTCCTGAAGGTTATGCCCATGAGAAAGGATGGCAAGCCTTAGTTACAGTTTCTAGAATAAAGTGCATAATTTGGTGTGATCACTATTGGTGTGTTGCTTGCTTTTGTCGACTGCACAGTATAGTAGGGTCAGTTGGGCACCATCTGTGAGAAAAAGAGCACCATGACACAATTCACTTTACCAGAGATATAGAAAAGACATGCTGTACTGCTTGGAGACCAAAAAAAAACTTCTTGTAACACCAAAGTTTAACAGAAGGCATGGATTATGGCAGAATTCACCAACTCAGACTGTCCAGAAGAGTTGCAGAAGATTCCAAAGTCGTCTGGAGGTCGTAGTTGGAGGCAATGGTGATTTTATTGAATGAATTTACTCTTTAGTATTTCAAAATATTTTTGTGTAATTTTGTTAAATATATCTGTTAAAATGAGACGTCAGTGTTATTTTCATTTTTGGGTAATTTAGATGAAAATTTATTCATCGTACCCTGTATATAGAAAGTTAGATTAGAGAAAGATAAATAGAAAGAATAAAGGAATAGAGAAATATAGATAGAAAGAATAGAGAAAGATACATAAAAACATAAAAAGAATAGAGAAAGATAGGAAGAATAGAGAAAGATAGATAGAAACAAAAAGAATAGAGAAAGATAGAAAGACTAGAGAAAGATAGATAGAAACAAAAAGAATAGAGAAAGATAGAAATAAAGAAAGAATAAAAAAGATAGATAAAAAATAGAGAAAGAGAGAAACAAAGAAAGTCTAGAGAAAGAGAATTATAAACAAAGTGATAATTAATGGACAGAAGTAGAAAGAATAGATATATAAATAAATAGATATTGAACAAAACTAGACAGGTAAGGAAAATAGATAGATAAGAAAGATAGGTATATAGATTGATAGATAAGGAAGATAAATATGATCAAAGCTCAATGGATAGCAAAAAAAGAAAAAAGAAAAAAATTTCCACATATTTGAACAATAAAATAAAGCAACAGATAGATATAAATAGAGGTGACATAGACAGAAGAAGGCGAAAAAGAAAGAAAATGAAAAGAATGCCTGATATCAAAGCTAGAGAGAAAGATTGAGTGATTTGCTTTTATGGTTTGTCAACCTTTTGTAGGTTATTTAAAGCCGTGGTAATAAAATAAGCACATCCCATCTCCCCTCTCACTTGTAACTATCCATCACAGTAAAATAAACTTCTCTGTGCTAAAGCTGAATTAGAAAATAAATTTTCATAAGTTTCCACTAGAGTTTTTAGTATATTACAAAAGCCAAAACATATTTCAGATGGTAAACGTTTATAGAAAATATCCAAGTGTTCCAATAGGATCCTCCATCTAAGTAAGGATCTGGCTTGATGCTACTTAATTCTGAAGATTGAATAAGAAGTAATGTTTTCAAGAAAAGAAAGTGAGATTGGAAATAGATAGATTAGGAACAACATTAGATAGATAGATAGATAGATAGATAGATAGATAGATAGATAGATAGATAGATAGATAGAAAGAAACACTGAATGAAATAGAGAAAGATTGGCAAAAGAAGAAAGCTAGAAAGAAAGAAACAATGAAGGAAATAGAGAAAGATAGATAAAGGAAAAGAGCTAGAAAAGGAAGAAACAATGAATGAAAGAGATAGATAGATAGATAGATAGATAGATAGATAGATAGAAAAAATAGATGAAGAAACCTAGAAAACAAGAAACAATGAATGAGATAGATGAAGAAAGTTAGAAAGAAAGAAACAATGAATGAGATAGATGAAGAAGGCTAGAAAGAAAAAACAGTGAATAAGATAAATGAAGAAAGCTAGAAAAAAAGAAACAATGAATGAGTTAGATGAAGAAGGCTAGAAAGAAAAAAACAATAATTGAGATAGATGAAGAAGGCTAGAAAGAAAGAAACAATGAATAAGATAGATGAAGAAATCTAGAAAGAAAGAAACATTGAAAGAGATAGATGAAGAAGTCTAGAAAGAAAGAAACAATGAATGAGATAAATGAAGAAAGCTAGAAAAAAGAAACAGTGAATGAGACAGATGAAGAAGGCTAGAAAGAAAGAAACAGTGAATGAGATAGATGAAGAAATCTAGAAAAAAAGAAACAATAAATGAGATAGATAAATAAGGCTAGAAAGAAAGAAACAATGAATGAGATAAATGAAGAAGGCTAGAAAGAAAGAAACAGTGAATGAGACAGATGAAGAAAGCTAGATAGAAAGAAACAATGAAAGAGATAGATGAAGAAGGCTAGAAAGAAAGAAAGAATGAATGAGATAAATGAAGAAAGCTAGAAAAAAAACAATGAATGAGAAATGAAGAAAGCTAGATAAAAAGAAACAATGAATGAGATAGATGAAGAAGGCTAGAAAGAAAGAAACAGTGAATGAGTTAGATGAAGAAAACTAGAAAGAAAGAAACAATGAATGAGATAGATGTCGAAGGCTAGAAAGAAAGAAACAATGAATGAGTTAGATGAAGAAGGCTAGAAACAATGAAACAGTGAATGAGATAGATGGCGATGGCTAGAAAGAAAGAAACAATGAATGAGATAGATGAAGAAGGCTAGAAAGAAGTAACGATTAATGAGATAGATGACGATGGCTAGAAAGAAAGAAACAATGAATGCTGTAGACAAGAAAAGCTAGAAAGAAAGAAACGATGAATGAGATAGATTAAGAAAGAAAGCTAGAAAGAAAGAAACAATGAATGAAATAAAGAATTAAAGATTCATTATAAAAAGAGGTAGATATAAAGAACAAGAGTAACCAGTTAGATATAGTGATAAATAACACAGACAAAAGCATGGAAAGAGAAAGATGAGGAAAAAGTAAAGAAGAAAAGATTTTAATGGATTTAGAGAAAGAGAGAAAAAAAGATTGATATAAACAGTGAGTGGAAGTGAAAGAATAACAGTCAGTAAGTAAGAGTGAGTGAGTTGCTGCCTAAATTCAAAGTTCTAAGTAACTTCTCCAAAAATAGGTCAGAAATACAGCAGAACTTAATAGTTTACTCGTGATTTGAGCTCAGTGATTTTATAAATACCTTATCAAAGAGTGAAGCCAAAACAAGACTTAATCAATAAGCAACACTATGCTTTTAAAAATGTCAGATTATACAAACGAATAAGTAATGGAAGAAATTCTCCCCTTTCTGTCTAGACTTGAGCCCGACATGTGATCACCAATTTCACAGATGTATTAGGTTGGTGCAAAAATAATGACGTAATAATGTCGTTTTTTGACGTATTTTTTAACGTCAAAAAACGACATTATTACGTCATTATTTTTGCACCAACCTAATATTTCACCGCTGATCAAAATTCTTTTGCTGTCCCAAAGATTCCTTGCTTTTAAATGTCACATGACAGTTCTATTATATCTTCTCTCGACTGGAACCTTCACTATACACAAATCAATGATGAATACATTATACAACTGCTTTAAGCATGAACACTGGAAATTTGAGTCAGCCTTATATGTTTGAACGGTTCATATTTTATGACTGTGGCAGTTGCTGGATAACTCAAAAGTGCACTAATTTGGTGAAAGATCAAATATAAAACTTGATACGTGTTTTAAAGTAGCACATAATTTGTCTCAATGTATGTTTGTTAGTTGGATGTGCAGATGGTGTAATGGATAATGGCTTGGAATGAGAAATCAGAGAGCTGAGTTCAAATTCCAGTCAGGTTTGTTGCATTCATTTACATGCAAATATAGTGATGCCTCAGGTTAAGTCATTTTGAGTTAAGTCATTTTTGAAGATATACTGGTTTTTCTTATATAATATAGGGAAAAATAAAACTCACCTTTGGGCATTTTATTTGAGTTTACGTCATTTGTTAAAGATATTAGAAACGTCAAAACACTAAAATAACAATAAACATATATAAAATCATATTAAATAAATCTAAAAATAATATTACGTATACTATATATATATATATACATATATATATTGTCATCCACAGACAGACAGTTTGTGACACTATTTAGGTCGCTAGAAGGAAAGAAGGTAAAAAAAGGCGAGAATTAAATTTAGGTGATAAGAAGCCACCACGAAAAGGACACTAAGCGATGTTATTCTTTTTTAACAAAGAAAAATGCTAAAGGCTTTATTCTCATTAGTGAGGAAGGTAAGGTCGCGGATGTGTCGGATTTTATTTGATTCATGATGGCGCACTGAATGGTGAAAATTTCAGGTCGTTCAGGTGACCTACAGGACAGAATTCTAAATAGATAAAAATTAATTGGGTCACAGAAAAATGTCCTATTGGATCCACCTCAGAATTACAAAAACAAAAGACTGAGCCATTGGCTATCTACGAATATCTTTGAAAAAGGCATCTGTTTTGTGCAAGGAGCTGGCTATGATAAGAAAATTATTTTATCAGGAATAATTAACGCCAGAATGCGATCTCATCAGATGACCAACCACTTGATGCTGGCGAAAAGTCTCGATTGATAAAGTCCAGGGGATTCGGTTAAGATAAGAGTCTAAGGTTTGTTGTCGGGCAGAAGAAAGGGAAGAAAGGAAAAAGAAAAAAAGGAAGATAATTTTTTTTTTCTTTGAGCAAGATTTTTTAAACCGAGGCTAGTCTGGCCACACCCACGCCGCTGAGCGCCCATTGGCTGGATGGTGGCATGAGCGTTAGGCAGAGGTAATCATGTGAAGAAGGAGGGGAGGCCTGTTGTGCCCCCCTGAAGGGATAGGTGTGAGATGCCACTGTGAGAGAGAGGGGAAACCCGTTGACACCCTCTGAGGGCATGGTAAGATACCAGTATAAGAACAGAAGATGGTGGGAAGATGAAAGACTTCCAAAAAGGGAAAATAATAAAATTTTCCTGACCAAAAACAAAGAAGTGGATTGTGGGTTTAGAATTATCAAGGAACCTCAAACCCCGACAAGCCCACCCCGGTTTTGGTCGGCCTCCATATAAGCAGAGTCGCAACGAGTGAAAACCAGTTCAGTTCGAGTTCGAGTGAAGTTCGCAGTTGGAGTTGCACCCACCTCGCAGATAGCTGACTTGAAAGATTCCACGCAAATCACAACTCAATTTCTAACCAAGAACAATTTATTTTTGAAGAACGACTTAGACTCACACCACCAAAACAAGTTTTATGAATATCACCTGAAGATACACCAAGAACCAGTTTCTTAAAGAACAAACAACTTAAGATGTTAAGACTCGCCTAACAAACACAAAGTGTCACGAATCCATATAGCGGGTTGGGAGAAAGACGCAGTCCTGTATTCAGCAACCAGATATAAAATATTGTTATCCATTTTTTACACATTTGAAATTTTCGAGTTATTATTTTATTTTCTTTTACATATACTTGTGCAGTGTTACCCTTGATCGAACTCGGATTGCATTACGGCCCGGCGACTGATTGATTTCGCCTGCCTAAGATCAATTCACAACGTGGGTATGTTAGACTGGAAATCAAAACAGTTACTTCGGTAACCAGACATTGGAGGTCAGCTGGGAACGACAAGGCTGATACCAAATCTAACCAGATTCCCATCCGAATCACCAAATGGTTAGAACGTCCCATTTGGTGCCGCGACCAATACCAAGCCAGTTGGTCGTCACAGGTCATGATAGCACAACGGACACGGCTAGGCAGACATCACATTTGGCGCAGTGACACCGGGGAGACATCACAGTTTCACTCTATCATATATATATATATATAAATATATATATATATATCATGAAATAACCAAAAACATATATATATATATATAAATATATATATATATCATAAAATAACCAAAAACATATATATATATATATATATAAATATATCATAAAATAACCCAAAACACACACATATATATATATATATATATATATATATATATATATATATATGCATATATATATATATATATATATATATATATATATATACATATATATGATAAAATCATCAAAAACAAAAAATAGCATAATAAAGTATGTTCAGCAGATGTTCTTTTTGAAAATTCCTGTCAACATACAGCACTCGTTTGTTGTTTTCCTCTCCAACACCGATTTTGAATTCAGACTTGCTTAGATTTGTGCTCTTTCATTGACGTTCTTTCAGTTACATTTCACTTGTGATTTAGAATTCATTTTTGTCCAAGGCTTTGAAGAAAATTCCCAGTGCAAGTGCTAATGCTAAGCATAAGGTCATATCACTGCAAGTTAAGGTGAAAATGAATTATTTTATTCAGAATACTCTACATGCATATCCTAAATATTGTAATAAGCAATGGGGAGGGCTTATTCATGGTTTATTGTGTGGTTATTTTTTACCTATGGAACCAATTAATGATATTGAGTGAGGTATACCTGTACCCTTGGGAAAGATATGAATCCATTTCTTCTACCCCCAGCTATCATTAAATAACAGAATGAACTGGACCTTTGCAATAAGTCCGAGAAAAGGAAAACTGAATTCAAACCAGCCTGAGTTTTGTCAGACTAGCCTACCCAAGACACACCATTGCTGCTATGGATGCAGTACATATGGTGACTCTAATGGGTTACAGGCAATATTGGCATCCCAAATTTCCAGGAACTGGTTCTATAAAAGCAGATAATCTTTAGGAAACTATTCTGCTCATTTTCTTTTCAATCTGAGAATGGAAGCAAATCACTTTTTAGTATCAAAAAGAATTAAACCATTTTGACAATTTAATAGAAAATATTTATTTATTAAGATATTTCCAGGTTGAAATTCTGTTCTCATCATATTTACATTCAGATGTATGATGCTTTTTGACTCTAATCTCATCAGCTGTGTTATTGTTTCTTAGCCACATTTGAACTGAATTGCTGCAGTCCCAAATATCCAGTGGAAGACCTATCAAATTTATGACTAGAAGATTTGCCACATTTTTAACTTCAAGACGATCTCTTGTCAGAATAAATTAAGCTCATCACAGAAAACCTTCTTTCAGCCTCCACAGAACTTACAGCAATAGTATTAATTATATTTTTGGCTGTTATATATCAGCCATAAATATAAAAGATTATTTTCAGATAATCCAATATCCTGTTTGCTAAGCTTTTATAATTTTAAGAATCTGTACACACAAACTGGTAGGATTCTACCAATGGTTACAGGACTTCTGATCCTGGGATTTGTTAGCACCTCACCAGCACAAAAAGCAAAAACCATGAAAGCTTCAAGTGTCAGTCTGATTGTCTATGGGGGTTAGGTTATTTTAGTGTTTTATATCTGAGTACAATGATAATTAAGGTGTTAATATGGAATTTTTGCCAGGTATGTCACTTCATAGATGGTATCAATGAAAGACATTTTCTTTTTCTTATTTCTTTTTATTATATTCTGTGCTAAAAGGAATATATACTTGAAAAACAAGGTGGATAAAATAAGTAAAGGTTTATTGTACAAAGCCAGTACAATAAGAATAATGGTAACAGTTATGTACAAGGTCATCGCAAGTCAATCCAGTAGTGAGTGCTACTATTGGAAGGTCGGTAGTTCTTGCATAAGTCTGAGTCGTACTCAACAGATCCCAGCTAGTCAATATTTACCAGCCTCTCTACGAGGTAGGGTGTGACACAAGGTAGAATTTAATGTGGGGCAATCTGAGCCTGTAGGCTCAGTTAAAAATTCCCCATAGAACCCACATAAATGGAGTTGGATGTGAGACTCTGCCCTTTGACATAGCCTCGCCAGATTCCTCTCTGTCTTCAGGCAGAGAGTTCAACAACAGACAAGATCTGAATAACAGGTCCCAGCTAGTCTCTGAATTCTGTTGACTTACAGATACTTATGAGTAGTTACTACCTATAGTGTAGTCACTCAGTGGGGTGACAGGTTATTCCATTACATCAGTTTTATTTGAGGAGAGCATGTGGCAGCATCAATTCAAAGAGGAAGCAGAGTAAGGGCTTCAGGGAATACATGCCCACTCATTGGCATAGCATCTCACCACATGGGCTTCAGACTGTCTATCAAATTTGGGTGTGGGATACTTCAAAATTAATGCAGTCCTCAGCCAACTTCACACCATTTTGGTCTTATATTCAAAACTTAGACAATGGCAGTCCATCACTGTTAGATTAAGGTATTTTGACAAATTGTTCACCATCCTGGCCAAGCTTCTGCATTCTGTAACACTCTCTCTCAGGTATTCATAGTTTGTACAAGAATGAACTTGAAAAGAAAATTCACATTCTCTAACTAGTATTCCAAGAAGTAACACTCAAGTTAAATATTTCCAAAATAGAGACTATGGTTTGGAATTGGAATGAAAGCAGTAATGGTGCCTAAACTAAATCCATCATAAAAATTCACAATGTGGAATTAATCAATACTAAGCATTTCAAATAACTCAGTGTATGAACCAGTTACAAGAAATTGAGTATTGGAGAAAAGGAAATAGTTCCTGCTAGGGGTAGTTTTGCCCCAAACTACCAGTTACTACAGAGCCGAACCTTTAACCTAAAATGAGGTCTCATACAGAATTGCTCAGAAATATCTAAACTGTCATGCTGTTTACAGTTGCTTTCGCTAATTGATAGTTAAAAATGGATTTCATCAAGTGAACCATGTAGATTTTAGTGAGGACCATCCTTCTTCAAACCTTGTGGATTGACATTACAGAATCACAAACAAAGAATTGTGCCAGATAACAAAAACCACTTTGCTTGAGGACAGCATCAAAAATTAAAATTAGTAACACATGTAACTCAAAGAGATAATGACAGCCAAGAAGCTAAAGCTACACAATAACAAAAGGGAAGGAAGTAAACCTCTTCAATAATGAAAAGAGCAATAACAACTAACCTACAGGGTGTGATGGATAAATTGTCGACTAAATTACACAATAAAAATAACACAGATATTTTAACAGATATATTTATCAAAATTACACAAAAATATTTTGAAATACTAAAGAGTAAATTTGTTCAATAAGAACCACTGCACTCAGACAACTTCAGAATCTCCTGCAACTCTTCTGGATGGTCTCCTTGTTTATGTTGGTGAATGCTGCCATAATTCTTGCCTTCAGTTCATCTTTGGTGTTAAAAGGGGTTTTGTTGGTCTCTCGCCCAGCTGTGCCAAACACATGATAATCAAGTGGTTTACAGTCTGGAGAGTTAGGTAGCCAGATGTAAGTGGTTATGTTGTCACAGAAGTTGTCTGATAGACATGACTGGATTCCCTTGCTTATGTGACATGGTGCAGAGTCCTGTTGCCAGTCATAAGGGTCTTCAAGCAGCCACATTTTTGACCCAGGATAGCACTACCTCCTCAAGGCACTTGATGTAGGCCTTTGTGGGAAGATGAATTGAGGCATAACGTTGTCATCACTAGTGATCATTCCAACACCATTGGATTCATCTAACTCTTTTCGAATCCTCTGCACTGTCCTCCGATTGACATAAAAAAAAACTCTGAAATGTTTGTATTGGAGTTTCCAGCATGCCATTTCAAAATTTCTGGTGGAGTGAATTGCATCATGGTGCTCTTTTTTTACAGACAATGCCTGACTGGCCCTACTATACTGTGCAGTTGACAAAATCAAAACCAAACGGCGCACATGCACAAAATTAAAAATATAAAATGGTGACAATTTACGCATTGCATCCAGTATTTTCCTGAAAAATTGTTTTGAAAGAAAAATTTTATGAATTTCAACTGACTGCTGGATCAATGAATACCAAAATGTTTCCTTATAAGAAAACAGCTGATATCACCATGGATATTACTATTAGGTCATGATGAACTGTAATCTTAAAGATCTTAATTATTTGTTGTTTAAGACAAAAAAAGAGTTCAAACAAGTTTAAAATCCTGTAAAAACAAGTTTACTGTACACAGAAGTCAAAAGAACCAAATCAGATCTGTATATGAGTACATCAAGAAAAGTCAAAATTGTGTTGTTCTCCTTCTCACATGTAAATTTTAATGCAGGATGCAAATTATTCAAAAATCCATAAAAAACTACATACAGCTTCTCACTGTCAAATAAACAAAAGTGTCATCGACATATTAGTAATAAAACTGAGGATTTTCAATAAAGCAAGCAAATCCTTTTCATAAAATCTAACAAAAATATTGGTCATCACAGGACTCAAAGACCCATGTGTCTATGGATCATACTTTTAATACTAAATTCCACAAACATGGTAGTAAATTGCATGAATTCAATGAAGAAATTGAAAGTGGCCAGCAAGACAACTGATCGCAATACAAGTCATGAGCACATATTTCAATAGTTTCCTTCAAATATAGAGTTAATTCCCTTGTAACTATTTGTTATATTCTGTGCTCATAGCGTAGTGATTAATTAATTTGCTTCAGAGACTGTTTCTACCTGAGTGAGTTTACATTATTCAGACTATTGTCCTCATCTTTGTTGCCATATTTATCACAACGTTTTGGCTGTTGTACACTCAGGCCTTCTTCAGGTGGTTGGAATGTTGAACTGAAACCTTTATTTCACTCACTAGGGTAGACTGTTCTAGTTCAATGTGCAATGTCTAATGGATGTCAGTTATCAGTTGTCTCCTGTGAATTCTCTTCTTCAAGTTCTCCACTGCCTTAACCAGGTATTGAACTCACAACTCTTAGGGTCCTGTCACTGGATTTAACCAACACCTTTATCCACAGTGCCATGTGTCCTTAAGGACATCTATTTATGTCATGGCATGTGGAACTAGAACAGTCTACCCCAGCAAGCGAAATAAAGGGTTCAGTTCGACATTCCAACTAACTGAAGAATGCCAGAGCATAAAATGGACAAAATGTTGTGATAAATATGGCAACAAAGATGAGGACAATAGTCTGAATAATGTAAATAGTGTACATAATACCTCATCTCAGAAATATAGACAGATAATGAGTGAGTTTGTTGCTCACTGAGTGTCCCAAGTTTGTGCCATTTTCTTACATGGAATGTTTTAACGCCCTAAAAATGATGATTTGATTACAGACAGGATTTGCAGTCATATAACAGCATTGAAACACATACTGCCTTGTAGATGGTGGCCTTGGTCTTATTGGTTAGGTTCTTGTTCAGGTAGACATATTTGGGAAGCCATCCAAATGCTGCAGAGGCTTACATTAATATATAGAATTGAAAAGCATCTTGCTTCTGAATAATATTAACCAACCTCATTTCAAAAATACTTACACACCTAGTGAATAATATTTTGGCTATGTGCTCTACATTTTTGACTATATGTAAAACTTAGACACCTACAAGATATCATTTGGTAAATCTGTTCCTCTGAACATTTGTGCACGGATGTGTAGATGTGTTTATTAAAAGCGCAATAATTTCTTTTAGATATTTAAAAGCAGGTGTCTGCATGTACTTACTTGTAAATTAGAATTTGGATGCTTCATTAGAAAAATCAAGAGAGAAAGATAAGATTGAGATGTGGTGGGACTCGTAGCAGGATAACAAATAATAAACATGAAATAGAAAGATTCTACACAAGCAAATGGGAGGGAAGAAAACTGACATCAAAGAAATACTCATAAAAAGACATGAAGATACAACATGAAAGAGAAGTGAGGAAAATATCTGTATAAAAGATGAAAATCCGTTCAAAAAAAAAAACTGAGAAACGTGGAAACAAAATCAGTTTAAAGTGAACCATAAAAAAAAGAAAGAATGAGGAATATCAGAACTGCAATTCATGAAGAAAAGCCCTAGAAAAAAAAATGTAGAATTATTTTTTTTTGTTCCCCTTGAAAACAGAAATAACATTTGGTAGAGTGTAATTGTTAGCTGAAGAATGAGGAAATGTCAATCACAAATGATTTGGGCTGATGAAAGAAAGAAATACTCTTGTGAAGTAAATAAAAGACACATACAAAAAAAAAAAAAAACAAGAACAGATAAAGAAAAAAAAAATGAAAGGTAAGAAAAAAATGTGAGAAAATGAAAATAAAATAAATAAAAAATCCAACAGTGAAATAAAAAAAAAAATGGCTGACAGAAGAGGAAATTGTAAAAAGAATGATGCTTGAGAGAATGTAATGAACAGGATTTTTTGTAAAATGACAAACAAAAGGGAAAATTGAAGCACAAAAAAGAAGATAAAGTAAAGAAAAAGAACATGAATAAGACAAGATGAAGAAGAAAAATGAAGGAAACATAATGAATTAAAATAAGATGAATAAAATCCAACAATGAAAAAGAAAAAGAATAAATGAATGACAGAAGAGGAAATTATGAAAAAATGATGCTTTGAGAAAGTAACAAATAAGTTTTTCTTAAAATGGCAAATATTAGGTTGGTGCAAAAATAATGACGTAATAATGTCGTTTTTTGACGTATTTTTTAACGTCAAAAAACGAAATTATTACGTCATTATTTTTGCACCAACCTAATAAAAGGAAAAAATTGAAGAAAAAAATGAAGGTAATTAAAAAAAAAAAAATGAGGAAGGAAAAATAAAGAATGAAAATACAAGGAAGAAGAAGATCTGACAATGAAAAAGAAAAAATAAAGTAAGAAAAAATTGTAAAAAACAATGAAGCTTGAGAGAAAGTAACAAATAGCTTCTTTTTTTTACGACAAAGAAAAATGAAATATTCAAGAGAAAAGAGGAGGTAAATAAATTTTAAAAAGCTGAAGATGATAAAGAGAAAGATAATGAAGGTGAAAGACAAAGATGCAAAAGAAGAGGACTAAGAAAAATACAATGACAAAGGTGACAGAGAAAACAAAAGAAATGATAGCAAAAATTGGAGAAGAAAAACCTTGAGGAAAATTTGTTATAAAAAATCTGCATATAAAACCATTTCTATCATTCAGCAATAATACTAACAAGTGCAGAAAAGAAGAAAACAAATTTGGGAAAAGATAAACATAAAAAGATAAATGTTTGACAAAAGTTTAACAAAAAGACAAAGGAACCAAAAGACAATTGCACTAAGGATGAAGAGAAAAGATAATTGAGAGATGCAAGCAAAAAAGGGATTGAGGAAAAATGAAACAGAATTCTAAGTGGAAAATGAACACTAAAAAATGAAGAAAAACTGTAGCAGCTTCTGAAATTGATAAGATTTGTGGTAAAATAATAATAATAATAATAATAATAATAATAATAATAATAATAATAGAATTATCATGATGGTAGATGCTGTTGTCAAAACTATGTGATGGACTCCCTGAGGAGAACCCACTTTTTTCTGTCAGCACAAAATTTAATTATTAAATTGAATAATAATAATAATAATAATAATAATAATAATAATAATAATTTTAATAACAGAAGTTAGACTGATAATAATAATGATCAAATATAAGATTAAATAAAATTATTAATAATAATTATGACAAGAACATAGAAAAGGAAACCATAATTGCAATAATAATGTACCACAAAGGAATATAATAATAATAATAATAATAATAATAATAATAATAATAATAATAATAATAATAATAATGATGATGATGGTATGCTGAAAGATCACAATGTAACCACCTTCCCAAAATCTGACCAAATAAACAAAGATGTCTTTTTGGAAACAAAAACGACACTTATATTCAAAATCAGGGTGGGACAGCTGAAATTTCTGGGACCCATAAGGAGGAAAGGGAGGAAGGAGAATTTGGCAACCATAGGTTATATTGAATGCAAAAGAGATATGAGAGGACAGTGAATCCTGACAAGCTTATGTGAATGGATAGTGAAATGTTGGGTGGAAGAGATGGCAAAAGGATGAGCTGAGGGCACTAAGGCCTAGGTGGTTCTGAAAATGCTATAGTTGCACACATCCTGAAGGGGCATGGATTACAAAAGTAGTATTCATATCCCATAAACAGTACAATAACATAATACATTTATGGTATATGGATACTACTATAGTCCTTATCATCATTAGTGAATTAGGCACCATAACTAGGATTTTGAATCCAGGAATTTTTAGAATCAAGCCCCTTTTTCCAAACCTTAAGAAATTGGTATAATTAAGATCTGCTAACATCCTGTGGAAGATACTTTCTGCCTTTGGTCAAAGTGACTTGATGAAGAGAACCAATAATTTAAGATCTTCAACATAATTTAATATTGTGTGAAGTAAGACATAATAAAAGGTTTATTGGAAAGATCTTGCTTCAACCCACAACTGAAAATCTGATAAAATGACCATCTATCATATTTTTGTGAAAAAATGTATTTTTACTCTATCTGATCTTATTAGCTGCATTTACTTATTTAACAAATAGCTTCATCTGTCATTATTATTATTATTATTATTATTATTATTATTATTATTATTATTATTATTATCATTATTATTATTATTATTATTATTATTATTTCTTTGGTATTTGTTCAGATAAGAGATTAATATTTGGTAATGAACAGTGAGTCACAACGAACAATCTTAAGTATCATGCAATTTGCTTCTGATTCTAAGTATTTATCCCTTTCCAGATTATTACTGACTTTTTTTTTTAAATGGGATAAGTCCAATCTTAATTTCCTTCTCAACTTTAATCTGATAATGAATGTTTTGACTTATACTAAGTTAAAACTTAATATTAGGTTGGTGCAAAAATAAGGTCGTTTTCTCACATATGTTACTATGTGAGAAAACGACATTATTTTTGCACCAACCTAATAGTTAGTACAATTGTCATTTCTTGAAGTAACCTCCCATAATGCAGGTACTAGATGAAGACCCTTGCCAACCCTAGATGCCTAAAAGTAACTCCTGTATAAGTCTACTATTCACCCTTGCTTAGAATATTGCTGCAACATATGGTCTGGTGCCCCTGCAATTTACCTTGAGTTCCTTGATAAAATCCCAAGAAGAATACGCAATATTATTGGTCCTGTTCTGGCGGCTCAGCTTCAGTCACTTTCCCACCGCTGTAAGGTGGCCTTCCTGTGCCTTTTCTATAAATTCTTTCATCGTTATTGTTCAGATGAGATCTTCACTATGGTACTTAGACTTTTTGAATTCAAGTACAGTACTCTACTGGCACCAAGATCTCATCAATTTCTAGTTGAGTTGTAAACATATATTCTATACTAACAGTTTCTTTTCTCACACTTCTTGCTAGTGGAACGCCTTTTTGTCTCTACAAAAAAATTAAATACAATGTCATTTGTTATCTACTGTTCTCTCAATAACTCTTTCCTCTTCCTGCTCATTATTAATGTTTCTGTTCCTAATTTGTCCACACCCTGTAACCCCTTGTGTCTTAGTGGCTTTACTGCCTTGCATGGGGTGATATTGATTACATAAAAAAAGCTGGCAACCATTACTCAATCTGACAGCTTAAAAGTGAAGAATGACAAATAACTAGAAATGACAGTTACAATAAAGAGTGGGGATTAATGAAAATGCTGAGAGTGGGGATGGTAGTGATATTCACAGTTACAATGGCATGAGTAGTGGTAGTGATGGTGTCAGTGGTACTACTAGTGGTAGGTTGGTTGATTTTACGACATCAGACCTCAAGTAGAGCTTATATATAAAATCCATTGCCAAAAATGATGGAAAAATAATCACTACTTTGTACAACTCCAAAAAGCAACTGATTCCTCCTGACATGCTTTACCTATCCAAGAGTCAAATCATACAAAGAAATGGAGTACTGCTTCTTTATCTTGGCTGGGGCTGCCCAACCCTGACTTTCCAGCTATGGTTGAGTTCAAAATTGCTTACATGGCCTTGTGCGGGTAGGGATTTATTTTCAACCCTGGGGCCCATTTCCCATAGACTTTGCCCTTATTGGACTAGCTATATTCTGCAGGCTTAGGTATCTCATACTTTTATGACTGTTAATACTGTACCCAGCAATCAGGTCTTCTTTTTTTCTTTTTTTTTTTTTTTTTAAGCGTTTCACCCCAAGCAAGGCGAGAAGCCACTAAGAAGCAAGGGGTTACAGAAAATTTGGAGCAAGATCAGATAGGAGTGATAGAGGAAAGGATGAGGAGAAGGATAGTGGATAGATCAAGGCAACTGGAAATGTCGATTGACATTACATTTGAATAGTTGGAGATTATAGCTCTCAGGGAAACTGGAATAGGGAAGGGAGTTCCACAGGCGAGATGTGCGAGAGATGAAGCTACTGGAGTAGAAGAGATGGCTACATTTAGGAGTTTCGACAGTGAAAGGGTGAGAGTGGGATGCCAGCCTCGTAGGGCATTTGAACTCATGACGTCTGGGAACCAGCGAATGCAGCTCCTCAGAGCAATTGCCATGAAAGTATTTGTAAAAAAGACAGAGAGAGGCGATGACACGTCTGTGGGAGTGTGACTGTAAACGAGATGCCAGAACAGCGTCAATTATATTGCATATCCACATATGGAGCCTATCAAGAACCCCGAGGCAAACAGTAGGGGCTCCAGACCATATATGGCAGCAGTACTCTATGCGAGGGTGAATTGTTGATTTGTAGATCTGGATGATTGATTCCTGGGAGAAAAATTTCCTGGCGCGGCACAGGGAGCCAACTTTCCTTGCGGTGGACGAAGCAATTGACTCAATGTATTTGTTCCATCTCTGGTCAGCCGTCAACATGAGACCGAGCAGCCGCAGAGAGGTGCTATTGAGAAGCTGTGCATCAGACATTCTAATGGAGGGCAGGGAAGGATCTCTGTGGTCTTCTCCAATGAAAAAAGTGTTATTGGTAAATCTAATGCTTTCAACCAACAGGAAACTTTCTGTCACTTCATAATGCTCTGATTACAAAAGACACAATTTTTGGCAATTCCATATTCTCTTGAATTCAGTGTGATTCCACAGAAGGATGCTTAGAATGCTTGATTATGTACTTGTCTGTTACTGCACTTGATTTTGCAAAAAATACTTGTTAAAGCACACTATTTTAGTCTATAAAAAGGCAGACATATCCTGTCTGTCTTTCTCTCTCTCTCTTTCTTCTTGCTTCCAGGTATAGTTGAACAGAGATAAAAAAAAAAAAAAAAACACTGCCACAGGGGCACATTCACTTCCTGGATCCAATGCCAAATGTACTCTTGCACATATGCACATGTATCACACACACACACAAGCATTTTCTTATAACTAACTTTAATATCTTTTCCCTTGATTTTAATAGTGTACACATATAATTCTTTTTGTTAGTAACGTGCATTAATTGTCATTTGATTTAAATTCTATGTTTTGTGTTTGTTATTTTTACCAGAACTCTCTTCAGACTCACCAAGATTGTTTTCAAGATAAATGTTCCCTCTACTCATAAATATTTACTATAAAACATCCACCCACTTGCAGTCAAAGAGGTGATTTCCACAGTATCCTTCAAGTCTGTATAGTTCTCTGTTTTCTGTCTTTTGTTCATGACTACTCTGGTATCAAACGAACAAGCAGCCTCAATAACGTAACAAACTTAGACTTATTTGTTGAGAACAGCTACAGGTGGACACAAATGTTTACTGATGTTTTCTCATAACATTGTCCCATAAAATCGTTACTTCTTCGTCATCAATTACCAACTCAAGTTTAGGATTATACCGTTTATCTGCACACCCAGATCAAAATTTTTCACAAAGTTTCCAATGTGAATTGACAGCCATTTTGCCATGTCTCCAATGTTTGTAAACCTTCTGTGAAAGCACAGAACATTTCAGTAATCTGTATACTGCTAGAACATCTTCCACATATTTCATAATTATTCTCATTCTAATCATCTGGTCATCACCATTATTATTATCGTTATTATTTTTAAAATTGGGTCTGTAAGTCTTTCATTTGTTCAGGGATAGGTAATTATTGGTATTTTATATCTGAATCTATAATTGTTTACTTGGTTCAGAGATAGGTAAATATTCAATCATTTACATTTGATTCTATATGCATTTACCTGCTTCAGATATAAGGGAAATGGTAGTCATTTTTATTTGTATCTATAAGTATTTACTTGGTTTAGGAGTAGGTAATTACTGGTATTTTATATCTGGGTTTATAAACATTTACTTAGTTCAGGAATAAGTAAATATTGGTAATTTATATTTATTGGTAATTTCTGGAATGAGAATTTATCATTATTTACATTATTTACACACAGACTATTGACCTCATATAAATATGCATTTATATATATATATATATATATATATATATATATATATATATATATATATATATATATATATATGTGTGTGTGCATTATATATATGCATTATATATATATATATATATATATATATGCATTGTATATATATATATATATATATATATATATACATTATATATATATGCATTATGTATATATATATATATATATATATACATATATATATGCATTGTATATATATATGCATTATATATATACATATATATTTATGCATTATATATATACATATATACATGCATTTTATATATAATGCATATATATATATATATATAATGCATATATATATATATATAATGCATATATATATATATGCATTATATATATATATATATATATAAATATATATATATATATATATATATATATATATATATATATATATGTATTTATATATATGCCTTATATATGAAGGAAAATATACGAAAAAACAAACAAAAATCCATATATGCAATTATGCTGTTTTAATGTTAATATAATGTCATTATATTAACATTAACACAGCATAATTGCATATATGGATTTTTGTTTGTTTTTTCCGTATATTTTTCTTCATACTGTCAGATCTATATCCATATATTTGCTTACATGCATTATATATATATATATATATATATATATATATGTATGTATGTATATATATATGTATACATATATATATGTATACATATATATATATATATATATATATATATATATACATATATATATATATATATATATATATATATATAATATAATAATATTTTTTGTTTAAAAATATGATTCCTTCGCTACATAAGAGTTCTCATGCTTCAAAAACGGGAGTCGAAATCATCCAAATAATTAATAAAATTAAGTTGGATTGAGGTGTTTAGTCACGTTTCATCTTCAAGCGAAATTTTAGGAATAAGCTATCTCTCGGTTTACGTGTATTTTTACATAATTTGTTATTGTGGGAGTGGCTATACTATTTTCCTTCTTTAAGTGGTCAGGGAGTTAATTCTTATCAGTAGATTCATCATCCTCTGAGAGGTTTTGCTAAGGTTGGGTAGGGTATCTATTTCAAGGCTAATGTTTACGGTCATCCTTTAGTTGGTTCCCAGTGAAGGATATTTTTATGGCGCGCCTACAGTCGTTATGTGTCTGGAGAATTGTCTTTTATTATTGTCTATCTGATTATCTATTTATTTATTTGTTTATTTAAGTGGGTGTTTAATATACAGATCGCTTTGCATTGAATTTCAGTTTGTTTTTTTAGTTTTTTTGACGACGACAAAAAGGGTTTTTTCCTATTTAAGGGTTTGGCTGAGCTTTTTAGAATTTTACTTAGCTATGTTTTTTTTTTTTTTTATGCTAATTATCTAATGCGAAAGTCTGTTGATGTCGGCAAAAAACCGTTAACTCCTGCCTATGGTTTAATAATTTTTCATTATTTAGGAATTTAATGATGTGTAGTTTTTCCTGTAAGCATAAGAGGCATGGGTCATCCCAGGTTCTACAGGTTCTTGTTCTATTTACTATTTTCCATTTTACTTTTGGTGTTTTATTCGTTTCCTTTAGATGCCAGAAATATTGGGATAGAGATGTCTGATTTCTATTTTGAATATTGTTGAAAGAGCTCTTGTGTTGTCTGCATCTAATTTTAAAACTATTCTTTGTTGATCCTATGTATATCCTATCAGTGTTAGGGCTCTCAATCCAACTTAATTTTATTAATTATTTCGATGATTTCGACTCCCGTTTTTGAAACATGAGAACTCTTATGTAGCGAAGGAATCATATTTTTAAACAAAAAATATTATTATAATATAAGCTCTACTTCTGTATGGAGCACTGTTTTTAAAAAATAAAAACAAAAATACTAAGGAACCCCGGATTATGCACCCAACGTGTTCTTTTCTATTTTCTGCATACCTGCACAAGGATACATATATATATATATATATATATATATATATATATGAATTACATAAAAATAAAATTCTATTACCGCACTCATATCACCACTGGGATATTCTCCTGGGGATTGTCAATGTAAAAATGTTTGTTAAAAAAAATGAATTTTAATGTTTTTTTTAAAAAAATATGAATTATAGAAAGAAGGAATGAAAGAAGAAAAAAGAAGCAAAAACAAGAAGAAGAAAGAAAAGGCACAAACAACAAATAAGGAAAGCATTAACAGAGAAATAGGGAGAAAAAAAAAACTAAGTTAGTTAGAAAAGGATGGACAGGAAGTCATGACATATACAAGTCTAGACAGAAATTAAAAACAGTTAAAAATTAACAATGGCCTATATTTAACATATCAAGTCTTTTTCAAATGGAGAAAACTTACTTAGGAAAATCCAAATATAAATGTTAAGAAAAAGAGGAGTTTTAAAGATTATAGGTAAACGGAAATTATAATCTAAAAATAATAATATTATATAATTTTTATATTGTATAAAGACATTTTTATTAAAAAATTTTATACTAATAACTGATATTAAAGTATTATATAGTTATATTAATTTATTATTAAGAAAAATAATTAAGAAAAATTTATTTACTTATTAAATAGTAAATATTAATTCAATAACTTACTACTTATTTATTTTGTCTAATGTAATTATATACTTTATTATAAAGTAAATTTACTAAATTAATATTAATCTATTCAATATTATATATTTAATTATATAGTAAAAATTTTGATCTTTTGAGAAAATTACCAATATAAAAGAAATATGATGAGATATAGCGAACAAAAAACAAAGGAAAAATAGAAAAAATTATAAGAAAATTACGAGAACCTAATAAACACAGTAACATAAAGCAACCAATCAGAAGAGAATTAAAAAAGAAAAATATTTACATATAGAAGAAAATTCCACATATAGAAAAAATTTTACATATAGAAAAATTTGCATATAGAAAAATTTGCATATAGAAAAATTTGCATATAGAAGTGAAAGTGAAAAGTGCAAGGTTTTAATAATTATAATATATCAGTTGAAATTTTTTTCTATGATGACATAAATTAATAATTTACGAGTCAAAATTTTTACTATATAATTAAATATATAATATTGAAATGCTTTATATTAATTTAGTAAATTTACTTAATAATAAAGCATAAGAATATATAAATACATTAGAATAATAGATGACAGATTCATGTCATGACCTATAAAAAAAAAAGATTTCACTTAGTTTGAATTTAGCACTGGTCACATTTCATTAGTCAATCATGGTAAAACCAACAGAACCTCTTTTTAATTCTGTTTTTCTTTTTTTTTTGTGAAAAGAGAAAATATTCTGCTTTTGAAATTAAATTAATTGTTCACTCACCAGTAATTTACCATTGCCCGAGGAGATACATTTTGTTGTGTTGAAACACGACTGCTATTGTGTAGCGATTTTTAACATGTTTTTGTTTTAATCCACTATAATATATATATATATGTATATATATATATATATATATATATATATATGCATATATATATATATGCATATATATATATGTATATATATATATATATATATATATATATATATATATATATATATATATATATATATACATACACAGACACACAAAATATTTAAAGTAATATATTTATATACATATATATATATATATATATATATATATATATATATATATATATATATATATATATATCTGTGTGTGTGTGTTTGTAGAAAGTGATGTCAGTTACAGTCCATTTTATGAAACAGACTCGATTTACACATGCATCTCGTATATTGAGCACTTTTCCTCTTTAAATATACCAGACCTTAAAACAATATTTAATCATATTTTTACAGTGATGTTTACCCTGTACACGGCCTGTGAGCCGCTCGAGGTAGAGGGTATATATTTCTGTTGATTGTACCAAAACTTTGGATTTTTGTTTGTATATATATATACATATATATATATATATATATATATATATATATATATATATATATATATATATATATATATATGAAGAAATATATTTTAAGGTATGCTATATTTATGGGATAAAGTGCTCAATATCAGAGATAGAGGATATGTATCTGATATATATATATATATATATAAAGCTGAGTAAACAACTGAAGTATAAACAATGCTTAAATCAGACAAAGTATTAGGCATTTAAATTTTTAAAAAGAATAGAATAAATAAATAATATTTAAACAAAAGAAGACTCTCGTAAACTTGGGGAATCATTTAGTGTTAGAAGAAACAAGAATCTGTTATAAATAAAATGATTGGCAGTTATAGCCTGTCTCAATGTAACAATATTTGTAAGACTAACACGTTTTCATCATTCAAAATGGAATTACCGCCATCTTTTCCCTCTGTCACCAACATTCTATGTATTTTTGCAGTCTATTATATCAAGTCAGTAGAGATGGCAAAGAAGAAGAATAAAAATGAAGAAAAACATATTTCTCTCAGTTCTTTATGCAGCACTGTAATTAGTGGGCATTTTTCTTCCAATTTATTTAATTTTTATTTTTCTCTCCAAAGTCGACACAAGGCAGACGACACTTGAGGCCGATGGCAGGCCAGGCACTCAAGTTACAATCTTTTTTCTTTTTTCCTTCTTTATTTTAATTTTACAATATTGTTGCAAATCGTTTATTGTTTGCATCTGTCGTTGATGACATACAGCATTTTTCAATTATGAGTTGCGGTTTTATACTTGAAAAACATTTTCATCTCGCTTTTCATTCTTCTACTGTAGTAATGTTCAAAATCTAATAATTAGAATAGCGTGTAAAGATTTCACAGGCATGTCAAAAAGTGAATTAAAAAAGAAAGTATCAACAAAAATGGCAGATTCCAGGAAAAAGCCAGCAGGAATTAAACCTAAAATAATTTTTAAATTTTGCTAATGCAGTAGAAAAACAATTTAACAGGTATAAAAAGAGAATTTGCAATCAATATGTTTTAAAGGAATGTCCCACACTCCCTATCGCATATGTGTGACTATATCAGTAGATATATATAGTAAGCACAGGATATACTTGGTGGACTTGCTTTGGGAATTACTAGCCTGCTGCTCAATTCCCTGTTTTTCAGTAGTGTATTCTTTTTTACAATAAACCTCTCTTTCTTTCATCTACTTGAGTACCACCTTTGTTCTTTTGTAACCTTCTTTAAGGATACAACACAATAGCTGTTGGCTTTGAGTAAATTCAAAATTCTTCAAGTTTGTATCTGGTGAAAACAGAAAAATAAGAGATTTTGCAACAGGTTTCCAGTCAGTATACTCAAAAATGCCCACTCGTTTACATACAAACTACACCTATTGAAACTCAAGTTCACTCTAGATCTCAAGTGGAACTCATATATACAATCCATTGATAAAGATGCTGAAAAAATGGTCAGTACCTTGTACCACTGTAGAAAATACCTGATTCTATCAGACATGCTCTGTGCATAAAAAATTATTTTCCACTGTACAAATAATTTCCCTCCAGCAAAATTGCAAGCCTCTCACTAATCTGTCATTATTTCTATGGAAAATGTTTGGATGAGCTACATTCCATAAATCCATCAGGCCTTTACATTGGAACACAGAATCCTAGGTATGATGATAAACTACATCCAGCAGCAAGGCGTCTGATTGGGTGACTGGAGGGTTTGAAAAGCATGGAACCATCTCTTAACTGCTCTTGCACCAAGACTCACCCTGGGCCTGAATGGTAGCACCTGTTAGAGTCCCAGCTATGGTCAAATAGTGAACCCCCAAATAAGTAAAAAACTATTATGAAATAATAAATATATATATATAAAGTAAAATTACCAATAATACATATTTATAGTAAGATTACCAATAATACATCAACCAAAATGAAAGAACTCTTTCATGACATTAATCCATATAATATCTGACAATTTCTCACAGAAATCAAACTGTATTCCAAAATATAACTTCAACAAAACTACAACATAAACACACATATGACTGCCTCAAAATAGTTATATCCACACAAATGTATATGCATAAAAGCTGAGTATCATCTACCATGTATTCAATTGTGAAGGCAGAATAACATATATCATATTTTATTAATTCAGAACTCTCAGTAAAATTAAATTTTGGCATTGAATGATCCATGAAGGAGTTGTTTCTCATTCTCTTCATAAAAAACATTCATAAAAAGGAAGTTCTTCCTAAGACCCACTACAATAATCTTAACTTTTAAAGTCCACCTTTATCTATCCTACATATCCTCATAATCTACAATTCTTACATCCATAAAACAACCCTATTCCGTAACTCTCTACCTTGAATGGGTCTTGGATTGAAAAAATAATAGCGTAAAAAATCCACTACATACCAGCTTCAATAAGTCAATATGTGTGTGCTCTCTTTCCACTGGTAAACTGCAATTAAGGACATTTATTAAATATATGAACTTTCGATATATTTGACACATTTCTGTGAAAATTTCAAATAATAAGTTTGTTTCCTATAAAATCTATAATTGCAGAAAAATCAACTTAAACCATTAGATACAGGAACATTATTGCAAAGATGAAAATAAAGTACAGTTTTAAATTTTGTTTTATTAAAAATACTGAAATGACAAATTACTGATGTGACTATCAGTTATGTGCCATGCATGATACACGCTTCGGTTATCATGTATCTTTTGATACATGACACACAACACATGTTTTTTCCCGCATTAAGTTATCATTTTTTTCTGCAGTAGACCAGTTGCCATCCAAGGCTATAGAATCCAATCCATTCCACTACTTACCCATAGCTGGGGGAAGAATAAAAGGATTCATACCTTTCCCAAGGGTATTAGCATGTAAGTGAATGTAATGGATTCAACTGGAATTCAAACTCAGCTCTCGATTCCTTAATCAGAGATGCTATCCATTATTCCACCATGCTTTCTGTCGCTATATTACTTTCTGTTAATTGGAAGGATTTTTAAAATGTTTCATTTTGTGACATTTTTTTTCTTTATAACTATATATTTGACTTTGTTTTGTTATTTAGTGGGGAGGTAAGCAGTTTTATTACATTTAATTTTTACAATTCGTTTTTTATATTACTTATACTCACTATATTTTTATGATTGGTACTCTACTGCCGAAACCATTTCCAATAGAATCACTTGTCATATGTTTGAACAAAAGACAGTATGACAACACATGATACAGAAAAAGAAAAAATACGTCCTTGTTGAAAAAACAATAATAGTTTGTAAAACAAACTTAAAAATAAAATCAAAATTTTAGAAGCTGTTCATATTAAGTTGAGACAACTGTTAATTTACAAAATCACTAATAATTGTAAAACATGCAAAATGTACTTAAATTCTCAGAATACATATGTCACATTAACATAAAAACAAACGCATTTAAATGTTGAGTGAATGTAGCATTAATGGAAATTATTTGAACATGCCTTGCAATTAGATCTGCAATCTCCTTCTTATAAAACAATTCTGTTTTATTTTGAGAAGAGCAATTCTTTTATGAAAACCCACAAACTACCATAGTATGAAAACTGAACAACGACATTAAAGGAACTGTTAATAAAATTACATCATTCCTCCATAAAAGCCTTGATGAGCTTGTAAAACCTGCAGTACTTTCCTGAATTAGCACAACAGGAAAGGTTTAGCATACATTGTTGAATGAGATGAAAATATTTTAAGATAGATTGTTTTGTTACCAAATGAGCATTTATTGTAGTTTAACACAATACATACTGTATTTTATTTTTTCTGTGTATATTATCGATAAGATAATAAAAATTAATCCTCATCTGGTATCAAAAAAATGTCATAAAATATGCTAGTTCACTAGCAGAATAATGAACACCAAATGTTAAAATGAAATTATAAAGATGTTATAGGATTTTAATTCTTAACAATAGCTGAAGTCTGTCAAAAGCTTCAGACACTTAATGAACTTTAAACACTTTATGGAAACCTGTGTGACACTATTTATGTCGCTAGAAAGATAGATGAAAAAAGAAAAGCAAGAATTAAATTTAGGTGATAAGAAGCCATCACGAAAAGGACACTGAGCAGTGTTGTTTTTCTGGCGGGGAATAGTGGTAAGATTTTTATTTCCATTGTCGAGAAGGTAAAACACAGAATTTAATCTGATTTATGTTACGGGGCGGCGAGTAAGATATATCCAATCTGCCCATGGCAATGATAAAAAAGATTTTTTCAAGTTGGACAAGAGACCTCCCGCAGAATTCTAAAGAAATAAAAATAAAAATTAATTAAGTACGCACTGTCCGAGAAAAACAAAAATGTCTGCTGACCATCATGAAGGAAAGGTTAAGCCTTTGTCTATATGCAGAATATCATTGAGAGGAGCATCTGGTTATTATCAGGGCTGGCTATGATAGCAAAACTATTTTATCGGATCAGTAATTGGCACCAAGAATGCAAATACGTCCAAATGACCACCCACTTGTTTGGCAAAGGCCCCGGGTGATAAAGTCCAAGTGAAATTTGGCTAAGATAAAAGTCCAAGGGTATGTGGTCGGGCAGAAGGAAAGAAAGAGAAAGAAAAGAAAAAAAAAAGGAAAAGGAAGATAATTTTTTTTTTTTCTTTGAGCAAGATTTTTTAAACCGAGGCTAGTCTGGCCACACCCACGCTGCTGAGCGCCCATTGGCTGAATGGTGGCATGAGCGTTAGGCAGAGGTAATCATGTGAAGAAGGAGGGGAGGCCTGTTGTGCCCCTCTGAAAGGATAGGTGTGAGAGAGAGAGGGGAAACCCGTTGACACCCTCTGAGGGCATGTTGAGATACCAATATGAGAACAGAAGAAGGTGGGAAGACGAAAGACTTCCAAAAATGGAAAACAATAAAATTTTCCTGACCGAAAACAAAGAAGTGGATTGTGGGTTTAGAATTATCAAGGAACCTTAAACCCCGACAAGCCCACCCCAGTTTTGGTCGGCGTCCATATAAGCAGAGTCGCGGCGAGTGAAAACCAGTTCGAGTTCAAGTTCGCAATTGGAGTTGCACCCGCCCCGCAGAAACCTGGCCGAAAGATTCCACGCAAATCACAACTCAATTTCTAACCAAGAACAATTTATTTTTGAAGAACGACTTAGACTCACACCACCAAAACAATTTTTACGAATATCACCTGAAGATACACCAAGAACCAGTTTCTTAAAGAACAAACAACTTAAGATGTTAAGACTCGCCTAACAAACACAAAGTGTCACGAATCCATATAGCGGGTTGGGAGAAAGACGCAGTCCTGTATTCAGCAACCAGATATAAAATATTGTTATCTTTTTTTTTACCCATTTGAACTTTTCGAGTTATTATTTTATTTTCTTTTACATATACGTGTGCGGTGTTACCCTTGATCGAACTCGGCTTGCATTACGGCCCGTCGACTGATTGATTTCGTCTGCCTAAGATCAATTCACAACGTGGGTAGGTTAGACTGGAAATCAAAACAGTTACTTCGGTAACCAGACGTTGGAGGTGAACTGTGAACGACAAGGCTGATACCGAATCTAACCAGATTCCCATCCGAATCACCAAAATGTTAGAATGTCACATTTGGTGCCGCGACCAATACCAAGCCAGTTGGTCGTCACAGGACAGGATAACACGACGAACGCGGCTAGGTAGACGTCATATTTGGCGCAACGACACCGGGGGGACGTCACACCTGTAAAAATTATTCTTCATTTTCCAGGTTTTTTAAAAAAATGAGGATTCAAAAGATTATGAGTAAGTTGTGGCAAGAATGAGAGCTATGGTCTCATAACAACTATATATGTGAATACCAGCGATACATAAACAAATAAATAGGTCTCAAATACTTTAATTTCATGTGTTGCATTTCCAAAGTTGTTACCAAGATGAAAAATGGACATGATACTGATAAAAGCCCAATTGGTATAACCCGAAGATTAGGTCAGAGTATTTCCAAAACATTACAGCTTGCGAAGTGCTCATGTTCAATTGTGATGTATTGGTTAGCCAAGTCTTATCAATGCAAGAATTGAATGGAGAGTTTTTCTGCTAGTTATTGTGTGGGGAGGGTAAAGGCTATTGGCACTGAAAATCAAATTGGTTGGTAAGCCCAGTTTAAATTTCAGTCTAGTCTGTTACATTAACTTTTGCAATAATTCCCTTGGGGAAGGTATGAATATGTTTCTTCTATCACAGTCAGTTTAGGAAGAAAAGAGATTAATGGGAAGCTATTCTCCTATCTTTACCAGTCCTCTCTTCAATGGTGAAAAAAAAGACTTTGAGTGAGTAAGTGTCTTGGCAAAGATCATCCTTTTTTGAACTTTGTGGACTGCTGATACAGAATCACAAACAAAGAATTATACCAAATAACAGAAACTACATGACTAGAGGACTATCAGCAGCAACAACTAAAATAGATAGCACATGTAATTTAAATAGAAAGTAATGACAGAATCAATATGTTAACATTCCACACCTCTTCAAATAGAAGGTTCGGAAGGAAAGCCTCATCAATGTTGGAAAAAGCAAGAAAAGCCACTGAACTTGAAAAACCTGTCAATGAATACCAAATGTTTCCTTATAAATAAATGGTTAACATTGCCATCAACAAAAAACTTTTTGGCCAAGCTAGGGAACCCCACATTAAATTCAGCCTTGTGCCACATGTGACTGAATGGTGCAGTTGCTAGATACACTTGCTGGGATCTGTTATTAAGATTTTGGCTGCTGTCAAACTCTCTGCCTTCGGCCCGAGATGAACCCAGATGAGGTTATGCCAAGGTGCAGAGTCTCGTCAGGGG
The DNA here is from genome assembly GCA_963932145.1 of Acanthosepion lycidas. Classification (NCBI taxonomy): domain Eukaryota; kingdom Metazoa; phylum Mollusca; class Cephalopoda; order Sepiida; family Sepiidae; genus Acanthosepion; species Acanthosepion lycidas. The sequence goes on from OZ010590.1 coordinate 29,004,447, forward strand.
TTGTAGACAGACCTGAACCCGTTTATGCGGGGTTAGGGGAAATTTTTGGCCGACGCTACAGGCTAGGATTGCCCAACATTAAACTCGGCCTTGTGCCACATCCTTCCTTGTGGGGAGGCAGTTAAATACCGACTCGCTGTTATCTGTTGAGTACGACTCAGACTTACGCGAGAACTGCCGACCTTCCAATAGTAGCACTCACTACTGAATTGACTTGTGACGACCTTGTGCAGAACTGTTACCTTATTGTACCTGTTTTTTTTACAATAAACCTTTACTTATTTTATCCACCTTGTTTTTCAAGTATATATTCCTATTAGTACAGAATATAAGAATCTTTTATTAAACCTGTGTGAATTTTCTAAACCAATGAAAAACAAACAACTCGAAATGAAAAATACCAGAATTTTCCTTTTCCATTCCATATCATCTTAGTCTCTGATGAAACTTTAATTAAAGTGAAACAAGTTAGATTTATAAACGTTTCTTATTCGTTCCTTATGTTATAATTTTTTGGATTGCAATCCATATTTGATCGCAGTTCACACATATATATATATGTGTGTGTGTGTGTGTGTGTGTGTGCGCGCGCATGCGTATATGTTTGTTTAAGACCATACGTGAATACTTTTAGGGACACACGATAATTTCTTTTCTTTTTTTTCGTATTCTTGAAACTCAGTATTGGCCAATCGCAATGTTACTTTCGTTTCAAATTCTCTGCAAGTGAAAGTGAATACAAATCTGAATTCAATAATTGTGCATCATGGGAAGCTTTACCGAAGCCTTTGAAAAGCATCGGAAATGGATGGGAGAGAAAAAAAATTCAATTTTCCTGCTGAAAGCAATGGCACTCAGTGATTGTCAGAAGTCACCTCTTACATTTGGCGCAATTTTTACATCCTTTTTAATACAAACGAGTGAATGTCGACCAATGTTGCAACTAAATGCTTCTCTTGTGATGTTTTTTACTTGTTTGTTTGCTCGTTTTTAGATTTTCTTTCTACAGGAAACTGTAATGGTTTATATTAGTAAAATCAGAGAAAAAAAATGAAGGGAGGATAAAAAACAAGAAAACGAACCTTGTTTTTTTTGTTGTTTTTTTATTATTTATCTGAAATTTGTTTAAATTAAGCAATCTTCTGAAAACCTATTTGAAGTGTCAGTCATGAAAATAAAAAAATCCAAATGGGGTGGAGTAAATCAAAAAAAAAATTGTTGAGACATTGTTTCTTAGGGAAGCATATTTTTATTACTTCCTAAAAGATATTTTCTCTAATGGCTGGCCTACCAATTTCCCCTGGAAAAAAATAAACCTAAATCACAATTGCATTTCTTTTACCTTATGTAATTTAAATGTTGCATGTTGAGTGTATTTTAACTGTGCATATTCACCTGTATACAATGTAAACATTGCGCCAATGTAAACGCACACAAAAACATAGGTTTCTACTATGGACTATTTATTCTCTTTTTTTTTTAATATAAACTGTAGTGAAACAAAGTTCTCAATGGGTCTTTAGTAAATCTGTTTTATTTAGAGGGCAAAAGTTATTATAAGTAATAATAAGCATCATTATAATACTCGAGCTCAAGTCAGCCTTGCGCTGAGTTGGAACGACCAAAGAAAAGATTGAGTTACATCATAGGTGAAGTTTACAGAAGACACGTGCGAACACCAGGCGTTAGAAAGTGAAAAGAGTGTTGAGTCCTGATGTATCTTGGCGCAAGTGGGAGAAAGAGAGAAAATGAAAGGAAACGTTTGTCATTTTATAGACTTAAACAGCGTCATCTAACGGAGGTTTGACGAAGACAATTGTGGTAATAAAATTTCCGGTTCCTTTATTACGTGTATCATAGCAAAATGTATTTCATTTTTTAATTATCCATTATTATTATTTTATTAATAGATACCGATTTCTCAGCATCCTACATCTAGAACTTTCTGATGTTTCAAGTCTCTTCTTTATCTGTGAGATTGTCCAGCATGCACTGTTATATAGGGTGGCCTATATTACGTGATATTTCCGTACTTTTTTCTTTTTTTCTAACGACATTTTTTGTTTCTTTATACTTATTTTTTGTAAGGCTTCTTTCACTATTCCAATGTGCCTTTGGATTTCAGTGTCGCCCTTTTCGTCTTCTTTCAAAACACTTCCCAGAAATTTGTAATATGCATTTTGGTCTCATCCTTTTGCTAACAACTATGCATTCTATCTTCTTGCAACTGATGCTTAGTTATTTCCTTCTTCTTTTCCTCCAATACCTTTTATAGGAGTTCTTGTAGTTTCCTTTCTGGATCTGCTATCAACACCGTATATCTTATGTTATTAAGATTATGGTCGCCATTATTCAATCGTGGTAGGTCTTCTAATTCTCTCATAACTCAGAGCTGTAACATTTCCCACGTCAGAAACCAATACTCGAGGCTTGCATATCAGCTTATACATAGTGTATACTCTCTATAATAGTTGTTACAATTTCTGTCTGAATTTCTTGAACGAGGAGTTATTATTTACATTGTGACTATTGTCTTCATATTGCTATTATCACAATGCTTCGGCCATTGTGCCCTCTGACCTTTTTCAATACGTAAGCAGTACTAAATAAAGGACAAGACATGATATCCATAGATGTGGGGAGCGGAACGGAAACAATCTTCCTCTGTGAATTAAATAAAGTGTTCTGTTCAGAATTTCCTGCAGACGAAGATTGTTAGGATCAGCAGACACCTGAAGAAGCCCGGATGGCTAAACGACCGAAAAGTTAGGATAATAAAAAAAATAAAGATTGAAACAATGATCCGAATGTAAATAATTTGAAATAACTGAGCAGTACGAGATAAAGAAAAAAAAAGAGACATCCTTAGATGCTGGGCAGCAGAACAAGAACATTCTACCTCCGTAGATTAAATAAAGTATTCATTTAAAAAACTCGGATCGACAGACACCTGAAGAAGAACAGGCAGCACAACACTCGAAACGTTATAACAATAAAAACAAAGACGAGGACAATAGTCAGAATATAAATAATGTAAATAGTAGTCAGCATGTTACAAATCATAATTTTTTTTAATCGTTTCACTCCCAAGCAAGACAATAAAGCTGCTAAGACGCACGGGGGTTACTGTGTGTTAGAGAATATGATAAAAAAAAAACATTATTAAGGAGAGAGAAGAAGAAAAAGACTGGGATTAATAAAGATAACGGTTGACATTGTATTGACATTTTTGAAATTCAGAGTTAACTGGAAAGAAAGAAGCCGGAAGGGAGTTCCACATGAAAGAAGTGTAAACGAAGAAACCGTTAGCATAGAACTTACGGTTACATCTAGCCATTTCAATTGTCTCAAAATGCACTTTAATGTTTTTCGCTATATATTTGAAGAACGTTGTAATGAACTGTTTCTCTTAATTACTTGAGCCATAACACCCATCTTTGACATTGTGTCACTCGCTTAACTCCTGGGGTCACTAATCTACCAACAATTCATACACCCTGACCCTCACCTCAGCATTGTGAGTACGGGGTGAGATGAGTAAATTGTCGCCATTTTATATTTTTAATTTCGCGCATGCGCGTTGTTTGTTTTTGATTTTGTTGACTGCACAGTATAATAGGATCAGTTGGGTACCGTCTGTAAGAAAAAATAGAACCATGACGCAATTCACTCTGCTAGAAATTTGGAGACGGCATGCTTGGCATTCCTACCGGAAGTTCCAATCCGAACATTTCAGAGTTTTTTTTTTGTGTTAATCTGAGGACAGTAAAGAGGATTCGAAAAGTGTTGGATGAGTTTAATGGTGATCACGAAGGTATGGAGGCTCGGAAAACTCACTCTGATCGTTCTCATAAGAAAAAAACTCCCGAATTTGAGACTCAACACGAAAACCTACATCAAGTGCTCTGAGGAGGTAGTACAGCCCTGGGTCAAGTGGGTGGCTGCTGAAAGACCCCATGTCTGGCAACAGGACCCTGCACCATGGCACACATGCCGGAGAACCCAGTCATGGCCGTCAGACAATTTCTGCGACCATATCACCGCTTACATATGGCTACCTAACTCCCCAGACTACAACCTCTTTGATTTATATGTGTGGGGCGAAGCGACCAACAAAACTCCTTGTAACACTAAAAATGAAATGAAGGCAAGGATTATGGCAGCATTCATAAACTTAAACAAGGAGACCATCCAGAAGAGATGCAGGGATTCCGAAGTCGTCTGGAGGCCGTTGTTGAAGTCAGTGGCGATTTTATTAAATAAATTTACTCTTTAGCATTTCAAAATGTCTTTATGAAATTTTGGTAAATATATCTGTTAAACTGAGATGTCTGTGATAGTTTCATTTTTGCATAATTTAGAAGAAAATTTATCCATCGCAGCATGTAGTCTTCATTCAACTATCAAACACAATATCACTTACCAGTTTCATAAGGTTTGTCTTATAATAAAAAACAACCTTATTTCAATTAGCACCAAATAAATATTTTTGAAATTGAATGTACGAATGCCCTTTGGAGAGGCGTGAATCTAGTGTTCTATGGCTTTGGATGGCAACCAGTCGAAGAGAATGAACATTCTAAATACCAAACCGAGCGAAACGGCAGACCACTGCACTGTCTCCCCCAAGAAGCTATGACAATTCAGGCATAAAGAAAAAAGAAATCTGTGGAGGGCCATGATCACCTCCGTCTTGAAGGGACATGGTATGTTTTCGAAATTTAAACTCTCCTTTTTGTGCGTTACTTATCAGAATCATTTTTCGTTGCAAAATCAGTTTGCAATCACCCTTCTTTGAAGAAAAGAAAAATAGTTTTTTTCGTTTTTTTTTTTATTTTAAATAACATAATGATCATTCATGTCCAAAGCCTTTGAGTCACGTCCGATATATTGAACACTTTAGCGACAAAACGCAATATCCTGTACTTCGGAAAGGATCAGTTGATTTTTATCAAGGGTGCTTTGAATTTTTATTTTATTTTTAGTTAAAGTGCATTTATTTTTTGAGAAAAAAAAAGGATGCAGATTTAATCAGAATGGTGAATGATCATCGTTTCTCACTATTTTTCTCCATTTTCTCCGGGCCTAATTGGTGACTTAACCTTGAGATCGTCTCCAAAGTTTATTCTCAAGAAATTCTATACATATCTATACATTTCTGTGATAGGAAAATGACACTAACCATAAGTTTTGGACATCATCTCTATCCAGATTAAGGAATTAAGAAATTTCTTACAAGATTATCGCAGTTCTATATTTTGTTTTGAATGGTAAATGGATAAAAACTCGTAAGAGAAATTACTTAGGTTAATGGCAACAAATCTATAAAAAAATAAAATAAACAAATACTGAATGAAAGTTCAACCCAGACGATTTGAAATAAGGAAAATAAGTAATCCTTGACATTTTTGCTTTTTCTATCTTTATTTGACATCCAACAAAAGCAAGGATTAAAATCGATCACATAACACTAAGTTCTGTTAAATTTATTGGTAACACAACCTTTCAAAAGTTAAGTAAGTGTAGAGGACCGTGTGTGTGTATGAGTGCTGTTGAATTAGGAACACGTGCTGTTTATTCCTGCTAGAAGAAGGTCCAACTGCAAGAAAATGGTGGACTCAAATTGTGTCCAACCGAAAATGAAAAGAAGACAAACAAGAATAAGAACGATATATACATGTCAACAAATATATGTATTAAACAACAAGATTTACAATTGACATAGACATCAACATTTCTGTTTGTGTGTGAACGTAAAGATTTTGTATTTTGGAGAATGTTCGTACGTAAGTGTATGTGTGTTTAATGTTCACGGCGTCTTCCCACAAGTGGAGAGACGCTATCTTCTAAGAGAGCTTACATTGTAGATGTGTTCGCTGAAATAAAGAAATGAAAAAGAGAACGAGTCAAGAAGTCGCCCAGTATTTATAGTGTAGGGAGAGCGACCCCTAGTGAAAAATTAGGGAATTAAGGAGTAGGTAACTCCAACACAAGCAAGACAAAGAAAAAACTGCTCAAATGCTACGTCGTATGTATTGTCTTATATGGCAGCGAATGCTGGACAATTTCTTCAAGAGAAGACTTGAGTCAACAGTGATTGTGGTTCGACAGAAGGATGCTGAGAATACCATGGATGGAACATGGGAGTAACAATGAAATTTTAAAGACAATGGGAATAAAACGGACACTTATTCATGAAAAGAAAGGGGGAGGAAGGTTCAATGGACATATTGACGGTAAGATGGAAACATCGAATGTTGTGTAAATGAAGGAATTGAAGAAATATTAAGGGGACAAACACTACTAAATGCCACAAATAATAGCGATCTCTGTCTATATCTCTGAGATGAGGTATTGTAATTATTTACACTATTTGCATCGTTTCCATACTCATGACATTTCGGTCGTTGTATGCTCTGGCCTTCTTCGGGATATGTCTATATTTCTGCAATCATTTACACTATTTACATCGGTCGAACTGTCGTCCTCATATTCACGATGTTTTCGTCTTCAAGTAATTAGAATTTTTAACCCTTTATTTCGTCCCGGGTGTCTCAGTATCAATTATCTCCCTTTAATTCAACTCTGTAGCCAGGTATTGAACTCACAACTCTTTGGGTCAAGTCTCTAGAATACAACCAACGCTTTTATCCAATGGGCCATGTCTGCTTGCGGACATAAGTGTATGATGACTTATTAATTATAATGCATATTATATATGTGTTTGTGTGTGTGTGTGTGTATTGTACTTTTTAACCTAATTTAAATTTTTTACAATTTTATTATTATTTTACTCAAGAACTCCGTGTTATATTCATTTCTATGCTTCCCATATTGGATTCATTTCTTTGCTTGACCGGCTTAGGACATCTTTGTGTCCTAGCATATGCGCCGATTCCTTAAGTTTTCGTACTTTCCAGTGATTTTCTCTGTCTATTATTTCAACCTCGTCCCACAGGAGGTGGTGATCTCTCTTTTACCTCTATATATGGTCAGCTACGCCTGATTTTTTTTATTTCCCTTCGTGTTACGGCTTTACGGTGTTCCTGCAGTCTTATCTTAAGAGGGCGGCCTGGTTATCCTTTATATTTCTTACCACAGCTGCATGGGATGTCGTATACACAGTTCTTAATCATGTTCTCCTATATGGAAGGTCTTACTCGGAAGAGGCACTCGGAGCCAGAACAATCTACCGCGGTGAACGAAATAAAGGATTTAGTTCGACATTCCAATCACCTCATCGTGAATATGGCAAAGAAGATGAGGACAACAGTCAGAACAATGTAAATAGTGTAAATAAATAATAGGAAGTTGTGGAGAGTCATTATCACCCATGTTCTGAAGGGTCACGGTACATAAGAGAAGAAAAACGACAGAAATAACGCAACCGGTTTATATTATACTGAGTCCCGTGAAGAACACTAGTTTAATCATCTGTTTTTAGTATATTTGCTGTACGCCATTCAAAACTAGACAGACAGCCTTGTCCCATAATAATAATAAATTATATTCCTTGCTTTATAAGTGGCGTTGCTTGTGGAAAGATGGCGTCAATAGCTAGTATTTAAATATGTCGCGTTCTATAGTTTATATTTTTTTAATTGATAAGATGGAATGAGTAAAAAACCTCAGCACCTTTCACGGGATGATGAGTTACCTATCGATCACAAACAGAGATCAATCTCTTGGATTTGTTTCTGATTGTATAAGTACCTTTCTGTACATTCACACACATAGTCTCGTTTATTTCTTATTACTAAAAACGTCATTTTTTAATGGATACATTAAACAGCGAAATTAATTTTGAGTCAAAGTATACCTTCACCAGATCGACCACGGAGCCAGCCTGACAGGGCAACGTTGGAATTAACTATTTAGAAAATATTGTCTGATAAGCTTTATAACATTATCATTTAAAAGCTTATCAGACAATATGAAAGGAACTTACTTAAAATAAATAGACAACACTTGTCTATATTATTTAATGAAACACGCATCAATGAAAAATTGCTGCCACAATATGCACAATATATATAGTCATGGGTCCTTACCTATAACTACAGAATGAACTCTTCCTAACACTATGTATACTATGCCTCTCAAGAGAGAGGGTCGAATCAAGCCGAGCTTCTCGGCTTGACGGTCAAACTCCCTGCCTCTGAGCAGAGAGGAACCCGGACGAGGCTCCGCCGAAGGGCAGAGTCGCGTTCGGGGAGGTTGATCAACCCGATCCCGTTTATACGGGTTCTATGGGCATTTTTTGGCCGAGCCTACGGGCTCGGGAAACCCACGTTAAACTCGGCCTTGTGCCACATGCAACCCTCGTGGGAGGGTGGCTAGATACCGAATCAAGCTGAGCTTCACGGCTTGACGGTCGAACTCCCTGCCTCTGAGCAGAGAGGAACCCGGACGAGGCTCCGCCGAAGGGTAGAGCCTCGTTCGGGGAGTTTGACCAACCCGATTCTGTTTTTACAGTTTCTACGGGCATTTTTTGGCCGAGCCTACGGGCTCGGAAAACCCACGTAAAACTCGGCCTTGTGCCACATCTCTCGCTCGTGGGGGGTGGGGGGCAAGTGAATATCGAATCGAGTCGAGTCGATAATAGCTCACTCCAGACCAGACTGACAGTCATACTAACACCTTCCACATCTTGTATTATTATTTCATGTAATATACGTTCGTTATTTCTACTTTTGTGTTCGTGTTGTTCTTCCTTGGTGTCCTAACCTGGACCATAACATATATATATATATATATATATATATATATATATATATATATAATATTCCACGAATATGAATAAATTTTCTTTTGAAAATATAGTACCGAATACGTTTACAGTTGATAAAAATCACGGCTACATAGTTACAGACAAAGTGATGGAATGCCACAACGTCCAATCACAAAGCCTATTAAACTAATTAAAATTAAATTCATTAACTCTTATTGCTTGAAAATTTATATTTGTGTCAGATGGTTTGGAAGTAAGCACATGATAAGGAAAGACACCTGTGTTTATTATTGCTGCTACAATATAATTCAAAGTGAGATCATCAACAAGCCTATTAGTCAATAGAATTCTCTTTCCGATCAGTCCCGATTCAAGGATGTTATCTATTTGGGAACGTTGCACGAAGACTCAAGTAGAATCGTTGCTTTCAGAACCTGCATGGATTATTACACTCACGGAATTGGACGGAAGCGATAGGCATGCTTATAAAAGGAGACCCTTTTCCAACGAGCCGCGTGCAGGTGGTAGGGGATTATCAGAGGTCAGCAATTGCAAGTGGCCTCTCCAAGCCATCCTTAATCCTAACCGCCCAGAACCTTTCATACCAACACAGAACCCAGACTCGAGCACTTACTACATGAAGCTGTCTTCTTTCAAAATAGGGCGGCCATTTTCACAGTACGATGAGCTATGTTTCGATTGGCGTGGGGACGTACGCTGATAGGGATTTGGAAAAATCGTGGGAAAAGCAGAGAGGAAGAAATCTTACAACAGAGGACAGTTTGACAAGTTTTGACTCACTGATAACTATCGTCGTTGTTTAATGAGTCACCTCTGCGCAGGAGACTATATTTATTTACTTTTACACATTGTTCCCTGATGTTTTATTATTTATTAACATCGAGAGCAAAGTGTTTATTTGCAACCTCATTAAATGAATACATTGCGATTACGGAGAAGTGATATGCATGCATCTACAGCCATCAACATCTCTGAAACCACCATAATTTTAATCTTTGATGAGAAACGCCGATGACGTACTTTGTATGTTGACTGAAATTGGCCTTCATGGCAGACATTATGACATCCTGAGTATAGTAATTATTTCTTCTTGTATGTGTGTTCGTGTGGAGGTGGGGGTGCCCATTTTTTTTTTTTTTTTTTTTTTTTTACTTATATAAATTATACGAACACAGAACGGAAAACCGAAAAAAATAACAAAAAGATGAAAATACTAGCCTGAAAGATTAATTGAATAATAAAATTACGTCCTATCAGAAAAAATGAAGTTGCTTGTTTGCAAGAATCATTTAAGAGTAACAATACCTCGTTTTGACAATACAACATAATAAAAAAGATGAGGATGTTAGTAAAAAAGATCATTGAATAGTAACAATGACTTGCTTTGAAAATACGATCTGATAAAAAAAGAGGATGCTAGTAAAAGAAAATTATTGAATAGTATCAATACCTCGTTTTGAAAATACATGATAAAAAAGATCAGGATGTTAGTAAAAAAAATCATTGAATAGTAACAATACCGCGTTTTGAAAATACGATCTTATAAAAATATTAGGAGTTAGTAAAAGAAAATCATTGAATATTAAGAATATATTGTTTCGAAAATATGTACTGATAAAAAAGAAAGATGGGGATGTTAGTAAAAGACAATCATTGAATAGAAATAATACTTCATTTCAAAAATCGGCAGTCCAACTGAAGGGTTCCAGAAGCGCAACGCTCTTCCAAGCAGCTAACTGCAAGCCGGATGATTTGCTGTTGTTAATCTTGGCCCACGTGACCTTCTCGTAATGTTCAAGCGCCTTCTGCACCATCTCAATGTTGCTGCGGTACGCGGAAACACTGGCTCGAGCCCCTCCAGGGAGACCGATTCTGCGTTGGGGTCAAATTTTAACAACATTTTTTTTTGAAGAATCAAAATATTGCAACCTTTCTCCCTAAAGAGATTTAGGGTTTTAACATTAGGCAGGTTGGTAGATGTTCACAGTTTTGAATTGATATTTTATTTATTTGTTATTCTTTCACCCAGGATGAGGGGCATCAGTGTAGGCTCAGTTTTTTAGTTTTCGTTGTGGTAACTAACAAAATGTCCCCAAATTTTTAGTTTAGTTGACGGGATAAAATGCAACTTTATATATATATATATATATATATATATATATATATATATATATATTCTTTTTAGGCTTTCATGATTCAAAATTATTAGCTTTCGGCGTTTGAAAATAGACCAGTATCAGTAAACAAAATTTCAGACTGAAATCGTTTAAACCGTTTTGCTTTCTGGAACAACGACGGATGGCCGTGAAATTGCTAAGTCGTGTGTGAAAGTTTTGAACAATTGAATCAAGATAATGTATATTATATGCTTGTGTTTTCAAGAAGTATGTTTTATTTCTACTAATGTAATTGAATTCTGTGTAAAAAAAAGTGAAACAGAACACTCCACTCCGCCGTTCAAATAAAAACAATGTACCCCCTACATTTCAAAAAAATAAAATCGCTTTTCCAATGATTAAAGATTACTAGCAATACCCAAAATGTCACGTTTTCTGATGGGAATTTTCTGATGAATTATAATGAAGTTAATGATTAAATTGGCTCCTTGCGAGTTCCATAATTTGAAAATATCCGTTGAAATTCCTCTACTGCATCATTACGTGTTTGAGCTTCAAAACTTTAACAAAATATTGCAATAACAACCATAACTAGGACTGCAGATCATTATTTAAAGAAGTAAGAGGGTACAAATGAAAAGATTCAAAATTGAGAAGGTTTTCTATTTCACATCTATTTTCTCATCAATGTAGTATGTATACCACAAAGTATCTGTGAAAATTCCCCTATTGCATTGTTAAATATTAACTTAACAACTTTAACAAAATATTACAATAACAATATGAATGAACGTCATTATTTAAAGAAGTAAGAGGGTACAAATGAAAAGGTTCAAAATTGACGAGATTTTTTCATTTCACTGAAACAGACGTTAAGGTATCAGAGCTTTCTATCTATCTATCTATCTAACCAAACAGCGTTTCTGATATATTTTTCTTCCGTCTTTCCTCTCACAATCAAAACGGAATAGTCCATTCTTCTTCTGAGGTAATGGCAAGGCATGATGTACGCGCTAAGTATGGAACACGCAGAATTTTAGGATATTTTATTTCACTATTCAAAATTTCAAAAGCTAATTGTATTTCCGCAAGATGGACATAGTTTTTTTTTTTTTTTTTTTGCTAACCGGCTCTTACAAATTGCATTGCAGGTCTTCGTTATGTTGCCAAGCGCTAATAAACCATTTCGAAACTTCTACAAACAAAGAAAAATCTTTGTTAATTTGTCTGCATTGACAAGTATTAGCCAAGGATTTGAAAGATAAGATTGAGTCACAAGAAAGCAAGAAGGCTGAAATCCACCGCTCTAAGAGATAACAGATACTTCTGATGACGAATGTTAAGGAAAGGCAACTTCAACTAACCTAAGAATTTGAAACTAGAAAAGACACTCGTGTATCGAGGTGAACAGTGGTTAAAAATTGCTTCAGTGGGCTTTTCAATCTACATGACCTTAAATAATCCCTCTTAAGTCTCCAAAATACCAAGGATAATCGTTACAAGGAAAAGGATTAGTTTTTCTCACATGAAGAAATCCGGTTTCAGTCAACACTACTCCTGAAAGATATTTAGAACATTCAGTGAAAAACCATTTTGCTTGTCTTCGACTGTCTAAGAGAGGATGCATGTTAGTGTATTTTTTTTTTTACCTCTTCCTAAAGAAATCCGGAATAAATTCGTTGTTAAGTTTCGAGTTTTTTCTGTGCAAAAAAAACTCTTCTTGATAGAAAAGTTCTATTCTGGCAGAACAATACACTTTTGCTATTCTACGAGATCTACCTAAACGGTATTGACCGGAAGCAGCTTTGAAATTCTGCTCTGTTTTAGTTAATCACAGGATTTGAACACAGGTGAGAGCATTTGGAGTTTTATACACTCAAAATATTTTTGCCAATCTGTAACCTTCTTGTCCCCCCCCCATCAAAAAGAAAAAAAACGATTTGTCAAAAAATGGTTATCTCCTTGACACGGCTATTATCTTGATTACCTTCACATCTTGGCAATGTTTATTGTTTTAAAAAGTGAGGATTAGAATTTAGAATTTTAATAAAACCTGAATATATGAAAGTAAATTTATACATTTTCTTTGTTCATTTCGGCCGTTTTAAGCTCCGGCCTTTTTCAAGTGATATATGTTGGAATTTCGAACAGAACCATTTATTTCGTTCACCGAGGTAGATTGTTCTAGTTCCACGTGCCATGCCTCTTCCGGATGTCTCAGTATCAGTTATCTCCCTTTAGTAACTCAATTTTTCCAAGTTATTGTTCACCTCCGCTGTTTGGTTTGTTTGTTTTGTTTTACGGCGTATCAACCTCAATGAGTTATTTAATGCCGACATTTTTTTTTCTTGGTAATATTTTTGTTTTGTCAAAAATCTCAAAAAATGTATAGCAGGTAATATTACTTTTTTCAAAAACGTATTGCTGGTAATATTTTATAATGCTTTTTACCTCAGTTTCGTAGCTGGGACCCTAACAGGTTCTACCACTCCGGGTCAGGGTGGACATAGGAACACCAGCAATTAAGAGGCGGTTCCACGCTCCTCAAAACCTCCTGATCAGAGGCCTTGCTGTTGGGCATAATTTATCGTCTTACCCAGGACGCGAATGTAGTTTATCATCATACCCAGGACGGGCCTCTGCTGTGGCCAGGTATTGAAGACGTTCGGGGTGTACACCGACCGAAACGTCGTGGATATGACAATAAAGATGAGGACATTAGTTCGGACAATGGAAAAATAGTGCAAACAGATACAATACCTAGGTACCTCCATCAGATCGCTAAAAAAAAAAAACATAGCATGATGAAAAAGTCGCTAAACTTGACGAAAACAAGATTTTAGCGTCTAAATGTTTATGTTATTATTAAGAGGAAAGATCAAAGTATTTTGGGGGTATTTTTTACATCTTTTAATCGTTCCTAGCACGTGCCAAATTTTCGTTAAAAATCTCTTTTTTTTTTTGAGTCAGCAAAATTGACCATTTTTTTTTTATTAAAAAAAAAACTCGAAATTTATTTCACTTTGAAATTCTTTTAAATATCAATTATCATTTTTTCAAAACATATTTTAAGAAAATCAGAAATTATAATGTTTATTTAAAATATTTTGAACCAAGCTTAACTTAGCGCCGAAAAGATGTAATTTGGAAATAAAACAAAGCAGGTTATAAACTTTCGCGTCACTTGACAGGTGATGAATGACATATTGACAGATTCCTTGAGGATAATTTGTTCTACGGAAGGAGAAAAGTGAAATAATTTACATTTAAGCGAACAAATTATTTACCTCGTTATTTTTAAGGAAAACTGTCAGCGCTCTATTTTTTTATTTTTTATTTTTTTTTGTTCTTAGTTTTCATCTTTACGTTTACGATGCATTATGGAAAATATATTATTAAGAAATTAAGATAAGACTGTTAAGAGTGAGATTAAATTTCATAAGAAAGGTATCTAATTAATTTATAGGTACCTTTCTTATGAAATTTTATCAGAAGTGTACATAAAATACTATAATTTTATGTACATTTATTACATTTTACTGTGTTATTTGAATTTCCACTCATTTTATTATTAATTTTGATATTTCATTTACGGAAAAATGTCATAACTGCGATTAATATAAAAATAAGATCATACTTGTAGGTACTCTTCTCAGTTGAAATTGAAAAATCAAATTAATTTCTCCACACGTGTTTCGTATGTCACAATTCAGAGATGATTTTCAGGTAGGTGGTGCAATTAAAAACAAAAAAACATGATTTGCATTCCTCAAAGCCTTATGCTTTTAACTGTTGTAATCATTAAACCCGATGCGAAAAAACTTATTAGCGTTTTCATAAAATTAGTTATGGGGGTAATAAATATTAAAAAAAAATTCTGCCATGACTTTCATAAAAAAAACATATTTATAATAATTTCGATCATCTGTGAATAGTTACTGAAAGTTTCATTAACATCCGACAATTATTTTTATTTTTGCAAGATTTTCCAAATTAATGTGTGTCATACCAAAAAAACGTACTAAAAATTGTGTTATTTTACTAGTTCTGGTGATACAAAGAGAAACAAGGTTTTTTTAATCAAAATTTAGAATATTCTAAAAAGAAGGAAAAATTTATAAAAAATAATTAAAAAAAAACTTTGGTCTTTCCTCTTAATAATAACATAAGCATTTAGACGATAAAATTTTGTTTTCGGCAAGGTTGGCGTCTTTTTCATCAAGCTCTGCTCTTTTTTAGCGATTTCGTGGAGGTACTTATACCCATATCAAAAATGTAGACAGATATTTATAAGATTGTTTATTTACAATATCATATTGTTTATTGAGATGGTTGTCATAACATCAGCTAACAGCCAATCGATTCGAAATTCATAAAATGGTAAATAAGGATATTTTATAGTTCGTTCATATATTTGAATAATTTAGTAAATGTTTATAAACTGAATAACATTTTTTATATGTATTTCTCATGAACTGATAAATGCTAAATATTGCTTTGCATTAATTTTAATGCAATTGCATTAGTTTTTAGAATGTTGCAAATATAACATACTTGTAAATAAACACGGTTGGCGATTCTAAAGCTGATGAAGTCTTACAGTATAGAAAAGACAGGCACGAGAATGAAATTTTGAAAAAAGTTTGTTGATTAGTCACGTCTTTCTTGTTATCTTGGAGATAAAGAAGCTTCTTTGTGTTAGCTTTCAACTGAACCTCGCGTAACTATTAGGTTGGTGCAAAAATAATGTCGTTTTTTGACGTTCAACTTCAAAAGAAAAACGACATTATTTTTGCACTAACCTAATACCTGTACGGAGTTGCGTGATGACGGCATCAAAGAGAAGATCGTTAACGTGACCGATCTCATTCTGCTTTCATACATTGTGGCATACCAGTGTCGAGGCTTTGTAAAGCTATTTCGCCATTCATAGTATCCATGCCTTTCTCGGGGATATTAGGGGAAAACGACAACAAGCAAACTATACTGGAATTGGTTCGAAATTCCAACGTATACCACCTGAAAAAGACCGGAGCGTACAACAGCCGAAACTTCGTGATATGACAAAAATGAGGACAACAGTCCGAAGAATTTAATAGCGTAAATAGTTACAAAACCCTATCTCAGAAATACAGACAAATGTTTACTTTTCTTCCTTCTCTGTATCATGTCTCTTCAGGACGTGAGCAGTCATGGCCCTCCTCAACCCCATATTGATTGTAGCACTAACAAAGTTTGTCCCATCATTATCTCTCCCAGTTTCTGTCTACCATCCATTTGCATAAGCTTTGGAATTCCAAGGTATATCACCTGAACAAATCCGGAGCGTACAACGGCCGAAACGTCATGAATATGACAATAAAGATGAGGACAACAGTTCGAAAAATGTAAATAGTGTAAATAGTTACAATGTCTCAATAGACAGGAATTTAAATTCCATTCATTGATTTACCTAAAGAAACCATTACATTTTGCCATGAAAATACGCAATCTCCAAAACTGCATCAAGTCTATTTCAAGTTTTTACTACCGAATGATCTGCTAATGGTTTTAAGTTAACCTACGAATGGTGTGTGTTAACGCGTTTTTTACACTGGAAACTATAGAAAATATAAAAGCATACAAAACCTGATAAATCTTTCTTATTAGTTTTTCTCACGAACAAAAATAGAAAAATATAAGTAAACCTCTCAATTACAATAAGTCCAACGCCAGAATATCGATAATACACACGTGCAAACCGTTATCTATCTACAAAAACAGTTTTCTTAGTCATGAAACAGCGAAGCTATAAGAACTAAATTAATCGAAAAACAACTTCAAATCAATTTCGCTTTCTTTTTCTCTCTCAATGTTTTTTGGTATATCTTGAAGATTAAATATAAATTCATTTTTCTCGCCTATAGGTTATAAAGTCATAAACTGATAAGCTACAATTTAACCAACCAATTACTTTATTTTGTGCAGGTGGTGTAATGGCCAGTGGCTCAGAATGAGAAGTCGGCGAGTCGATTTCGTGACATTTGTGGTGAATAGAATTTTTTTTTTTTTTTTTTTTTTTTTTTTGTACATCGGGGGGGGTCACCAAAATGATGGGGGATGACTCACATCGTACCAGCAGAAATAACCTCGTATACGCAGGAATAAAAAAAAAATACACAGAATTAACACTAAGAGCATATTACATTTTAAATTAAAAACATAAAATTTTTTTCGTGAGATTTTTTTTTTTTTTTAGATTGAGATTTTGTTGTTTTTTTTTTTATTTTTTTTTTTAGTTACAAGTGTTTTAAGGTTGCATGCGATAAAGGAAGAAGTCACTTCGTATGGTAAGCAAATGTCCCGAGGAGATAAAATGGACGTCTTGACTTTCCACCGGCCGTTAGCGAAGAGATTGAATTCAGTGTCTTTTGGCGCGAAATCCGTTTCCAACAGGAAATGCTTCTGTTGCATTCTGGGAAAAAATTATTTTTATTCTTTGGTTTTCTTTAATTTATTTAAACAAAGTTTTAATGTTATTTGTTTTATTTTATTTATGATATTCTTCTTCATCATCATCATTATTATTATTATTAATAATAAATATTTATTTATTTATCTATTTATTTATTAATAATAATAATGTCCCTACACATTAACATTCGTACGAATCCATCTCTTATCTCATGCAATTAGGAGCTAAATAACAGGACAGTCTGCGCTTCTAGGAGAAGGAAAAAAATATGAATTCAAAACTGTATGTAGTCTTGGCAAAACATTCTGTGCAGCCAACGAAGGAGCCGTGCAGTTTACACTGACGCTACGATCCCGACTGCAGTCGATATGATGGATGGAATTACGGTAAATAAAATGACTTTATTTTTGAACCCATTGTAATTGTTTTAATGGCATTTAAACATTAAAATAAATAACAAACTAACGTAGAAAATAGGACTAGGCTGTTCATATGAATAACTTCATAGTAGCCATTTGCTCTCCTTCCCTGCTAAGTTTTTTCGGGTGACAGAACTAATTTCAACACGGAACCTCAAAAGAGTAATTTACAGTTCAAGCCCCGCGATCAGTTTCTAAAAAATTCCTGAACGGTTCCATTCAGGTGTACATGTACATGCTTAATTCGAAAATAACAAATAAATTATACCGTTTTGGAGTTATCGACATTAAAAGTTCGGACTCATTCGCGTCGCGGTGTGTGAAGTTGAAATTAATTCTGCCTCCCTTTTTTTTTTTTTTTTTTTTTTTTTTCGTGTGACACAAGCAAATTCTGAACTGGAGAAACACGTCAAAATATCTAGGGATTGTATATCGGCAAATAGTCAGGAGTTTAAAAGTTTAAAATAAATGAACTGATTAATATTCTGCTCCTGAGTTGCGAAATAAATCAAACTGGAATTTGATTATCTTTAGGTTTTATCTTTAAAGAGTTACCATGTAAAAAAACAATCAACCTAATCTTTGATATTTTAGAAAAACGACAAAGTCGGGTGGGGGACATTTTTTATCATTTTTCTTGCAAGAAAAATGTTGACGAACAGCCCCTCCCCCGATTTTACATGCAAGAAAATAAACGTTAAAGATTTTCCCCCACCCACTTGTCACTCTTCTAAAATATCTAAGATTAGACTGATTGATTTCTATTTGTCAACCCTTGTTGGATTTTGTATGGGTCACCTTGTGAGGATCGAATTCCCTATTCAGTAGTAATGGCCAACCAGACTAATCTCACTATTAAGCCACAAAGTTCCATTGGTATTTACTAAGCTTACCTTATCTTCTTATCTTGCTACAAGGCTACAGTGGCCAACTAGACAATTCTTTTGACCATTATCTAACGTCGAAGCGTCTATATCATCACACTAACACTTTAAGTACATGGATATTATACTTATGTAGAGGGACTTAAGATTAAAAATGTTCATCTGGAATTACAAAAGAAGAAAAATCATGAATTGACATTGGTGCAACTCTGAAATTTTTTTTTTTTTTTACATTGGAAAAACTTTGTCGGAAAAACCAGGTCAAATGAAAAATAAGCCAGAATTTATTCTAAACTGTCTATGAACCTACGTTAAATTCGTAAGCACTAAAAATTGGCTTCTACTTACGAAACGAAATTTCACATTTGTTGAACGAAATCAGTTCTACTTTTAGCTATTATTGATTAATTAATAAATCAGGTTATGTCGGTCGTGAAAGAAATTCGATTGAATTAATCATTAAACAATAGGGATTTTCTTGAACAGTAGTTCGTCTTATCTATTTACCTTATAGAAAATCTTTAATTGATAATAGACACGTTTTACTTGGAATCTATTAATGATAGCTACTGTTTATGGGCAAAATAATCAGTATGACGACCATGATTTATTTATATGAAACTCATAAACGTGTAATGAATTTAACAAAAGTAGCAATCGTTACTATTCTGGTTTATTTTTTCGTATTAAAGGTTCAACGGGTATAAATGCATTGCAATTGCAATTGCAAAATTAGATCAAGGGGCGTAGTTAGGTTTTGGAGATGAAAATGTCTGCATTCATTAAGAATGCAGTCTATAAAATTTTACAGCGTCTGGATACATTAATTGCAAATTCTTCGAATGGACGTAGAGTCACATAGATGTCGCAAGTAAAGATTGTGTGACTGACTTGATAAATACATGTCGGCTTGCTTCTATATGAGAAGATAGTGATTCTTGCGACAACCGATAAAACAAATGAAAAATATTTGTCTATATCTCTACGATGGGGTATTATGATTATTTACATTATTGAGGCTGTTGTCCTTGTATTCATGGCCATATTCACAACGTTTCGACCATTGTACGCTTCGGCCTTCTTTAGGTGATTGGAATTTAGAACCCTTTATTTCGTTCACGGGGGTAAATTTGTAGCGGTTGCTATGTTTTTCCACGCCCATATTTTATTCGCCTGTGATTGGCTAATAAATCACTACTACCTTTATATAGGACAATTTAACCATCGCAGTCGTTTCTTTGAATCCTTTGGTTTTGAGCTTGCTTGCCTGTTCTGTTAGTACGAGTGTAGTCATTGGCTAATTTTTAACCAATCACATATTTTTAATGCAAGATTAAGTTTGCCCGCGTTTCCGTGGGAGCCTACCCTTTTTCCTTAAAAGGGCCGACTTTTCATAAGTCGTGAGTAAAATTCCGGCCGTCAACACAAATCCACGATCTTGCTCATCACATTTCAAACGCACACACAGACACAGAATTTCATAATATAAACTTACTTTTCTCTCTGTGACTTTCGCCAAGTTCAATCAACCAGAATTCTGTTGATTCAAACCATTCTATAACACAACACATTTTTAATTAATTGTATTCTTGTGTTATTTATTCTTAACATGCAAACTTTGCTCTAATATTGATTTCTGAACATTTTTATCTCACGAGAACCTTCTTCGAACAGTCAATTACAAATCAATCTACAGTTAAAAGGGAACAACTTATTTCCCTTAATCTATACACTGAACACAACTTTATAGCATGTTTGTTCTTGTATGTTATTTCAATATATATTTGTTGATTAACAATTTGGAGTTATTGTTGTTTACTTAAATCTTGTACGTTGGAAATATCGTTAATATAAATAGTATTGGTCCATCTACAATCGGGCCGTTACACATTGTTTTAAATAATGTAAATAAATGAAAAATACTCTGACGAAGGGGTAAATCGCCTACCCCAAAAAATGAGTTCGTGCCCTGTGCATATTTTGTCAGGGAAAAAATAATAGTAAAAAAATTCTAGATGATATTTACTGCCTCAGGGTAATTTTTTATCCCCCCAGAGTATCGCAACCAATCGAAAAATTTAACTTCTCGATAAAAGCCGTTGCTTTTTCTTGACGAGGGAGGTGTATTTTGGTTCGTAAGCTAGAGTGAATGTTCTATATTTCTGAGATGAGGTATTATGTACACTATTTACATTATTCGGACTATTGTCCTCATCTTTGTCGCCATACTTATTACAACGTTTCGGCCGTTGTACGCTCCGGTCTTCTTCAGGTGGTTGGAATGTCGAACTGAACCCTTTCGCTCACTGGGTTAGACTGTTCTAGTTCGACGTGCCATGTTCAATGGATGTCAATTATCAGTTATCTCCTGTTAATTTCCCTCTGAATGTCCTCTACTGTCTTAACCGGGTATTGAACTCACACTCTTTGGGTCCTGTCACTTTATCCACTGTGCCATGTGTCCTTGAGGACAACGGCCGAAATGTTGTAATAAATATGGCGACAAAGATGAGGACAATAGTCCGAATAATGTAAATAATGTAGAGTAAATGGGTTGTGTTAGAATCTGTGAGGTGGATTTGTCGACAACTATTTTGCTCGTGGACTTGTGACTTCTGTATTTACACATCTTTCCTACTTTTGGATTGGCACGACTGGATTTGGACTTTTTCACCGCTCTTCTTGTTTTGGAGGTTAAAAGATACAAATATTTATGTCAATCAATTAAAATTGTGCAATTATTATATGTGAACTGAGTTTGGATTGCAGTTGAAGCTGTTGATGATTTCTTCACACAAATGCCTTTGGGGAAGGCTTGAACCAGTTTTTCCCTTGGTGGATTTATGCTGTCTCCAAATATCTTGCCGCTGACATAATTTTACGTGTCATGAAAATAACCAATCGTTTTGTCGTATCTGATTCTTCTCTTGAGGGGTTTTAATTCACAGATACATGAACTGATGTTTCAATTACGTAAATATTTCTTAACATTAACAGCTTTAGCTTATATATAGTTATTAGTTACCCTATGGAACGCTGGGCTCTTTTTAATACCGCATCCGAACGAGAGCTGATCAAGCTTAAAAAATGGTGTAATTAACTCGGACGTTCAAACAGGAGTTTCAGTGGGAAATTACATTCGCAAGCGCAACCCCGGTTGCATGTATGCATACTATGTGTGTCAGGTTAGTGCGATCCGGTTTGAATTCAGTTTCCTTATCCTTGACTGGTTGCCACCCATGGCTATAGGACCCAGTCTTTGTTATTTTAAGCAAAGCTGCAGAGATGGGTTCATAGCTTTTCCAAAGGTATTAGCATAAATGTATGTAAAGAATTCTAACTCTGCTCCCAATCTAAGTCGCTAACCATTACTCATTACTATATATTGTCTGACGATCGCAACCAAATATGTTAGCTCTATCTCTGATATCGCTTTCTAATAAGTACCGCGCATATAATATATAAATAATTATATAATGTCATCCACAGACAGACTGTTTCGCTGTATCACAGCTCATCAGGTTGCCTCTAGCTAGGATCGAAACCCGACTGAATTGGTATCAGGCGGATATTCTACCACTAAGCTGTCGGAGCAGGGTCGGGATGAAGGTGGATTTTTAGCGTATTTATTTTAGGAAACACGCCCAGTATATAAATAATTATATATATATTTATTTATATTTATACACACAGACACACACACACATATATATATATATATATATATATATATATATATATATATATATATATATATATATATATATATATATATATATATATATCGAGGAATCTAAATGAAATAATAATAAAAAAAAGAAAGAATATTAATCTACAACACAGTGTGTCTGAAGATTTTAATTTTTTAATATTTTTTATTGTTCAATATATATATATATATATATATATATATATATATATATATATATAAGGATGTTATAAATGTGTCTTCTCGGACGATGTTAAGCTATTAAATTAGATATTACATACAGTGGAATTATACTCCATTTGTTCTCATTTTACCTGGTGATATATATAGTGTGTGTGTTTTTTGTAGATGAGACAAAGTGGAAAAGGTACGTTTCGCACACATGTGTTGGGTTTGGCTTCTTCAGGTCGGAATGAAAGACACAATTATGTAAGGAAAATGCGTTGGAAGGTTTGTGGATAAGAGGAGCAATAAATTGCATTACATTATCAGAGCCTACGATCAGAAAGTCTTTGTTTTATACATTATATGTGTGTGTGTGTGTGTGTATAGTGCGGGAAAACAATATTTCGTACACACAAATTTTTAATTTATTGTATTTCCAACTAATGAATAAACATACATTTCATATAATTAACTATACGCAGATGCAAAATAACCAAATAAATCCCATTTCTCCATTTTAATGGGGGGGGGGAAGTATTCATACAATACAAAAAAGAATCCATAATCTTCATTTAATACTTTGTAGAATAGCCATTATTCACATCTACAGAATCCAACCTCTTCTTGTAGTTCTCAATTTGTAAATTTTAGTTTGTATTTTGTTCTATTCTTCTTCGCATATGGTCTTCAGATCTGGGAAGTTTGTTGGAGCTCTCGATTGGATTTGAATTTTCAAATAACGCTGCAGATTCTCGATTGGGTGTAAATCTGGGACTGACTTTGCCATTTAATGATATTTACATTATTTTCAGGAAGCCATTTCTTTGTAGATTTCGCAGTGTGCTTAGGATGATTATCTTGTTGGAAGATCCAATCAGAAGGAAGTTCAAGATTTTTAACCGAAATCATTAAATTTGCTTCCAAAATATTTTGATATGGTGGGGAATTCAGTCTACCATCTATTACTGATATATTGCCAGTACCTTTTGCAAAGAAAATCCCCAAACCATGATGCTGCCACCACCAAATTTCACTGTTGTAACTGTGTTCTTTTGTTTGATGGCATCGCCATCTTTTTTATCCATACATAATTTCTAGAATTACATCCAAACAACTCAGTTTTGGTTTCGTTTGTTCATAATACTCTTTCTCAATATGATTTTTCCTTATCCTTATGTTGACGAACGAATTTCAACCTCGCATTTCTGTCTTTTCAATAGCAGTGTAGTTTTCCGAGGGGTGCGTGATTTAGATTGTTCCTATAAAATTGATTGCTTATTGCCCGTTTAGTAACACAGATTCCTGATGAAAC
This sequence comes from Acanthosepion lycidas, assembly GCA_963932145.1. Taxonomy (NCBI): domain Eukaryota; kingdom Metazoa; phylum Mollusca; class Cephalopoda; order Sepiida; family Sepiidae; genus Acanthosepion; species Acanthosepion lycidas. Next base: position 29,028,259 of record OZ010590.1, read on the forward strand.
AAATCATCCTGCAACTTTTGACTAGTAACCATTGGATTTTGCTTAATTTGATGCGTTAATTTCCTCGAAGACCTTGAAGAAATCTTCCGTAGAGCACATGTTCTTGTTTGGTTTGAAAAATTTTGAGTTTTTATACCTTGCAACGGATGAACTGAGAACAGTAAATGGAATATTCAGGTTATATGACTTTCTCGTAACTTTTACCTTCTTTTCAGAGCTTAACAATCGGTTCTTTTTTGCGAATTTGTCAATTCTTTACCTCTTGCCATGATGATAACCTTCTTGCACGAATAACAATTACAAAATATTCTGTCTGTACTTTTAGGTTAGAAATAAATACTGATAACATTAGTGGAATATACTAGAATATTCAACTTGAATAATCTAGAGTATAAACGCAATTTAAAAATTAAAGAAATTTGAAATTTTCATTGTACGAATACTTTTTTCACCCATTAAAATGGATAAATGGGATTTATTTCTATTAAACTAATTTTTTCTGTTTTCTATGAATAATTACTTATTATGCATCTGGGTACAGTTAATTATATGAAAATTGTGTTTATTCATTAGTTGGAAATACAATAAATTAAAATATGTATATGTACGAATATTTGTTTCCCCCTATATATATATGTATATATATATTGATGCATGTTTCATTAAATAATGTAGACAAGTTTTGTCTATTTATTTTAAGCAAGTTCCTTTCATATTGTCTGATAAGCTTAATAACATTATCATTGAAAGACGAAAGGAAAATCCAGTCTGAGCTTTCGGCTTACATAAGCCATTATCAAAGATGACAATTACTTTTCAATATATCAACCAATACACGGACGAAACAATAATGATAGTCTGTTTTTGTTGCATGAAAAATTTCAAAGCAACGACTAAATCGTGTATACGAGACGCAGAAGTTGTGAGTCAGACTTTGTTGAATGTTGACGTTTTTGTCCACAAATGAATACCTTAAAATGGAGGATAAAAAGTTGCACTTACCTAATTATGCTGTATAATTTTCGGGAAAGAAGAAGCGTCGGAACTGCAACAAAAAATAAATTCAGAAGGTTTATTTAGATTATCCTGCAGTACTTCGGGCGGTCAAAAAGATATTTGGTAGATTTCGTCAGGGTTATTTTAATCTAAACAATCAACAACGCTCCGGGCGACCTTACGGCATCAATGAAGACACCCTGCTTGTCATCGTGAAGAATAAACCGAAGATTTCGACAAAAGACATTGCTAAGAGTTTGGAAAACGATATCTCAACTGCTTTTGTCATTTAAAGAGTCTTGAGTTCAAGAAAAACGACTGCTTTTTGAAAATCGAATAGATGTCATTTTCCACCATGGCAACGCAAGACAATATGTTGCAAATCCAACTTTGCAGAAGCTTAAAGAGTTAAAATGTGAAACCCTCCAGCACCCAATTTATTCCCTGTAACTGCAATTACGTATAAAAGTTAGAAAGTTCTTCTCTTTGACTATAAGGAAATGAGCATAAATAGTCTTTCAGTGAGAAAGTAGAGTTGGGAGACAAGATCAAACGGAGTCCGCTGTTGCTTTGATAAGAAAGACAAGACGGCGAGGTTGACTCTTTACTGCTCTCAGTCCTTCTGTCGAGTTAAATGGATGTTTGGTTTTTATGGCCTTGTGTAGGCTCCGGAAGCCTGTGTTTATTATTTATCGGCGGGAGCTGATTTTATTGGTTATATATTTTTATTAAATTGGAAATTTGAGGTATGTTTGAAACCCGGTAGGTTGCGTCGAGCCTTTGCGCGGTCTGTTTAATTTTGTCATTTGCTCCTTTGGATATGATACTGTTCACTTCCGCCTACTCTATAATCCCACTCCGAATAGATATTTTTTTCTCTCTCTCTACTGACTCATGTTATTATTTAATTTTGCGATGATCGGTGATATTTTTTATGATCTTGATCTTAAATTTATTATCAAGAATTATGAGATCAGCGCACTCTCAATATATTTTCTTCAGTGAATTATTTTATCTCCTGGTCATTTATTAAGCTAAACTTGTGACCAGACGTACTGCGGTGAACTACTAAGGTATTTCAAGTACTGTCCTGCTGCGTACCTCTGCGATGTTCATCTAATATTTGTGAGGTTTCTGAATGTTACATTGTTATTCTGTAAATATATTCTGTATATTCCTACCTCTGTACTGTTGTTGTTGCGATCTTGTTTGCTTCTATCTCTTATTGTTTTAAATGTGGTGTTTGTAAATTTTAGGTCAAGGCTGGGTAAGTTACTTTCGTTGGTATCTTTTTAATGGAGGTGGTATTTGTATAATGTGCATACTTTTTTATGGTTGTTCGGATTATTCTTATTTGTAGATTTTCTAGGCTTTATTCCCTGCATAATGTCCGTTTTGATTTTCATCCCGACTTGAAGAAGCCGAACTGAATACGCTTGGACAAAACGTGTCGTTTATAAGCTTTTCCACTTTATCTTCATTATCTCCACATTCATTTCGGATACTATACCTACACACGCACCCCCCCATATATATATATATATATATATATATATATATATATATATATATATATATACTAATAATCTTATAAATATAAGCAGCTATACTCGTCCGGCAAAACCTTGGGTGTTTTAGCTTGTAAATGAACAAACCAAGGAGAAAAAAAAGGAAAAAAAAGAAAGAACTAAGAACATGTACTTCCGTCGAAAATAATCGTCTAGAATCTAAGTTCAGAGTCCAAAGAAAAAAACCTCCGTCATGAGTAAAGTAAAAATAACTAACCAAAGTGCTCAATATATATATATATATATATATATATATATATATATATATATATATATGTGCACATGCATACATATAGTAAGAATAAAGCGAAAGCATAAAATAAAAGTTTATAATATAAAATAAACTGAAGGATTATTGACAAAACTAATAATCATTGCCTATATATAACATAATAATATTATTAATACAATAATATCAAAATCTCCTACTCAGCGTATATAACGATAATCAAGTGTATATATATTCTTCTAATTGTATATCGGCTGTAACAACAAACTGTCCATTTGTTAGATTAAGATTTTAACTGTTGTATCTTAGAAATGATCAGATATTGGAATTCTCTGAGTATTTTTTATAACACTATTGGACTCTACTTTGAGCAATAAGAATGTATAATTACTCCCCAAGCTTAACAGAAATTTCATAGCTAAGGATCGGTAGCTCATGAAGGGTTAAAATAAAGCTTATATATATATATATATATATATATATTATTATTATTATTATTATTATTATTATTATTATTATTATTATTTCTGTCCTGGAGTAAAAAGGTGCCCCACAATTTCATTTTTCAAGTCTTTTTCACTGCTCTTTTGACTGTCATAGCTGAAACTTCTCTCTCATGTGGCAAACGTCTCATGGATTGAATTGGATCTTTTCTAATTGATCTGTTTAGGTCTAAGTTGAAATAATGATTCCTCTTCCTGTTGTGACCTCTCTACTGTTCCCTTTTTTTCTTACTTATTTTTTTTACTTATATTTTTTAAACTTATTCACCATTCTCTTGATTGTTCTTGAATGGAAGATGGAAGCCAAAGTATGAATGCTGGTACCATTACTGAAAACCTGAACTATTTTTCCATTGCTCATTTGTGAAGAAGGTGAGGCTAACACAAAACGATTTTAACCTGTTCTCTTTCTAGCTGAATAGCTCAAAGGGTTTTTCAGTGATTCGTACGACAAATGGTGTCAAGATAGTTAAACTTCTTATCCAGGAAAAAAAAAAACTCAATTTAGTGTTTTTTAGATATTAAACATTTTGTGGAATGTACAATTTTTCTGTTACACCCGGTGTGTATGATATATATATATATATATATATATATATATATATATATATATATATATATAGTAAGAAAAATAGCAAAGGCCTAAAATAAGATAAAAGCTTAAAATATATTGATGTCTTAATGCCAATATCGACAGTCTAAAAATATATATTTTAATACTATTAATATAATAATATCAAAATCTGCTACTCAGTTTCATGCAATAACACAGCCATCAGGCATATAAAAAAATTGAACATTTTCATTGTTTTTCGTAGTGTATCTCCCTGATGATATGTTAATACGTAAGCATTATATTTTGAAGTGTGAATTATATCTGCCAACCTGTATATTCTACAATTTTAATAAATAAATTATACTCTCGTAGGTTCGAACCCTGCCATGGAGAATCTCTTTACTGTGCTTCTCAAATGCAAGGTCCAGTAGATGTAATTCTGTTTTTTTTTTGTTTTTTTTTAATAGAGCGTCAACATATACACATGGCGTTTAAGTTATAATGTAAGAATAAGACGCTTATCTCCGTTGGCGGAGATAAGTCACGTGGGTCACATAATGGCCGCTTCGTAACGTTACTCCATATTGTGACCAAAGCGGCAGTCATTTTTCAGTTCGTGGACAGCAACCAAACGAGGACTGTCTAGGGAGGGGGTCTAAATCTGCTTCCTCGGCATCATAGAATCACATGGTGCCGTTTCCCTTTGAGACATAGCTGAATCCGGCCTGGGAGTCCTAAAATGGTTTCTCCAGGACAGGAGTATCTCCATATTATATGTAAAGCCTTTCCTTTTTGTTTCTCCCTATACTCTGCTTTTCTGTGTCGATATTTGCGATATATGGTTCTCCACGCGGGTATTGCGTATCTCTTATCATAAAAGTCTCTCTGAGTTACAATAAGAAGCAATGCCGCATTAAAAATTTTTAAAAGTATTAATTCCTTAGAAATGTATATATGTGTGCGTGTATGGCCATATAACTTCAAATAGATTTTGGTCATAAATCACTTACTCTCGTGTTCGGGATAGACTGGTCTCCCTGGTAATTTAAATTTTACTGTTATTCTAAAACTCCCGTTCATTTTGTTTTTCTTTTTTCTTTTCTTTTCTTTTTTTTTTTCGCTCTTTTTCTTCAACCTGCCTGCAATCCAACCTCTCCGTTTGTCCCAATCTCCTATCACTTCGTTTTTATTTCAAACAGAATGTTTTATACACTATTTCAAAAGTTCAGCTTTCCAAAGGATACCAGGATGAAGACAATGGAATTCTGACTACTACGCAGACACCATATTGGTTCTTCAAAATGACTGAATCGTTCGAAATTACTTGAACAAAAGAACGCATGATCTTTGGGCAGTTTATCTACAATTTTGATCACAATACACAAAACTTTATTGGAAAAATACAATAAAACGCTAAATAGACCTTGCTGGTTTTTGTTAGTCAAACTAGTTTGGGTATATATTTTAGGAAAATCTACGTAAAAATGGATTTTTTTTCCTTTGACGCGTTTTTGATCGAGAGAAAACATAAATATATAATAACCCTTACCTGTTTACAATATGTTCGTACACATTTAAATACTGGTAGATAAAGTTTTATTACTGAAAAATGAACAAACTATTATTGCGTAACAATATCTCAACCTAAAATGTATCAAAGAAAAGTCATTATTATTGAAAATTAGACAATTGTTACGACACAACTCTACAGTGAGCAACTGGCACGTTTGAATGGCACACAGGAAAAGAAAATATTTTTTTTTCATTAGGCAACTAAGTCAGCTAGTAATTTTGTTGCGTGTAAACTCGCTTCCTCCAGTTACAAATACAATCAATCAGTAATCTGAGGTGGAAAATTCTTCCACATTTGGCATATTTTCTAAGCGAGTTACCTTCGGACGATCAATATTTTCACTTCATGCATCATTCCTTGCTTGGCCATTTGTTCCATCGATTCAAAACCAGATTTTTTTTATCCTTTATCTGAAAAGTAGCACAATGAAAATAGGAAAAGAGATGACTGAATAATGGTGCTATGAATTCGGATAAAAAAACTGTTACTTTGTGTGACAGACTCCTGAGAGGTTGCTTCCCCGATCACCATGGTTTTAACTTAGTCCAAGGTTAATTGATATTTTGTATTACGAACTTCTTTCTTCCAGTCTTTACACTCTTACAACTTCATTCAGTGACCCTCTATTATGAGTGGCGCTTAGGCCTTGTATTAAGTATACTATAAAGAGTTTGTCGAAAATGTTGAATATTTTAAACCAACCTTATATATATACAGCCATTAAATTTAGTAATTAACTCCAGATCTCTCAATTAAGTCAGGCACAAGACTACTATTAAGTGCTGAATGATGATATCAAACCTTTTTGGTGACATCCAAGCTAAACAACATTTTGAACATAATCTAAAGAGGCTGCAAAAGAGCGTTTCAAATAATAACGGGTGCATGTTGAGCTAACAAATAGGGCTAGTATAATTCCATATAACCTCCGGCTCCATGATGTCTAAATCTTACTCTGTTTCCAAGGCCAACACTCTGTAAATTGCGTAACAGATTATAATCTGGCCTCTGCAAAATAATTATACTGGCATTGTTATTAATGCTTTCTTCATACATATGCAATTATTAATTTCTGAGGAACACAAGTAAATAAGGCTTTGTATTTTACGGGCAAAAGAAAGATAGAATAATGACCGAATAGAAGCCTGGAAGAAATTGCCTTTTTGAAGATTACAGGAATGGACTGAAAGTTCTAGAAAATTCAATTTCAGCCAATCAAATATTTAATATTCATTGAAAGAAATGAGATATATGTCAGAACATTCAAATTATTAAGATGAAGAAAAAAAAAGGACAGCTGAATGAAGAAAATAAAGAAATTATTACCTCAGGCAGACTTGAACCTGTCATTGTAGTTTTTCTTTCCCTTGAATTTTTTTCTCACTTCCTACAAGTCTAAAAATGAAGGTGAATTTTTAAATGACATCTTCATACACCTCCCCCAACTACTCGCTCTCGCTTCCTTATTCTCTTTTCTTTCTTTTCTTTTTCTTTTTCTGTCAGTAAAATTGCTTTACTGTTCTTTACATGACTTCTTGTTTTCTTTGGTTTTCCATTCTTTCCACTCCTTTCTCTCTTTCTTGCTTTATTAGTTTTCTCTTTTTCTTTTCCTTTCTCTCTACCAGCATTGTGTGTTTCTTTTTCTTTCTCCCTTTTTTAATACTTCCTCTCGTTCTCTAAATATAGGGATCTTTGCAGTTTCCACCCCACTCTCTCTCCCATTTTGTCTATTCAACGATTTTATATCTTTCCAGGCATTTTTCTTTATTTTCTCTTTCTACCAGCATGTTTTCTTTATATCTCCTTTCTTTCTCTATTTCTCCTCTCTTTCTGTGTTGTTTCTCCTTCTCTTTCTCTGTTATTTCTCCTTCTCTTTTTCCTTTTCTCTTTTCTTTCTTTCATCTTGTTTTCTTTCCTTCTTTTTCTTTGCAACACTTTTCTTTTTTTTTTTCTCTATCTTCCTTTTAAATTCTAATCTGCTTCTCAAATGATCTCTCCTTTCCACCCAACTGAATATGTCTTTTATTTTGCTTTTATAATTCATTAAATCCTCTTATTTTATGTAATCCTATTGAAAAAGAAATTGTTGCCTACTGGTCAAGGCAACAGCAAGTGACGCTGACCAAGTAATTTTTACAATTCATCCAGAAAAACGAATTTATATAAATGTTCTTTCTTCTTTTTATGTGCCATGTTCCTTCAGGATGTAGACAATTATGTCTTTTGATTATTTCTCCCAAACTCTTTTCCACCATCCATTTGTTCAAGCCCATCCTCTGCCTGCTTTCCTCTGTCCCTCTTTCCCCGTATCTGCCCTGTGAAGTATCAGAGTTTCCAAGCCTTCCTTTCTCATTATATTCTCCAGAAATTTCAACTGCTTTTTCCTGGTGTTAAGTATAAGTTTCCACTTTGTTTCCATTCTCTCCAAAATCTCGTTGTTGCTCACATGTTCGGTCTGTCATTTTCAGCATCTTTCTGTATAATCACATTTCTGTTGCTTCAAGTCTCTCTGTCTTTGAGGAGATTGTCCAACACACACGGACATATAGGAGGACAGATGTCACATAAGAGTTCAATACTCATTTCGTTGTTTCTAAGAGAAAATTTTGTCATTTAATACTCTGCATAGCTTTTGGAATGCATCTTTGGCCATCCCAATGTCTTTACATCTGTGTCACCCTTTCTGTCCTCTTGTAGAATCTTTCCCAGATATTTAAATTTCTCTACCTGCTTGATTTTAGTATTCCTGACATGTAATTTGCATTTTAGGCTCCTCCTTTTCCTGATAATCATGCAATTTGTTTTGTAGTCTATGCTTAGTCCATTCTTCTTGCTTTCCTTCACAATATTACGGCATTTATCAAAAGAATGTTCTTTAGAAAAGCATAAAACCTGAAATTCTTCATTATATTCATTCAGGGCAGATTCTCTTAAAATTATACCAACTACTTGATAAGCTTTATTTGTAGACTAAAAAGAGAGGATACATTATTAGAAAGTTTCCTTGCTACTTCTTTTTCTTTGTCTTTTCCTTACTACTTCTTTTCTGTTTTGTTTTTTTCCTTACGACTTCTTTCTTTATTTCTTTCCTTACAACTTCTTTTTCTTTGTCTTTTCCTTACCTCTTCTTTTTCTTTGTTATTTTTTCCTTACTACTTCTTTTCTTTGTTTTTTTCCTTACAACTTCTTTTTCTTCGTTTTTTTCCTTATTACTACTTTTTCTTTGTTTTTTTTCCATACTACTTCTTTTTCTTTGTTCGTTTTTCCTTAATACTTTTTTTATGTTTTTTTCCCAATAATTATTTTTCTTTGTTTTTTTTTCTTAATACTTTCTTTTAGTTTTTTTTTTTTCCTTACAACTTTTTTCTTTGTTTATTTATCTGACTACTTCTTTTTCTTTGTTTTTTTAATTTTTTTTCCTTACTACTTTTTCCGTTTTTTTTTTCCTTACTACTTCTTTTTCTTTGTCTTTTCCTTACTACTTCTTTTTCCTTGTTTTTTTTTCCTTAATACTTTCTTTTTAGTTTTTTTTCCTAACTACTTTTTATTTGTTTTTATTTTTGCTTACTACTTCTTTAACTTTGTTTTTTTTCTTACTACTTCTTTTTCTTTTTTTTTCTTACTACTTCATTTTCTTTGGGTTTTTTTTTTTCTTATTACTTTTTTCTTTGTTTTTTTTCCTTACTACTTCTTTTCTTTGTTTTTTTCCTTACAACTTCTTTTTTTTTTTTTCTTATTACTACTTTTTCTTTGTTTTTTTCCATACTACTTCTTTTTCTTTGTTTATTTTTCTTAATACTTTTTTTTAGTTTTTTTTCCCTTACTACTTTTTTCTTTTTTTATTTATCTGACTACTTCTTTTTCTTTGTTTTTTTCCTTACTACTTCTTTTTCTTTGTTTTTTTCCTTACTACTTCTTTTTCTTTGTTTTTTTCCTTACTACTTCTTTTTCTTTTTTTTTTTCCTTACTACTTCTTTTTCTTTGTCTTTTCCTTACTACTTCATTTTCCTTGTTTTTTTTCCTTAATACTTTTTTTTTAGTTTTTTTTTCTTACTACTTCTTTTACTTTGTTTTTTTTTTCTTACTACTGCTTTTTCTTTTTTTTCTTACTACTTCATTTTCTTTGTTTTTTTTTTCCTTACTACCTCATTTTCTTTGTCTTTTCCTTACTACTTCTTTGTCTTTGTCTTTTCATTACTAATTTTTTTTCTTTGTTTTTTTTCCTTACTACTTCTTTTTCTTTGTTTTTTTTCCTTTCTAATACTTTTTCTTTGTTTTTTCCTTACTACTTCTTCATCTTTGTTTTTTTTTCCTTTAATACTTATTTTTTTTTTCCTTACTATTTTTTCATTGTTTTTTTCTTACTATTTTTCTTTGTTTTTATTTTCTTACTACTTCTTTTTCTTTGTTTTTTTTCTTACTACTTTTTCTTTGTTTTTTTTTTCTTACTACATTTTTTGTTTTTTTTCCTTACTACTTAATTTTTTCTTTTTTTTTCCTTACTACTTCTTTTTCTTTATTTTTTTCCTTACTACTTCATTTTCTTTGTTTTTTCCTTACTACTTATTTCTTTGCTTTTTCCTTACTACTTATTTCTTTGTTTTTTTCCTTACTACTATATTTCTTTGTTTTTTCCTTACTACTACTTTTTCTTTGTCTTTTAATAGTACTTCCTTTTCTTTGTTTTTTTCCTTACTTCTTTTTTGTTTGTTTTTCTTCCTTACTACATTTTTTCTTTGTTTTTTCCTTACTACTACTTTTTCTTTATTTTTTTTCCTTACTACTTCTTTTTCTTTGTTTTTTTCTTTCTACTTCTTTTTCTGTTTTTTTTTTTCCTTACTACTTCTTTTTCTGTTTTTTTTCCTTACTACTTCTTTTTCTTTCTTTTTTTTCCTTACTACTTCTTTTACTTTCTTTTTTCCTTACTACTTTTTTCTTTCTTTTTTTTCTTACTACTTCTTATTCTTTGTTTTTTTTCCTTACTAATTCTTTTTCTTTGTTTTTTTCCTTGCTACATCTTTGATTTTGTTTTTTTTCCTTACTACTTTTTTCTTTGTCTTTTCCTTACTACTTCTTTTTCTTTGTTTTTTCCTTGCTAATTCTCTGTCTTTGTTTTTGTTCCTGACTACTGCATTTTCTTTGTTTTTTTCCTTACTACTTCTTTTTCTTTGTTTTTTTCTTACTACTTCTTTTTCTTTGTTTTTTTTTTCCTTACTACTTTTTATTTGATTTTTTTTTCTTACTACTTCTTTTTCTTTGTTTTCTTTCCTTACTACATCTTTTTCTTTGTTTTTTTCCTTACTACTTCTTTGTTTTTTTTTCTTTACTACTTCTTTTTCTTTCTTTTCTTTACTAATTCATTTTCTTTGTTTTTTTCCTTACTACTTCTTTTGCTTTTCTTTTTTCCTTACTACTTCTTTTTCTTTGTTTTTTTCCTTACTAATTTTTTTTCTTTCTGTCCTTCTCGTTTCTCCCCTTTCTCTCAATATCTTATTCCTTATGCTTCTCTTTTCTTTATCCTTATTTCATCTATCTTCTCTTTCTTTCATCTTTCTTGTATTTTTCTCTCAGACTTTCCTCTCTTTTATCCTTTTATTTTCCTAATGCATCTTCTTGCTCTTCTCTTTTCTTTCTTTCTTAAATTTTCATTCATCTTTTTCTTTTTCAATGCATATCCCTCTTTCATCGTTCTCTTTGTTGCTTTTATCTTTATGTATTTCATTCTTATATTCCTTCAACCTCTTCATCTTCATTCTTGTTCCTTTTTTCCTCCCTCTAAACCGATCACCAACATTCTCTTCCTGCTACCACTTCCTCACATTCATCTTGCATAACTTCCATCCTCCCCTCCACCCAATGTCACCATGCTCAGATATTCAACCGACCGTCCTGTCAACCTCAAAAAGCTAAATGATTTTATTTATGCAAAATCTATTATTCTGGCGTATTTTACTTCCATTTCTCTCAGGTTGTCAGATTCGACATATTTAAAACATTTTTCAACACATGTGACGTGTTTGAATGACTTGATATTAATTAAGCCGCAATTTTAATTAAAATCTGCAAATAAATGCAGTAAGTTCAATAACTATTTCGCCTTTGCGGATGTCTTTTTGAGTGTTTGCAAAGAAAATCCTATTGCATAGCTCCGTGTGCAAAATACAAATGAGGGGGTGCAGAAAAACTCTTGGACAACCTTAGTTTACAAAGTTTGGTAAAATATCAATTTATTTCAGCATCTCTTCCTAGTCAAGCCAAGAAATTTTCAACACACCTTATGTATTAGAATACCTCTGTAGTTTGCCTTATATTATACTTTATGTATAAGAATACCTCAGTAGTATGCTTTTCATGCCCAGTATGTTTCAGATTAATAAAGATCCAACACTTCTTAATATAAATATCAACACTGGTCATGAATGGTAATTTCATGTCTTAGCCAATTATGTAATGATGACTTTAGGCCAATCTCCATCCAGTATTTATTTCCATGGCCACACTGTTACCTACAAATGCGCTCTCACTAATATTGAGCAATCTTACTCATAAACATAACCGACAATATAACAATAGATTGCAGATATATAGTAGAAGCACTAGACCAGATTTGGATTGACTATTGTTGCCACATCTTGTTTGGTGCTCCTGATATATATTCAAGATTCTTGTCAAAATCCAAAGAAGTATCTGTTAAGTTATTTGTCCATACATGACATCTTGGCTTCAGTCACATTCCTACCACTATAACATGACTTCCTTTTGCTTTTTCTATAAAAATTGTCATGCTAATTGTTCTAGTAACTCAACCTCATGTATTAAAACGCAGTACTAGATTGGCAGTGATGTCTCATTTTACCATTGAAATAGCCAGATTTAACCATAAGTTATATGCCAACAGTCTTTTCCTATGCTTGCGGCAATCTCTTGTGACTTCTTTCTTTCCCATCAAGTACATTCTTCAAAAATTTATTTGAAATATCAATCGCCCTCTTCTGTATTTGTGAATTCAATTCTTTTATTGTTCTTTCTCCTCAATGACATTTTCTCATCTTCTTTCTCACTCTGTATCCACTTGCATCTTAGTGAAATAATTGAGATTGTAACATTTTTAATTGACTTTCCAAGTGCCATTTTATTCCACTACCTTTCACCATCTTTGAGGCAACTTCTCTGTTCCATCTTCCTAGAACTTGACAGCTTTCTGGGTGAGGAACTAATCTAAATGTTTTTTAAGAATTGAAGTGCTGCATATTAAGAGAATTTTGTGGGAAATGAAATGTGGAAATCCAAAGGTGCAATCTCAGATTAGTATGACTGGTGGAGGATGATATTCCAGTCAAGCTGTTCCAATTCCTGCTTGGTATTCAAAGAGACATTATATAGAGCATTGTCCTAACAGAAGACTACACACTTTTGATTGGCCATTTCCAGATGCTTTTCATCAACTTATGAACTTTTGACTTATTAGTTCAAATTCAGCCTCTGATTTTTTGGAAGGAACTTGTAATACACAATTCCTTTCTAATTCCACCAATTCTTTGGATGTAGACCAGCATTTGAAGTTGTTAATGGTGGCTCATTTTTTCTCATTTTTTTGATACATTATTGTAAGCAATCCATTCTGATTCTATGGATACCCACATAGAAAGGGAAGTGGAGGTTTTATCTACTGTGATTCTATGGATAACCACATAGAAAGGGAAGCAGGGGTTTTATCTACTGTGATTCTATGGATAACCACATAGAAAGGGAAGCAGGGGTTTTATCTACTGTGATTCTATGGATAACCACATAGAAAGGGAAGCAGGGGTTTTATTTTGATCCCAAGAGTTTTTGTTTGATAGTTCACCTGATGTTTCCTTTTGAAGTTCGAACTTCTAAATGGCATCCACTTTAACTAAAGGGAATGGGAAGTAAATGAGTAGATGGAGGAGTTTTGAAAGATCAAGTGGCAACAAACATTTTTCATCAATTGTTACCTTTTAACTGGTCCAGTTGGGAACAATACTTGTCTGAATTTGTCTGATTTTGTGAAAGGCATTTGTAATGTTCACTGTCCTTTCAGTCCTACCAGATACACAACATCACCTTCTTCAGATATAGACTAGTATTTGCAGTAGTTAACAGTGAATCATTTCATCTTCTCCAGGATTTATTTGCTCCATATTTTTTGTTAACAATCCATTTTTAATCATCTGTGATTGGGTAATTTTTGTTGTACTTGATCAGAGAATTACAGATGGAAATTCAGTCCATTTAAATGTTTTTTTTTTGTTTTTTTTTTAAATTCTAAGACATTGAAACATCTACGTGATTTACATAACCAAGTGTTTTCAAAATCATTGCAATGGTTATGTAAAATATGTGGATTATCTCTGTGATGTCAAGTGTTGTATAACTTGGGGTATTTTTTATCAGAATTTAGATTTGGACATCATTTATGACTGCAGGCCTAGTGGAATGTTCTCAGTTTTCCAGACTGAAATTTTCACTTCTAAACCTATTGAGCCATTTACAATCAGTACTTACTTTCAGCTATGGCACCATATCCATAAAGGGTACTTATCTTTTTTACTGTTTCTACTGTATTTTTTCATTAAAAAAAAAGACAAGAACATCAAATAATGAAAATGTATTTTATTTTCCTCCATTTTCATTTTTAATGTTAAAGCATTTGAAATTCACAATATGAGAAATATGAATTATCTTTGTAATGTCTTATGTCATGTGACACAAGAGAAAGAAGAGAGAATGAGAGAGAAAGACGGAAAAGACAGAATGAGAGAGAATGACAGAAGAGAGGGAATGAGAGAGAAAAACAGAAGAGAGGGAATGAGAGAGAAAGATAGAAGAGAGAGATATGTATAAGACTTTATAGATAGATATGTATAGAAGTTGATAGATAAGCATACAACAAAATAGATTGATAGATAGATAGATACATGGTCTGTTTGGAAATTATTCTGCCATTATAAATATGCTAAGAGCCATTGGCACAGCCTTGATATATCATGGCAGCCAAAGGAAAAGCTTTGAACAAATGAGAATTTATATTGGATCACTCTGTAAGCACTACCAGTACTATATAACCCAGGAATTACCTGTTGTATTGTCAGGTCATCAGCAACTAAACCAGTCCTCCAGCCAAGCTTTTCTAGTGAGGAAGATAGCTAGACATTCAGCAGGATTCAAAAGAAGACCTGTCATAGGTTAGATGAGCAACATCATCAAAATTCTCACTGCCTCTGACTCGCTCTGACTGACTGACAGACTCCTGACGGACTTCACTCCAGACTCCAGACTGAACTGTATTTAGTCACTCCCCCCACGAGGGGATCATGTGGCACAAGGCCGGTTTAACGTGGGATCTCTGAGCCCGTGGGATCTCTGAGCCCGTGGGATCTCTGAGCCCGTGGGCTTGGCCAAAAATATGCCCTTTGAACCCGTATAAATGGGTTCAGGGTCAGTTTACCTCCCCGAAAGAGACTCCGCCCTTCGGCATAGCCTCGTTCGGGTTTCTCCCCACCTGAAGGCAGAGAGTTCAACCGATCAGCCAGTCGTCCAACTTCAGACTGAACTCCCTGCTTCCACTTGAGGCACAGTATTTATTACGTATGGAATAGTCCCTTATGTTATTATGGGTAAGGTCCCATAACAATATATATATATATATATATATGAGAAAGATTATTAAAGAAACATAGGTGCTCACCAGCAGAATTTAAACCTGCATCTCCCTTGTCAAGAGAAATCAGAGAGTGTATATTTTCCTTTAATAAAACGTTATGCTCTACTCTTATTTCTCATTATTATCACGTATATTATAAACTGTGCTCTTGCTGGATCCCATTCTTTGTCTATATTGTGCCTCATCTTTTCACTTCTATATTAAGACATTGTCAAAGACACCACATGTGGAATAGCACCAGGGCCACAGTAGTAATCGAGATATAATGTTATTAATCTTAGCACAGTGAAGAGGGAATGCCTTCAATCTGGTTTTTACTGCTTGCACAATTTCTGCACTTGCATTCGATTGTGAGTCTCATCCGGCGAGGTTGACCAACCCAATCCTGTTTATGCGAGTTCTATGGGCATTTTTAGGCTGAACCTACGGGCTTGGAAGACACACATTAAACCCGGCCTTATGCCACATCTACCCTCATGGTTGGGGCTGGTAAATACCATCTGGCCAAAATCGGCTTTGTGCCACATGGGACTGCGTGAGGCAGTTGCTAGATACTCTAGCTGAAATCTTTTCAGCTGTACTGTCAAACTCTCTGCCTTCGGGCAGAGGGGAACCTGGATAAGGCTATTCCAAAGGGCGGTCACTCGTCGCATGGAAACAGCTACCCGACCACATTTTATATGAGGTCTACAGGAATTTTTGGCTGAGCCTACAGGCTCAGATGCCCCAGATTAAACCCAGCCTTGTGCCACATCTAATCACATGGGGAGGTTAGTAAATATACTAGGTGGAATCTGTTCCAGCTGTGCTGTTGAGCTCTCTGCCTTTGGGCAGAGAGGAACCTGGACAAGGCTATGCCGAAGAGCAGAGTCTCATCTGGGGAGGTAGACAGAACCTGAACCCGTTTATGCAGGTTCTATGGGGAATTTGGGCCAAGCCTACAGGCTCTAATGACCCACATTAAACTCTGCTTTGTGCCACATCTATCCTTGTGGGAGGTGGTGCTAGTAAATATTGACTAGCTGGGATCTGTTGAATACAACTTATTACATCTTATGCGAGAACTACCAACCTTCCAATAGTCGCACTCACTACTGGATTGTCTTGCGATGACCTTGTGCATAACTGTTACCTTTATTCTTATTGAACTAATAAACCTTTTTTTACTTCCTATAAGTATCTGTGTCAAAAGACTGCAGAGACTAACTGGGATCTGTTCTAGCTAGACTGTCGAACTCACTGCCTCCGGGCAGAGAGGAACCGGGACGAGGCTCTGCCAAAGGGCAGAGTCTCGTTCGTGGAGGTAGACTGACCCTGAACCCATTTATACGGGTTCAAGAAGGGAATATTTTTGGCAGAGAACCCACGTTAAAGTGGCCTTGTGCCACATGCAACCCTCGTGGGTGGGTAGCTAAATATACTAGCTGGGATCTGTTGAGTACGACTCAGACTTATGCAAGAACTACCGACCTTCCAATAGTAGCACTCACTACTGGATTGACTTGCAGCAACCTTGTGCATAACTGTTACCTTTATTCTTATTGTACTGGTTTTTTACAATAAACCTTTACTTATTTTATCCACCTTGTTTTTCAAGTATATATTCCTTTTAGCACGGAATATAGCACTTTTGTATTCCATTTTCCTCACAGTATAACTACTATCAGAAACCCCAAAAACTTAAAATCATTCTGTGAAAGAAATTTATGGCAATGGTGAGATTAGCCATTTCTATAAAAGAAACATTCGGCATCACTGATTGAACAATTAGCATTACTCACAGTTAGAATTTATAAAAATCTTTCTCTTAAAATACATCAAAATAAATCATTATCTTCTGTCTTCTTAATTCCTGTCCTTTTAATGTTCTCTTTCCTTAATGTTTTATTTTTCTCATCTTCTCTCGCACTCAATAATACTCTTGCATTTTAGGGGCTTTATTTCCTTACCTGGAGTGAAATGAATAAGAAATATGAATAAAAAAATATAATTTTTGACTCAAAACGCATAGTTTTTTCACAAACTGCTCTCATGAATAAAACTGCCTTTGTTACCAATTTCAAAATAAAGCCTTTACAATTTTGCATAGGATAGGGACTCACCATAGAAAAAGAAAAATATTTAGGTTTTATTATCAAATATGGCTTCTGTAATTTCCCATAGCTTAAAGCCACACAATCTGAAGGGCCTTAGCTTACAATGGTGTATCAAAATTAGTGCCTTCTTCTTTGCTACAATTGTATGATTGACTTGAAATCTTTCCCTATGTTTAAGTATATCCTTTATACACAGTATTTTATTATTATACAACCTTCTTTGTTCAACTTGTTCTGGGTATGAGGATAAACTACATCCAACAGTGAGGCCTATGTTCTGGATATTGGAGGTTTTGAGCAACTCAACTGCTCTTGTTCCCAGGTCCACCCTGATGCAGTGTGGTAGCACCTGTTAGGGTCCCAGCTATAGGCAAATAGTGAACATCCCAAACTAAAATCAACAGCACATTTTTATAATAAAATGTCCAATAATACATTTTTATAGTAG
This sequence comes from Acanthosepion lycidas, assembly GCA_963932145.1. Classification (NCBI taxonomy): domain Eukaryota; kingdom Metazoa; phylum Mollusca; class Cephalopoda; order Sepiida; family Sepiidae; genus Acanthosepion; species Acanthosepion lycidas. The sequence goes on from OZ010590.1 coordinate 29,045,916, forward strand.
AATGACAATCAATGTAACACTAAAAGAATATAAAAAATACATTTTTATAGTAAAATTACTAACAACACATTTTATGATCTACAAATTATATATCTAAAAAAATCTACCTTTTTACTCTGAAAGAATAAAATTATGTACAAAATATCTCTAACTGAAAGCATAAAATTACATACAAAATATCTAGATTTTGGCATTAAACAACTTATAGGGGTTGATATGCCACTAAACAAAATCAACCAACCAACCAATCTTTATTCAACCCAGTTGGAAGAGAAACATAAACCTAGCTCCACTAGTTCAAACCTTTATAGCCAAGACTCATCATGCTATATAAATCAGGTCAAATCATCCTCATTCCTTTCATATTCCATTGGTAAGGAGGAAGTTCTATTTAGACAACTTCTTCTCAAGAACTGTCACTCTGTGAAACAAAAAGTAGTTTTAGTTTAAGAATTATTTTGAAGATAATGATTTACTAATAAGGCTTTCTAATTAACCCATAGCTGGGGTAAGAAGATATGGATTCATTTTTCTTCAAGGATACTTACACATAAGTTAATGAACCCAACTAGAATTGGAACTCAGCTCTCTGATTTCTAATTCTGATTCATTATCCATTACACCACCTGCACTTCCAAGCTTACATCACATTTTATTGCCAAGCTGTCACCCATCTAGGTACTGACCAAGCTTGATGTTGCTTAACTTGTGATCATATGAAAACCAATGTTTCAATGTGATATGGCTGTAAACCTTCATAGCTAGTACCAGCCATGCCACTTACAGTGTCAAATCATCCTCATTCCCTTCATATTCCATTGGTAAGGAGGAAGTTCTATTTAGACAACTTCTCTAGAACTAACAATCTGTGGAACAGAAAATAATTTAAGATGGTAAGTATCGTTTTTCTTTTTTTTTTTAAGATAATAATGATTTACTGATACAAGTCCTACTAATTAACCCATAGCTGGGGGGAAGATGTGGATTCATTTTTTGCCAAGGATAGTTACACGTAAGTTAATATAATGAACCTGACTGGAATTGGAATTCAGCTGTCCCATTTCCAATTCTGAGCCATTATCCATTACACCACCTGCACTTCTAAGCTTACAGCACCATTTATTGCAAAGTGGTCCCCCATCTAGGTACTGACCAACCTTCATGTTGCTTAACTTGTGATTGTATAAGAACCAATGTTTCAATGTGATATAGCTGTAAAACTTTATAGTTAGTATCCACCATGCCACATACACAGCGTCAAATCATCCTCATTCCCTTCCTGTTCCATTAGTAAGGAGGAAGTTCTATTTAGACAACTTCTTCCCAAGTGCTGCTGCTTTGTTGTACAGGCTCCTGAGAGGATACTTCCATGACCGCTACAATCTTAACCTCTTCACTAAACAGTTATCTATCCTTATAACGTACAATTCTTATATCTATGAAACATCTACACTCCACTTTCAGCATTTCTTGAGCCTTGTATTGGGTAAACAAACAAAAAAAGATACAAACAAAAATAGTTTTGACAAAGAAAAATAGTTAGGTCATTGAAGGTGCCCAAGCGAATCTAAATAAGATGGAAAAAAGAAAAATAAATCGATATAAGTGTTCTTGTGGTCGGATGATAAACAAACGACACATATAAGCAAGGGATCTATTTATTTTTTTTTTCTAAATTTATGATTTATATAACTTATTAGGTTTATTTGTTGTGGGTAGGGGATAGCTTTGGGGAGGGAGGCTTGTAGTATATTAGATGAAGACGAAAATGTTTGTAGTGGGTGCTACAAATTGCAATCACTGTGAAAAAAGGCTATTGGAAAGATGTTGGAAAAAATAAAAAGGAAGCCATATTCATGGTAAACAAAATAAACATTTCTCTGCCCATAGCTAAAGTGCTTCAGAAAACAAATTTGACCAAAATATCCCACCCACACACATATATGAAAGTGTGTTTGTGTGTACAAGAATTACATACATATTTGTGAATACATATGTGTAAATGTATGTGTGTGTATATATATATATAAATGTAGGGTTCAGTGGTGCTGAAAAATTCATGGCCCAGCAGACTTGTCAAAATATGACAAAATGACAAATAAAAAAATATCTTTTTTTTTTTTTTTGATTTTGTTTTTAGTTAGATCAAAAACTTTTCAGTACCCACATTGTCCAAGTAGGGACACCCATATTGTCCAAGTAGGGACACCCATATTGTCCAAGTAGGGACACCCATATTGTCCAAGTAGGGACACCCATATTGTCCAAGTAGGGACACCCATCATTTGCTTTATTTCTGTTTTGGTTTCTAGTGTTTAATTTCATTTTTCTTGTATCATCTTCTAAATAAATAAATGTCAAATTCTGTCTGTCTGTCCATGTGTCTGAAACTCCTAACTTGGGCCACACTTGCTCTACGTAGACATATTTTACCTTTTTGGAATCAGGATGATCCCAGGATTGAAAATCTGCCCTTCATCTGCTGATTCAGCATCCAGAATTGGGATTTGTGCACAGATGATGAGGAATCAGTTAAAAATTCAAATGTTAAAACAATTGAAAAAATTAGTGACTTTAAGTTTTTAGTTTATATTGAGTTTAAAGTAACATAAAAAATTTGCGAATTAAAAAAAATGTTTTAAATTCAGCTTAAAATATCTCCCCAATTTTGTGAATTGAAAAAATCAATTTTATTTCTTCAAAATGCAAAAGGAATCAGAGTTAAAATAAGAGGTTTCATGATGTGAGGTTTCGAAGTTCCATAGAGTTTGCAATTTGAAGAACTCAATTTTCGGCTTGAATATGAATTTCAGCCCAAATTGGAGTTTCGCCTCAAATCAATCTTATGTCAAGAATTAGACTTGTAGCCCAAATCCGCAATAAAGTGAAGCTTTTAAGTTCCATGGAATGAAATGAGGAAAATTATTATTTTTAATTTTCAAAGCTGGACCAGAATCCTTTTAGTTTTAGGCTAAATCTAGATGTTAACATTCCACACCCTCACAGAAAATTCCAGGAAGATATCTTTAATCAATTCTAAATTACAATGGTTCAAAGCTTAATCTAACAATTTTTCTTTTACACCTGGTATATGTGGTTATAAACAAAAAAAATTGACAATTATTCATATCTGAATTTAATAATAATTATTCATCCCACAAAATGTTTAATATCTAAAAAAAAACAAAAAAAAACAAAAAAATCTAATTGAGTTTCTTTCTCCCAGGTTTTCAGTTTTAGCCATCTTGACACCATTTGTCATAAGAATCACTGAAAAACCCTTTGGGTTATTCAGCTAGAAAGAGAACAGGTTAAAATAATTTTGTTTCAGCCCCACTATGTCTTCCCAACTGAGCAATGGTGAGATGAAAAAGATACTTCAGGCCTTCAGTAATGGTACCAATATTCATACTCTGGTGTCCATCTTCAAAGTCCATTCAAGAACCATCAAGAAAATGGTGAATAAGTTTAAAAACGAGGGAACCATGGAGAGGACAAATGGATCAGAAGGTCACAACAAGAGATCATCATTTCAACTTAGAGCTAAATACATTATTCAAAGTAGCATCCAATAATATTATAAAAATCTTAGAGAATTCCTGTAAGATATCTTTAATCATTTCTAAGATACAATGGTTCAAAGCTTAATCTAACAATTTTTCTTTTACACCTGGCATATGTCGTTATAAACATAATATATTGACAATTATTCATATCTGAATTTAAATAAAAACAAGTTACATAAATCAAACATTATAACCAAAACCTATCTTATATTGAATCTAAATGGCTTTAAAACAAATGTCCATTTGGATAGAGGTATAGTGGATACAGGAGTTAATTATGCCAGTGCTACTGCCACCTATTAACTGAATGCGTGGCAGTTAGGAAATGGATGGACCCAAAGGATGAATTATAGATTAAAGATATCAAAATTAAACAAGTGTGGAAATTTAAATATCTAAGAAGTGTTTTAAGAGAGAAAGGAAAGTGTGACACTGCAATCCGAAGTCATATTGGGACAGTCAAAGATGCATTGCAACAGTTAAGTAGATTAGTAAGAAATAGTAAAACAGCACTAGAAAAAATAGAAAGAGGACTAAATTTTGCTGTTACACATGGTATATGTATCATTTTTTAAATATACTTTTCTTATTGTCGGTTTACTTTCTGTATCTTGATATTGAATGTGAAAAACTCACTGTTCATAATTCATTTTAATACTTGTAAAGGTTCTGAGCTTTCTTTATGATCAAGAAAGAAATTCAATGGATCTGTGGGATTTTGCATCTTCAGACTGATTTTATATTATGGTCACATGAGTGTGATGATATTTTGGGGGATTTTGAATTATAGTGTGGATTCTTGGAATTAAAATAAAAACACACACTTACATACGGGAGTAGCAATATTTTTCACTGAAAGCAGAAAAAAAGAAAATTTGATAAGTTTATTTTGTTTTTCTGGTGTTAGTTTTTTTTTTGTCATTTTATGAGGACTTTACAAAATTTATCAGGTCTGAATTTAGAGTTTTCTTTCTCCTCGACTCCAACCAAGCCAAGAGAATAAAACCTGCCCAATTATTTAACCTACAGGTAGAGAAAGCTGATAAGAAATGTTTTCAGGTTGGAATTTGGATATAATATGCCAACCTCACTTTTTTAACCACTATACTATATGCACACAGATTAAACATGACTAACCACAAAAAACCCAACAGTGGAATAAACAGATGAAGATTACAACAGATCTCAGCAGTTGAACCAGTGGATGAAGAGGGCTACAGATGACAGATATGATACAGAAGGTGCCACTGGAAATTAACAATCAGCGGCAGTCCATTGCAGTTTTGTTATATCATAGGTAATACGATATAAGCAACTAGGTAATCCTGGGTGGAAAGATTACACTAACCTAGGAATTAGGTGAAACAAATAACAAGGTTTTTATTGTACGGGAAGTACAATGAGTAAGAGTTTTTAATAATAATAATAATAAGGAAAACAGGAGATACGTCACGGAGGTTCATGGTGTTCACCTCCCACTACAATAGTTTGTCACATCTTTTATTTTCTCCCTCGCGTCTCTTTTAGACTGACCAATCACTGTTGGGGTGTGATAGGTTGTTCCACTAAAACAAGTTTCATAACTGAATTCTGCAAGTCTTATTCTATATGTGCCGCAAAGGAAGGTCATGAAATCAATTATGCGACTCACTTCCTTGCAAATTGAGCACCACCTTAAAAAATCATTGGCACTTTCTTCTACTCTGATTTTCTTTCACCTTTAACCAACTCTTGTAAAGCCAAACAGTGATAAGGAATGGATGACGGGAGCAGGTTTTGGTGAAGCTGGAAGCTTCTAGTTCTGAACCTTCATATTGGCAGTGAATTTAGTTATCAACACAATCACCATAAAGAACATGATCAGCAAAGAAGAAATTAAACTCTTGGATATGGGATAAAGCCAATGATATGCAAAAACACACAAGTGTGTGTGTGTGTGTGCGCATACAAGTATAAGTGTGTGTATTTGGAATTCAACAAGATTCCTGTCTCAAATTCTGCATGAATTTGTGCTAATCTACCCCATGATGTTCAAAATGTTCTGTTGGACATTTAACACACATATTACAGGTCGAAGCCAGGTTTTTGAGTGGCAGGTATATTTCAAGGTCATTCGAGTCTTGGTTTGAGATGATGAGCCTTTTTCAGCAATGCCAGAAAATGTGGAAAATTTTGTGGACTCGCCCATGAAGAGCATCAATGAATAATCCATCAGCCCTTTCACATGACTGGAATCTATTATGAAAACTGTCAGGAGATCCTCAGCCAGAAACCTTCTGATACAATCACGTATACAAAGGTTTGTGTGTGTCTGCACTTATACATGCATGCACACTTTTACACACATCCGTATATATTATTAACCAAGTGGAAAAATTTATCTACAACAGTTTTTCATATGATTTCAACATGATTAGCATGGTTGCACACACAAACACACTCACACAGTGACATGTGTGTGTATTATTATATATGTATGGAAAAATATATAAATTTATATATCAGACTAATAGTAGGTAGTCGACTAACAAAATAGGAAAACTATTTTATGTGTTTCTTCCCTCAAAAGGACTTCTTCAGCTTAATAATGGTTTTATCAATGTTAATATCAACTGTTTCCTTATATGGAAACATACTTCATTCATTGATCAAGCAGCTAGTGTTACTTTCAGGTGAAATTTATAAAATGTTTCTCATAAAAAACAGTTTTCAGGAAAATAGGTTTCTCAAGTCCAGTAACTGTTATTGCTCTTTCCAGTATTGGTTGTACTTCCTTCTAACATTGAAGTTTGTGGTAGTGTGGAATGTCAACATCATGATTATGTCATTATTTTCTCTTAGAGTTACATGTAAAATCCATTTTAGCTGTTACTGTTGTTGAAAGTGATATGTGGTTTGTGTTATTTGTTAAAGTTCTTTGTTTGGAATTTGGTAGCACCAATTCATGAGATTTGAAGAAGTGCAGTCTTTGCTAAGACCGACAAACTTCATTTGCTCGAAGCACCTTTGAATGATTGATTTGAGAAAACTGTAGTATACATTTAACAGTTTAGATATTTCTGAATAAGTTTTGTACTATGAATGACATGCATATGAATTTTTTAATGAAGTTAAATATATATATATATATAGAGAGAGAGAGAGAGAGAGAAATAAAACAAACACTGGTTACAATTTTTCATGAAGAAATGCAGAAAATACAGGAATGCATAGCTTTAAATTTAAATATCCAACCCTGTAATTACCCTGTCCTAATAAAACTACAGCTGTATGTCTATATTTCTGAGATGAGGTATTATATATATTGAGGACACATGGCACAGTGGATAAAGGCGTTGGTTAGATCCAGTAACAGACCCAAAGAGTGTGAGTTCAATACCCGGTTAAGGCAGTGGAGAACTTTCAGAGGGAAAATTAGCAGGAGATAACTGATAATCCATCAAACATGGCACATGGAACTAGAACAGTCTACCCCAGTGATTGAAATAAAGGGTTCAGTTTGAAATTCCAACCACCTGAAGAAGGCCAGAGTGTACAACGGCCAAAAACGTTGTGATAAATATGGCGACAAAGATGAGGACAATAGTCCGAATAATGTAAATACTGAAAACTACAGCTATTACATATACATATACATATATATATGGTATAATTATGGGTAAAAGTGCTCAGTATTACAATTACAGCATATGTAAATAATAAGTAGTATAGAGTGTATATAAATATAAAAAAGTGGACACTGAGATCAACACTGAATATTGCATTCAACCATGAAGCGGATTTTTTACACACACACACATATATATATATTAAACAATTTCAGACAATTTCTACATAACTGTCCAGAAAATAAAAAATTATAGGAACACAAGAAAAATTAAATAAAAAAATAATTCTCGTACCTTGTTAGTGATTTTTAATGAAACTTAAAAAGAGGGATTCCTGGCCACATAATGTATATGTGTGTATGTATGTGTGTGTGTGTATGTATGAAAACACCTTAGTTGACATGACTTGATAAACTCCCTCATTAAGTCCATCAGTGTGTTTTAAAAAAAAAAAAAAATTTTAAATAAAAGCTAAGTTCTTTAATCTTTTTCATGCCCACACACTCATATATATGTGTGTGTGTGTGTGTGAAAAAGACAAAAGAAAAACTTAAAAGCTAAGTTTTTCTTTTGTCTTTTTCACACCCACACATGCATATATATGTGCATATGTGTGTGTGTGTGTGTGTGAAAAAGATTAAAGAAGGTAGCTTTTATTTAAAAAATTTTTTTTAAAAAACACACTGTGTTTCATCCACTGAGGGACTTCACAATGGAAATGAGGGACTTTATATCAAAGCAAATTTGCCTTGATATAAAATGTCCCTCAGAACATGAAATGTGTCAACTAAGATGTTTTCATGTTGTCTTTTTTCATGTTGTCCTTTTACAGTTATACTCTATCTTAAATTTTTACACACACACATATATTTTAATCGGTATCACTTCATGCAAGGAAGTAAAGCCACTAAGACACAAGGGGTTACAGAGTGTGGAAGAATTAGGAACAGAAACATTAATAATGAACAAAAAGAGAAAAATGTAATCAGGTGGACAGTAGATAGAAATTGACATTGCATTTAATTTTTTACAGATTAAAGTTGCCTGGAAAGGGTAGAGCCAGAAAGGTATTCCACAAATGAGAAGTGTGTGAAAAGAAACTGTTAGCAAAGAACATATTGCTACATCTAGCCAACTCATCTGTAAACTGATGAGATCTTTCACTCTAATCTAGTATTGTGCTTAAATTCATGAAGTCTAGGTACCATAGTGAAGTGCTCATCTGAACAATTAACATGAAAGTATTTATAGAAAATGCACAGAAGCAACCTTATGGTGGTGGGTAAGTGAGTGCAGCCAAGATGCCAGATCAGCACCAATAATATTGCCGATTCTTCTTTGGATCTTATCAAAGAGCTCAAGGTAAATAGCACTGGCACCAGACCATATGTGGCAGAAATATCTTAAGAATGAGTGAATAGTAGACTTATAACTATGTAAGATAGATTCTGGAGAGAGATAGTGTCTTGCACGACACAGTTAATTGACTTTCTTGGCATCTGACCTAGCAATGGATTCAGTATAGTCTTTCCACTTCATGTCAGCTGAGAACGTTAGCCTGAGAAGTTGTAACAAGTCACTTTCATGAAGGTTAACATCGGCCATGCTGATGGAAGGCATCAGATGATTAATGGAGAGAAGTTCAGTTTTGGAGCCATTAAAATTAACAAGTTATCTTTTGTCTCAGTTAACAACAGGCTAGATATCATTTTTGACATTGACCACCTGGCTGATCAGCCTTACTATTGAAGCAGGAGTAAATAGTTTTTTTTTGTCAGTGTAATGGCAAGTTGAGAGATAATGCCATCGGGGCGGGGAGGGAGGGTCATTGATAAAATTAAAACTAGAGTAGGACCAAGAATGGAGCCCTGGGCGGACACCTGCGGTAGTACGAAAGAATGTGGACGAGTTGCCATTCAGGATAATTTTCATTCTGTGATTTGATAGGAAAGACTGGATTAGTTCAAAAATGTGTTCAGAGACACTGTAACTTTTCAGCTTGTATGCCAAACCCTGTCAAAGACTTTTGAGATGTCCACATCTACAGCCATCTGTTTTTATTTAGAGCATGATAAACTCTTTCCACAATTATACATCAGCAGTTGACCTTGACAAACAAAAGCCATATTGCATGTCCAAGAAAAGGCTCTGCAATTCCACATTGATTAGGGTTCTAGGAGTTTCCCAAAAAGTGGTAGAAGGCTGAAAGGCCAATGCTTGGAAGGGTTGGATTGTTCTTAAAAACTGGAACAACAAACTATAACTTCCAGCAGGTGCATTATTTACATTATTCAGACTATTGTCCTCATCTTTGTCACCATATTTATTACAACGTTTTGGCCGTTGTATGCTCCGGCCTTCTTCAGGGGGTTGGAATGTCAAACTCAACCCTTTTTCACTCACTGGGGTAGACTGATCTAGTTCAATGTGCCATGTTTTAATGGATGTCGGTTATCAGTTATCTCCTGTTAATTTCCCTCTGAAAGTTCTCCACTGCCTTAACCAGGTATTGAACTCACACTCTGGTAAAAAATGCAGTGATAACAGCAAAATTGCAATATGAGCACTGGTAAAAATGGTTGCTAAGACATTATAATACCCAGAAATTCATACCCAGATGTCCTCAAGGACACATGGCACAATGGATAAAGGTGTTAGTTAAATACAGTGGCAGGACCCAAAGAGTGTGAGTTCAATATCCTGTTAAGGCAGTGGAGAACTTTCAGAGGGAAATTAACAGGAGATAACTGATAACTGACATTCATTAAAACATGGCACATGGAACTAGAACAGTCTAATAAAGGGTTCAGTTCCAACCATTTGAAGAAAGCCAGAGTGTTGTAATAAATATGGCAACAGAGATGAGGGCAATAGTCTGAATAATGTAAATAATGTACATAATACCTCTTCTCATTCCAGCAGGACGCAGCGAGGCATTTGTTATATAGTTTAGAGAGAACAGGGGCCAGTTCAGAAGCACAATATATATAGTCACATTTTTCATGATAAATGATATTGTTTTTCCCATTATCAGGATATACTTACATATATATAGGTATATATATCTATATGATATCTACTTATGTGAAAATTGGATTAGTTACTGCTTCTAGTTAGATTAAAAGTCATGGCAACAATATTTAGTACAAATAAATGATGAGTTTAAGATGAATGAATATCAACAAGACAATATTTTATATTTTTTTATATAACTGACTAAAAAGAGAAAAAGAATGACCTTAAAAGTTAGGAATTGTATGGATGATAAACGTGTGTGTGTGAAAATATTCAATCACTAAAAGGAAAAATATCCCCATATTTAGAAACTAGGTCCTGTGAATGTCATCGCCATGGAAAAGACAGAAAAGAGTGTGAAGACAAGAAGTTTCCTGTTTTTATAGTTCTTGAGCAGTGCCCCTAATGACTTCCTGGCAAAGCTATGTAGAGATAACCAAAAATTATAATATCTGTCCTTGCTAAAAAAAAATTTTTTTTCAAATCATTTGACTGCAAGCAAGGTGATAAAGCCAATAGGATGCAGGGGTTTTTCAGGGAATCAAAGAGAATGAAAAGATTTTAGTGAAAAGAAGTGAGGAAAAAACAAAGGAACATGGTCGAGGAAGAGAGATGTCAATTCACAATGCATTTAGATTTTTAAAGATTGTAGTTGGCAGTGAAGTGAGAAAAAATGTTAGAATAGATGTGTTGGTTGCATCTAGCTAGTTCAAGAGCAAAAGTTTGAAACCTAATTGCCAATCTAGTAGCTTGCTTAAATTCACTTAGTCAATCATTATTCCTTTGGCAAATGTTCTGACAAGCTGCGTTCCTTAGATCCACCAGTTCAGACCTTTACAGTGAGGATCTGTCAAACCACATACACATGGTTGAATCATCCTCATTCCTTTCATATTCCAGTGATAATTAGGAAATTCCATTTGGACAGCTTCTTATCTTTCACAATTATCTATTCTGCACTTACTTCCTCGTCTTATGTCCATTCAACAACATCCTTTAGTGACTCTTTACCTTGAGTGGCTCTTAGGCCTTATACTGGGTGAACAAAAAAAATATTACTTTCAGTCATTTTTATTGCTTCTTTGTTTGAATACTGTTTTCCATATATATATATATATATATATATAGTAAAGGTAATAAATCCATTAGTATATAATCCAAGTGGATCCTAATAATATAAAATATTAAAACTGATCAACAAAAAGAGCTCAGTGTATTTATTATTACAGAGCAAATAATTAGTACACAATAAAATCCAAAATTAACTCATATGGGGAATAGACTTATTTCAGCCAAAGAAAAATTTGTCCATCTTATTCAATCATGGTATAGACTGGGTTTGTGTCAGAATTAAAAATTTAATTCTGGTAGATACCAACAAAAAAAAGTTGTCAAAAAACTAATACAGAATTTATGCATTTCAACATTTCAGTCAGATGAAAGGCACAAGTCAGTTTTCAGGGGAGGGTGGTAGGTCTTAGTCTTAAATGGAAGAGGCTTTATTAAATTAAACCCAGATATTAACCTTATGATATTGAATTGGGGTTTTACAAAGAATGAAATGATAATAAATATATATATATATATGCACACATACAGACACATGCAACTCATTTTTTTGCATCCTGACTGGTGAAATGAATAGTTGGATGATTTTTAGAAACCTACTTTTAGGAATGTTTTTCCAATTGTCAATAATATATATTGTGTGTGTGTGTAAAAATATATAGAAAATAGGAAAGAACTCGTTAGGTAAATAATCCAAAGTTCTTTAGTATTTTTGTTATTATTTTTAAAAAAAATAGTGCTCGATACAAAAGTAGAGCATAAATATAATTATTTACTTAAAAATATGATTCCAACGCTACATAAGAGTTCTCATGTTTCAAAACAAGAGCCGAAAACTTCAATATAATTATTTGAATTAAATTGAATTAAAGTACTAAGCTCTGTTCCACCTTCAAGCAAAATTCTTTTTGGAATAACTTATTCCTGAAATTTACGTGTTTCATAAACATAAAAACATTCATCCTCCAACAGGAATCGAACCTGTATCCTATACGGAACCTGACGATTGCATCTAGCATGAAACAGACTGTCGCATCTAAGTGCTGACTTCTATGTTCACTTTTATATTTACACACGCTCTATCTCTGATATTGAGCACTTTATCCCATAAATATAGCACATCTTAAGACTATATTTCTTCATATATATATATATATATATATATATATATATATGTGCGTGTGTGTGTATGCATGTGATAAAATATAGTTTTACGGTATGCTATATTTATGGGTTAAAGTGTTCAATGTCCAGTATAGAGCATATGTAAATGGTCATTGAAGGCAAAATCTGTTTCATGCTAAACACAATCCTTAGGCTATTTAGTATGAAACAGTGTCACCACTGGGTGTTAACTTCAGTGTCCACTTATATATGGCCTGAAGATTGGGAATTATGGATAGCAAAGTCAGGTTTTTCTGGTTTATTGTATTATTTTTGTGATGATACAATTATTATCAGAATAATAAAACTATAAACTGGAAATAGCTGAATTTACTACCCATAATGTCTTATTCACCAGCTTATATAAATAGTCGAACCAACACATAAGAAGCATGACTGGAAGATTATGCTCAATCATAAAACAGACTGTAGCCATTCAATATCGATCTCTGTCCACTTTTATATTTACATAGACTCTATGATATTGAACATTTTTACCTATAAATATAGCATACCTCAAAACTATATTTTTATGAGATATATGTGTGTGTGTGTGTGTGTCTTTTAATGACAGACCATAAGTTTTCTATTAAATCTCTGGAGAAGCTGGTGGCAATTCCATTAATTTAATTTTGGCTTCTTTGAAACCATTTTGGCAAGGAAAGCAAGAATCTTTCTTAAGAACACCTAAGAATTTACAACCCTGAATAAAAATATCTTAAATACTTTTAAACTCTGGCAGTCTGCTAATTATTTTATATATAACGCCAAGAAGAAAGCTTACAAAATGCACAAAAAACAAAAAGAAAATAACATAAGTAACCTTTTTAAAACTTGTCACGTATTGCTACCTACTAACTCCATAATGACTTGAATTGAAAAGAATTTATTCAATCATAATATAAAAGGTGTTGCATCAGAACAATAAGTGATTTAATCAACACAATAAAAATTAAACCTGAAACAGTAATAGACTTCAAAAAATCTCCCATGAAATTTAAATAAAGATTATATGAAGATAGGAAATGGGTTCTACAAAACAATACGCTCGATGCATTAGCCATCCATTGTAATAGGTATGATCATAATTTCAATTTAAAGAATGTTGTTAGGCTTGAAAGAGAAAGAAATTGACACAAATGCACTGACTGCACCAATTTCTGAATCTTCTACATTAGATTTACGTCATACAATATAGCCACCATTCTCACAATATTATAACAACTACAATGTGGGGTACTTAATGAAAACAAGGTGATTAAAATAAATATAATAAAAAGCTGAATGAATTTGGATACTTTTAGAATTTCTGCTAAATTTAATGTCAAAATTTAAATGTTGATGATCACAGCATCTTTAACATTTTGATAAAAATTGTAACTGGTGTTTATTGCATTTTCCTACAATATATATATATATATATATATATATATATATATATATATATATAATTTAATTTAAAGAAAAAACAGACAACTTTTAGGTTCCATTGTTATAATTTATTTCACCAGAGATCTTATTTTTCTCTGGATCTTCACTTTCAAGGGTGAACAAATGAATTTAAAATTTATTTATCAAGATTTTCATTACTTATATATATATATATATATATATATATATTACATAACAAAATCACAAATTACCTCATACTGGTGGCGGTACAAATCTATTTCGACCAATGAGAAGTTATTTAGTCTCATTCAACCCTAATGTATACTGGAGTTGAATAAGTCTAATGTACTTCTCATTGGTTGAAATAGATCTATACCCCCCCATGTGAGGTAATTTTGAATTCTGTTGTGTAATTTATATGATCTGTTATAATAAATACAGCTACTTTGTAGATCAGTTTTAATACTTGATATTACTAGGATCCACTTGGAAGATATACCAACAGATTTATTACCTGTACTAATATATATATATATATATATATATATATATATATAAAATTATTTTCTATTTTAAAAATATGATTCCATCACATGAATTACCATGTTTCAAAACAGAAAATAAAATTTTAAATATAACTATAAAATTAAATTTAAAATCTATAGCTCTATTCCATTCTCAAGTGATTTTTGGAATAACTTGTTAAGAAGTTTTCAAAGACAATCTGAATATTTTCAATTGTTATGGTTACAGAAAAATTCAATCATTTTGTTAAGGGGTGTTTAGGTTTTAATTTCCCTAGACAACTTATGTATCAAATAAAAGTTACTTTCAAAATAAGGTTAAATTAAGAAGGGGTAGGATGTGCCTGCTCACAAACAATGACGTCCTTCAATGATAAAAAGGTTTTGGCATTTTTATTTGGCCACTTAATTCATAATACACAAAGATTTCTCAAAGGGGTTGTCTGAATATGAGTAAGTCGTATTTTTAATATTTAAAATCTATTCAGAGTCTGTCTATATTTCTGAGATGAGGTATTATGTACAGTATTTACATTATGCGGACCATTGTCCTCATCTTTGTCGCCATATTTGTCACAACGTTTCGGCCGTTGTACACTCCGGCCTTCTTCAGGTGGTTGGAATTTTGAACTGAATCCTTTATTTCGATCCCTGGGGTAGACTGTTCTAGTTCCACGTGCCATGTTTTGATGGATGTCAGTTATCAGTTATCTCCTGCTAATTTTCCATCAGAAAGTTCTCCACTGCCTTAACCGGGTATTGAACTCACACTCTTTGGGTTTGTCACTGGATCTAACCAACGCCTTTATCCACTGTGCCATGTGTCCTTGAGAAGAAGGCCGGAGCGTACAACGGCCGAAACGTTGTGACAAATATGGTGACAATGGTCCGCATAATGTAAATACTGTACTTAAAATCTATTCCAACAAATTTAAAGTACTTTTCTACTTCTAATAACTAATAGGCTATATGTTATTTTTTACAATTAAATATATTAGAATTATATTTGTATTTTTAAAAAATTATTAATCAAAGTATAAATATGTATGTTTCATCTTTCATAAAATTAAACATTATTTAAGGAAATATTTGACAGTGTCTACAAAAAGTAGCTATTTCATTTCTTTAAGTAAATTTTTATTTTTCAGAAACTTAATGTATAATTTTTCATGTATGCACAAAGGCATGGGTCACTTAATGACCTCCAAGTTCTAGCTCTTCTTATCAATTTCCATTTTACTTCTGGTGTTTTATTTCTTCTAAGTGCCAGAAATATTTAGATAGGAACATTTGATTTCTGCATTTATTTTTTTTTTAAAGACATTTGATGTTGGTTCCAACATCTTTTGAAATCATGTTTGGTGCATCCAGTGTAGATCTTAACTATGTCTGGATCTTCAATAACTGAAATATCACATTGATAAACCAATGATTCCATGCAAAATGTATTATTGAGTGGACTTTTTGAGGATTTTTACAGTTACATAATTTTACCTTACCTTCTTTTCTTTTTATTTTAGAATCTAGATTTTTTTGATTTTGGTCTAAGTGTTTACTCAAGATATTAGCATTATGTTCCTTAATCATTTCTAAGTTTTCAGTACAACAGTAACTTAATTTAAGGGTATTTTATTAAAAATTGTACTGAGTTTACTCTATCTAGGAAAATGTTTATCAATTAATGCAAGGAATTTTTGGCCCAATTTATTTTTTACTACTTAGTTGTATGGGGTGTATACCAAATGATATTACACTTTCGTTTTTTTTCTGTTTCCATTTTCCTTTTTTTATATAATGTTGTTTTAGGCATTTATATCTGCTATTCTTTAGAGCTTTATAACAGAAATTACTATGTCCATAGAATATTTTCTTATTTGCTGAATTTGTACTTATCCACTTTCATTAGATATAGGTGTTTGTGTATATATATATATATATATATATATATATATTATCTTGATGACATCAATAAGCGTGTTAGCATAAAAACTCATAAATCCATCAAGCAGTTATTTGTTTGTTCATCTATATTGTACCATGGCATCTTACTAACACCTCAACTTTTTATTCTTTATCTACCATATCCCTTTCCAGTCCTTTGTAGTTCTTGATAAATTTCATCTTTGTTATTTCTCTTAAACTCCATTCTGCATTTTATTTACTTAAGTTCATCAAGTATATTATGCACTGTTTTCCTCTGTCCATCTAACCGTCAACTTGTCCTTGAGTATTAGTTTTTCCAAGCCCCACTTCCTCATTATGTGGCCCACAAATTTCAACTGTCTCTTAAGTTTTCCTTTTTGCTTCAATTTTCTCTAAAACCTCATTTCTGTTGATTTCATCTTCAAGGAGATTGTCCAGCATTCACTGCCATATAGAAGGAGAGATATCCCGTAACCATTCAGTACTTTTTTCCTTGTTTCTAACGATGCTTTTCAGTCTCTTAATACTCTGCTTAGCTTTTCGAATGTATCTTTGGCTATCTCAATGCATCTTTGGATTTCAGTGTCGCACTTTGTTTTCTGTTCGAACACTTCCCAGGTATTAAAGTTTCTTGTTCTTGTTTGATTTTGGTCACATGTTACAATCCAGATCTCATATGTTACAAGTATACAACATTTTTTTTTATATAACATTTATTTTTTCTGAAATAGTTCCTTCTAAGAATGCATCACTAATGTTTTTGTCTTATAATTCATTAGCTTACTATTACTCTAGTATTATACATACACATACACACATATATACAGTAGTGAGCATAAAGATCAGAACAATGTTAAGAAAAAGTCTAAATGTGAAATAACTTTTTAAAGCTTCAAAGAACATTTTATGAAGAAAAAATAAGGATATAAACGTAAATTATATAATTCCTAAATATAAAGCTCAATAAACTTATTTTGATAAAGTTATAAGAATAATTATATAACATTCGAAAAAAATAGATGATCAAAAACATCAGAACGATTAAATAAATCCATAAAATTTAATAATTATTTTGCATTATTGAAAATTTTTTAGGGTAAGAATATAAAATTGGGTATTTTACTAAATTACACAGACTCTTTACTGGCTCTTGCATTGTAAACATGGCAAAAAAATCTGTGACGTCATTGGAACATAGAAAACTGATAGTCAAGTTATATAATGAAGATAAACGCTCGATTGGGGATATTTCAAAGACTGTGGGGAAATCTAAGTCTTATTCATAGCATTTTAAGAAAACTTGAGGAAACGGGGTCATGTGAAGCCAAAAAACCACCTGGCAGGCCTAGGAAAACTACTGCAAGTGAAGACAGATGGATTAGTAATGAATCAAAAAGGATCAATTTGTGACAGCAACTGCTATCTTTAAAAGAGCTGATGCTAACCTTGGCATTAAAATATCAAGGCACATTATTTCTCGAAGACTTAATGAAATAAATTTGAACAGTCGAGTAGCCTCTATGAAGCCTTACATTTCTAAAAAGAATCAAATGAGCTGATTGAAATATGCCACTGAACACATCATATAGACAGAAGAACAGTGGGATTGTGTTCATTTCAGCGATGAGTCAAAGTTTAACATGTTCGGTTGTGAAGGGAGAAGGTTCGTTCGACGCAGTCCTAAGGAATGATATTCACCTCAGGGCACTACAAGCAGCATTAAATTTGGAGGAGGAAGTGTGATGGTGTTTGGCATGATTTCAGCTGCTGGTATGGGACCTCTTGTCAGGCTACATGGTAAAATTAACGCAACTGTATACAAAGAGATATTGAAGAATCATGTTGTACCTAATTTGTGAACTGCAATTAATCAACCAGCTGTATTTATGCAAGATAATGCACTGTGTCACACAGCAAAGTCTGTTAAGACATTTCTGTCTGAGGAGAATGTTAAGGCTTCATAGAGGCTACTCGACTGTTCAAATTTATTTCATTAAGTCTTCGAGAAATAATGTGCCTTGATATTTTAATGCCAAGGTTAGCATCAGCTCTTTTAAAGATAGCAGTTGCTGTCACAAATTGATCCTTTTTGATTCATTACTAATCCATCTGTCTTCCCTTGTAGTAGTTTTCCTAGGCCTGCCAGGTGGTTTCTTAATCATTCTCATGTTTTTGATCATCTATTTTTTTTCAAATTTTATATAATTATTCTTATAATTTTATCAAAAAAAGTTTATTGATCTTTATATTTTGGAATTATATAATTTACCTTTATATCCTTATTTTCCCTTGATAAAATGTTCTATAAAGCTTCAAAATAAAATGTTATTTCATATTTAGACTTTTTCTTAACATCATTCTGATCTTAATGCTCACTGCTGTATAGTGGGAGAAGATGTATTTCAAAGTGGAAATAGCTGTTGTGTGCTTCTCTGTTTAGGATCATTGGTGTTTCTCTGTTTAGGACCATAGGACTAAATTTGCTTATGGGGCTCAATGAAGTCCTAAAGAATGAAATGCATCACACGAAAACTTTCTCCACTTTGTGATATATATATATATATATATATATATATATATATATATATATACTACAGTTCTAAAGTTTGAGACAGCCCCTAATAATTTTTTACATTAGCCCCCAAAGTAGTTGTTTTGTACTTTAAATAAGAGAAAATTATTATACATCGTTAAACAAAAAAGTGTGAGATGATCTTTATCAGAAAGTTTATTATGATAAAAAGAAAAAGGCATTTTACAATTAAATTTCACTCTTGACAAAATATCCTCCTTTCGTCTTGATTACTGCAGCACAAATTTTTGGCATTCATTTCAAGTTTCTCAAAGTATAAGTTTGATAATTGATCCATTTTTTTTTTTTTTACAGTAAAAAAAAAACAAACTATAGTACACATTTTAAAACATCTGTGAAGTATTTGCAATTAATTTTATTAAGGGTTTTTTTTTTTTTACTACTTATTTCATAAAAATCAATCCACAACCATACTCTCCTTAAACAGTGATCACGCACTGACTCAGCATTCTTCACTCCACAAATAAGAAATTTAACTTTCAGATGAACACAACAATTCTGTCCTCAACAATAATGAACACTACAAGATTTGTCTTGTAATAAACAATACCCTGATGATGACATTGTGCTATGTCGAACGTCCTCGGAATAAAAGAAATATGTATCAACACAGCGATTTTCTCTTGTCTTTCAATAATCACATGAAAAAGTTTATCCGTGAATATAAAAGGATCCAGTTGAAAATAAGTAGACAGAACATGTCTAAATGAAAACATGCTGTTAAGAGATATATATAAATCTCTCTCTCACTCTCTCACTCTCTCTCTCACTCTCTCTCTCACTCTCTCACTCTCTCACTCTCTCTCTCACTCTCTCTCTCACTCTCTCTCTCACTCTCTCACTCTCTCTCTCTCACTCTCTCACTCTCTCACTCTCTCTCTCTCACTCTCTCACTCTCTCTCTCTCACTCTCTCTCTCTCACTCTCTCACTCTCTCTCTCTCACTCTCTCTCTCTCACTCTCTCACTCTCTCTCTCTCTCACTCTCTCACTCTCTCTCTCTCTCTCTCTCTCTCTCTCTCTCTCTCTATATATATATATATATATATATATATATATATATATATATATATATATATAATCCTTCACAGACAGTGTGGCTAGACATCCAATTGCCTCAAGCCAGGATCAAAACCCAACTGATTTGGTATCAGACACTCAACCCCTAAGCCATTGGCACATGGCCAGGATGAAGGTAAATTTGGACATATTTATTTTTAGATAGACTCCAATGACAGGGAGAACTCGACTCATTTTAATGAAAAGTATATATAGTTTGATAAACCTGTTGGAATAATTTACAAAAAAATTTTCTGTAAGTCTTCATGCAAAATATGAATTACAAAGCATAAAAACTAAATAAAAAATATGTAAAAAAATCTACAAAGAATAACTTGGCCATGACATATTTATATATAAACTAAAGTATTAATGGATTTTATTTTTTAATCAGGCATATTTTTATTACTTTAAATGTTACATCTAATAGATTACCATATTTGAGTAGATGTTCCGATTTTTTTTAAACAGTGTTTATTTTGTCTGACAACTTGCACACTCAAGAAAACTTATCTTAATAAAGAAAATTTGCCCTCCAGCAGGTTTCAAACCCACTTCACCCTTTGCAGGAGAAACCATTGTCTGATACGGTGCACTTTGACTACTGAGCTATGAAATTCTAACAAAGCAAGAAAGAACTCTTTTCAAATGTAAGATTTTCCTAATCTTTCATATGAACTTTTCACATGCATATGTACAAAAATAGACATCTCAATACATATCAGCATTCACCCTTTTTTGTATTCTCTGTAAATGTAAATAAAGTATTAAAAAATCAAGAAATTTTCATTAGAAACAAAGCAAAGGGTACTGAACTGCTATGTAATATTCATTCTTATATATGGAAGTGAATTCTTCCATGTTCTATGTCCCTTCAGAGCAGGAGGCAATCATGGCTAACCAAATTTTCCATCTTTTGTAGTTCTTAATAAATTTTGTCTGTTTGTTATCTCTCTTAAAGCTTATTTCACTATTCATTTTGCTAAAGCTCACTAACTAGATTATGCATTGTTTTCCTCTGTCCATCTTACCTTCAATTTGTCCTGTGAGTATCAGATTTTCCAAGACCTCTTTCCTTGTTATGTACCTTAGAAATTTCCATTGTTCCTTGCTGATTTTAAATATAAATTTCCTTTTTGTTTCTATTTTCTCTAAAAATTTATCATTGCTTACCTGTTTGGTCCATGGTATCTTCAGCATCCTTCTGTAGGACCACATTTATGCTGCCTCATGTCTCCTCTTCATCTGCAAAGAGATTGTCCACCATTCACTGCCATACAGGAGGACTGGTATTACATAATGGTTCACAACTCTTTTCTTTGTAACAAAATTTTTCTGCTTCTTAATACTTTGCTTAGCTTTTGGAAGGCCGTTGGCTGTCCCAATGCACCTTAAGATTTCAGTGTTGCTCTTCCTATCCTCTGTTAAAATGGATATTTAAATTTTTATACTTGTTTGATTTTGGTATCTATGTTGGGCTGTTCCTTTTGCTAACAAGCATGTATTCCATTTTGCAGCAGTTGATTTTTATCACTGTACTAGCCAAATTTCCCACACCTTGCTGCATATCACACATTTTTTTTTAAGAAAATGATGATTGATTTTAAATAATTGTTATAATTTCTGAAGAAAAATGATGCATTTCAATATTAATGATCTTGCTGATGTGACCTCAATCTTCTGGTTTTCTCCTTCTATATTTTAGATAGGAGTTATTCTCTTGTTCAAATTTAAATTTAATTTAAATCAAGGAAAAAATTTCAGTTGGGGTGGTGGGATGTGGCTGACCTTCTTTGATCAAAACAAAATATACTTATCTAAGTACCCTAAGAGTCATTCCCTTGTTCAAATTTAAATTTAATTTATATCAAAGGGGAAAAAATTTCAGTTATTGGGGGATGTGGCTGACCTTCTTTGATCAAAATGAAATATACTTATCTAAGTACCCTAGGAGTCATTCCCTTGTTCAAATTTAAATTATATCAAAGAGAAAAAAATTTGCAGTGGGTGGTTTGTGCACCCCTGGGGACCCCTTTGATCAAAATGAAATATACTTATCCAAGTACCCTAGGAGTCATTCCCTTGTTCAAATTTAAATTTAATTTGTATCAAAATATTACTCTGGGTAAGGTAGTTTCAGAATATATATGGTTATGGGGAGTCTCTCAAATCCTAGGAGTTATATATATATATATATATATATATATATATAGAGAGAGAGAGAGAGAGATGTGGAATAAATTCAGTAAGAATGGAAGTGAATCTTTTCTTTTTATGTACCATGTCCTTCCAGGATGTAGGCAATCATGGCTCTCCACTTCTCCCAATCCCTTGTAGTTTTGTCCCACTACCACCTCCCCCAGACCACATTCTGTCATCCACTTGCTTAAGCCCATCAGGTATGTCATGTGTTGCTTTCCCTTGTCTCTCTTTCCCTCTATTCAACCTTTGAGTATTAGATTCTCCAGGCATTCCTTTCTCATTACATGTCCCAGAAACTTCAGCTGCCTCTTTCTGATGTTAAGTATAAGCCTCCTCCTTGTTTACATCCTCTCCAAGACCTCATCATTGCTCACACACTCGGCCCATGATATCCTCAGCATCCTTCTGTAGAATCAACATTTCTGTCGCGTCGAGTCTCTTCTTCAAACTTTGAGGAGACCATCCAACATTCAATGCCGTAAAGAAGGACAGATGTCATGTAATAGCTCAGTACTCTTTTCTTTGCTACCAAAGAGATCCTCCTGTCTTGCAATTCTCTGTCCAGTTTTTGGAATGCATCCTAGGCCATACCATTACATCTACGGATTTGTGTCACACTTACCATCCTCTGTCAAAAAACTTCTCAGATATTTAAATTTCTGCACATGATTGATTTTAGTGTCACCAACCTGCAAATTGCATTTCAGGCTCACTTTTTTACCAATGACTATATATTCTGTGTTCTTGTAGTTTATCCTTAGTCCCTTTTTCTCGCTTTTCTTCCCTACCTTCTGTAGAAGGTTTTGTAATTTCTTTTCCGTGTCTGCTATCAGTACTGTGTCATCTGCGTATCTTATGTTGTTAAGATTGTGGCTGCCAATGTCAAATCTTGTTAGGATTTCTAATTCTCTCAGAATTACCTCACTGTATAGGTTGAACAGGTCCAGTGAGAAGTCACATCCTTGTCTTATGCCCCTTTCAAGTTTTTTTGTATTCACTGAACTCATAAAACTGAATATTTTCTTTACAGATAGAGAGGAAATGGATGTGGTTCCAACAAAAGATGCTGAGAATATCATAGATAGAACATTTGTGAAACAAGGAAGTTTAAAAGAAATGAAATGAAACAGATAATTGTATTTAGAATTAAAAAAAAAAAAAGAGGCAGTCAAAGTTTCTGGGACACAATGAAAATGAAAGCTTAGAGAATTTGAAATTCACAGGACAAGAGGAGCAAAGGGAAACGGTGTGTACTCTGCCAAAGATATTTGTATAAACAGCGGGCAGAACAGTGACTAAAGTGATTAGTATAGGAACAAACGTTGCTTAGAAATTTCTAGAGAGCCATTATCACTAAAGTTTTGAAGAAACATAGCATATGAAAGAAGGCAATTAATTATGTTTATGTTAATTATACACAATTGTATATTTATTCTTATACTCCCTTCTTTTTCTTTTTTATAATTGGTTTCACCTCGTGAAAGTCAGTAAAGCCAAGAAGACACAAGCAGTTACAGGGTGTAAAAGAATTAGGAACAGAAACATTAATAAGGAGCAGGAAGAGAAAAAGAGTAATCAGGAGGAAAATAGATAGTGATTGAAATTGCATTTAAATTTTACCAGAATAAAGTTGGCTGGAAAGCATGGAGCCAGAAGGAAGTTCCATAAGTGAGAAGTGTGAGAAAAGAAACAGCAAACATAGAACTTAAGTTTACATCTATCCAGCTCTTCTGTAAATTGATGAGATCTCGATGCCAGTCTTGGACTGTGCTTAAATTCAAAAAGTCTAGGTACCATAATGAAGAACTCATCCAAACAATTACCATGGAAGTATTTATAGAAAAGACACAGAAGCAATCTTACAACAATGGGAAACTTTTTTGCTAAAGAAACACAAATAATTTACTCATATTACTACACTCTCTTGCGTACTATATATGTTTATTAAACAGTTGCTAGCAATCACAGCATAAGAACTTTTCAGCACCCCTGAAAAATGTGTATGCGTGAATACACACACAGAAGGAAGTTCATATAGAAATAGATCTATAGGTTATTTGATATCTTTTGGAAAGAAAAAAAGGAAAATGACCTTTATAAACGTTTGTTTCTCAAAAAATTCTTCATTTATCTAAATGACGACACTGCACATAACATTTTTAGAGATTTTTTTGTTTTGCTTTAATAGCTGAACATAAAAATAATACAAACTCAATACAAACCAATGAAGAATTTTGGGACAGAAAGATAGAAAAACAAAAGCAATAATTTGGGTTTGAAACAGTAAGACGTTCGTGTAAGGTTAATCTCTGTTGAAGAAAGATAAAGAATTGGTAAGACAAAGAAAATGAAAGTATAAACAAGACAAAATAAATAATCCCCAAACTCCAAGAATATGGCGCTTGGCTTTGCCGTCTTACTGGGACCAGTTCTGGTTAAAAATAGCAATGAACAAAAATATCTGATTTGACAATCAACTTTTTTCTTTTTTTTTTATGTTATATTTTACATATATTTTTGCCTCTCTTTTGATCATACTTACCTTTCTCTTTACATCTCTATTTCTCTCTCTCTCTCTATTTCTCTCTCTCTCTCCATTTCTCTCTCTCTCTCTCTCTCTCTCTCTCTCTCTCTTCCTCCTTAACATTATCTCACTTTTTTCTTTCTCTCACATTACACTAATCTTATTCTCAATCTCTTTCTTTATTTTATTTCCTTCCTTCTCATCTTACCCATTCCTTATTCTCTCTTGGCTGCTTAACTTCTCTCTAACATTCTTTCTCTCTATTGATCTCCTTAGAATCATTTCTATTTTCTATCTTACTGCTATATTTTTCCTTTACTTTTCTTCTTTTTTTTTTATAACTTTCTCTGTTTTCTTCTTCTCCAATATCTGTCTCTTTCTCTCTCATTACCCCATTTTCTATTTATATCACTCTTTCTCTCAGTGTTTCGTTACTGCTTGCTCTATCTATCTCTCTCTCTCTCTCTATTTTATTCTCTTTACTGTTTCCCTTTTTCTTTTCTCTCTGTCGCTCTCTTTCTAGTTTTTTTTATTGCTCTCTTTCCCATCTTCTTACTGCATTCACTTTACTCTTACCTTTCTCTTTAACACTCATTTTCTCTTCCTTTTTACCACTCACTTTCTCTTTATTGCTCATTTTTTCATTTTGCCGTGCTCTTTTACTTGTTTTTCAATTTACCACTCTGTCTTCTATTTATTTTTACCATTCACTTTTAATTTCCCTTTACCAATCTCCATTTTCCCCATTCACTTTAACACTCTCTTTTTCCCTTTTCTCTACTGGATTCTTTTTCACCCATTGGCTTTACCACTCTCTTTTTTCCCCCTTTCTCTTTACCACTCTCTTTTTAGCCTTTCACATTACCACTCTCTTTCCCCCCCCCCACCTTTCATTTCACCACTGTTGCAATGATATGTAAATGACTGCTTAATTAGCATAGCTATGGCATAGACTATATAAATGCTCAAGCATTAAAGGTAGAGCAGCTCTCAACATGCAAGTTAAATGACCTCTGCTGAACTGATAAAATGCAAAAGAAATCCAATTTCATTACAACTGTCTTTATTTCTTTTCTCTTCACGGCAGTTTTTTTTTTTTTTCTTTTCTCTTCACGGAATTTTTTTTTTTTTTCTTTTGTCTTCACCGCCATTTTTTTTCTTTTCTCTTTACGATTGTTTTTCTTTTTTCTTTTCTCTTCACGGACGTTTTTTTTTTTTTCTTTCTTTTTTCTTCACGGCCGTTTTTTCTTTCTTTTTTCTTCACGGCCGTTTTTTCTTTCTTTTTTCTTCACGGCCGTTTTTTCTTTCTTTTCTCTTCACGGCCGTTTTTTTTTTTTTTTTCTTTTCTCTTCACGGCCGTTTTTTTTTTTTTTTCTTTTCTCTTCACGGCCGATTTTTTTTTTTTCTTTTCTCTTCACGGCCGATTTTTTTTTTTTTCTTTTCTCTTCACGGCCGATTTTTTTTTTTTTCTTTTCTCTTCACGGCCGATTTTTTTTTTTTTCTTTTCTCTTCACGGCCGTTTTTTTTTTTTCTTTTCTTTTCTCTTCACGACCTTTTTTCTTTCTTTCTTTTCTCTTCACGGCCTTTTTTTTTCTTTTTCTTTTCACGTTCGTTTTTTTTTTTTTCTTTCTTTTCTCTTCACGGTCGTTTTTTTTTTTTTCTCTTCACCGCCATTTTTTTCTTTTCTCTAAACGATTGTTTTTTTCTTTTCTCTTCACGGCCGTTTTTTTTTTTTCTTTCTCTTCGCGACCGTTTTTTTTTTTTCTTTCTTTTCGCGGCCGTTTTTTCTTTTCTCTTAACCGCCGTTTTTTTTTTTTTTTTTTCTTTTCTCTTCACCGCCATTTTCCCTTTCTCTTCACGGCCGTTTTTTCTTCCTTTTCTCTTCATGATTGTTTTTTTTTTTTCTTTTCTCTTCATGGCCGTTTTTTTTTTTTTTTTCTTTTCCCTTCCCCGCTATTTTTTCTTTTCTCTTCACTGCCGTTTTTTCTTTTCTCTTCGCCACTCTCTTTTTTTCTCTCTACCATTATCTTTCTTGTTCACTTTAACTAACTCTTTTCCCTTCTGCTTTACCATTCCCTTTTCCGTTTATTACTTTTCCATTTCTCTTAAAGGTTCACTTTCCATTTTCTTTTACTGCTCTCTTTTTCTTTTATAACCTCTCTTTTTGCTTTCACAGTAATTTTCCTTTCTCTTTATCACACACTTTTCCCTTGTAACACTGTTTCAATTTTCCCTTTCCTTATATTCCTATGCCTCTATTTTTTTACCATCTTTATACTTTTTACGTTTAAATTTCTCCTTACCCCTCACTTTGCTTTTCATTTATTTCTCTCTCACTTTGTATCTTTCATCCTCTTCACCACATTTTTTCCCTCTTTTTCTGTTCCTCCCTTTATTCCATCTCTTTTTCTCTATTCATTTTTCACTCCTTCTCTGTGTCCCCTTTTTTTATTTCTTTTAATTCTTCACTCTTGTTTCTTTTCACACTTTCTTTTTATCTATTTTATTCATTTTTTATTTCTTCTCTTTCTTTTTAATTTCTTTCTCTCCCCACCACTTCTTTATTGTGATCTTATTTTGCTTTTGGGTCGAAACCATAGCCTAAAAGGACCACATCGCAAGGAGGCTGTGGAGGTGTGGGGGACGCTTATTGGTACATTGAGTTGGTTGACAATGTATTATCTCACTAAAGTTGGATACAATGTGTTTGCAGGCATGGCTACATAGCGCCTGCAACATGCTGTGCATCAGAGTAGCCAGTAGGCAAATGGCCATTATATTGGTCACTGAGGCAGAAGATATTACTTCAAGTTGGCTGTTGATTAGGAGAGAAGAGTTGACCGAATAGTTGCACTACTTAGACATAAGTTAGAATACCAGTTTCAAAGTCCTATTATTATTTTTTTTAGTCATTTCTTTCTTTTACATTAGAGGTACCATGTTAGGTTTTATCTTGTGTTAGTAGCAGCTGGCATTCAGAGGTTACGTCCAATTGTCATCTGAAATTAGAAAGGTTCTACCTGAAGTTTTTGTTGTTTTGAGATAAATATCTTCATGGTTTGGCTAATAATGATTAATTGAAGAATTTCATACAAAACTTAAGTGGGCATGTAGGGTGTGGCAGAGTGAACATATCACAAACCATAACTGAAAAAATAATGAAAATTACAAATAAAACCTTTTTAATCTCAGGTGATGCAAAAGAGCCGTCTCTTGAAGATTTCAAAATGTTGTACCTTATTAAAGCTCATTAGTACTGGTGATGTTCAGGTGTTGTACCTGTAGAATCTTTCTAAGCAAGGAGTTAGTCTGCCTTATCTTCATAATCTTCCTTTCCTTTCATTCATATTGCCCATCTCATTCATTGTAACCATTTTAACAGTATCTTTCTACCTTGAGTGCTTCTCAAGCATTGTGTTAGAACTTTAGTATAGAAAATATATGTAGTCCTAAATCTAAGACTGAATTGTCTTGTTGATTTATAATTAGCGTTTCTGTATTGAAAGAATTATTCCCAAAGTAATGATTCTAACCCCAAATCATCTTCTTGAATTCAGGCTCAAGACCAGTATTAAGAGTTTTATTTTTTTGATCTTAGCTTATTCTAATTTTTTTCATTCCTTTCTTCATTTTCATTCATATTATCTTTTACTTCCCTTATCTCAGTCATCATCATTTTCTCCTTCTCTTTCTCTCCCTATTTCCCTCTGTTTCTTTTTCCTTTGCTTTTGAACACCATTTTTCATTCTGTTTCTTATACCTTACAGCTATTTTTGTTTATATTTCTGAGATAAGGCATTGTAACCATTTACACTATTTACATTGTTCAGACTGTTGTCCTCATCTTTATTGTTATATCCACAACATTTTGGCCATTGTATGCTTCGACCTCCTTCAGATGATATATGCTGGAATTTTGAACCCCAGTAGACTAAAAGAGTTCAGTTTGAAATTCCAATGTATATCACCTGAAGAGGGCCAGATAGATAGTGTAAATACTCGCAGCTATTATCTTCTTCTTTTTCTTTCTCTTTATTTCCTTCTTCCTCATCTTCTATGTTTTCTTTATCTTCTATTTCTTATTCTCTTCTTCTTTTGTTTCTTTTTTTCCTTCTGTTTTTCTCCTTTTTCCTTTCCATTCATTCTTTTCTTCCTCATCTTCTTCTTCTAATTATTTCCTCTCTTATACTTTCTTGTCTGTCACTCTTTTTTTCCTTCTGACCTTTTTATTATTTTGGTACCTCCTCCCTATTAAACTGAACTTTTCTATTTCCTCTTTTGGGCTTCCCTTTCACCTTCCTCTCTCCCTTCTTGTCCATTTTCAATCAATCAGATACATCTTTAGATTAAGAAAAAAATCCATGTGTTTTCACTCACCATGTGTCCAATTTACTTATTTCTTTTAATAAAGAAAATTTTTTAAAAAGCCAAAGTCATATACAAGCAGTAATAAATTACAATACATAAGAACAATGCCCTAAGCTAAGAAAGTAATTTAGTGACATTAGTGAATTTATTTGAAAAAAAAAATCAATGTTTTTAAGCCTATCCAACATTCTTAGAATTAAATAGATAGAAAACAAAAGATATTGCTAGATACAATTTACAGTAATTATCTTGGTTAATCTTTGCTGAAATAACTTAAAATGCAATATTTTGATTGGTTAAATAATCTTTAATGAAAATTAGATGCTTTTATTGATTAATTGGCAAGAAATTTTAATCTAAAAACATTCAAATTGATAGATCACTTATTTGAAAAAGAATTGCCTATGCCCAAAGGCCAAACAAGTGACCAGTGTGCAGAGAGGATGACTAAAGAATAACACATGCATAAAAGGAATTTTCCAGTTGTATTCTTTAGTACTTAAGTATAAGTCAGTAGACTATAAAACTGTATTAGATTAGTTAGTGCTACAAAAATATTCATTAAGTACATTTTTGTAATGTTTCTTTGTTCAAAATAGCTAAGAATTAGGTATGCCACAGTGAATATTGTAGGATCAGAAGACTAAGTAGGGAAAACAAAGAAGAGTTTTATTAAATACTCATACATGGAATGGAAAAACTTGAGTAAATCAGCTACTCCTCAAAACCTACTCTAATGTGGCTACTTGCCATATTTATAAGGAAAAGTAGTCCATTGTCACAGTAGTAGGGAAGAGCAAGAAGTACACTGAGTCCTACTATACAATATACATTCAATCATATCAAATAGTATACATTGTCTTTGACCATTGTTAGTTATGTTAAATAAATGGTTTCTTCATATAAACCTGAGATCATGTTTAATCTACACCTACATTTCTTTTCTTCTTTGAGGCTATTCGCTAGGGTGTTTTTTTTTGTGTTTTTTTTCATTGATGTTTACTCTGTTCAAAGACCGAGAACTGCTCAAATTACAAAGTAAGACAGTTTGTGCAGATGTATGGGGGAGATAATGGTTAACACTAGACTTGAACAGGTTAAGATCATAGTGATTGGGAAAGCAACCTCTTGGGAGTCAGTTCTACATGGTAGCAGTTCGTGGAAAGAGGCTGCTCAAGACAAACTCACAAATGGAATATGAAAGTGATTAACTAAAATGTGTTTAGCATGGTGGGCCTTAGAGTTGATGGTTAGCACTAGTGGAACTAAGAAGTCTAGTTTGTCTAAACACTTTCCCTGAAAATACTGATAGATCAGTGAAAGGTTTGTAATGTTTCATATGTGAGAAAGGGATTGTATTGTGGAAAATAATTTGTCACTCACAAGGCCGCATATATGCTTTTGAACTCTATCAAGACTGGAAAGTGAAAACTAGGCAGCTCCTGCCCTTATACGGCAACAGTACTCCATTTCTGGCCTGGTCTAGCTCATGTAAATATGGAGGATAGTGTTTAATAACCCATGGTTCAGACTGACAAGGGGTCTCCAGACATGTGGTAGAGCTGAGAGGTTGAGTCCATTAAGGACTGTAGGGGAGATAAACATGCTGCTGCTAGCAAGAACCTACCAAGTTAGGAAGGGAGAACTTAATCTTACACCAACAGAACAATAACAGATATAACATATACCTCTTATTATTTTTTTTTAATAGAATAATGGTGGAATTTATTGGATAATAAACTTTCTAGTGGCAAGAACTTCTAGCAGCCAGGTGGAATCTGCTCCTCTCTTTGTCTGCAAGTGGAATGGTGGTGTGAACCCATTTTATAGACTGTATCTCTCCCTGAGTGATCACTCTTCAGATCTCAGCAATGTTAATTCGCAGTCATTTTTCATGGATTTGCTTTGTGGAATGAATATTTTGATGTAAAGATCTATTGTCTGTGTATACAGTAATGTTTATTTTAATTGTAGTATAGCTGTTAGAGTATATCTCTGTTAGAAGACTGCCCAGATAGATCGCCTCATCAACTGCATCATACATTAAAAGTATTTCAGACTGCTCAAGTACTGGACACTTTGCATTTAATTTTGTTGGATGTCCAACATAGTGGACAACATCTCTGCTCTTTAACAGTTAAAGATATTACATGTCCTTGAGGACTTAAGACCCCATCTGGAAGATTGCCTCATGATGCACCACAGAAGACATTGATTATCCATTCCTTAAAGCTACCAACATTGGGGAAGCAGGTATTTTTTGTGCTTGCTTTTCTTGGCAGATTACCTTATTGGCTCTCAGTAACTGGTCAACTGTTGGATCCTGCCTTGACACATTTTATACCAATGCCCTGAACTACAAATCTGGTCATGCTTGTGTCATTAACCAATTTAGCTGACCACCTGTTGTTCTTAAAGCATCCATTTCATTTCTGTTCAGTGAGGATTTTCTATCATTTTTTTCTACTTGCAGAAATTGGAATTTCCTTCATTTCTGCTGCATACTCATTTTGGTTTACTTGAATGGCATTTGCTTTTATTTTGTGATAAATGTAAACCAATGTAGCAGAAATTTTCTATGGATCTCTTTTCAAATTTATATCTTCTGGCAATGGTATCAATGACACTCTTGTTAAAATCATTAGTTTCCAGCAAATAAGAAATCCTCCATGTGCATCACAAATATTCCTTCTAAAGGGGACTTTGTCAAACCCAGACTGCTAACAACCCAATCTGTTTTAATCATCTTTTACACTGAGGTACCAATTTCAAGATGCATCAACAAGGCCATATGCTGCTTTGTTTAACTTCCATATTATACCATCATCTTTTATTTCTACAGGTGGCATAATAAATATATCTCTATTGAGTTGTCTGCCCTAAAAAATTGCTGCTTTGATGTCAGCTGTTTCACATTTCCATCGCTTACTTGCTGTTATTGTCATGACTATTCTAAGTGTAGACTTACTAGCAGTTGGAGAATCTGATTGAACACTCTCTTCTTTGAAACCTCTTACAACCAATCTGGCTTTCACTTATTTCTTTCCTCAAGCTAAAGGTAACTCTATCACCCGACTCAGCATGTTGACAGTGTCTTCCAGCCCCTGTCCTGTATCTCTTTGGAGATATCATAAAAACTCCAATTTTCCTGCTACTGCTTCTTTCCCTTGATGACTTCAGGATTCCACTGACTGCCAATTGGATACAAAAATCACATTTGCTTCATCCTGATCTCTCTCTCTCTCTCTCCCTCTCTCTCTCAAAAACATAGGCTCATCTTCTTTTCTACTGTAATCAATTTCTTCATTGAAATTTTTCATTATTTCATATTTCAATTTATTCAAATGTACTTCCAACACTTTATCTTTTTCATTCATTACATTCACATAATATTTGTTTCTTTCTGTGGATTTTCCTCCTTTACTTATCACTTTAGCACGAGTTCACCCCACATTTTCTGATAAGTGGTATTTGATTATTTCATCAACTCCAAGAATTTTCTGTGATCTCATGTTTTCACTTTCGTCTTGTATTGTGGACTTCTTTGGTTCTAAAACTTGCTCTTCATGTTTCTGATTAACTTCTTTGCCACATAACTCTGACATATATTCTTCCAAACTTATTAGCTCAACATCCTGATATTCTTCAGGATGGTCGATATCTTTATCTTAACCATGAGAGCCATCAGCTTCTTTTTTGTCAGTTCTCCATTCTGTCCCATTTACCTTAATCACTTTTCATGTTGACATTTGGACTAACTGACTCCTGTGCCTGATGAAAACAACTTACCCATCCCAGCCAATAACTTTACCTGGACCACACCATCTGTTGTTCTCATTTCTCTTGTAAAATACAAAACCTCCTACTAGCAAAATTTGATCATCTAATGTTCTGACATTGTAGAACAATGCTCTTTTGACTCTGTCTGATGAACCTGCTTTCATGTAAGCTCTTCTTGCTGTATACAATGCATTAAGATGTTTAATAACTGTATCACTTATATCTGCCTCTTCTAAGGCTCGGAGTTGATTCTCCATAATTGATTTTAAATTAAGGTGGTTGCCCAATACCAGCTGAATTGGACTATATCAAAGATGGTTTTTCATACCGTTTTTTGCATTGACTGCCCAGGCAAGAGAAATGTTTATTTTGGCATTTTCCTCCATTATTTTTCTGTATACACACATCTATGACATCATGATTTCTCTCACATATACCAATTGACCATTGTGAGTATGCAGCAGTGGCACTAATCTCTATATATTAAATTGTTTAGCTAGCTCTCTGTATTCTGTATTATCATATTAACCACTATTGTTAACTAGAAATTTTTTTGGAGGTTCAAAACCAGCAGCTATCCACTCAATTGCAACATTATCTATAATCACTTTAGTTTTTCCTTCCAATCACTTTACTTTCTCTAGATTGGGTGAAGAGATCAATAAAATGTAAAAACATAAACATCTTTATATTGCTTTAGATCCATTGTCACTATATCCTTAAATTGCCAAACCAAGGGAAGAGATACCCTTAGCCATGCAGGAGTCTTCTTGAATCTTTTACAAACTTCACACTTTTTGCTAATATCTTCAATTAGCTTTTCACATTCATGGAGTGCATCAGCATTTTTTATGATAGCTTTCAGGTTTTTAGCTGAAGGATGCGAAAAATAATGATGTAGTTTATGGATGATTATCTTTTTTTCCTGTTCAGCCACCATGCACACTTTGTCAATTTTTACTACATATTCTTTCAGTGGAATATAGTAATAACCAGAGGAGGTTGTATCCAATTCAAGATGGCATCCATTGACTTTCAATGTGTTATTCTCCGTGTTTAATTTGAATCCTATTCTTTTTATATCTGGTTTGCTTTGCATTAGGGAAATATAGCTGTCCACTGCTTCTGTTCTTAGGTTTATCTTTTGACAACTAATAATACAAGTAACCTCCATTCCTTCATCCGACTGTATTTTGCAACGTGCACCAAACTTGAATGTTGTTCCACCCAGTAGAAGTTTAACTTCTCTTTCATTTACTGATAATGAAGCCAAATATATTTCTTTCAATTCATGTCCAGCAACTGTTTTACTGCAATCACAATCGAAAACAGCAGCATTGACTGTTTCGTTCATCAGAACCTGTTTAACCTCATGTGAGTAAACACATACTTTATAAGCTTCACTAACTTCAGCATTTTCCTGCACTTTGATGTTTCAAAAGCATCTGCTTCTTGATTTCTTTTTCTATGTGGACAATTTTTTTTGAAATGCATAATCAATTCACACACCAAGCATTTAAGGTAATTACTGGCTTCATCATGCAGATTTCTATAAATGTAAGTTGTACTTATTCTTCCCTAGTATGGACTCCTTCCTTCTTCTACCTCTTTGGAAACCTGTACTTCTAAATTGTATGCTTCATCCAGTTTAGACATCTGTCTCCCACAATATCCTGACCAAGCACCACCATGACTGTATCCTTTAAATCTTGTTCCTCGGTTATTATTTTTACTTCCAGAAATGTTTCCTCTGAATTTGCTGTCTATGCAGGTTCTTCTTTGATAGCTATGTAGTGAAAGAGATAATCAGTTACCCCCAAAAAAAATATTGTGTTCTGTGTGCAATCTGCCAAAGAAAAATTACCAGAAAGTAGTTAGCAAAAATCTACTTCAATGACTAGAATCTATGCTAATGTTCTCCCCACCCCTGAATGGCATGACCAATCAGAAAGATCTCTCGATGAACCAAAGCCATTGTTTTTCACTTATAAAGGCAGAAGATTTTCTGAACTGGTGAGCTGATCACGCCTTTTTGCTTGTAAGAAGTGAAGGTTGGATGTGTGACCCAATTTTGTTTCTACTTTGCTTGTTGGACTTTTATGATGGGCTATCGTTTGAACTGCAATTTGGCTACAAGTGTTGCGGTCAAGAAACAGAAGAAATCTATTGCAGTTGCTATTATAAGTTGACAGTCTTTTCTTTTCTTTTTTTGTTTCCTTTTCTTTACTACAACAAGCTATTTCATCCAATCTCTGCCTATATGAAATTCCTTGGTTACCAAAGAAATTTTTAAGGGCATTCTTCATTTTTTCATACATTTCCTCTTTCTTTTTATAATCAATCACTGATAAGAACAATTTGTTTGGCTTTATTATCCAATCCAGTTCTGTTGATAAGTTGCATAACCAGAACTAATTCAGATAAAATGATGCCTAACCTTTTTAGCTCTTTGATATTCTTTTCATAAGAATTAAGAAAATGATCCATGGTATCTGACTCTTTCTTCAAAAGATTTTCATATGAACACCATGTTTCGCATATAACACTCAGATCATCTTAAATGACTTATCTAAGATAGTAAAAATCTGCTCAACAGCACTCTCATCTCCATCCTGATCTCTTCATTTTGCATGACCAATCTTACTTTCTGAATGACACATTCTTCAGTTGGTAAGATGTTGTAGATTAGGAATCCCAGTTGCCTCTTTGTGAATCAAGTCCATAATTTGGCATCAAACTTCCAATCATCATGAGATGTTGTTTCAATCTTCCATGTTGGTGGTGTCAAAAATTTGATTTCCTTCCTTTCATCAGCCATTTTTTTTTTTTAAACTATACACTGCTACCGTGTTTAATAACCCATGGTCCAGACTGACAAAGGTTCTCCAGGCATTTAGTAGTTTCCCTATTTATTTTGCATTATATAGAAAACTGTGGCACAAGAAGTGGATGGAGGAATACTGGTCTTCTTTTGTCTTATAGTTAATTAACTTCTCTTGCACCCTCAACCAATTCATTTCCAAGAGGAGATCAGGACTGAACCAGACACTGAGTATCTTGACCGGCTTGTCCATTCAGAGGAAAAACCCTGGAAGAGAAATTCCCTTCCATGCACCCAACCACAAGCCAACAGACTTATCACGGTTGATCTTGGCCCCTGTCACCATCTTGTAACCTCCGATCTCTTTGTCAGCTTTGTCAATATTGGCTCTGCTCAACACAAGAACCAAAACGTCATCAGCATAGGCAGAGTACCTGGCCAAGGTGATAGCACCAGGTAGGGAAATTCTGTACAAGATCAGATTCGTCTTTAATTTGCGAAGAAAAGCTCCTAAGCAAGAACATACAGCAAAGGTGAAAATGGACAACCTTGATTAATGGAGCAAGACAAAATGAAAGGCTCTGATTGCACCCCATTCACTTCCACCAACAAACCAGGGGATGCATACAGAAGCTGGATCAAGGTGGCCTGCTGCTGTTGGTGGTGGAAAGGACAGCCTCCAGTAATCAATGGCCAACCCTATCGAATGCCATGGACTGATCTAAATTGATCAGCATGGCTTCACTGTTGACTTGTTCAATGATTAAAAGTACCAAATGAAGGTTGTTCTAAATAGACCTGCCCTTCACAGAACAAGTCTGTTTGGAGCCAATCAGACTAGAAAGGACAGCCTGCAAAATGGCTGGCTAAGATCTTAGCTAAAATCTTCAACTTTGTATTTAACATTGTCAAAGATCAAAAGTTACCTATCCCACACCCTCCACTTTTGTCTTTACGTAGCAACTTGATCCCACCCCTGGCGAAGCACTGAGGTATAGACCCCTGCTTCATCCAGATGTTGTAAATCTGTTCCAGAAAAGGAACAAGAAGGGACAACTGCCCCAAGTACTGTTTATAAGGAAAAACCATCTAATCCTGGAGTTTTGTCCCAGCCAACCAGCTCCCACACTTCCCAGATTTCCGACTCTTTGATGGGATCCTTACAACCAGCTGCTTGAACTGCCTTGAGGTGGGGAAAGTTGACCAAATAGGTTTCAAAATGAGAAGAACTCAGACTGAGCTCCCTGGTGAAAAGATCCTGAATGTAGTCATGAAAGGCCTCACATATGCCCTTTGTTTGTTTTCACAGTCTGCTTACCTGGCAATGTGATGCATGCAATATGTCTATTGGATGCATTTCTAAATTCCAATGCACACAATTCAATGGCCATGTTCATCACCTTGGGAGTCATTCTTTTTAACATAGCCCTAACTATCAGAGCCTGATCCTTCTTGATATGCAAGGAGGCCAACTCTGCCCTAGCTAAGACTACTTCCCCACTATCACAGGATTTTATTTTTCAATCAATTTTATCTTCACATGCCATTTGCACTGCTAGACTAGATTAACTCAATGACTATAATTAGCAGCAAAGAACCTAAATATCTATTTTAATTTATCCCACCACATATTCCTAACCACAGCCCCTGCAGAACGCTGTAGTATTAGTAGCAGCTGGTACTGGAAATCTCACTAACTAAACAATATGTTCAATTTCCAGTTGCCAGCTATTCTAACCTTAGGCTTAATTAAGTTTACGCAAACCCAAATGAGCCTATAATCTGTGTAAACTATGGAATGAAAACTTGGACAACCTAAAGGCCCTACATCGACTCTTTTGACTAAGACATGGTCAAAGTAACTAAAATGCTCCACCAAGGCCAAGCTGCCCTTATTAGTTCAAGTCCATACCTCCTTGGGGTGCTCATTGTGATACTTAAAAATCTTGTCAACAAAGTTCTGAAATGGCTTCACATTCAGGTTGTTAGTACCTGATCTTTGGCTTATAATTATCTGTGTTGTGGTTAGAGACAGTATTCTAAGTGCCTGCTAAAACTACACAATGAGATGTCAAAAATGGCCTGATCTGCCAAAACAAATCAAACCGCTCAGCATGGTCACTGGGTGCATAAGCCTCAATAAGAGCCTTAGCGTTCATGGTAATATATTTATGGTATATGCAAAAGCCTTCCCACCTGATTTGCTAAGACAAGAGCACACACTGCATCCAAAGAGTTGCTCACCAGCCAGGAAACTCAAAATCAACTTATGAATTCACTGCATTTTAAAATGAAGTGAAATTAATTACATAATTAATTTTATATTATTTAAGTATAATTTTCTTTCCTATCTTTTTATAAATATTTATTATCATCATCATTATCAGTCCCATGATTGAAAGTGGTCATCCGATCAAATCACAGCTGGAAACCTGATTAGCTCCCTCTACATGACTTGGTTGTGTGCCAAAGTTACAATTTCTGTTAAGGGACTTCAGTTGTCAGCCAATATTTCCTTCCTCTGTCTGCCTTTTCTTTTGCATAAAGAATAACCCTGTTTGTTTGTTTGTTTGTTTATTTGTTTGTTTGGGTTTTATGGCATATCAACCACTGTGGGTTATTTAATGCCAAATCCAGTTTATATGAATTTTAAATGCCTATTTTGTATGGAATAAAAAACGTATAGCTGGCAACATTATTGTTTCAAAAAAAAAAAAAAAGAAGTATAGCTGGCAACATTATTCCTTTACACAAAAAACTTAGAGCTGGCAACATTTTTCTGAAAACATTATCTGAGACCTTGCTGTTGGATGCAGTTTATCACCGTACCCAGGACGCGGATGTAGTTTACCGTCATACCCAGGACGTAGAATAACCCTGACAATACTTGTTTTAACCATACTCCAGAAATGGATCATCTCCAGTTTCAGATCTAACAGTTGAAGGTTGTAGTAATTAGTATAAGGAACTAACTATGAAACTGCATTATGCCAGGGAGTAATTACTACAGTAACATTATGTTTGTAAGTACATTCAATCGAATACTATTTAGTATTATTTACACTATTTACATCTGGACTATTCTCCTTGCCTTTGTTGTTGCTATTATCACAACATTTGTGTCCTTTGGCCTTCATCAGATGAATATTGATCTGGGTAAAGAATGGGGAATTTCGAACTGAATCCTTTTATTTAATCTATAGGTGGGGGGTAGACTGTTCTCATTCCACTGCCCATGTCTAGTTCTTATTTTTAATATTTTTAGCTTGCCTCATTTCCACTGAGTTCAAGTTCACACTGTCCAGCCCAGGATTTGAACTCAAAATTACTATGTAACCAAATACATAAACTTCCATATATTGTATCAAACTGCTAAATCCTCACTTTTCAGCCCTAATCAAGTTCCATATCATTCATGGATTCTTCTGGGATCAGACATATACTCCTCTTTACAGCCTCTTTCACACATCACAAGCCTGTTGCTGTTTCCATGACAAATATTCAGAGCAGCTCCATAATTCACAAATAAAAATAACAGTAATTATAATATTAGCCACTTCCCTATATGGAAACATTCGATATTCATTGATTAAGCAGCTTGTACTACTGTCATTCAAAATTTATGAAATCTTTTTCTTAAAACAATTTTTTTCTGGAAAATACATTTCTTAAGTCCAGTAGCTGTCATCACTCTCTCCAGTAATGATGGCTGTTTTTTTTCCTAAACTTTTATTTGACCTCGTGTGAAATATAAACTTCTTGGTTATGACATTATTTTCTCTTAGAGTTACATGTGCTATTCATTTTAGTTGTTGCTGCTGTTGAAAATCCTCAAGGGATCCAGTTTCTGTTATTTGGTATAGTTCTTTGTGATTCTGTCAGGCCAGTCCATGAGGTTCAAAGGATTCCTAAGACCTTCAGGCTTCACTTGCTCAAAACCATTTTTAACCATTGATCTTAGAAATCAGTTGCATACTGCTGCCTGTTTAAATATTTCTGAACAGGCTTGGCACCATGTATCATATCCAAATGAAAGTCTCAATCTGATGAGGTTATTTAAGAACATTACTCAAGTTTTCATGTTAATCTTTTGATGCTCTATTGAAAATATGTATTTCTCTCAACCCCTCGATCACAAACTCTTATTTAAAATACTTTTAAAGGTGGTACTATTTTTGCCTACTAATAGAAGATGTGATTTTGATAGCAGTTAATAAACAATATAATTACTTTTAAAAATAGCACTATTTCTTTGTCTCCATTTAGAATGTAGTCGATCATGGACCTCCATGCCAGAGAAAAGCAATAATAATAAAGAAAATTGCAATATGAGCTCTGGTAAAAAAAAATGCAATGATAACAGTAAAAATTGTAATATAAGCACTGGTAAAAAAATGTTTGCTGAAGACATTAGGTTTATAATACCCAGAAATTCATACACAGATGTCCTCAAGGACACATGACACAGTGTATAAAGGCTTTGGTTAGATCCAGTAACAGGACCCAAAGAGTGTGAGTTCAATACCTGGTTAAGGCGGTGGAGAACTTGGAGAGGGGAATTTACAGAAGATAACTGATAATTGATATCCATTAGATATGACACATGGAACTAGAACAGTCTACACCAGCGAGAAAAATAAAGGGTTCAGTTAGACATTCCAACCATCTGAAGAAGGATGTTTGTGTAGAGGAGAAAACTGAGGTTGATTTTTATTTGTTCAGAATGAGTGAATTAATGATAATAATAATTTTTATAATTATTTTATTATATTATGAATAAAAATGACAATAGGAAAACTAGTAATTGCTGACGCGTTTCGTCCAATGTGGACTTTATAAAAACAAAAAACAGAATGTTCCTAGCAACTGGAATGTAGAGAAACGCTATTTTCATATTGTTAACTGAAAATAACGTCAGTATTTGTCACGTGTGGAGAATATTGTCATTATATCTGTGTTGATGTATTCAACCATTTTCTTTTGATTTTATGAATCTGTTGTGTGCATTTGTTTGTGAGAGCAGTAATTTTAAGAAATGGGGAATAAATAAATATTGTCTTCTCTACTGGTTAAATCAGAGAAATTTTCATATATATAT
Organism: Acanthosepion lycidas; assembly: GCA_963932145.1. Taxonomy (NCBI): domain Eukaryota; kingdom Metazoa; phylum Mollusca; class Cephalopoda; order Sepiida; family Sepiidae; genus Acanthosepion; species Acanthosepion lycidas. Next base: position 29,086,619 of record OZ010590.1, read on the forward strand.
ATATATATATTAAAAAAGAAGAGAAGAGAGGTGCCGCAAACGTTTTTGGTTGTAATGTGGATTTATTTAGGAAAAAATATTATGCTTTGTTTTCCATAATTTTACTACACGAGTTTCTGGTCTCACGACCATCTTCAGGTAAAAGCGGAGATTTCCACATATTATTAAAAATAATTAATTTTTTCCTGACGTTTTTCAATGTTAAATATTCTCCATATGAAACATTTTCTGTTTTTGTGTTAGTAATCTGAATTTCTTTCTTGAATTGAATTCTTTTTGACACTATATTTTAATTTTTATTTATTTTTATGGACATGACAGTTTTCTTTTTTTGTTTCCATTTTCTGTAACACCTCATCGTTGGTCCATGGATCCTCAGCATCTTTTTGCACAACCACATTTTTGTTGCTTCAAGTCTCTTCTTAATAAAGAAATATTCATCCTATAGTTCTGAAGAATTTCTTGCATATTTTCAAAACTTCTGGTTCTTTTGGAATAAATCAGAAATTTTAATATGGTGATAAATTCAGTGAAAGCAATGATGATTCTGAACCGGCTGATAAGATATTTTGCTAATATTACATAACAAATGGATATTGATAGCATTTAAAAATCTCAAAAGAGGGGGAAGTAACATTTTTCAGGAAATTTTAAAAAAAAAAGCTTCCTGCTTCAAGGTAAAGAGTTAAAAAGAAAATATCCAAGTCTCAAGATTGTCTTATAGCACGAAGCCATGAATACCCTAATCACAAGTGGTTAATAAATTTGTTACATTTTTTGCTTATCAGAATCTATTTTTTTTTTTTTTTTTCACAATTTGAATTCATTGCTGATTCATGTCAAATGTGGTTTCACTTTTCTTAAGGCACTTACTTAATTATGAATTTTCAGAAAATAAATGCCAAGGCAATATTAGTAGGAAGAAAAAGAATATGTGTACATTAATATAATAATGGCATGCAGCTCATTTTAAAGTACACACAGCTGCTAGGCTGTTTAGCTAATCCCTGTTGCAGACGCCTACTCAGGCAAATTTGCTTTCCTCAAAATCCAGAGAGACTAACTGTGGTTTACACTGCAAGTATGTCAATGAAAAATTCCTTACAGTTTTTAATTGAGAAAGAATACAATCTGGTGGGGACAGTCACTGAATGAGGCTCATATACTGAAAGCTTCAATTATGATGACTTGTGACTTGATCCAATGATGGCTTCCAAACAGTTTTGTCTATCCAATTTCAGTCTCAGGTCTTTGGTCAATGATGTTTTTGTAATGGTTTTCAGGCATGTCCCAATAGTGCCATATGCTAAGACAGTCTCCCCAGGTAATTAAAATATTAGGTTGGTGTCGTTTTCTCACATATGTTACTATGTGAGAAACAACATTATTTTTGCACCAACCTAATATAAAGAAGTCACCACCCTGAAAAATTGCCATGGTCGGCCAGATATATATATATATATATATATATATATATATATATATAGGAATTCCTCAATTAATGTGCATTAATGTGCATTTGATCAATGCATTTTTAATTAGTGCATACATAATACTCAATTCATGCGCTAAAACATTCTTCAGTTTAATCATATTAATTGAAAATTTTTTATAGTTACTGATGAATTAAAAATTTTATAAAATTTTAAAATAGGTAACTATTTTGTTTAAGTATTATGTTATCTAAGTAATTACAGCAGTCTTAAAAGATGGACAGTTATAAACAGATAATTTTTATAATATAAGCTGATAATAAAAATACATATTTGAATATTTGTGTCTCTTAAAATTTTTTGAATATTTTGATATTTTTTCATGTTTATATATTTTGAAGTTCTTAAAAGAAAATGTTTGATTTTTTTGTTAAAAAAACATATGATTTATTTAGATAGAGAAATTTACATTTATTAAAATATATTGAAATATAAAAAATATATGCATTTACTATGGAAAGATTATAAATAAAATTTTCAGGTTAAAATACAGGGTGACCCCAAAAAAATGGGAACTTTTTAACAATCCAATAAAACTAAAAGTGATGGAAGAAAAATATTTTATTCATAGAAATTGAAACCTTAAAACATGCCATTTAAGAAACAATGATGGAATTTTCATTTTTAAAAAATTACGTCCTGTAGATGGTGTCCTCCTGTATGGATGCATTCTTGAAATCTGCTGTTGAGATTCCTCATTGACTGCTGCAACATCTCAGCTGGGATACTGTGAATTTCATCTTGAATTCTAAATGGCGAAATGTTTACTTGCTCAAGGTCACTGTCTTGCAGTGTTGCCACTTGCTCATGTCTGGCAATATGTACTTCAAAAATTCCCATTTTTTGGGGTCACCCTATACTAATGATTAGATGTTTGGAAAATTTCTCAGTACCAAAATGAAGAACAGAAGAATAGCATGTAGCAAACCACTCTAAATAAATTTTTCATGAAAATCAGATTAATAAACATTAATTCACAGCATTTTTATTGTATCTTCTTATATGTATCTATATTTTAATTAAAAAATTTGCAAATTGGAAATTAATTGTGAATGAATCTAAAATTTCCTATAACTTATTATATTTGAGAAAGGGTTTACTATATGTGTGTATATATATATATATATATATATATATATATATATATGTAATGTCCTGGGTATGGCAGTAAACTACATTCGGCAACAAGTCTTCTCATCGGGAGATTGGAGGATTTAAGGAGCGTGGAACCACATTTTAATTGCTGTTGTTCCCAGATCCGCTCTGACCTGGGGTGGTAGCACCTCTTAGGGTCCCAGCTATGGGCAAATAGTGTCTACCAGGGCTGACCAAGCTCTTTAGTGTTATAGAACACAATTGGTCTAGGAGATGGAAAACTCTTACATGAAAAGCCTGAAGTATATTGTCTGCCTCGTCTGTGGAATTTATTTACACCGACTGAGTGTATCAATAGTTCCACAAAATGTGGATGGTTCTGTATAAGCCTTCACCACTTTAATCAAATCACCTGTGTGGGCTTTCTGACGGGTTTATCTTGATTCGTTCTTAGGGTCTTTATCGCACAAACTTTCATAACTGAATCAATAAGCTGTCAGATCCTCATACGTCGAAACCTACAGGAGAGTCCATTATATATATATATATATATATATATATGATTATTTCAAAATATCTTAAATTGCGACATAGAAATTTCTGTGTTTCGGGACTTAATTTTTTGTTTTTTTTATACCGTCACCAGGCAATGATTGGTAACTTTTGATGATAATGATTGACTTTTGAAAACAGAAATCAACTCATTTGCTTATTAAAAAGTTAAGTAGGAGGGGGGGGATCCAGATTTTTTAATCTTATGGGTATGTCTCTTTTGACTAATCAAAAGACAGGTCAAAGTTAAAGCAGAAACGTTAAAAATACAAGTTAGATGTTGGGGAGTGTGTGGTATTATTGTCTTCGGGACTGTCATATTAAGACACATCATACTTCTGGTTAAGAATCTACATTTAAGTTAAGAAGAAATAATCTGAGAGATATTATATGCTCTACATTGTAATGAGCACTTTTTTAAAAAAAGTAAATGCTAAAGTAAATACTAAACTCAAATGGATTTGAGTTCGAATTCCAGTCGAATCCATTACATTCACTTACATGCTTATACCCATAGGAAAAGTATGAATCCTCCTCCCCTCATCTATGGGTAAATAGCAGGGAAGACCAGATTATATAGCCATGGATGGCAACTGGTCTACCGCAGAAAGAAACGACAACCTACTGCAAGAAAAAATCTGCCTCGTCAGTCATGTATCAAAAGATACATGATCGCCTAAGCGTGTATCACGCATCACACACAACTAACTGAAATGAACTGACACGCTAAAGAACTGTGGATTCTAAATCTGTTTTTTCTTTCTCTTCATATATATATATATATATATATATATATATATATATATATATATATATATATTAAGTGGACATTCAGCAGCGACAGTCTGTTTCATGCCACTGTGTGTTGACCTCTATGTCCACTTTTACCATTACATATACTCTATCTCCGCCATTGGACATGTTAACTCATAAATATGACATACCTTTAAACTATATTTTTGTCATATATATATTTGGTTAAATGATATCGACCAGTTCTGTCTGTCAATTTAAAATTTTATCAGTAAATTGGCCAAAGTTCATATATATTTTTATTTGATATTATTTTTTCTAGGTACTTTTGGATGTTGCTACATTCATTTGCAGGGAAATATAATTTAAAATAAAAAGAATTATGAACTTTGGCAAATTTACTGATAACATTAAACAATTCAGTGTTGTAACCTAGGGAAGGTTACTGAATAGAATAATCAAACGAAGGTTGGTAATGAACGATAATATTTAGGAGAAGAACAACGCATAGAAGTAGTAGTCAGCTGCTAGAAGTGAGTCAAGTGAATTCCACAATGAATCTCCAACTGCAGACCAACATACAGTATTATGTGAATGGGACATACCCATTATTGTCCACAGGTATGCTATAACATTCAGAAATTTGAAAAAATTTATAAAAATGTTGATAAACAGAATGTGTCAATATCATTTAACCAAACGTGTGAAAAAATAGTTGCTGCCAAAATACACTTCATATATTATTACTACAAACATTATTATAATAGATGCTTTGTATTTGAAATAGACGCCCCATTTTTATTTATCAAACTGTGTGCTATTATGGACACTGTGCATTCCAGAAAATGCTAGTGAAGAAAATAAGTTCCTCCAACAAAGATCAAATGAGCATCCATCATTGTAGAGGAAATCATCATTTGATCTGGCATATTTTACTACTCAGCCACAAACAATGTCACAGTTATTAAATATCTATTCTCCTCTATTAAGAAAAGCATGTCCTCTTCACTCAGATTGAGAGCACCTATCTGCTGAGTTTTATATCCAAAATGTAAGCAAAGCAATTTCTAAAGAATTAATGGATTTATTTCTAATCCAACATATTTGTTACTTTAAACTTTATTATAGTGGACACATTCTATTTAAAATAGATGCCCATACATATTGTTCAATAAATAAAAATGGGTCATTTCAAAGATGACGTATCCTCTATAATGTTTGAAGATATATTAGTACTATATTAGCAGCAAAATCTCATGTCACAGTTGAAGTGATTAGATATAAATGTAAGTTCTATGTTGATAGTTTCTTCTATCACATTTCTCACTTCTGAAACTCTAATCTGGATTCTTGTTTCCCAGTCAACTTTGATCTTCAAAAATTTAAATGCATTGTCAATCATTCTATCTTCATATGTCACATTTGTTTATTGTCTTCTCTCCTTAACAGTATTTTTTTTCATATTCTATTACACTCACCGGCTCCATGTGTCTTAGTGGCTTTATTGCCTTGCTTGGGGTGAAATGATTACTAATTATATGTATATGAGATGATGATGAAAGCTTCTTGATCTCAAGAGTCAAGGACTCACAACCTGAGAAAATGACAAAAACCTCAGACTTTGAAAGTAATGGCTTCTTGGTTGTGTCATGCACTTCACTAAAATATTTATGATATATCTTATTAATAATAATAGAATATATAATAGTAAGTAGTAGCTGGCAACTAGTTTCCAAGTATAGCTATTTACTAGGATGTTGAGCTAATCACTGCTGCACATGACAGCTCAGTGGCATTTTTCCCCAGCCCCAGAGACAAGTTGTAGTTTAAGCTACAATGATATTGAGCAGATCTTAGTTACAGTTCCTGTAAGAGAGCACTTACTCTGGTATGATTGGTGGTTGAATAAGGCTGGTACATTTGAGCCCTCAGTCATGATGACTTGGGACTTTAAGCTGGGAGAACCACCAATGGCTTATGAACAGTCACACACACACACACACACATACATACATACATATATATATATTTTTAAGACATTTTTTATATGTTGTTTTTTTTTATATAGATACAAATATTTAGGTAAATGCTCTGTTTATAATAAACAGTATTAACAACATTTACTGGCCTGAATGTCCAAGAAATTTTTCATAGAAAATATGAGTCACTTGACAGGAATTGAACCTGTATTCTATATGGAACCATCATATAGCCTGATGTGCCTTAACCGATTGGTCCACAGAGGAGCATTTGGGTAGCAAATCATGGAGAATTGTGTTTAAAAACAGTAAAATCAACCTTTCTAACCAAACATAAAAAATGTCTTATAAAATAAATTGCCCATTTCATAATGTGTGATACACACACACACACACACATATATATATATATATATATATATATATATATATATATATATATATATATACACACACACACTCACAAATATGATCTTTTGTATCTTTTTTTCTTATGAATAAAATATGATTTTGTTAAACATCATTTTATCCTGGTGTGCCAATAATAATCTGTGTGTATATATATATATATATATAAATATATACATACATACACACACACAGATTTACATAGGTGTGTAACTGCTATGTAATATCAGTATGGCAGTGAATGCTGAACAATCTCATCACATATGAAAAAAGACTACAGAATGATGCTGAGAATACCATGGACAGTTTTAGAGAAAATTGAAACAAAAAGAACAATTACACTTAACCTCATAAAATGTCAGTTGAAATTTCTAGGACACATAATGAGGAAAGAGGGTTTAGAAAATTCAACACTGACAAGACATATTGAAGGCAAGAGGGATAGAAGAAAGCACCACATAACCTACCTAATGAGAATGTGTAAATAGTTGGCAGGACAGGGATTAGGAGAAATAGTGAAAATACAGAATTTACTAAGAGCTACAAAAGACAGGAAATTGTGTAGAGCCATGATTGCCCATGTCCTGAAGAAGAGATACGCCACATAGAAGAAGTATACCTAAATACTGTATGACATGCAATACCAAAATATTATATTTCTTCATTCTTTCTTGGTTCTTCATCCTTTTCCAGCCAATATTTAACGCCAATTCCGTTTTGCTTTTCTGCATCTTTCAAGTTCTTCTTATCCATTCCTGTGCCATAAAACTTTTCCATTAGGAGATTTTCAACTTTAAAGATTTCTTTTTCAAATCAATGATTCAATTGCTTATAAAAGCCGAGCTTGGAGAATTTTGCTTCTCTCTGGGATTTTATTTTTTTTTGTACGTCTTTTACAATTTCTTCTTCATTTCATATTTTATAAATAAGCTGATTAATAATCTATAAATTGAAATCTCTATCAGTCGATCTGATTATCTCTCCATTCAGTAACAATATTTTTATCTTTGTAGCTCTCTGTATTGATCTATCTATACAGTTGCTCACATACACACACACACACACATATATATATATATATATATATATATATATATATATAAGCAGCAGCCAGCACTTGTCCACTATAGGAAAAGGCCTTTGCAAAAACCTACTATGACCACCATGACTACGATATTTATTATCTGCTCTGATTTATCAGTAAAATGCCTGTATCGCACCTCATCTACCTGGTCTTTTCTTACTACATTTGCTACCTAACAGGTACCAATAAGACTAACTTTTACTATTTTTTTTTTCCATTATTTATGGTAATATTTCCTGCACAACATTGTATATCTCTTTTGGTCTGTCTCTTGATCTGTATTTACATCTTCCTAACTCTTACTATTTCTTGGTCTGTCCACTGACCAGCATTGACCATTTCCTAACACTAGCTCTGTCCCCTAATCCACATTGACCTCTTCCTAACTCTTGGTCTCTACCCTTATATGAATTGACCTCTTGCTCCATCCACTGATACACAATGACCTCTTCCTAACTTGATCAGACCCCCAATCAATATTGACCTCTTCCTAACTCTTACTATCTTTTGGCCTGTGCCCTGATTTTGCTCTATCTTGCTACACCCACCATTCCACATTAACTTCTTGCTATCTTTTGTTCGGTCAACTAATCCACTTTGACCATGTCCTAATATGTTGCTCTTTCCCCTGATCCACACTGAACTCTTCCTAACTCTTGGTCAGTTCCCTGATCCGCACTGACCTCTTCCTAACTCTCGGTCAGTCCCCTGATCCACACTGACCTCTTCCTAACTATCGGTCAGTCCCCTGATCCACACTGACCTCTTCCTAACTCTCGGTCAGTCCCCTGATCCACACTGACCTCTTCTTAACTCTCAGTCAGTTCCCTGATCTGCACTAACCTCTTCCTAACTCTTGGTCTGTTCCCTAATCTGAACTGACTTCTTGCTCCATCCACTGATACACAATGGCCCTGATCCAAATTGATCTTTTCCTAACTCTTGCTCTTTGCACTGATCCACATTAACCTCTTCACAACTCTTGGTCTGTTTTTGATTCTGCATTTGATTTTCTTTTTAATGCTGAACTCCATATTGTTTACCCATATTGTTGCTATTTTCATTATTCATTGTCCATTTCTGAGTTTTCTTTTTTAATGGTGAATCACCTGTACTTAGTATTCTGTATTTCAAGACTTCTGCTAGGTTTGAAATTAGGTGCATATGAATATGTATTTGAGTGCATCTATTTATCTATCCATATATGTATATATATGCATAAACATAAAAATGAAGAAACATATATTATGGAAGGTTGCTACAGAAGAAAGATTTATTGTTCCATCTGAATTACACATATTATGGGCTTTATCATATCTGTGATATTATAACACCACACTTCATGTGTGTAAGAGAATAGCTGAATGGAAAAAATGCCAAATATGCTTTGTTTTCAGAGAGAGTTTTATAATGCTACATCATACACAGTGAGATATATATACATATATACATGTGTCCCATGCAGAGAAATTATAACGTATGCAACAGCAGATGGTGTGTAAAAACAAAAAAAGGAAAAACTGGAGGTACTGTGGTTTCTCTATAAACCTGGTTTGGCCATGTGTTTTTTTTCTATCACTTGTGTTGATAGATTCAAGAAACCAAAAGAAAATGGTTGATACATAATTAACAATAAAAAACAATATTTCTACAAGTGAAAGTACTTGACGTAATTTTCAGTTGACAATATGAATACAATAGCATTTTCTAAATTCTTCTAGTTGCTAAGGACATTTTTTTTGTTGTTAATTGTGTTGTACCACTCTAATATGTACTTGACTCCTCCTGCTATGCTCTAACTTTACCAGAGCCAGATCAGGGTGAAAATTGAGTCCTGCTGCCATATATGGGCAGGAGCTGTCCAGTCTTCACTTTCCAGTTTTGATGATGTCTAAAAATATCTATGAGGCCTTGTGGGTGATGAACCACTTTCTCACAGACAAAATGTTGTTTGCCTCTCACTACCCTATTGCTATTTCCATGAAAAGTGTTCAGACAAATTTCACTCATTACAGGAGTCTCATGCCCCTCCAATCTATGATACAGGCCCCACTCTCTAGTACATCTCAATTTTCATAAGGTAGTATTCATATAAAATACAGATTTTATTGTGACCCAATTATGTAGAATAATTGATTATATGCAATATAGGTGAATAACAATTTAAAAAAATGAAAATAAATACAATATACAAAAATACAAATTAGGAACATGTTATAATAAATCATTCAATCTTAAATAAATTGACAATGTTTGTGGCAATTTTTTACATAAACTTGAGATTTTTCTTGTTAAAAAAATTGAATAATTTTTTAACACATACAACATTATGGATATAAAATAGTCAATTTTATTAAGTGTTTTTTCAAGATTTAGCATGAACAAAACATATTCACAGGTTTGGACAACAAAAACCCCAAAATGACATCAAAATCCTCAAAAAATTTTCATCCTTGAGTTGTGGTTAGTTTAATTTGTAACATATACAAAGAATGTTGTTTTTTTCATGGACTGCTCTTCTCTGATCAGTTCTTTCTGTAGCTTTCATCTCAAAACTGATTGCATTGATTTCTGTCTTCAGCAAGGGGTTTTTGAGCTGATCCTTGAATCCATGGAGTCCTTCACCAGATGCAAGCTCCAAGAAAGAGGATTTGTTTGGTTAGAAGGATATCTGGCATTTGGACAAGGTGTCCAGCCCATCAAAGTCAGTGACAAGTAAGTGTCTCTCTCTCTCTCTCTCTATATATATATATATATATATATATATATATATATATATATATATATATATTAGATGTGTCTATATGTTTGTGTGTACATATGATGTTGTTTGTGATCTTCAGTTATGCATTGTCCTCCTCACCAATTTTTATATATAATATATATATTGTCATTGGCAGAATTTATTGCAGAGTATTGAGGTGCTCATTGGCATTTTCTTCTGTGTGTGATGAGTCCTATGTCGGATCTGAAGAGACGTCTGCAGACATCACATGGTAGGGCAGGAGGGTTTAGGGGATATAGAATTCTGGCCCTTCTTTGGGCTCTCTTCATTTCTTCTATCTGTCTTCTGGTGTTTTCGAAGGATGTTGTTTTTTTCTCCAATTGCTTCTTTCTGCAGCTTCCATCTCTCAGTGGACCATCTCAGCAAGGAGTCTTTGAGCTTATCCTTGAATTGACATTATAGATATATTAAATCCATTCTTACAGAATTTAATGTATTTTTAACTACCATTCCTATGACCTGTATTGATAAAAAGAAAATGCCCCCAAATCAACCTGTGGACAACCTCCAAACATAAATAATGTTACTAGGCACTCATACATATATATATACATTATCATCTAAATTCTGTATAAACAAACTGGAATTATGATATACTTATACACATAAATTATACACATAAACTCTGCTTGACAAGTCAAATGCATGTGAAACCTGCTTAACAAATAAAAATCAAACAACACAAAAATACCAAAAAATTTTTTTCCATATCTCATTCACTGATGAAGCTTTAATAAAAGTGAAACCTGTCAGATTTATATGCATTTCCTATTTGGTCTTTATCTTATCATTGAAATATTCTGTACAAAATAAATGTGTCATTATTTTACAGGACAATTATTTATCCTTTCCTATTTCTTTTCTTCTTTCCTTGTGATCACCTCTCATCTTATTATAAAAACTAGTTTCTCTAAATTATCAGTTGATACATTCCCAAAGTAATTAAATAAAATTTAGGTCCTGCTGATTAGGGATTATTCAAAGTAGAAGTAAAGCTAACTTTGGAAATTGGCTCATTGATGGCCATCTCATTGATTACATAGAATGAAATCTATTGACAGACTGACTTAGTAGATTGGGTTTGCACAATCACAGTACATAGAGCATGGGAACTTTTCAATACTACTTTGTTTGTTTGTGTGTGTGTGTGTATATATATAGTCATCCACAGAGAGATTATTTTGCTGTATCACAGGTATTCAGTGTGGCTAGACATCCAATTGCTTTAAGTCAGGATTAAAACTGGACCAATTTGGCATCAGTCAGAGATCCCACCCCTAAGCTATTGGTGCAGAGCAAGGAGAAAGGGAAATTTTAATGTTTTCTATACGAAATATGCCTGTAGCCAGGAAATAGGCAGCATATCTTCATTCATACATGTTTCATTGAATAATGCAGACATATTTATTTTTATACTGATCCTTTTTGGTTCTTTAATTACTTCCTTGATGTTAAGATGAAATTCATCAAGGAAGTTTCCATAGTTTTTTCTCACCCAAGTACTTTCATTTTTTTCCAAGATCATCTTCAGGGCTAAATTACAAAGACAAATTTATTGTAACTGTGATAAATTCTGCATTCAATTGTGATGGTGATTTATACATATATATATGTATGTATGTTTATGTTAGTTTTAATGTATGCTATATTTATGGGTAAAAGTCCTTAATATCAGCAATAGAGCATATGTATATAAATATTCAAGCCAAAACACAGCACACATGACCCCAAATATGAAACACTGATGCCAGATGATGTTGACCTCAGTGTCCACATATATATGCACACACACTAGAGAAAGGAAGCCTGTGTGAAGATTGTACAGTAACTCTCAATTTCATGATCTAAAAACACTCTCTTAGTTATTGAGCATGCTTCGACCATAAATATAACAAATGACATATCTATATATATATATATATATATATATAATGAACTTTGATTCATTTTTCTTTAAAAGTTTTCGATATGACTCTTATGTCCTCTAGAATTTTAAAACCAAAAACTTTGAAAGTAGAAAAAATTAGAAACCAAACCAAATTACTCTAAGATTCTGATTCCCTGGTCCTCATCTTTAAGACAAGGAAGCTAAACTAAAATGGCACTTTAGCAGGATTTTATTCTTTTATGTAAAACTCTCTCAGAGTCTACAGTAATGTTTGCAGAATCCAAGAATGCAAAAATAAAATTTGGTCCATTTGATCAAAAGATGAAAGGGATGCAATAAAGTGCCACTTAGTGTGATTTCATTTTCAGGCGACATTTTACCATAAGGCTCATCTCTCTTGGTAGAGTAATGGACAGCAGGGCACAAGGTTTTGGTTTCTGTCTATTGAAATTATCCAGAAGCTTTAAATGGATATATTCTGAATTCATTTCAGTTTTTTAGTTAAGGTTTTTGGTTACTACTCCATTCTTTATAAAGTATTCCAAACTAAGATTGTTTGCTATTGTACTTAAAATAAATTTTTCCAAAAAGATTTAGTACTCGCATGAAAGCAGCGACAGCACATACTCTGAATATGTCACAAAAATTCAAAAAATAAAATTAAGAAATAATATACACACTTTGTATTTGTTATGCTATTGTTTTCCCAATACAAGGCCAAAGAGCCACTCAAACAGCTGAAGGTGTTGTTTTATGCAAATAAAAATTTTAGTTTATGCAGATATATAGGATAGTTAACAGTTGACCCTAGACATGAAGAGGTTAAAATCGTAGTGATCGGGGAAGCATTCTCTTTAGAGTTTATTCCACAGAGCAGCATGCAGCATCTCTTGGGAAGAAACTGTCCAAATGGAACTTCTATATTACCAATGGAATATGAATGGAATGTGGATGAATTGATCCTGTGTACATGGTATGGCAGATATTAGCTTTAAAGGTCTGAACTGAAGTAACTAGCAACTGTAACTCTTCAGAATATTTCCCATGAAAATCGTAATTGATTAGTGAGAATTTTATGATGATGTACCTGTGGGGGAGGGGTTGCATGGTGGAAAATAATCCATCACCCACAAGGCTGCTTAAATGCTTGTAAGGTCTGCTGAGTCTGGATATGGCTCAAGCCCAGATACAGCAGCAACACTACATGTTTGGTCTTATTTGACTCTTGAAAAGACAGTAAATAGCAGCTTATGCCAGGTACTCTTTGGAGTGGTATGAGGAGCCATTCATTTTCCACCAATAACCATTGAAGTTAAGGAAACTGAATATAACATGTGCTGTAACAAGAGTAGTTATCTCCAACACTACAAGGTTTTTTTTTTTTTTTTTAAATCCTTTCACCCACAAGCATGGTGATAATGCCACTAGGATGCAAGCGTGTACAGGGAGTGAAAGAGAAGACTTTAGTAAGGAAAAGTGAAGAAGGGAACAGGTTTTGGGTGAAAAAAACCAAAATAAGAAGTTGAGTCATGTTCCTAAATAGACTTATCAGATCTAAACATTGATATGGATGTCATGCATTGTAACAAACTTTTTCTGAAATGTCTAAACAATAAACTATAAACAACCATTATTTCAGATTGATGATTAAAAATCACTTCAAATAAATGAAACTTGTGGGTTTTAAAGAAGGCAGTCCTTCATCAGATCTTATAATATCACAACTATTTGACTGTCTATGACCATTAAAAATAATATTATCGTGAATTTTTATTAGATAAATCATTGTCAGCTACTATTATTTTTAACGGGTCTTTTTTTTCATCTTAATTTCTTTTTATCACAGCTATTCTGACTATTACAGCATTTTATCAAAATTATTTTGACTAGAATTTTTTACATCCTAGTTTTAATTGCTTTTCATTGCAACAATTTCAAATGTCAATCTATGGCCATTAGTAATAATATTATCATGCATTTTTTATTAGATGAAGCATTTTCAGTCATTATTCATTTCTGACTTGTATTTTTTTAAGATTTTAATTGTTTTTATCACAAGCATTCAAACTATCAGTCTATGGACATTAGTAATAATATTATATGGAATCTTTATTAGATGAAGCATTGTTGGCTAATTTAGGAAAAGAAGGCAGTTATCTCCCTTTGGTGGAGATAAGTCACATGGGTCATTCAGTGAAATCACTTCAAACTGTGACAAAAGTAGCAGCCAAATTCAGTTCTTTTACAGCAGCAAAACTGAAAGGTTGCTTTCTTTAGCCTGGGTTCCCATGGCCCAGACAGAGGCTAAATATCATTCCCAAATATAGAATGAAACTTCAGGACACAATCCTCAGTTTTGGAAAAATCACAACTCAATGTTTCCCATTCAGGGAATTTGTCCTTACCTAGAACATAGATGAAGCTGTCTCATTTGAATTTGGAGACTTAATCATGGGTTCTACAGGCACAGGAGTATCTCCATATTATATGTGTAACCCTTCATTTGTTTCCCATTGCACTCTGTTTTGCTGATATATGATATATTATTCTCTGTGTTGGGATATATATATATATATATATATTATACACTGTTACATTAAAACATGCAAGGATATTGTACATTTTTACATTTTTTAAATTGTACATATTTTTTGCAACGTTTAAATAAAATGTCTTTTCAGGTAATTAACAATGAGGGTAATTACTTATTAGTTTATTTATACATTGAAATACAATGTACAGTTTTGTAGTGGATACTTACATGTTCTAATGTAACAGTTTATAATATTTATTGCTCTACTCTTGTATTGAGCCCTGTTTTCAATTAATGTTTGAACATTGGAATTTTATTCTTCGTTCTTTTACATCCGTGTGTGTGTAATATATATATATATATATATATATATATATATATATATATATAAAACTTTGTGTATGTTTTAGTGATATAAAAATATATTTCAGAACAAAGCATGTTTGTCATTCTTTTTTTTCCTTTCAGCTGTACTATTATTTCCATGGTCTATGCTGTTATTATATCACAGATATAATAATGCCCATAATGGGGGAAAATAAAATGGAATATAAAACCTTTCTTCTATAGCTCTCTCCTGTTACATTATTAACTTTTGACTGGTATTTCTTCCATTTAATTTAAAATTACACCTTGTCAGTTGTCTAGTTAAGTTGTTACTAATTTCTATTGCCATTGTTAAACAGCACAAACAGAAAATGAAATATAAGCTCAAGGCAAAATTCAAATGTGTATAGCTTTTTATCTTGGGAATCCTGTCTACAACAGATTCTCTGCTCTTTGAGCAATGAGTAATAACAAATGCAAAAAAATCAATTTTAACCACAGAAAGATGTACTTTGTTCTTCAGTTGATTCTATTTCATGCTTTTTTTTTTGTTTACAGTAAAGATCACCCTTTAGAAGACCTGGAAGCCACTCAAAGTACAGGGTTACATTAGGAGGCAATTTGTGCAGATAGGAGGGCTAGATAACAGTTAACCCTAGCCTTGAACAGGTTAAAATTGTGATCAGGGAAAACATCCTCTTGGGAGTTGAGTCCATAGAACAGTGGTTGATGGGAAGAAGGTTTTCAAGTGGAACTTACTTCTCACTGATGGAATAGAGAGAAAGTGAGTGGCTTGCTATTATGTGAATGGCATGGTCTGTCCTTGTAGTGATGATTTGACTTGGTGGTGGAATGTAGTTCATCAGAGTACTTTCTGACGAAGTAGCAACAGAGCAGCAAGACACAGCATATCCCATCTATAAGAGCGAGGCTGGATGGAGGAAAATAATTTGTCACCTACATGGGCTTACAGATACATTTGGACTCAATCAAGGCCAGAGAATGAGGTCTGGGCAGCTTCTGCTCAAATATGACAACATTACTCTATTTTGGGCCTGATCCTACTCCAGAGTGGTACATGGAGCCGACCATTTTACTTGCATCCATAGCAGTGGATCATATGTATGAATTCCCCTTGAGGTCAGGTGCGACATTGAGTCTCAATACTCCTTCAAGGCATGGTACCTCCTCATGTGAACATCCATTCATTCTCACTTGTGGTATTTCAGCATCAGATTGGTGATGATGGAATGTGAGTAGTTTGGTTTTGTTTTTACATGTTTGATAGTGCAGTTTTATTTGTTTATTTTTTACATTTCACCTCATGCAAAGCAAGGATGTCACTAGTGCACAGGGGGGGTTACAGACAGTGAAAATGAGAGTAAAGACTGAATATAGGGAGAACTGAGGAAAGGACAAAAGATGAAAGGATTCAAAAAGAAAGAATATGGCAAAAGACGTTACATTTAAATTTTTGAATTATCACGGAAGCAAGTAAATGGAAGAGAGTTCCAAAGGTAGGAAGTGCTAGAAAAAGAAACTTTTTGAGTAAAAGTGACAGAGAATTAGATGCCAGGATCGATTACATTACAGATCTTTCTTTGGATTTTATTAAGAACATCAGCGATGAATAGGAGGAACAGCAGACCAGATATGCCAACGTTATTCAATGCACAAATGAATGGTAGATTTGTAAATGTATAAGATGGACTCTGATGAGAAACATTTTCTAGCATAACACAGTGACCAAACTTTCCTTGTAGTAGAGGCAGCTATTCAAGACAGGTGAAAACATGTGGCTAAGAAGGCACAGTGTGTTGCTCTCCAGGAGTCTACCATCAGACATGCTGATGGCAGGCAGAAAGATTTCTCTATGCTGGTTAAATGAGAGCAGTTTTGTTTGGGAAGCTTTAGAATTTAAAAGCCATTTCCTTCCCCAGTTAACCACTGATTGGAGATACTTTTCAAGGGCAGTGGCCACATTTACTTTGTCAGCTTTGACAGATTTTCTATTGAAACAGGAATAAACGATAGTGTCATCTGCATAAATACCAATTTGGGAACTGATATCATCAGGAAGATCATTAATAAAGATCAAAAACAGTGTAGGACCTAAGATAGAGCCCTGGGGTACCTTCATTTCACAATTTCATAGGAATGATTAAATTAAATCAAACAGTTGATCTGTAATACCATCACCCTGGGGCTTATTTAGAAGACCAGCATGCCAAACCCTATCAAACACCTTGGAGATATCTAGAAAAATTTGAGGGTACTATTATTTATACTAATGTTGATAGTTTTTCTTAAAATAACAAGAAAGCAAAGCAAGAAAGAAAATTTTAATGCACATCTGCAACAACCTCTGACATAACAATTTAAATCTATGAAATAAAGTATTTCTTTATTACAAATTCCTGGAATCAATACAGACTGCTATTGCACAATGTTCTAGTGAGCAACTGGCTCTTTTGAATGTCTAATTAGAAGTGAACAGATGTTTTTCACCTGCTAATGATGTCAACTAGTGATTTTGGTTCCTGACAATATCTGTCCTCAAGTTGCAAATCTGACATAGCAAACAATCTTAGTTTTTTTACATATACAGTGTTTTCCCCAAGACCAGTCACTTTGAAACCATTACACCACAAAGCAGTTTTGTTTGAGTAACAGTTCCAATGTACATGACTACAATACCCATAAACCATTAGGGTTGTAGCAGGACCACAGAAGCTATAGTAACAGGGCCTATGTCCAGGACAAGTTAAACTGACAGAGTTAATTCTTCAGACTATTTTTAAATTCAGATCTGTCCTTTTTCTTCACTTGTTGCCCTACCAAGATTAAAGAATCTAGTCAACCCTTATATTTTAATATGTAGCTGGATGAAGATTGAATAATGCTTTTTCCATGGTTATTAGCACTAAGGAAAGGAGGTTTTCTCAAAACTGATTTAGCTTTCTATCATGTTAATCGTTACACAAGCTACATATCCCATCTTAGGACAAATAAAAAGATTAATGAAAGAAAACCCGGGATAATTCTTTAATGATAAAATATGCGATTTACAAAAAGGCTCATAGAAATCCAGATGAAATGCTTTGATCATTAATGATAACGAAACCAAGAGAAAATGCTGCAATTGCTAAAGATAATGAAATCCAGAGGAAATGCTTTGATCGTTAATGACAATGGTGCCAAGAGGAAATGCTGCAATCACTAAAGATAAAGAAATCCAAAGAAAAAGCTTTGATCATTAATGATAAGAAAATCTAGAGAAAATGCTTTGATCACTAAATAGTGATGCTATTAATAAATATGAATAGTGCATTTTGTCAAAACCTACTGCAAACTTTTAGATTAATCTCTTACATCTTAAATGACGGAAGACGCATATTTTCTATGAAAATTTCTTGGGCATTCAAGCTGATAAATATTATTAATACTGTTTATTATAAACAGAACATTTACTTCAATATTTATACCTATAAAAAAGAATGTATAAACATAAAAAATGTCTTAAAAATAATTGTCAGATTTTGTCCATTTCATAATGTGTGGGGTCATTTGTTTACATTTGGATACGCATTGAGCAGATATGAATGTATGAGAGAAAATCATGGAGAATTGTGTTTAAAAACAGTTAAATTGACATTGCTAACTGAACACTCCTCTGTGGCCCAATCACTTAAGGTACGTCAGGCTATATGATGATTCCGTATAGGATACATGTTCAATTCCTGTCGGAGGATGCATATTTTCTATGAAAATTTCTCAGACATTCAGGCCAGTAAATTTTGTTGATACTGTTTATTATAATCAGAGCATTTACTTAAATATTTGTGCCTTTAAAAAAGAACGTATAAACATAAAAAATGTCTTAAAAATATATCTGTAATAATTGTCACAAAAATACCTAGGTGAAACCTCAAGGAATAACGACTAACCACAATTTTGACATAAAAAATGCTACTCTGATCAAAGAGAGAAAGCAAATCACTATGACAAAAATATCTAGAGTGTGCTTCGAGCGCAAAGTCATCTACATTAAATTTGCACCCAAGTTCTTACTACATTTCCCCATTCTTGGCAGAACTTCTATTATCACTGTGTGGGATATCTACTAACAAAAGTGATAGTAAGAAAATGAAAAAAAAATCTAAATGAAATCAGATAGATTAAAAAAATAAATCTAATTTAAAATTCCCAGCATTCCTCATTCATGCGCATCTGTAGTCACATCACCATAACAAATTTAATCTGATGTGTTAAAGGACAAAATGCGTCACACTCTGTCATACATTTCCCCATATATATATATATATATATATATATATATATAATATGTGTGTGTGTGTCCACCAGAGCCAATTATCGTTGTCTGCTGCTGCTATGCCATAAATGCACTACAATGGTATTTAGATCATAGAAACAGGGAATGATAGTTTTATGACTGAATAAAAGATTTTGCTTGAAATATGCTGGACACCTTTTCATTAATCTAGTATTATTTTCCAATCTCTTTCAAGATTTTCTTCTCTTTCATTTAACAACTTCCTTGTTTATCATAAAATGACTTTGTATTTTATAAACAAAAAATTTTCTCCCTTTGTTTAACAGGAAAAAGGACAACAAAACAAATTTATTTTGTTTAGATGTTTTGATAATGTAACGAAATAGAATTTATTCATACGCACTGAAAATAATAAATCAGTCTTTCATCTTTGTAACACTAAAACTTCCTCAAAAATTCTTATGATACTGTTATATACCGTGCTAATAGGAATATATACTCGAAAAACATGGTGGATAAAATAATTAAAGGTTTATTGTACAAAACCAGTGCAATAAGAAATAAGGTAACAGTTATGTGCATGGTCGTCACAAGTCAATCCAGTAGTGAGTGCTATTAGTGGAAGGTCAGTAGTTGTCATGTAAGTCTAAGGTGTACTCAACAGATCCCAGCTAGTATATTTAGTTCCACCCCCCGCCACGAGGTTTTGCATGTGGCACAAGGCTGGATTAACGTGGGTTGGCCAAAAATTTTCCTTTTTGAACCCGTATAAACGGGTTATGGGGCAGTCTACCTCCCTGAACGAGACTCTGCCCTTTGACGGAGCCTTGTCCAAGTTCCTCTCTACCTGATGGTAGATAGTTTGACTGCTTAGCTGGAACAGATCGCAGCTAGACTCCGTAGTCTGTTGACTTACCAATACTTATAGGTCGTTATATACCTATAGTGTAGTTACTCATGGGGGTGACAGGTTATTCCATTACATCACATCCCCCTGAGCTGAAATTTTCCTCTAGAAAATTTAGCTTTCTAATACTTGCTCTTTTTTGGTTCTGCACTCTTTTCCTTGTACTGTTTCAAGGCAAATAGCATCTCGATTCTATGGGCAAAGCTGGTGTAGGAGATGTATCCATGCACTCTGGTATGTTAGTAGGTGGTGTTATTTCAAACGTGTCGTCAGGACATCCATCAGAGTTTCTTCATCATCCTGTTGAACGGTTTCAGGGCATCTTGGTCTTAACTGGTTTACGTGCCTTTTGCATACACATCTTTTTCCATTCACCATATAGATTACTCTTCCAATTCTATCTGAAATAATTCCATCCACCCAAAAACATTTTCCACCTCGGTAGTTCCTGAAGAAAACTTTGTCACCAGGCGTATACTTCTTTTCACAGAAATTCTCTATGTTATGCCTTTTCTTTTTTGGATAAGGCAACAATCTGTCGAATATTGATCTTATCTTTCTTGCAAACATCATTTCAGCAAATACATCAGACATCAGAGAATATTCCACCACTACTTTGTGAAATAGACTCCCGAGGAGATGCTTTCCCAGTCACTACAAACCTAACCTCTTCAAATCTTAGGTTAACTATTATCTTTCTTTTCACCCCAAGTAAGGCAATAATGCCACTAAGACACAGGGAGGCTACTGAGAGTGAAAAATAATAAGACTTTAGAAGGAACTGGAAACCTAATCCTAAGCAAAAAGAAATGAGACAACCCTCTACTCCTGTCCAAAAGATCAGGGAGGAGTGTGAATCAGACAATAAGTGAACATATCTACTACCATTGAGGAAATAAATAGTAAATAAAATTTTGGATTTTAGCAGGATGCATGAAAAATACTGAGTTGAAGTATACTTTAGAAGGAACTGGAATCCCAATCCCCAAAAGAGGAAACAAGTGATAACCCTGTACTCCTGTTCAAAAGATTGGGGTGGTGCGTGAATCAGACCATAGGTGAACATATTTATTTCTATCATCATAATCTGCACTTCTTACCTCCTCCTTCCTGGGTATGACGATAAACTACATAAGCATCCTGAGTAAGATGATAAACTACCTCCAAGAACAAGGCCTCTAATCAGGATGTTTTGAGGAGCGTGGAACCACCTCTTAATTGCTGGTGTTCCCAGGTTCGCCCTGACATGGGGTGGTAGCAGCTGTTAGGGTCACAGATATGTGCAAATAGTTAACAGCGAAACTGGGGTCAAAACACTATGAAAGTGTAAAAATAGGTTTTAATACCAGAAATACTTTCTAAAAAATTATGTCCAGCAATAAATTTTTGAAGAAAAAAAACTATTACCAGCTATATATTTTTGAGGAAAAAAATATTACTAGCAATAGTTTTTTTTTTTTAAATTATTACCAGCAACACATTTTTGAAAAAAAAATATTACCAGAAATAGATTTTTGACAAACCAAAATATTACCAGCAATGAAAATTTTGTCAGCATTAAATAACCCATTGAGGTTGATATGCCATTAAACAAAACAACCAAATGAAACCAAACCAATCAATCTTACCTCTTCTTATATTCATACAAAAACCACATTTAGTAACCATCTAACTTGAGTGGATCTTGGGCCTTGTATTTGATCAAAAATTAGTAAGAAAAATTCCAAGCTATACCAATGGTTTTTAAACTCTTCATAATTAACTCAATTGGATAAAAATGATGGTCTGAGTTGAGTGATGAAGTTATTTTTGGCATAGCCTGAAATTTTCTGCATGTAAGCAACACCTGATACAAAATAAAAAATAAGTATGTGGAATTAGTAAATACCAAACACTTCAAATATCTCGGCGTATGGCTTGGTTATAGCAAATTTAGTTTAGGAGATAAGGAAAAGTAACATGACATAGGCAACGTTAGAGTTAGTATCACCAAATAGCTACAAAACTAAAACATTAACCTAAAACCCAATATCTCTAGTCATGTTCTTAAATAACCTCATCAGATTGGGATTTTCATGTGGATGTTATGCCTGGAGCCAAACTCGTTTATAAATATCTAAACTGTCAGCTATATACAACTACTTTTTCAGACTAATGGCTAAAAAATGGCTTTGAGCAAATGAAGACTGTTGCTTTTAACTATGACCATTCTTGTTTGAATCTTATGGACTGGTATTATAGATTCACAATGAACTGTACCAAATAACAGAAACAACATCACTTGACTTTTCGGCAACAACATCTATGTGCAAATAGTGATTTTTATCTGTAGTTGAAAGAATGTAATTGTGTTCAAAACATATTTAGTTGAAGCCATAAACTGTGTTCAAAATATTTAGATTTCAGCATTAAATAACCTATAGAAGTGTTGATATGCCACTAAACAAAATCAAACAACCAACATGAAAAAAGCTCTTTCATGATATTAAGTCATATAAGATGCTACAATTACTTAAAGAAATCTAATTGTATTCCAAAATATAACTTCAACAAAACTACAACATAAAACACAGACATATCACCACATCTAGTAATTATGTCCACACAAACATGCATATGCACAAAAGCTGAGTATTATCTACCATGTATTCAATTGTGAAAGCAGAATAACATTTATCATATTTTTATTACTTCCAAGCTCCCAAGAAAATTAAATTTCAGCATTAGATAACTCATAAGGAGTTGATATGCTGTTAAACAAACTTAAACTTAAATTATAATTACCTTCCTAGACCAACACAAATTACTTAATAAACAATCAAAACTCATCTGAAAATGCAGACAAAAAACAAATTTTTTACTGTTACTTAAAAATTGTCATATAGGAATAAAGTGTCACTGTTGACATTTGGGTTTGAACATGGATCACCAGAGAGCAAGCACAGTCGACCTCATCTTGAAATAATTAGATCATGTGACAAGTGAAGGAAAAATATATATGTGAGAATTAGCGGCATCTGACTGAGTATTGTTTGAAGGCATTACTATTGTTGTATCTTCTACAAATGACCATTACAAAAGAATCAAAAAAACAAAAAGTGAATATGAAACAATAATAAATTAAAGAAAAATGTAAATTAATAAATAAGTAAACAAATTAATATTAAACAAATTAACAAACACTGAATGCACATATAAACGCATATAAATGTAATAATAATAATCATTAATAATAAAAAATAATAAAATAATAAATAAAAAATACAAAATGGCTACAAATACTGCATTTGGATCCCCAATTATTTCTACTCAATAGCCTCTGGAATAATCTGAAACATTACTGTTATGGCACATCCAATAAATGTTAAGATAACACAATAGACCTTCTATCCATAATGCACCATTAACAGCAAATATAAAGTCAAGCCAATACACAAAGCCTGAAGATTTTGTTTAAACATGAAACACAGTTGCTAATGGGTGTTGTTCAATGTCCACTTTTATATTTATATATGGAATAAAGATTCTTGTCTTCTGTTATTACAATGTTATTTAATAACAAAAGTGCTGGAAACATAAACCAGAAGAAAAAGAATGTAAATAAAATTATAATTATTATTATTAGATTATATAACCAAAACACATATTCAAAAAAAATATTTTTAAATTAAAAATTTTTAGCGTCTATCTTTCATTTGTGCACATGTGTAGTTGCATCAAGATAAACGTCAACATAAATATGAAGTCTTAAATGACAAAATGTCACCTAAAATATTTTTCCACTTTTCATGGCTCTCTACAATTTCCTGTCCTTTGTAGCTCTTAGTAAATATTGTCTTTTCGCTATCTCTCCTAATCCTTGTTCTGCTAACAATTTACAAAAGTTCATTAAGCAGGTTACGTGTTGTTTTTGTCTTCCTATTGCTTTGAATCTGTCCTGTGAGTATAAAATTTTCTAAGCCCTCTTTCCACATTGTATACTAGAAAATTCAACTCTCTCATGCTGATGTTAAGCATAGGAATCTGAGAGCCAAGTTTGAATTCCAGTCGAATTCATTATATTCACTTACATGCTAATACCCATATGAAAGGTATGAATCCTCTTCTCCCCACCAGCTATGGGTAAACAGCAGGACAGACTGAGTTCTATAGTCTTAGATGTTAGCTGGTCTACTGCAGAAAGAAATGGCAACCTACTGCACGAAAAAAATATGCCTCGTCAATCATGTATCGAAAGATACATGATCACCTAAGCGTGTATCATGCATGCCACATAACTGACTGAACTACAAATTGACTCTCCAAATAAGTTATCTGAAAAATAACTGAAAGTCAAACCCAAGACTTTTTAAACTTCTTTCAGAGATAGGGAATTTTTAATTTTTTGTGGAATTTCTAATGGATATTTCAACTTTAATTAAGTTAAAACTTACCAACTTTTACTTTTTTTTT